>OX155904.1:31094751-31817251 GCA_944588485.1 Phosphuga atrata
CTGTCTAGTCTTGTCTGTCTAGTCTTGTCTGTCTAGTCTTGTCTGTCTAGTCTTGTCTGTCTAGTCTTGTCTGTCTAGTCTTGTCTGTCTAGTCTTGTCTGTCTAGTCTTGTCTGTCTAGTCTTGTCTGTCTAGTCTTGTCTGTCTAGTCTTGTCTGTCTAGTCTTGTCTGTCTAGTCTTGTCTGTCTAGTCTTGTCTGTCTAGTCTTGTCTGTCTAGTCTTGTCTGTCTAGTCTTGTCTGTCTAGTCTTGTCTGTCTAGTCTTGTCTGTCTAGTCTTGTCTGTCTAGTCTTGTCTGTCTAGTCTTGTCTGTCTAGTCTTGTCTGTCTAGTCTTGTCTGTCTAGTCTTGTCTGTCTAGTCTTGTCTGTCTAGTCTTGTCTGTCTAGTCTTGTCTGTCTAGTCTTGTCTGTCTAGTCTTGTCTGTCTAGTCTTGTCTGTCTAGTCTTGTCTGTCTAGTCTTGTCTGTCTAGTCTTGTCTGTCTAGTCTTGTCTGTCTAGTCTTGTCTGTCTAGTCTTGTCTGTCTAGTCTTGTCTGTCTAGTCTTGTCTGTCTAGTCTTGTCTGTCTAGTCTTGTCTGTCTAGTCTTGTCTGTCTAGTCTTGTCTGTCTAGTCTTGTCTGTCTAGTCTTGTCTGTCTAGTCTTGTCTGTCTAGTCTTGTCTGTCTAGTCTTGTCTGTCTAGTCTTGTCTGTCTAGTCTTGTCTGTCTAGTCTTGTCTGTCTAGTCTTGTCTGTCTAGTCTTGTCTGTCTAGTCTTGTCTGTCTAGTCTTGTCTGTCTAGTCTTGTCTGTCTAGTCTTGTCTGTCTAGTCTTGTCTGTCTAGTCTTGTCTGTCTAGTCTTGTCTGTCTAGTCTTGTCTGTCTAGTCTTGTCTGTCTAGTCTTGTCTGTCTAGTCTTGTCTGTCTAGTCTTGTCTGTCTAGTCTTGTCTGTCTAGTCTTGTCTGTCTAGTCTTGTCTGTCTAGTCTTGTCTGTCTAGTCTTGTCTGTCTAGTCTTGTCTGTCTAGTCTTGTCTGTCTAGTCTTGTCTGTCTAGTCTTGTCTGTCTAGTCTTGTCTGTCTAGTCTTGTCTGTCTAGTCTTGTCTGTCTAGTCTTGTCTGTCTAGTCTTGTCTGTCTAGTCTTGTCTGTCTAGTCTTGTCTGTCTAGTCTTGTCTGTCTAGTCTTGTCTGTCTAGTCTTGTCTGTCTAGTCTTGTCTGTCTAGTCTTGTCTGTCTAGTCTTGTCTGTCTAGTCTTGTCTGTCTAGTCTTGTCTGTCTAGTCTTGTCTGTCTAGTCTTGTCTGTCTAGTCTTGTCTGTCTAGTCTTGTCTGTCTAGTCTTGTCTGTCTAGTCTTGTCTGTCTAGTCTTGTCTGTCTAGTCTTGTCTGTCTAGTCTTGTCTGTCTAGTCTTGTCTGTCTAGTCTTGTCTGTCTAGTCTTGTCTGTCTAGTCTTGTCTGTCTAGTCTTGTCTGTCTAGTCTTGTCTGTCTAGTCTTGTCTGTCTAGTCTTGTCTGTCTAGTCTTGTCTGTCTAGTCTTGTCTGTCTAGTCTTGTCTGTCTAGTCTTGTCTGTCTAGTCTTGTCTGTCTAGTCTTGTCTGTCTAGTCTTGTCTGTCTAGTCTTGTCTGTCTAGTCTTGTCTGTCTAGTCTTGTCTGTCTAGTCTTGTCTGTCTAGTCTTGTCTGTCTAGTCTTGTCTGTCTAGTCTTGTCTGTCTAGTCTTGTCTGTCTAGTCTTGTCTGTCTAGTCTTGTCTGTCTAGTCTTGTCTGTCTAGTCTTGTCTGTCTAGTCTTGTCTGTCTAGTCTTGTCTGTCTAGTCTTGTCTGTCTAGTCTTGTCTGTCTAGTCTTGTCTGTCTAGTCTTGTCTGTCTAGTCTTGTCTGTCTAGTCTTGTCTGTCTAGTCTTGTCTGTCTAGTCTTGTCTGTCTAGTCTTGTCTGTCTAGTCTTGTCTGTCTAGTCTTGTCTGTCTAGTCTTGTCTGTCTAGTCTTGTCTGTCTAGTCTTGTCTGTCTAGTCTTGTCTGTCTAGTCTTGTCTGTCTAGTCTTGTCTGTCTAGTCTTGTCTGTCTAGTCTTGTCTGTCTAGTCTTGTCTGTCTAGTCTTGTCTGTCTAGTCTTGTCTGTCTAGTCTTGTCTGTCTAGTCTTGTCTGTCTAGTCTTGTCTGTCTAGTCTTGTCTGTCTAGTCTTGTCTGTCTAGTCTTGTCTGTCTAGTCTTGTCTGTCTAGTCTTGTCTGTCTAGTCTTGTCTGTCTAGTCTTGTCTGTCTAGTCTTGTCTGTCTAGTCTTGTCTGTCTAGTCTTGTCTGTCTAGTCTTGTCTGTCTAGTCTTGTCTGTCTAGTCTTGTCTGTCTAGTCTTGTCTGTCTAGTCTTGTCTGTCTAGTCTTGTCTGTCTAGTCTTGTCTGTCTAGTCTTGTCTGTCTAGTCTTGTCTGTCTAGTCTTGTCTGTCTAGTCTTGTCTGTCTAGTCTTGTCTGTCTAGTCTTGTCTGTCTAGTCTTGTCTGTCTAGTCTTGTCTGTCTAGTCTTGTCTGTCTAGTCTTGTCTGTCTAGTCTTGTCTGTCTAGTCTTGTCTGTCTAGTCTTGTCTGTCTAGTCTTGTCTGTCTAGTCTTGTCTGTCTAGTCTTGTCTGTCTAGTCTTGTCTGTCTAGTCTTGTCTGTCTAGTCTTGTCTGTCTAGTCTTGTCTGTCTAGTCTTGTCTGTCTAGTCTTGTCTGTCTAGTCTTGTCTGTCTAGTCTTGTCTGTCTAGTCTTGTCTGTCTAGTCTTGTCTGTCTAGTCTTGTCTGTCTAGTCTTGTCTGTCTAGTCTTGTCTGTCTAGTCTTGTCTGTCTAGTCTTGTCTGTCTAGTCTTGTCTGTCTAGTCTTGTCTGTCTAGTCTTGTCTGTCTAGTCTTGTCTGTCTAGTCTTGTCTGTCTAGTCTTGTCTGTCTAGTCTTGTCTGTCTAGTCTTGTCTGTCTAGTCTTGTCTGTCTAGTCTTGTCTGTCTAGTCTTGTCTGTCTAGTCTTGTCTGTCTAGTCTTGTCTGTCTAGTCTTGTCTGTCTAGTCTTGTCTGTCTAGTCTTGTCTGTCTAGTCTTGTCTGTCTAGTCTTGTCTGTCTAGTCTTGTCTGTCTAGTCTTGTCTGTCTAGTCTTGTCTGTCTAGTCTTGTCTGTCTAGTCTTGTCTGTCTAGTCTTGTCTGTCTAGTCTTGTCTGTCTAGTCTTGTCTGTCTAGTCTTGTCTGTCTAGTCTTGTCTGTCTAGTCTTGTCTGTCTAGTCTTGTCTGTCTAGTCTTGTCTGTCTAGTCTTGTCTGTCTAGTCTTGTCTGTCTAGTCTTGTCTGTCTAGTCTTGTCTGTCTAGTCTTGTCTGTCTAGTCTTGTCTGTCTAGTCTTGTCTGTCTAGTCTTGTCTGTCTAGTCTTGTCTGTCTAGTCTTGTCTGTCTAGTCTTGTCTGTCTAGTCTTGTCTGTCTAGTCTTGTCTGTCTAGTCTTGTCTGTCTAGTCTTGTCTGTCTAGTCTTGTCTGTCTAGTCTTGTCTGTCTAGTCTTGTCTGTCTAGTCTTGTCTGTCTAGTCTTGTCTGTCTAGTCTTGTCTGTCTAGTCTTGTCTGTCTAGTCTTGTCTGTCTAGTCTTGTCTGTCTAGTCTTGTCTGTCTAGTCTTGTCTGTCTAGTCTTGTCTGTCTAGTCTTGTCTGTCTAGTCTTGTCTGTCTAGTCTTGTCTGTCTAGTCTTGTCTGTCTAGTCTTGTCTGTCTAGTCTTGTCTGTCTAGTCTTGTCTGTCTAGTCTTGTCTGTCTAGTCTTGTCTGTCTAGTCTTGTCTGTCTAGTCTTGTCTGTCTAGTCTTGTCTGTCTAGTCTTGTCTGTCTAGTCTTGTCTGTCTAGTCTTGTCTGTCTAGTCTTGTCTGTCTAGTCTTGTCTGTCTAGTCTTGTCTGTCTAGTCTTGTCTGTCTAGTCTTGTCTGTCTAGTCTTGTCTGTCTAGTCTTGTCTGTCTAGTCTTGTCTGTCTAGTCTTGTCTGTCTAGTCTTGTCTGTCTAGTCTTGTCTGTCTAGTCTTGTCTGTCTAGTCTTGTCTGTCTAGTCTTGTCTGTCTAGTCTTGTCTGTCTAGTCTTGTCTGTCTAGTCTTGTCTGTCTAGTCTTGTCTGTCTAGTCTTGTCTGTCTAGTCTTGTCTGTCTAGTCTTGTCTGTCTAGTCTTGTCTGTCTAGTCTTGTCTGTCTAGTCTTGTCTGTCTAGTCTTGTCTGTCTAGTCTTGTCTGTCTAGTCTTGTCTGTCTAGTCTTGTCTGTCTAGTCTTGTCTGTCTAGTCTTGTCTGTCTAGTCTTGTCTGTCTAGTCTTGTCTGTCTAGTCTTGTCTGTCTAGTCTTGTCTGTCTAGTCTTGTCTGTCTAGTCTTGTCTGTCTAGTCTTGTCTGTCTAGTCTTGTCTGTCTAGTCTTGTCTGTCTAGTCTTGTCTGTCTAGTCTTGTCTGTCTAGTCTTGTCTGTCTAGTCTTGTCTGTCTAGTCTTGTCTGTCTAGTCTTGTCTGTCTAGTCTTGTCTGTCTAGTCTTGTCTGTCTAGTCTTGTCTGTCTAGTCTTGTCTGTCTAGTCTTGTCTGTCTAGTCTTGTCTGTCTAGTCTTGTCTGTCTAGTCTTGTCTGTCTAGTCTTGTCTGTCTAGTCTTGTCTGTCTAGTCTTGTCTGTCTAGTCTTGTCTGTCTAGTCTTGTCTGTCTAGTCTTGTCTGTCTAGTCTTGTCTGTCTAGTCTTGTCTGTCTAGTCTTGTCTGTCTAGTCTTGTCTGTCTAGTCTTGTCTGTCTAGTCTTGTCTGTCTAGTCTTGTCTGTCTAGTCTTGTCTGTCTAGTCTTGTCTGTCTAGTCTTGTCTGTCTAGTCTTGTCTGTCTAGTCTTGTCTGTCTAGTCTTGTCTGTCTAGTCTTGTCTGTCTAGTCTTGTCTGTCTAGTCTTGTCTGTCTAGTCTTGTCTGTCTAGTCTTGTCTGTCTAGTCTTGTCTGTCTAGTCTTGTCTGTCTAGTCTTGTCTGTCTAGTCTTGTCTGTCTAGTCTTGTCTGTCTAGTCTTGTCTGTCTAGTCTTGTCTGTCTAGTCTTGTCTGTCTAGTCTTGTCTGTCTAGTCTTGTCTGTCTGGTCTTGTCTGTCTAATACGAATCTTCTACTAGCCAAAAGCCAAACTATAGAAATCTCATCTGCATTTCTTTAATCGTTTATTCAGAACTAACAACCAGGTAAAAAGCTTGTACCACATTAAATGATCCAGTTTACGCGCCGACAAACAGAATTTCTCCTTTCTACATTTCTTTGCCTCTCAATTTACTTCAACGTCCTTAAATTTCGGCCGCTCGTCCTAATTATCTTCGTATTTTTGACGCATTCGATCGTAAATACAGATGAGCGGCGCAATGTTTAGAAGAACCGATCTATCCTTGGGGCGATGTATCAGTAATACTGATGATTTTTAATAAAATGCGAGACGGAAAAAGGATATTTCATAAAGGATGCTGTTAATGAACCGCGAGATAAATTCACATTGTGTTTGCCTCACGTATATATTTTTTCTTGCTTTAGGTTTAATTGGATGTATAGCATTTTACAAATTGAGTTAATATTTTTCGCTAGATGAAATGGAGAGGAGTGTTTTAATGATGAGTTTTATTTTGAAAAGGAGAAGATACATTTTAGTCGGGTCGTGTTACATTGATGTAATGCGGCGTGGAAAGTGTCAGCGGAAGTTTGGGAAATGTTGATGGTCAAATTAAATTTCGACTTTGTTAGGGAGACAAAGTTTTACTTCTCCGCTACCTTAGTCACTTGTATAGAATTTCAGAGTACATTGGTTAAAATTTCGGGTAGATTATTAAATTTGATACTATACCGCGAGGTTTCACAATAACGAAAACTGTTTTCTCACGAATGAAAACAGAATTCACTTTATTGAATATATGTCACTCATGGATTACAATTTTGCAATAATGAAAACAGGACCCGCAGTTTAAAAAAAATCATCGTTTCGAAATTCAATTTTGAAAATAATAAACGGGGTGGTTTTCGCCTATTACTGTTGTCACATTTTTTAATTCTTTATCTTCGTGTGAATATTAGAAAAAGGGTGAATATGTGAATATGTGAAGGGCTTCTGTTAAAATGGACATCAACTTGTCCATGCTTATGTTATTTATTTGGAGCCATTCATTTATAAGAGCAGTTAATTCCAGTTTAGATATTTGTTTGCAAATAAGAAAAAACATGTTGGTAATTCTTTTTTTTTTGATGTTGAAGTTATTACAATTTTAAATTGCAAAATCTGTATAAAATTGGGCTATCCAAATAGGCGTTCAAAACATTATGAAAACATATTAAAAACAAAATGAGTATATAACCTTTACGCGCGTTTGAAGTAAAATTTATTTGACATTTGTGGCATGTATTACTAAATCAATAAAACATAAAATAAATATGTTTTAAAAATTTGGATTTATCAATTGATAATATAATTTTTATTACTCATGCGCGAGGAGTCTTCTTGACGCACGTTTTTTAATAAGAGAAATGCCACTTCTCTTTGTATTTCTGCATAACCTGGATAACGCACGCAAATTTTCAACATCGCTAGGTTACATTAAAACAAACAATGAAATAAATAAAATAAACACAATCAAGATCTCGATATTTAAAAAGTGACGTGGAAGTTTCATTTTTTCATAAAACAAGATAATAATAAAAAATAAGGAAAACGTTTTAAATTGAGTGTAAATTCTATGATGATACCTCGAATGAGTAATAAAAAATATTGCGGTATTGCCAATTGCCCTCTCGAGCGAATTACCCCAATTTCGCTTTCGCGTCAAATTGACAAGTTACCGCCCTAGTTACAAAATATAGTGTTACAGTGAGTAAAATGTCGTGTTATATCGTAGTCATATAGTGAAATCCGTCAGATTGTGGAAAACATAGTAATTGCATAATCTACCGGCAGCTCGTGTATCCTTCAACTACCCGATATTACTAGTTAGTTCATGAAACAAACCTCGCATATGTTTCTTTATTTATCTCTTTATTAATATGTCTGGTAATTAGGACAAGTAGCTTTATAGTATCAAATGACTGCGCTTAGGTATTTTTTGAAACGTCGAATCGGTAAATAAGTAAGATAGTGTAAATTGTAATTAAATAAGTGCCTCATAAAATAGGCGATTTCATGAGCGTCACAAACTAGAGGAACTAAACGAACCCATAGATCATTCAATAACTTAGTTGTACACAATCTAACTGATTTCACTATATGAGTACGACATATATAATTCATGAATACGCTCATTAAATTTTTAGTTCTGTCATTCACTTTGTTGATGAAAAAGTTTTAATTTTACTTCAAAGAATGACATTCAAGCAAACACATTTATATCTTGATCTGTTGATCAATTTCTTCTTCTTCTTACGCCGCCTTATACTCGGAGATTTGCTACCAACAAAGCAATCTTCATTTCTGAAGCTACCGCTTTAAACAGTACTTTTGAAGTAGGTACACCAGATCGAAACTCTAAGTTGTTTTAACCGGGAAATCCGGCGTCTTCCCGCTCTTCTACTATTCTATTTGCTCCTGCAATCTTCCCCTGCATTCAAGGCTTTAGTATTTCATATCGTTCTCCTCTCATAGTATGTCTCAGATACTCTAGTTTCCTACATTTCATTGTTTTTATTATTCCTTTCCTTCCCCATGCTTCCTTATACCCCCACATTCATAGTTTTGTCTTGTCTTGTCTTGTTGTTGTCGCCCCACTATATTCTTAGTTCTCTCCTAAACACCAACATTTCGAAAGCTTGGACTTTATTTATAAGCTGCTGATTTAGTGTCCATGCTACCACGCCCTACATTAATATGGAAAACACGTAGCACTTCACCATTCTAATTCGGAGTTCTAGCTTTAGATCACAGTGGCTAAATAGGTCTCACATTTTTATAAGAGCAGCTCTAGCTAGTTCAATTCTGCATTTTATTTTATTTTGCTGAACGTTGTCGCTTGTTATCCCAGTACAAGGTATTATTATATTTGGTTACCCCTAGGTGCGGATATTGTCGATGATTAGGTTAGCATTAGGTGTTGCTTTTGAAATTATTTTGAATTGATCATATATTTGTTCTTTTCAAATTTCATTTTCGACCCGTATTGCAAGCTATATATATATACAATATATATTCTCTCTACCATTATTTGCAAGTTTTCTATATTATCAACAGTGCCAGTATCACCGTGTTTGCTCTTCTTCAGGCAATTGCATACCATCGGAGACAAAATGCATTCATGGTTTTTGTGGAATCAACATCTGCTCTGACTTTTGTCGTTTGATTCGAATACAGATTTTCAATGTTTCGTAAGTCCGCTGTGTCGATGTTTTGAATTTCAGTAGTGTCATTAATGGTTCATGCTTGACTGTGTCGAAAGCTTTCTCACAATCCATGAAGCATATGCAAGCATATACCTCTTCGTTCACATCCATACATCTTTGTATTAGTATGCTAATGTCAAAGAGTGCTTCGCGAGTGACCATGCCATTCCTGAATCCGACTGCGTATTACCTTCATCCAATTCATTGTATAAACTTTGGTGTGTTCTTTTTAAAAATAGTTTTTAGGCTTGACTTATGAGACATACCTATATAGTTCGGTAGTCGCTGCATTTTCTGGCAATTGTTTTCTTTGGCAACGTGAGAGATGTTGACCAAAACCACTCGTTCGGCAATATTTCTGTTTCATATATGGTGTAGTACAACTTCGCAATGACAAATTTGTTCGCTTTTTACAACTTTTAACAGCTCTGTTGGTACTTTATCTGGGCCAACCACTTTACCGCCTTTCGTATTCTTGATGGCATGTTGTACTCTACTCTCAAGTCGCGCATAAAGTAGTTTTACTACAATTTTTGAATACTGAGAAATGTTGAAATTGTCAAAGAACTACATCCACTGAAATATGGCTTAACCTGACTTTATTTCCGTCAATCAACGTCACTTTGGTATGAAAAAATATCTGAGTAATTTTAAAACATGCCTTAAGGAGTTTTACTTAGAAGTTAAATTGTTTTACACCAGTAAATGGATTTTAGATTCTTTTCCATCTGTAATGTCGGCCAAGTTGGCATCCAATACTTGCTCATAAAATTGGAAAAAAAATGAAGCATTGACAAATGACCTCTAATTTTGCTGATATTCTCGAAAAATTGAGACATAAAGGAATCTATGATTTTATTGTTATGAGTAACTTAATATCGACAAAACAATTTGGTTAAAAAAAAAGAGAAGTACAAGTGATTCACACGCATTCATTAGAAATTAAATTTATGATATACTGAATTCTGATAAACGTACCATTTTTCCTTTTGCAAATTTAGCTAAACCATTCGACACTGTTAATCATCCCATCAGTTAAATTAAATTAGAGAAATAGGGTATTAGAGGCATTGCTATTGATTTAATTAAAGATTTTCTAAGTGATCGAACAAGTACAGGGACTGTTTTAGTAATTACTGACTGTTCAGTGTTTCAGCGGGAATCTTATACGGATGAGACGGCTTTTCTCTGCTGAAGCAATACCTGAATGGAAGCACACAATATGAATAATGGATGACATAGTGTTTGTATGTGGTTAAAAATCAATCAATTGTCGCTAATAGTATATTACGTAATGAGAGTTGTAAAAAGCATATTACGTAGGAGCGGAACAATTACGCGCGACTCGCCTAGCGGGGAGCGCGTAATTCCGCGGGTACGTAATTGCCTTACAACTCGAATTATGTACTTTACTTTATCTGCGACCACACTATTTTTATCAATTTAATAAGAAAAATATGTTTGATGTAACTGTTGTATATATGATGATGTATATATTGATATGATCTAAGTGATTCATCTATATAGGCAACACAATGTACGCAGTGTCAATGTCAAATGAAATAATTTATATTAACTTAATAAATTATATTTTCTGTTTAATTTCATTAATACCTACTAAATAGATATAAGCCCTAAAGAAGGTCAGAATAAAAAAGACCGAAACGTTGGAAAAATATCAGTTGTTTTATTAAAATAAATTCATTTTGTCAAGAATAAACTAAAATATAATAAAAATGATAAGATCTTAAGATATATTTCTAATTATTTATTTAATTTTTTTGATTATAGTTTATAATAACTGAACCATTGTTGAATATTATTGTTGGATTGTTATCTACATCATTAGTGATTAGATTGGTTGCATTATGAGTACTTAAAGTTATATTCGCATGATGTAAGTCGCATGATGTACTTGCATTTGTGGAAGTGAAATTACTGCTTATCGCAGTAGAAATTTTTGTAGCAGTATCATTTTGATTTTTCATGGATCAGTCCATAGAGCCTTCTGCTACTGCAGACGAACGCCAGCCACCATGCCTTTTTAATGACAATAAATCACCACCGGAATCCACAAGAATGGTGGCTGATGAACGTCTGAAACAATGTCCTGTATAAAGATTTGCTTCCGGCAAATGAAGATAATTAGCAAATTGTTTAGGAATAGAGCCAATTTTGGTTAATCTGTGCTAAGAGACATTACATGTATAGGCAACCCACCGTACGCATTATGCGCATGCGCATTGGGGGCATAACACAAAGGCGTAGGGAAAATAAATTTGTAGGGGGTATATAAAAATTGTTTAAAATGATAATAAACCCCAACAACTCTAACCTAACCGGAAATAAACCAACGGTCCTTGCCGCTTTGTCCTATATTGAATCGAGAGTTCGCGCTGCCGCGCGTGTGTTGTCTTGATTTATCTTCCCGCTTCGCAGTAGGCAACCTAATCTAACCAAGGTAAAAACCAACGGCCCTTGCCACTTTGTCGTATATTGGATCGAGAGTTCGCGCTGCCGCGCGTATGTTGTCTTGATTTATCTTCCCGCTTCGCGGCGAAAGACCTAATCTAACCAAGGTAAAACCAACCATCCTTGCCACTTTGTCCTATATTGGATCGAAAGTTCGCGCTGCCGCACCACTAACCAAGGTAAAACCAACGGTCCTTGCCATTTTGTCCTATATTGGATCGAGAGTTCGCGCTACCGCGCGTATGTTTTCTTGATTTATCTTCCCGCTTCGCGGCGGACAACCTAATCTAACCATGGTAAAACCAACAGTCCTTGCCACTTTGTCCTATATTGGATTGAGAGTTCGCACTGCCGCGCGTATATTGTCTTAAATTATCTGCCCGCTTCGCGACGGGCAACCTAATCCAACCGGAGTTAAACCAACAGTCTAATAATTTTCAACTTAATTAAATCTTCGTACTAACCTTAAATAATGCGTTGTGTTTCGATTGGTAAAATAATAAAGTAAACTTGTAATACGAATTCGTAGTCGTAACCTTAAATAAAAATGCGTATCCCACGGTTTACGCGCCACTGGAGGTTTTATGTCAATTACTGTTAGAAAACTCACCAATGCGCATGCGCATAATGCGTACGGTGGGTTGCCTACACATGTTAAGTCTCTTAGCACAGATTAACCGCCAATTTTATTTATTTCAACACATTGCTTAGTGCATTTCTCAATTTGATAATTTAGAAAAAAAGGCTAATCATTATCCATTTTTGTGGGCGTAGGCTAATATATTTTTTACAGGTTTGGAAAAATTCTTTCGGTACCACAAAAGATCTTTGAGTTTTGGTTTTAAAATCAGGAATATTAACGATCAGATATGTTCCGGTGTCTTCTATATGGCAGGGTTTGATATTTGTTTTCTGCAAGCACCACTAATGCCAATGATAAGAATAACCTAAAATTATATAAAAAATATGTCGTTATGCCCATTAGAGATCATTATAAGAAAAAAAAAGTAATAAATACCTTTATCAATAAATATTTGTTATCCGGCGAATTATTGAGGAAACTGTTAATTCTTGAATGGTTAAAATTTTTGATTTCTTGCTTTTAAATCCATCAGATTTGCTCTTTAGTAAAGCTATTAACTTTGTATGTTTTGAAATGTCGATGTTGTGCTTTATATTAATTGTTGTCCGAACCATTGAATAAATTGCCCAAAGTGAAGATGGTTTCATTGTTTGAAAACAATTTAACAATTTTTTTTCTGAAAACGATTTAACTTTATGCTTCATTCTCCAGTCCATCAATTTTCTATATGAATCCTCGTATCGATCCCGAGATTTAATCGGTAGCAAATTATGGGCAGCTTGTTTCGCTTTTTCAACAATTTCGGACGGAGTAGCATTTTCTATTTCACTATCACTGAACATTATTTTAATTGATTTAATTGAAAAAAAATATAGTGTTTATGCCTATTTATTGCCTATACTAGACGATAGTAGCAGCTCTCATCCAATCAACGAATCGTAAACCAAACGCACTAGTGTGTCATTGAATCATTAAATAACATTAATCGCGGACTGTTATATACGTGTGTTGTAAGATGTATTTACATTATATTCATATCCACGAACTGTACAATATTGGGCAATTATAATAGTGGTCGTAGATAAATATATATATATGAAACAGTTTATATAAATTTTTGGTGTTATAGTGCCAGTATACTAACAAATATTACACATTAACAACACTTACATTAAAATAGTCAACTGATCTAAATTTCACCCAGTCCCTTTCGGATAACTGAAAGTTCGGATAATACTAAGGTTAATTAGTGTATTCCTGAATTCATCATATTAAAGTAAATTAACAACATAATTTTTAGAAACTTATAGTACACAGTTATTTGATAAAACGATTTTATAAGTGTTACCTTTGTTTCTGGCCGCATTATCTCTCTACCTTTTAAATTAGTAAAACATTACTTGTGGTTGCATTGGGCTGTTGTTTCACATATACAAGTGATTTTTCAAGAGCCGTCATTCTTTCGCTATGGGAAATTCTTGCAGTCTTCGATTTCCTCCAAATTTTCAACAATTTCTTCTCTCTTTTCTTGCTGGCTGCCCACATATTCAATAAGCTCATTATATGTTGATGTTTCTTCCAGCTCGTCACCAATTACCCAATTTGCAACTTTTTTTAATTTCACATTTTCACACCCTTCAATTTTTCTAATAAGTCCACGTAAACCGTGCTGGTTTACGTGGACTTATTAGAGTGATGTTCAACAGGTGTTTCATTCTCATTGTTCAATATTTTTTGACCAATATTTTTGAAGTAAAGTGCTTCTAACACGATTCCATGCATTTGCACTCACACAACATCTTTAAGATAATTTATTTTTTTCAAACAACTTACAAGATTTTTATTCTCGCCTACTTGCCGTAATATTTCCTGCAGAAGACTTCGACGATAATTGCGCTTTAAATTTTCAAAAGCTCCTTGGTCCATAGGTCGAATCTCTGTGACATTTACATGACAGATACATAACTTTTTTTGTCCTAATTTTTCAATTCATTGACGTCCAGGTGAGAAGGTGCATTGTCAAGCACTAACAAAGCTGCTTTTCTTAAAAAAATGTTCAGATTTCGGCACAAAAACCGTTCAAAAACACAATCTTTAAATAAAGCGGCACTCATCCAGGTTTTTTGTTTTTTGTTGTTATAATAAACTGGTTATTTAGGAAGTTATTAAAGCATTAGAAGCTACATGTTTGAATGCTCTTGGTTTGGCAGATTTTCCGATTATCATTAAAGGAAGTTTGTCTACCTGAATAATTGGCACAAACTAAAATTATCACACGTTCCTTACATTTTTGTAACCAGGTGCAATAACCGCTTCAGTTTTTGAAGCCAATGTACTGGTGGGTAACATTTTGTAACTGAGCCCAGTTTCATCACAATTGTAGAGGGTGTTTTTTATAGACTGACACAAGTTTAAATCATAATAAAACAAGGAAATATATTTTCAATATCAATGAAACGGGCTTTATTGGAAAGAAAATTTTATGAAATTAATGTTTAAATATGATTTCTGCCATGTGGCCGCCGTCCTGCCGGCTGACGCGTAGAAGGCGCAATCTGGAACACCAATTTTCAACAACTCTTCGCAGCATTTGCGGCCGTATTTCGCCGTTAACGAATGTTGATTTCCGGGTGTTCAATTGTTTGTGGTTTATCGACGTAGACAAATGACTTAACATAACTCCAAAGAAAATAATCCAATGGGGTTAAATCACACGATCTCGGTGGCCAATTAATTGGGCCATAACGTGAAATTATTTTTTCATCAAAAGTTTCTTTGAGTAAATCAATTGTAGCGTGCGCTGTGTGGCATGTGGCTCCGTCCTGTTGGAACCACATATCAGCAAGATTAATGCCACGTAATTGAGGTACGAAAAAAATGTAAATATTCGAAAAACCGAATCGAATCATGTACCTATACCGTTCACCATTGACAGTAACATTCTGACCATCATCGTTTTTCAAGACATGTGGACTAATGACTCCGCCAGCCCATAAGGTACACCAAACAGTAATTTTCTGTGGATGTAATGGGGTTTCGACAAAAGCTTGTGGATTCTCCTCACTCCAAATGCGACAATTCTGATCGGAATAATCATCGGAAAATAAAATTTTGAATGGAAATTCAAAATCAATCTCAATTTGTGCTTCAGCCCATTCGCCGAATTGGCGGCGCATACGATGGTCGTTTGGCCTTAATTCCTGCACAAGTGGAATCTTGAAAGCTTTTAAGCCAAGATCCTTTCGTAAAATCTTCCAGAAAGTGGAAGGACACAACCCCAGTTGCTGAGAACGGCGACGAATTGATTGATTAGGATCATCTTTAATGCTTTCATGTACAGCGGCTACAGCTTATTCAGTGCGCACTGTTCGGCGTCTCACGGGATGCACATTATCAATAACAGTAAATGTGGTCCGAAAACGATCTATTGTTCTTCGAATTAGCCGCTCTGAAGGACGATTATGTACGCCATAAAATGGAAGAAGTGCACGATGAGTTTGACGAATAGAACAATTATTTTGATTAAAATTTTAACAATTTGCACGCGTTGCTCTGGTGTAAGTCGATTCAAAATGAAATTTCAAAGGAAACTAAACAAAAAGCAACTATCAGCTGTTAAATGGGTGCTCAAATAAAGCAGAGATGCCAGCTCAAAGTTGTGACACTCTAAGAATAACACCTTTTATATTTGTTCTACAACATTTTTATAAAATTGAAACTATTCTTATAAAATTCTTTCTGAAATAATCAGCAGCTGCCTTTCCAACATCTAATCCTTACTAATTTAATATTTTTTCACCATTCACCACAAATTTTATAATTTCTTCTACCGTGCCTTTTCTTACGTCTATAAATCTGGCACCCCCACCACTTCAAAATTCAAATTTGATTCGACCAAAATTATTTTTTTTTTGTGCTAATAATGTACCGCAATCGCAATTTTTGTGCTTGAAGCGTTCAAGAAAAAAAATCAGATTAGACTAGTGGGGGTGCTAACTGAAAGAGCACATAATTATAGTGCTTATTTGGTATCGGTGATCCAGTTTTCAGGTGGATGGGTGCTAGTTTAACATTAAGTTAGCACCCCCACTGGTCTAATTTGATTTTTTCATTGGATGCTTCGAGCACAACAATCGCGATTGCAGCATATAATTAGCACACAAAAAACACATAATTCGGGTCTAATCAAATTTGAATTTTGAAGAGGTGGGGGTGCCAGATTTATAGACCTCCTTTTCTTCCATCTTCCCAGCCAGCCATCTCAGTAAAGGTATCTAATCTTTAAGCACAGGAAGATCTTCACTAATACTGATTGCCTTTTCCTGTAGAATTGGACCTGACAGTGGGATTGCCCTATCACAGTGGTTCTCACACTTTTTTTGCCGCGGCATCTATATCGAGCCAAAAAAATCTCGCGGCACTCTTGTCGGACTTTAATGGGATGAATTAAGTTATTTGGAAGATTCTTTAAGTTTATCTAAAGTTTTGATGGTTTATCTAAGGTTATTTTGACCCTCAAATCACTTGATACAGAGAGTTTTCTCCTTCCTGTACCTGTTCTTAATGTAAGCGTATGTTGAGAATGCAACATTGAGAGAAGTGGCGGTTTCATCAGTGAATTGTTGGATAAAAGGCTCTTCTGTAAATCTTAGTACAAATCTTAGTACTAGTTACTACTTTTAGTTCAAATAGTCTGGCTAAAAAAAGAGGTGGAAGTAATCCATATCCAGATCTTCGGCGGTAAGTTTTAAAAGACGTGCTTGAAGAGGGCGGCTCTTAACATGATTAATTATCCTCGCAGCGCCATCCAATACGACTTTTAAATCTTGCGGCATTATTCTAGTTTCTAGAGAATGTCGATGGATGACACAGTGGCTGCACAGTAGCATTATCTGCCACTTGCTGCATTCTAGAAACGACTCCCTTTACTTTTACAACTATTGCAAATATCAACACACTTGTTTCATATCAAATATTTTTTCTATCAAAATTTGTCGATACCTTGAAAATTTCCTCGCCAGTGGTGTAAGTTTCAAGCAATTCACTCATCAAAAGTTCATCTTCTATTTGAATTTCGAATGGATACCTTACAAATAAAAGAAAAACAGCCCAGCAACGTCGATACTTTCATCAAGCTGTAAACTAAAAAAAAAATACAACTTTTTAACCTTATAAGCTCGTTCTCCACAGACTCTGAAAATGTGTAAATTCCTTTATTATATGCTATTTAACAGCTGCACAGTATCAATCTTCTTGGCCATATCTGGACCTAAAATGCAACTTTCAACATCCTTCGTGCAAGGTTTAATCTGTGTCTCGCCAAAACTATGGGACTTTCCAGATTTTGCTCTGTGTGAACTGACAATAAATGAAGCCTCAGTTGTGTTTTCATTTTCATTTTTAAAAATTCTCTCCACCATGGATGACTCCTATAAAGACATAAAGTGCGGCGTTTGAAGATTTCTTCACCTTTATGTACTAAATCAGATTGATTGCATTCCAGATGCCTTTTTAATTTAGATGGAACCAAGCAGTTTTTAGAAACAATTTTATGACAGATAACGCATTGCCCTTCTGGTGCTTATTCGTTCCCAACAGAAAAAAAGCCAAACAATGTGAAGTAGCTAGGATCATATTTCTTTATTTTGCTGGTATTGTCTTTTTGTCGTGAGTTTCGTTTTCGCGAACTGAGGCAGACCAACTTGAATTATTTAAATTCGCAGATTTCTGCTGGGATATTTCGTCTCCTCCGACGATGTTGGTTGTCATTGAATCAGTCGCTTCAGAAGCTTCAGTGAGTTCATCACCATTCCGTTTTAAAGACCCAGATTTTAGCCAGTTGTCCATAATTCGGCAATAAAAGTAGAAACTCAAATTCGTTTACCTCCTCATGTAATTTTCTTTTAACATTTTTTACATTTCTTGATTATTGCTGCGGCACCCCAGGCATACTCTCGCGGCACCCAGTTTGAGTACAGGTTTCTGAGTGAACCAGAGATATAATGTCTCATCAATTTTATTGTATTCACCAGATTTCATGCTTTTTCGTTCAGCATTAGGAAACACTAAAACGCTACTCCATTGCTTTTTTTATCACGATTTTTACACCACTCAGCTACAGTGCTTACTCCTACGCCATAATCTGCAGAAACTTTTTTAACAAGTCCCCTTTATGCAGACGTTTAATTGCTTTCAGTTTCTGGGCAATTGTCGCAACTTTTCGTTTAAGAAAAGCCCGCTTTTCCACGTTATTATATATTTTTTAGCAACGTAACACCGTTGCATCACGTTGATTCTGGAAAAAACTCGACTGCGTAACTCGGAGATCAATCCAAAACTTTTTTTTTTGTTTCTCAGAATAAATATGAAAGAAGCACGTGCAATTTCGGATAATGCGGCGGCAAGTTCAAACCCATTTCGAATAACAAGGCGAAATCGATTTTTAACTTCGTTTCGCATAATTCGAATTTCATATAACTCGTTTCCCGATAACTGGACGGCTACCGTATAATTGATTACTTAATGAGATGGAAAGTCCAGATTAAAGAGTTGTTAAAAAAATAAATATTTTGAATTCGTCCTATACAAACTAAGCACTTTTACTGATTACACAACGTTGAAAGTGATTAATCATACTCTTTTTGAAAGTAAATATCATAAATTATTGTATCATACTATTGGGCGATGCTTATAATAATATAACAAAATCTCTGAGTACTATTCAACACAGAATTATGGATAAGATATGGGCTAAAAGTAATAACCCTTCCAAATGGGAGAATTTTATATTAAGCGCAATTTATCGTGTAATTAATATTCTGGGAAAACTAGAAATAAAACAGTAATGTTACCGAAAATAAAAAATCTATTTATTATAAAAGCTCTTATTATGTAAGTATTATTATGTAAGGTATCCATAATACTGCCGCCATAATCAGAAACACAGTAACTCAGATAATTTTACAAAATGAGTGAATTCCATCTCGTGAATCATAAAGCATTATTCATGATCCTGATAAGCGAAAACATGGTAAAATAACTCTACACATGAAGTATCCAATTCAGAAAACCCCGTAAAATAGAAAAATATCTACGCCTGCTAAATACAAACCCAGTATATTAAGTCTCATCGTAAAAACAGAGTATTTTTATTAAAATAATAATAAATAATAAACTTGGTATTTATTTATTATTTTTTTATGTTTATTATTTATTACTCCTATTATTTTTATAATGTTTCACCTAGCGCCTACAGTTGAATCTTTAAAATTTTATTTTTATTAAATTGCCGTGTTTTCTCTTATTGTTAGTAACTATAAGTTGCCGTTTTCTTGCTAAGCAATTTAACACATTTTGGTGAAATTGTTCACGCTGCAAGTTGCTGTTACTCTGCAATTAGTTGATGAAATTGTTGTATTGTAAATTCAGTTTTTAGTTTATGGACTAAGGCCGAGGCCGCACGGTTTTTTTCCCGCGAGCGGTAACTGCTACAACCGCGAAACCGCTCGAGAAACATACGGTACGCTATGGGAAAAATCAGTCGCAGGAAAAGAAACGCATGTGCGGCCGCTTGTATTAGCTTACTTGAGTCACATAATCACGCGATTAAATTTAAAACCGCGGCGGTTTAACCGTAGTGCGACCTAGGCCTAACATATATTGTTGTGTTTCTCATACAATGATTAGTTTATCAAAATCAAGTTTTAATAAACTGAGGTTACGTTCAAACACTTTTTGTGGCAATATTATTGATACAAACTAATTTAAATTGGAATTCTAATTAGGCCAGAACGGACAGTAGGAACTATAGTCGAGGAAAACAAATGTTGAGATATGTTGTAATGTTAAAAAGACGACTTTCGAAACCCTTAACACTTAGACCAGCAAATAGTTCTTCAGCAACTATAACTAGAATCAAGAATTCGATATAAACCAGTTACCCATTGAAGTTATAAACGAAACTCTTCCAATTGAGCCAATATCAAAACATTTAATTGTCATGAATCATTTTGAATTAGATAACAACATTGACAATAAATTGGAAGAAATTTCTCATAGAGATAATATTCAATCAGTTAGTGAAGCTGACAATTTATTATGTGCCAGAATATCTAATGAAGTAGAATAAACTTACCAGAAGCTCAAAATAATTATAGGCTACAAATGATCAAGGATTAGACAAAGGGAATGAAAATAAAATTCGTAAGTATCTTAAAATCGTATATAAATTATTCTTCAAGTAGAACGTTTAATGCAATTTCTCTGGTTATAAGAACAACCGCTTACGAAGCAAGAGCATTTAAGGAAATGAAAGAAATGTGCTGAATCTTTAAAACATAGAAAAAAATTCTTCTGACAGCTCAACATCCTGTGCAACTAACCTTGTAATGCAGCTAAATGTAAAGCGAAAGTGCGTATCAAAAAGTATACAGAAGCATAGAAATAATATTAACCACTGACGCGGACAAGGAATTAACAGACGCGTGTGTCAGAACGGTCCAGTATAACACGCTAGGAAGCGTCACGCAGTGTTCGATGCGTTAGAGAAATCGGAAAAAGATTTGTATCTTCTGAGCTAATTTCTCTTTTTTGTCTTAATTTGTCTTTTTTTGTTTTCCACACAAATTATGTCATTTCGAACGCGAAAATATAATCTTTATTTCCAAATATCATAAATTGTGTAGAAATAAAGGCCGAAAATAATTTGAATTAAAGATATGTATTTACATATAAATCCGGGCCCTATTAATAATCATGCAAAGTGTGGTATTGCTCGAAATAGTCTGGAACATGTAATGGTACAAGGCATTTTTTTACATTCCCATGTAGTTTCACTACTTTTTTGTGTTTGGTTTTTTGTGGCACACACTCTGCACTTTCGCTGTGGATTTTGTTTGCATTTTTGGGTGCAATATTTCTCGGGAAGTGTCCTCCTTGCTTTGCCTCTAAACGACAAGGTGTACTACACCGTTTTTTTATAATCGAGAATATATACAGCTTGTAAAATTACCTGTGCCACATCTAATCGAAACTCCGAAAAGGCAAATTTCTTGATTTTTTCTACGTCCAATTTTCTTACAGAATAAAACATAAGAATTAAAAAGCGCAATATGCGCTAAGTAAAAAAATATTTTTTTGTAACTTTACATATTTTCTCATGAGAGAAAAAGAAGATATACAAGTAGCTATCTCGTAATTCCACCCCACCTATGACATCATTATACTCTAAAACGATATTAGGTTTTTTAACACCGCTATTATTATTTGTTCACTTGCATCATCTCTATTTTCGAAAGCTTTGTGGACATTACATATTATATGTCCATCCCATTTGGCAACTAAGATGCCATTAAAACATATTTAAATTACATCAGATCGTCTGAGTTTTGCCGCTGCAAGCTCTGCAAGTTCTAGGTGTTCTTCCTATTACACCTCATTGTTTCTAAGATGATGAATGAAAAGAGAGGAAATCTTGTCTTTCTTATAACTAGAAAGTGTAGTATTTTTTCTTATTTTCGATTGCTATCACGCTAGTCTATGTTTATCTGCTCTAGTATAACCTAATCTAACCATCTTATTTTGAAAGGAGGATTTCGTAAATCTCAGCCGACATGCCACTTCGTTGCCGATTCTGCGACAAAAGCACTACGACGTGACACGTCTTAGCAACGCAAGTGGTTAATTCACAATTTTGGAATATATACTGAAAACATCGAAAGAACTTGGCATTGATAATGGCAACGAGAGATTCTTTTTGTCTATGACGTTTTCTTCAGTTTCGACATTTACTTAGTAAATGTGTTTTTGCTTATGTCGGCAGAAAATTCTTCTTCTCAGTCCTTCTACCCTCTGGAGGGTGTAGTGATACTATTTTCGGTATGTGTTTGAATTTTTAGTTTCCATGCGTTTCTATTTTGTGCTAGATGTAGGGGAGACCGGGTATGGTTGTCTCACGGGTTGGTTGTCACAGCGGTCAAAATAGAAAACTTAACGAACGAATATGAAATTTGATCGGCGTCGAAGAACCGCGCAGGCAACCCCTCCCTCCCCACTTCACTTCAGTCTGCACAGAAATGCTGTGACAGAGAGGCATGCGTTCGTTTTTTTCACACAGTGAAAGTATTTTTTGTGCATCTGTACCGATTCTTGTAAGTATGCTTAAAGTTTGCATTGTTACAAACCTTTTCATGTATTTATTGTGTTAAATATATGGTCCATTATATCCTTATATGGTTTTATAAATATATACATCGAATTGAATTTATTTTTAAAGGTTATTTTCTAAAACGTATTTTGGGGCAGGTTGTCTCAGCGTGACGAGGGCTGGTAGTCACATGTGACAACCAATCCCATGCATGTGTGCTGCCCTTTTTGTTGGCTTTTTGGAGTTTTGCTACATACATGTTTGTTTGTTTTACAGCTAGTAATAAAAATGCCACGGCATCATAAGAGAACGTCTGCTCGAGGCCTTGTTTCACCAGCTTTGATGCTGCGTGCTGCAAGAGAAGTGCGAAACTATCGAAAATCTATAAGGTCTGTCGCGAAGCATTTTGGAATTAATTATCGCACCTTAACAAGATATTGTAAAAAATTTACTGCCGAAGAGATTAGCAACGTCGCCATATCAACACCATCTACAAAAATAGGGTACCAAAAAAATCGACAGGTTTTTACCGATGAACAGGAAGAAGAATTGGAAAAATACATACTTCTAGCTGCAAGTATTTATTTCGGATTTTCTTCCAGGGATATTCGAAAAATAGCGTACGAGCTTGCCATGTCCAATAACTTGAAAGTCCCAAGTCCCCCCCCCAAGTCTTGGGAATCAAGCTGGCTGGCCCCGATTGGTTTACGGCATTTATGAAGAGACACCCTTCTCTGTCCATTAGAACACCTGAAGCCACTAGTTTGGCTCGAGCCACCAGTTTTAATCCAAATAATGTCAATAGTTTTTTGAAAAACTTGAATTGGTAATTAAGCGACATAGTTTTCAGCCACACGATATATGGAACATGGACGAAACTGGGGTGACTACAGTGCAAAAACCGAACAAAGTTGTTGCTAGGAAAGGATTTAAACAAATTGGTGCTATTACTTCAGCCGAAAGAGGCGTACTAGTCACCCTAGCTGCTGCTGTTTCGGGAGGTGGCAATTCAGTTCCACCATTCTTTATTTTTCCGCGGGTACATTTTAAAAATCATTTCATCAGAGATGGGCCAATTGGCTGCAAAGGAGGAAGTAATCCTTCGGGTTGGATGACAGAAGAGCTTTTTGTCGCTTATTTGAAACATTTCCACAACCACGTGAAATCAACGAAGAAAAAACCATGTCTCTTGTTGTTAGATAATCACAGCTCTCACCTATCTATTGAAGGACTAAACTTTGCCAGAGAAAATGGCATAATTATGCTCTCTTTCCCTCCACACTGTACCCACCGCCTGCAACCGTTGGACAGATCTGCTTTTGGACCATTAAAAAAATATATTAACAACGCAATGGATCAATGGATGGTAAATCATCCAGGAAAACATATGACGATATACGAAGTACCAGGAATAATTGCACAGGCTTTTCCGTTGGCAGCAACTCCATCCAATATTCTCACGGGGTTTAAAACTTGTGGGATTTGCCCATTTAATCCAGACATATTTCAAGAGCACGACTTTATGCCGTCATCTGTCACAGATAGGCCACTAATTACAGTTCCTGATGAGGATATTGTAGACAATGTAGCAGATAATCATCTTAACACTCGTCCTATTGAACCCGCAATGACTGCTTCTGATATCCTTGGCCTTAATGACCCTGTATTGGCTCAAAATGATATCCCTAGCCTTAATGTTCGTGCGATGACACCACAAAGTTCTACCAAGCTATCATTGCAACATCAAGCTACAAAAGAACCTATTCCTGGTCCAAGTTTTTCAAGGAGTTCTCTAATTATATCACCGCAAGTTTTAAAACCTCTACCAAAAGCTCCGCCGCGCAAGTCACAGCGAGCTGGTAGAAGAAAATGTAAATCAGCAATTCTAACAGATTCACCGGAAAAGACCTATTTAGAAGAGAAAAGGAAAGAACAAGAAGCGAAGAAGAAAGTATCTAAACGTGTGTTCAGTGACAACAAAGAAAATAAAAAGCTTTCTAAAGCAAAGAAGATTAAATTGAAAGCAGTTGACAAGGATGAAGAGGAGAAAGAGGATGAAGAGTTTTGTTTGGTCTGTTTGTCTCCATATTATGCTAGCAAGTCTAGGGAAGTCTGGATACAGTGCCGGGATTGTAAGTTTTGGGCTCACGAATCATGCACACCTGGGCAACCTTATTACATTTGCCAAAATTGCGATTCCGACTGCTTTTTAAGACTTAATATTATATCGTTAGCTTAAGTAGTTTTATCTAAAAATATTACGTCCAAAGAGATTGATATTGATTGAGAAAGAGATGATACGACCAAAGACTTTGATTATATTTTTGTTGTTAACTATGTTTATATTTTTGTAGATTACTAGAATTATAATATTGTTACACATGAAAGTTATTCGCTTAAAGTGAATTTTGATTACAATTCTTTTTTATAATGAATAAGATATTTTACGTTCTTTTCTTGGGTTCAACATTCAACTCTTACCAGTTCAACATTCTATTTTTAATAAAAATACTCATTTGATTTAAACAAGTGTTCTTTTTTATATGTCTCTCCCTTGATTTACTATGTGACTACCTACCCCAGACACTGTGACAACCATCCCTGATATGGGGTTAAAAGTCACACTTTGCCTTTTCTCAAAAATGTTATATTTACTCTATGGATAATGTTAAAGGCAAAAAGTATTTATTCATTTTAAAACTATATTAGATACACTATCCAATGATATATAAATGTCATTGCTATACCAAGAATATAGGTACTAAAAATTCAAATGAACGTCAATGTGACTTCCAACCCCGGTCTCCCCTATTGCTTCGTGCATTGAGTGTCCCGTCATTTCTTTTAATCTGTCGGTCCATCTCATTGGAAACCGTCCTCTAGGTCTTTTTCCCTCAACTTTTCCCTCCATCACGAGGTTTTCCATCTCGCCTGTTCTTCTAGCTATGTGGCCAAAGTAACTGAGATATGCTCTATTGATTTGGTTTAGTAGACGCTTTTTGATTTTTAGTTCTTCTAGGACAGAGGCGTTTGTTCTGTGTTCCACCCATGACACTCTTAGGATTCGTCTATACACCCATAATTCGAAGGCTTCAATTCTTTTTCCATCTGTTTTCTTTAGTTTTCTTTAAATGAACGGCAGAATATACTTCATGTTAATTCACGATTTGAAAACCCTGGCTTTTTCACATGAAACTAACGAGAGTCCCAAAAGTCTTGGAATCCACTCTTGCCATGAATTTGAAGAAGTAGGTCTTTTATTAATTCACTTACATAAAATTAAACAAATTATCAAATGTCATATTTTTCGATGGTAATTTAAACGCTGCCACTTATAGAGCCACTATTTTGGAACAATTTATGAACGACCTTATTTTATAATTCACCACACTATAAAATAAATCAGTGTAAAATTTATGAGAATGCGTTTTATTTATAACTAATGAAATTGTTGCACTTAACACTATAAACATATGCGACATAACATAAGACCACTGACAGCTACGTAAAAATGACATTTGATAATTTGTTTAATTTTATGTGTGTCAATTCAGAAATGACCTACTTGTTCAAATTCATGGCAAGAGTGGATTCCAAGACTTTTGGAACTCACGTTATAAGGAAAAAAAATAGAAAAGGGATAAAGGAAGTCCTTTAGTTTAAATGTTGAAAATTTGGGATTGTATTGTATCAAATACAGTAGATGTGCGTGTGAATAAAAAAAATATATATTTTATTTTAATTTTTCCTCGCTCTTAGTATTTTTGCCTTTCTTGTTCCTTTTTATAATCCTATTAGCTAAACCGGCTAACTTTGTAGCGCCTTAGAATCTATAATCATTAAAAAATATTTTATTAGCTGAAGTCAGTCAAATGTTTCGCGTATCGATATCTGGTAGTATAATTGTACACGATTATATAATAGATGGAAATATAAAATCGTGTCTGTTCTCTCCCTCGCATAAGGTACGGCGTATAAAAAAAATCAAATCAAGTTCAAAACCAAAAGCCCAAAACCCAAAAGTTCAAAAGCCCAACATACAAGTCAAAAATCCAAAACTTCAAAAGTTCAAAATATAAAAGCCCAAAAGTTCAAAATCCAAAAGCCCAAAATCCAAGGTTCAAAAAAAAATAAGTGCTAATAATATTAGTGCACAAAATACAAAAAGTCTAAAATCCAAAAGCAGAAAATCCAAAAGGCTAAGAGTGCAAAAGATTAAAATGTAAAAGCCCAAAGTCGATAAGTACAAATGCGCAAAATCAGTAAGGTTCAAAATCCAAAAGCCCAAAATGCCCAAAATATAGAAGTCCAAAACAGAGTTCATTACCTTCATTGAAGCAAGCACCTTTTGATATACGACATTTTTCGTTTTGTTGTCAGGCGCGAGAATTAACATTGACCGTGAGAGAAACATTGATTTTCGAGATTCAGGCCACAAACACTTTAGGATTGGCCTTGTGATTTGTTGATCGTCGTGGCACATTCAAGACGAATTGGAAATTGAATTCGTTTAAGCTCGAATGGAATATCGGTTGGGATCATCGGAATTCTCGGAAAGAGAACTTCCTCACCTTTGAATTTACCTTTAAGTATCGTCTCGTGAATCACATTGCTCATGAGTTACTACGTGGTAGTTCATACTTACATTGAATTGAAAATTCACTATGTTTTTACCGCACTTATAATATATAAGAATGTTGTATAACTTTTTATTCAAAGTTATATAAATTTCTGGACATATCCCGACTCGAGTTTCGACTGTTAAAGGTCGTTTTCAAATGATGACAAATTGATGTTGGAATGTATTTATACTTGTATGTATTTATATATGTATTTTTACATATTTTGGAGCGGGGAGAGGCGGTTTTTTGCAATTAGGGAATTACCTATAGGCGATTGAGCAAGATTAAAGAGTTGTGAAAAGATTAGGTCGGGTTGTTCATTAAGGAGATTAACGAATGGGTTACGGCTTTGTTTAAAATTTTCTAATGACTCTAGGAGATTAAGTGCCTTTCTTGCAATTATGCAAGATTTTTTGATTATCTATTTTTGTGAATTTATGATTGCGTTCAAGACAATATTTTGAAAAAGAACTAGTGTCTTTTTTCAGACGAAAAGCGCGGGAATGTTCTGAAAACCGTCTTGAAAAACTTCGTCCTATCTGACCTAAGTACACGCTATTGCATTCATCTCATTGCATTCTTCTCTTCAAATTCAGACAACATTTTCGTCTCCCTGACAAATTTTGGCAAAACAAGCGAACAAATCGCAAATGTCCTTCGAAAGCAAAATCTTCAAGTATCATTTAAAGCCTCCTCAAAGTTGTCGCATATATTGTTTAATGCCAAAGACAAAATCGACCCCCTCAAAAAATCCGCCGTTTACGAAGTTAATTGTCCCGAATGCAATAGCGACGAAGATTTTCAACACGGTTTTCAGAACATTCTCGCGCTTTCCGTCTGAAAAAGACACAAGTTCTTTTTCAAAACAATGTCTTGAATGCAATCATAAATTCACAGAAATAGATAATCTAAAAATCTTTCATAATTGCAACAAAGGTCCCGGCACTTAATCTCCTAGAGTCATTAGAAATTTTTAAACAAAGCCGTAACCCATCCGTTAATCTCTTTAATAAGCAAACCGACCTAATCTTTTCACAACACTTTAATCTTGCTCAATCGCCTCCAAGTAATTCCCGAATTGCAGAAAAACATCTCCCCCGCCCCAAAATCCGTAGTATAAATACATTCCAACATAAATTTGTCATCACTTGAAAATGAAACGGGAGTCGTGATATGTGTTGAGATTTATATAGAGACAAACCTGTTTTTATGCGACAGATTGGTTCCAGGAGAATCCGCATAAAAAAATGCGCATAAAAATTACATACTGTACCTATATGGGAAATCGATACATTGGTTCCCGAGTTCGAAAAAATGTAAGATAAACAGGTCATTTTGTTTGAAATTATTTTAATATTTGTTTGAAATATGTTATTTTATTTTTATTGCTTAAAGTATGAAGATTTAATAAAATATAAAGATTTAATAAAATATAAAAATTTAATAAAATATGCAGAAAATAAAGAGGTCTTTCGGTAACAAAATAAAAATAAATAATATAAAAAATAAACTGATGCAATTAATTAGAATAACAATTCAGACACGGTCACATTCAAATCTCTCAATCTTTTTTTTAACAATAATATCACTTCCATCAGTGAAAGTTTCATCATTCCTCTTTTGAGTGGTACCTGCTCCAATCAAATTTCTTGTTTCCAGCATTTTCATTCCGCTTTATCAAGAATTCTGTTATCAGTGGTTTATTTAAGCCATTGAACGATTCTTGGTAATCGGACATGCATGTTGCCAATTCACGGCTGAATTGGGTAGCCCTTTCGATAAGAGGATCGTGTGTCAGAAAATAATTTTCTAATTCACTGGCTAGTTGAATACCTTTCGATATTATTTTCGCAGTGAGGGGAGTCTCTTCACCGTCACTAACTGCTTCTTCATGATCAGAAGGTACAAGAATAGTGTCTATTATTTCATCATCGTCAAGGGGTTTGTCTATTACCATTTCTTCAATGTCGGTAGGTGTCAAATCTTCGAAACCTTCCCCACCAATTCTATGTACTAGACAAATGATATCACCGTACACATTGTCATGTTGTGGAGTTGGTTCTTGGCTCTTAACACATGCTGGCCAAATAGGCTTCCAACATGCATTCAGGGTTGATTGTTTCAACATTGATGTTGCCAATTTAATACTTTTGACACAGTCCATTATAGAAAACTCGTTCCATACAGCAATAACATTCAGTTCTCCATCTCCATCAGGTTTATTCAGAATGTATTGAAATGAATTCTTTGCATAATGACTTTTAAACGACCTTTCACAGTCGAAACTCGAGTCGTGATATGTGTAGAAATTTATATATGTAACTGTGAATAATAAGTTATATAACATTTTTACATATTATAAGTGTGGCAAAAACATAGTGAATTTTTGACTTTATCAAGTGATTTACATCTTTGTTCTTTGGCGCTAGAATTGCTCGTTCACTCAACCACTTATAATTAACAATAATGTACGGAAACACTTTGTTGATCCTCCTTACGTGAGATGAAACTTAAAAAAATATGCAAAAACGAAATCAATCCGTTCGTTTCGTTGACGGGAAGACGGCCATTACCGATTGACAACAATTGCTTGTAGAAATCTTCGGCAGAAATTTTTTTAGCAATGAAATTTGTCGTCTGCTGAAGTTTCTTAATTTAGCGCCACAGAGTAGATGATTTGAGGCTAGCGTTTATTTCATCAGCAGCTGTGGATCTTGGAAATACTGGTAGTGTTTGCCGGAAATCGCCA
Organism: Phosphuga atrata; assembly: GCA_944588485.1. Classification (NCBI taxonomy): domain Eukaryota; kingdom Metazoa; phylum Arthropoda; class Insecta; order Coleoptera; family Silphidae; genus Phosphuga; species Phosphuga atrata. The sequence continues at coordinate 31,123,627 of OX155904.1, forward strand.
GACAGTAGAATCATTGCGCCTCCAAAACATCTAGAGTTATTGTTCACATCTTTCATTGTTCTATTTAGTGCTTCCATTGAAGGTTTGTGCGCCATTGTGCGTTTATCCCATACTTTGGCTGTTGCCGAGGTTTAGCAATGTTGCATATTAAACGCTAAATGAGCCGTTCTGCATCCTTCTAGCAACGTGGCCGCTATACCAGAAGAAGCAACTGCTACGGCAATTTCGGATCTCGCACGAACAGTGGGCTAAAATCAACGACATAAGGAATGTCTTCCCAGTTCCACCGGGCGCATCAAAGAAAACTAAGCCACCATTTCTATCATCCTTCATTATCCAACATCCAACAGCCTTCATTAACTTATCGTACACATCCTTCTGTTTGGAGTTCAACAGTCATTCGAACCTGATTCGTTCAATGCATCTCGGTCGTATTCACGTTCACGTTCCAATTCTCGATTGAATGTGTCTTCATAGCACGATTTGGCGTTGGCATTCCTAACTTTACTAATTGACTGCTGCACATGAGGTATCACATGTCTTCTATCAAAAGCAAGGAATGGTTATGTATTTCCTAATTCACCTCTAGATCGGGATTTCCTGAAGTGGCACGAATTTGATGTAAAATGTCTTCTGACATTCTTGTATTTATTCATTCTTGTATTTATTCCACAGTTCAATTGGATTCGATGGGAAACATGTCGAAATAATGGTAGGAATTAATGTGCGTATCTAATTTGGAGATGCTGAAAGAACTGATTCAGCTTATTGAGCTGTTAACATGCAGCACAAAACGCTGGACACATTGCACCATTGACAGTTCGAAGTGATTCAAAGGTTGTCGGTCCACGAACATTAACCATCAACAACCGCAATTAAAAGCATTCGTTTTTCTTCGGATGAACTGTGTAAATGCGACCAAGAGCATCAATTGAACGCATAAGATACGGAACGCCGGATGATCAGGAACTGCATCGCCTTGCTTCCAAAGTTAAAATTTCTTCGATGACGCGTTCCTAGTGCAATAGCGTGGCATCTCAGAGTAGAGTAATATTAAGTAACATAAACTAACCTAAAAATAGGAACACGGCCTGAAGATAAAAATATATTTAACCTTTCCGGAGATATAATGGTAATGGTTTTATGGTTTTTGTTGACTGCCACGAAGGTGGACTGAAAGCTATTAAATATCTAACAAATTTCACATGCGATTTGTTTTGTTGGTCCTAAAGAAAGTACTTGTTATAGAGCTCCGGAAAGGGTGAATATATTTATATATTCAGGCTGTGTTCCGATTTATAAGTTTGTATGATTATCTATAACGTAGGATGGTTTTACCGATTTTAAAAAATAAACTTGTCAATGTGGTCGGTGAAGTTGTTGCAGTACGTCGAGCAATATTATATGCGTTGAAATAAACTCGTTGGCCATTTTCCAGATGCACTGCCAAATGTAAAACACGTGGACTCATAGCTAACCTTGCTGTTTGAAGCCCTGCCGCTCTTTGTTCTTATGTTTTTGAAGCACGAACATTCAGTCTAATTGCATTCAAGTCTAATTGCATTGAGGATTCGTAGGGAAAGATTAGATCTGCTTGCTCACGGCATTGTAAATTACACTAAAATTAATAACAAAACTTAAATTCATATAATAAAACAATTATTATATAAACATATTTAACACACATACATACTAAATTCTTCCATACTAAATAAATGTAAAATTGACAAACAACGACAAGTAAAATTATCAGGTTGAAATTTCTGCCTTAAGAATATTCTCTTTTTTAATTATCCATTTTGCATTAAATGTAACTAGTTTTGCAACTGTAACATTAGAAAACCAATCTCTCCATCCATAAAAATTAAAAGCCAAAGAATCCAGAGATGCAACTATCTCAATTTTCGATTTCTTTTTGTTTTTAACTGCTTTTGGTACTGAACGACTCATTTGTTCAATTTCGTTAATTTCTTTTCTCAGTCCCCTGAGGAGCTTCCAGATTCTTTTCTGTGTACCATAGATATCATTTTTCATTTCCCTGCTGAATTCACCCCAATGTTCTCGTTTAACCCACCATTGATCGCAATATGAGCAAATTGCTCACGCCTTTTTTATTTTTGCTATAGCTCATTGAATTTCTATTAGATGCCTCTAAGGGTCGCTGTAATTTCAAGGCGCACCCGAGACAGTTTGAAGTTGATTAGCTGTGATGTGTCGCTGTATGTGTCGGACTATTAATCTGCGCTACCTCTGGTAGGTGAGCGCTATTTTTTTCTCATTTTATTCCTTTCTGATGATTATTATTTTATATTTATTGATATGTTATACACTGGCGAGCAAAAAATGTAGGTCACATATTTTTTAGATTATGATTTATTATGAAAATGTAGTTCGATTTTTTGTTATGAGGAACAAAGAAAATGATAATGGTCAACAAACTTAACATAAATCGAGAAGAATAATCATTGATAAGGTTAACAGCGACGAGGCATACTTTCAATTAAATTAAGAATGAAATTTTGGTCAATGTTATTCTATTCCTGCAATAACAACTGACATTCCAGACATGTTCGATGGATTTCATGCCTGGACTGATTGCTGACCATTCAACCCGCCTAATTCCCAACTCGTCTAGATATTCTCTGACAACTCTGGCTGTGTGAGGTTCCATGAAAATAAATACCACGCTCACCTATAGTGACCATGAAAGGCATAACATGATCGTCTAGAACCTCTGTAATGTATCTGTGATCTGTCAAAGAAACATTATATATAAAGACCCACTCAGTGCGTGCTCGTGAAGAAATTCCTGTCCAGGCCATAACCGAGCCACGCCACTATAAAACCACAAACTAAATTTTGACTATAAAATGATAAGTATAAAACTTTTTAATAATAATACAAAGTTTAATATGTATTTTTTCTGAATTGTATACATTTATGTAAATTTATGGAAGTGTCCAACTAGTTTTTATAAGAACCTGTCATGTTTTCTGTTAGCTTTTTGCCATCTTTTCTTGAAATCAGCTACAAAAAATGAAATCTTTTTATCAATATCCGGAATTAGGTCTTTAGGACACTTTGTACGTGTTTCAACGATTTTTTCATAAATTTTGCTTTACTTCACGTGAAACACACGTCTGCCACAACACGTCTGAACAACACGTCTGCCTCCGATGCAGATATCTTGACCACTTAATATAAAAATTAAAGGATAACGTTGAAAGTATAAATAAACTATTTGTGTAAACAGAACATTGATAACACTAACCATTTTTCCACAAAAAAATCGTGAAAACTTTGTATTCTGTTGCGCTGTAAACCAGCATTATCTCCAATTGGCGCAAACATGCGCAGCTTTTTTTTCAAATTAATCGTGAACAACTAATGCAAAAACAAAAAATATACAATTGCAAACATGATATGCACTGATGTCAACTAAATTCGTACAAATAAAGGTTACACCCTTTAATTGAAATTTTCATTTACGCGTCTTTGTTAATTAATATTATACCATATTGCTAAACATCATACAATTAAAATTTAAATATATATATATATATATATATATATATATATATATATATATATATATATATATATATATATATAGTAACCAGTAGGTAAGGATGCTATACTGGTAAAACTATTAAATCTGAGCCGCGATGGTTACTTCTGAAATGAACTTGAGCTTCAGCAGCTTCAGGCAAGTCTAGTCGCTGATAACAAATGCTAGATCGCGGCTGCTTGATAGCATGTGGTTACATGTTGAAACAGGATAACCCGTGTCGTGTGTACACATGTATACCCTCGCCGAGATCTGCAATGATTTTTCGCAAACCTTGTGAACGTGTTAATTCTTGACATGTACATATATTTTGTTTAAAAAAAATACATATTACACTTTGTATTATTATTCGCAAACGTTGTATTTATCAATTAATATTCAAAACTTAGTTAAAATTCATATATTCAAGAATTCATATATTTGGCCCCACTGTGGCCCCATGGCCAAATAGAAGTCGCTTGTCAATGAAAATTGGAGCATATCTTTCTACGGGTCCTCTCCATAATCGTCGACGTCCGTCTGGCGCAGTGAGGCAAAAACGCGACACATCTGAATACAGGACGTTGCTCCAGTCATCATTATTCCATGCTAATTGATTTCTGGTAGAAGCCAATCTTACAATTCGATACTGGCATTGTAATCGTGGACCTGTAGCCATCCATCTAAACAGTGGTGCGCAAACTATTATCATTTGAGTAGAAAGAGAATAGAAAGTAGACGTTTTTTAAATTTGTTTATATTGACATTTTAGTGCTAAGGAGTGTCGACTTCATAAGTCTATATCTCGAGAACGGTTACTGATAATTACAAGCAGATTACGGCATCGTTTTCACGAAATCATTTCCCTACGGATGCACTTAGATTTTCTTAAAAGTTCTCTTCTCGGCCCACCAAATTTTGCGAAATGCTCTATTTACGCCTATTATATCAAGTCATATCTGGCGAACTGAACCGGCTAGCAAAATATAAGTAGGGTTCCGTACAAACTTGTAAGTAAGGTATCTTTTTTTTGTGGAGGACGTATCAAGCACATTCAGTTAACTTGACAAGTGGCCCTCCTGAAATCACGACCATCTTAGTACCGCTGCAAGCATAACCTCAAGATGTCGCTGTCGTACGATGGAATTCTACCCTATATTTTATTACCATACATCCCCCATTCACTATGAGTGTTTAGGGGTTCTGGAACTTCACTATTTGTTTTTACTGCTCAATTTTGCCTGTATACCTATATAGCCTATATAAAGGTATACAGGTTTTTTTTTTTTAAATAACGCGAATATTTTTAAACTTATAAAAAGAAAACTTTATTTTAGTATTACACTTATTCACTAACTTATATTAAGATCTAACTATTTCTAGATCTAATATAAACCAATATATTAACTGTTTCTAGATCTATTTCGATACTCTTAACATTCAGTTGTTCAATTGACTGCTTTTGGGCAATTGACTACCAAAAAATATAGGGCGTACGTGATTTAAGTATATGTAGATTATAAAGAAAAATTAGACGAAATATAATATATACAGGATGTTACGGGACTTGAGTATGTCGCAAGTCGGTTATAAACAAGCAAAATTTAGACATAATGTATACCCTGTATATATTATGTATATAGAGCGTACGTGATGAAATGCATAACGAATATAAACAAAGAAAATTCAGAATAAACAGCTTGGTGCCGACACATACTTTTTAACCTTCGGACCTAACCGAGGAGGACCTAACTGTATGCAACCCATATGCTTCTGCTGCCTGACAATACCACGCAACACATTAGTGTATTTTCATAACTTTCTAATAGTAAATTCGCATTTTTCTTGTAATTAAAATGCATATTTACGGTTTTCAGATTATTCCCTTTACATGTGCTGTAAGGCACCGCCTCTTGCCAAATTTCATGATTCTAAGTTAACGGAAAGTACCCTATAGGTTTTGATTCCCTTGTGAAATCGCAAAATATGCGACATAATCGGTCATATCTTTTGATGGCGTTGATTTACAAGTTTAATTTTTTCACAGCTGAAAGAGACCGCAGACCCGAGTATTTGATACAAATTTCAACTTGTTACCTCTACGCGTTCCTGAGAAAATGGTCTTGACAGACAGACAGACGGACGGACAGACAGACAGACGGACAACAAAGTGATCCTATAAGGGTTCCGTTTTCGGTACGGAACCCTAAAAATACCATCGAGCCAGCCATCGATCCGCTGGAGGACTGATTAGTTTTTTTACGAATTCTCGGCTTATTATAAACTTAGTTGCAAAATGAATTGTATGAGCGTAATCTGTGTAAAATTCTGCGTGTTTTAATATACAATATGTAAAAATTGGAGAGGTGTCGAAAATAGCGATTTTTTTCTTCGAATTCGCGAATTTTATGGATATTGACATATAATTATATTGACATATAATTCATCAAAAGAAGCGGAATTTGGTATAGAACTTCTAATAATCTAATAAAATAATAAAACTTCTAATAAAACTTCTAATAATCTTTTTCTGTTTTGGTGAAACGCAAGCCTTATATAGCGATTATAAAAAACGCGCAAAATAGCGCACATTCGGATTTTTGCCCAACACTTTTTCCAAAATAATCTTAATTGACTGAATGTTTTTTTAAATCATTTTAAATTCTTCTTCTTTAAGTTCCATGTCCGTTCCGAACGTTGGTAACCATCTGGGCTATGATGACTTTATTCACTGCGGCACGGAAAAGTTCTGTTGTCGTCATGCCGACCAAGGTTCTTAGGTTTTTCAACCAAGATATTCGTCTGGCGCCGATTGACCTCTTTCCTGCCACCTTTCCCTGGATAATCTTCTGCAGCAAATGAAATCTATCTTCGTTTCTCATGATGTGGCCAAGATATTCTAGCTTTCTGCACTTGACTGTGTTTAGAACCTCTCTCTCCTTGTTCATTCTATGGAGGATCTCATCATTGGTTATTCGATCCCTCCAGGAGACTCTCAGCATTCTGCGATATATCCACATTTCAAATGCCTCTAACTTTTTGCTGGTGGCTTCTGTCAGTGTCCACGATTCCATTCCGTAAAAAAGAACCGAAAACACATAGCATCTCATCATTCTCAGCTTTGTAGTCATTGTTAGGTTGTGGCTTGTTAGTACAGATCGCATTTTGGTAAAAACAGATCTTGCCTTTTCAATGCGAATTTTTATCTCCTGAGAGTGATCCCACCGATCATTAACATTTGTGCCAAGATATGTATACCTCTCCACCCGTTCGATTGGCTCTTGATTGACAGTAAGTTCACAGTTTTCAATATAGGACTTGCTGATGACCATAAGTTTTGTCTTCTTGATGTTAATATCCAAGCCATATTCTGTGCTCTTTTCTACAAGTCTGTTTATTAGATGTTGTAGTCCTTCTATACTATCTGCAAACATCACTGTGTCATCTGCATATCGTATGTTGTTGATTTTTTCGCCATTGAGAGAGATGCCAGCTTCACACTCTTCCAGAGCTTCTTTAAATATGTATTCAGAATAGATGTTAAAAATAAGAGGGGACAATATACATCCTTGTCTCACTCCTCTCATTATGTCTATTTGTTCGGTCTTTTCTGTCATTTTAAATCATATATATATATATATATATATATATATATATATATATATATATATATATATATATATATATATATATATAAACCTTTATTGGCATTTTAAAAACAAACACTTAACATCAACGACTTCCAACCTTTTCTAAGCTCTATCTTCTTAGTCGCACTCCACACACAACCACTACAGCTTGTACCCCGATGCTCCCAACTTTCTATGCCCGTCCCACATATACGGCAGGTTCTCTCGTTTGGCGTCATCCAGTACCTGCTGCCCCTTTCTTCACTGCCGCATCTAAATCTGGCGATCATTATTTGGGGAACGTCAGATTTTCGGAGGTAATCTGGTAACTTTCCCAAAACGACTATATTTTGGTACTCGGGGTTGTACGATCCCTCTTCAATGCCCTTTAACCTTTTCTGCATCTCTATCTCAAACATTCTTTCTCCTACCATACTTTCTACATTGCTACCTCTCTTAATCATTCTCTCCACTTCCACACCCGACCAGCCACCACTTTCATACATCTTCCTTCTCTCACTCCCCCATATAGTTATCCAAGCATTACCCGTCCCTTCTTTCCTAGCAGCTTTGAACACTTCCTTTACGACCCTATCATCTCCCATTCTTTCTACCTTACATTCATACCTCGCAAACCGCGCTGCAGCCAGACTCGCAATTTTGACTGCACCTGTTTCCTGCATCACTATATACCACGGAGTTGATTTTTCCAGCTGCAGCATCCTTGTTAACACTTGTAACTGCATTCTCTCTATATTTTCTACCTCTTTCACACCCCATACTTCAGAACCATACATTAAAATACTACGCACACACACCTTCCAAATCATCATTTTTGCTCTGAAGCTTTCCTTGCATTCACGCTTCCATGCACTCCAGAACCTGTTAGCAGCCACCCAAGATTTCTTTACAATGTGATTTATATGCTCCTTAAAAGAACCGTCCTGACTAAACATAAATCCAAGATATTTGAAGCTGCTAACCTGTTCTATTACATTTGCACCCCATTCAAACTTTTTACTCCTCCTTCTTCCTCTCTTTTGGAACACCACCATTTTTGTCTTCTTCACATTCACGACCAGCTTTCGTTTCATAAAGAACCCTTTCACCCGTCCAATCACCTCTCTCATTTCTGTGACAAGTGCTTGCCAAGACAACTATGTCGTCGGCGTAGGCCAGACTCCACACTTTTTTTTCCCCGATTACTATACCACCTGCTTGACCCTTGCGTAATACCTCCTCTAAGTCTGCTAAGTAGATGTTGAACAGCAGAGGACTTAGAGGACACCCCTGTCTTAGCCCTTTCGATACCTTAAAACATTCCGACACATTCTCCTCCACTTTCACTCTACAATACGTGCTCCTATACAAGCGTAAAAATTATTAAGATATTTTCCCGAACTGAACTCGATATCTTTTTCTCCTTCAGACACTCCCACATTTTCACCCTAATGATCGAATCGTAAGCTGCCTTCAGGTCCACGAAGAGGGCGTACAGCTTCCCTTTCGGCTTTGTCAGTTCGTTCTGGACAACGTTATTGAGAGTAACTAAATGCTCAGTAGTTCCTCGACCATGACGGAACCCAGCTTGAACTTCCGGCAGAATACTTTTTTCTTCAACTTCGCCTTGCAGTTTTTGCTCTAAAATCTTGGCGTATACTTTGTACGACGAGTCCATCAGTGTTATACCTCTGTAGTTATTTGTGTTCTCCCTATCCCCATTCTTAAACACTGGTATTATTAATCCCTCTTTCCAACCGTCCGGCATTTCTTTTTGACCTTTATAAACCCCGTTCAATTCTTTCAGTAGAATTTGTCGAAGTCCGGTCGGGGCTACACTCCATGCCTCACTAGAAACCGCATCCTGTCCCGGCGCTCTTTTGTTTTTTACTGCCCGGAGGACAAACTCTAGTTCTTCATAAGATATTTCATCTTGCCCTGGTCCCTGTACCGTCCTTCCAACTTTTTCATCGAGCTCTTTTCCCATCTCGTTGCCTAGAATACCTTCAAAATAATCTTTCCATCGGACTATGGGAATATCTCTGATGAATTGGTTATATTTCTGCCTCCTCGATGGTAGGTATTTCCATATCTCTGCCTCACTGCTCAGCTGCTGAACCCTCGCCATTTTAAATTAAACGTAGATTAAAACTATGTATTATACTTGCAGTTACTAGGAAAAGTAGAAGTTGATAGAAAGTAGACGTTTTCTTAAATTCATTTATAATGACAAAGCGACCCACGGTTTACGCGCCATTGATCTACAACATAATCCAGCAGTATGATGTCTTCTTCTAACGGTCCATTCACTAATACTCTAACTTCTTGAAATTAATTTCGTAGCATAACCGCAGAAGATGTTGTATTTCGCAAACTTGCAGACATCAAAAAGCTTTTATCTCTTTGGGTGGTGACTCATTTGCGCTCGAATCTGGGTCTTCTGCTTATCGGGCCATTCTTTATTGCAATTTATTAAGGGGGGGCTAAGGTATTAAAATTATTTTTTTTGCATTTTTTTTTTTAATTTTAAATAAATGCTCAATATGTTAAGAATATTGTGTTAAAATTTCAAGTCGATTGGAGCAAAATTGACGAAGTTACGAGTATTTTTATAACTGGATTTTAATCAACAAATAGCGCGTCAGCTAAAAAAATTAAAGTGACCATTGAAGATCAAGTTACGTAGGATGTTGAAAAACATTATAGGATAATTGATTATTTATTGGTCTTTTCGATAATCGCTACGCTAGTGAAGTGTGTGAAATGTGTGGAAAAGTAAATTTTCATTCGACTAAGAAAGAAGGCCTTGGATTTAACATCAAAGTGTCGTGCGAAAGCTGTAAACAGATTTCAAATGTTCCGTCTATTGCAAGAATATACTCTGGTGTTTTCGAAGTTAATTATCGGTTTGTTTTCGTGATGAGGATATTAGGGCTTGGATTAGTTGGCTGCGAAAAATTCTGCGGCTTGATGGATTTGTCTAGTAGGTTTTTATCAACACCGACGTACAATGATTACGTGAAAAAAATGTGCTCGACTGTAAAAGAAGTAGCAAATCGATTTTTTTTATCTGCTACAAAAGAAGAAAGATGTGTCGGAGGTTTCACGCAGAACAATAATGAGAGTTTAAACCAACTTATTTAGAAAATCTCACCAAAGCAATTTAGTGGAACCTCTGTCATCGTTGAAATTGCAGCATATGTGCAGCCAGTGTCATCAATGAAGGTTCTTTTGCTTTACTAACCTTCATGTAAGACATGGGAATCAGTAGTGAATCAAGTGCTCATGACTGGGCGCGATCAACTGACTCTATACGTATAAGCCGAGCAGAGCAGGAAGCTGAGAGACAAACTAAAGAAGGCAGGATTCGTCGAAGACAGGAGCGAAAAGGTGCTTTAGACATCATGGATGATAGCAACATTCTTTATGGACCTCGCATTGATGATTAAGTGTGAGGTAAGTCGATAAAATTTGCTTATAAAAGTTTAATACCAGATTTTTTAGTGTTCAAAACTTTATAGCGTTTTTCCCACAACTCACGTTTTCAAAGTCGGTACCCCTCATAACTTCCTCAAAACTACTGCACCGATCCTTTTGAAATTTTGAAAACTATTTCTGTACATAATTTACGAGGTAACGCTGGAGAGTTTTTTTTCAAATTTGTTAATAATTTTTATTTTACAATAACAAATTAGCCGATTTTTTTCACTAAAAATAGCGTTTTTCCCTTCAAAGTGTTCCAAAAAAGTGGAAAATTAAAATTTCGAAAAACCCTCCCAGCGTTACCTGGGGAAAACTATTATCTAACGTATGAACTTTCATTTTTTGATTTCAGATGACCCAGCACCAAGTTATGAGGGGCACCGCCATTTTACTTTTTTTTGTGACACGTCCGACTAATTGGTGCCATTTGGTGCATTTTCTTCGTGAAAATTTTATACAACATTCTTCAAATGTCATACTTTACTGTCCTATTAGTTTTAATAAAGAGATTTTAACTGTGTCATCACAAAAAATTCACAAAAAAATGTCTTTTTTCGTACGAATTAACCTTAGCCCCCCTTAAGTGACTAAATTGTTTTGCTGGCCAATGTATTATGAATTTACGTTTTTAATTATGTTACATTATCATTATTTATTATTTATTATCATTATTAATAATTATTAGTATTTATTATTAATGGATATTTTAATTATATAGAAAAAATATTGCAAGTGTTTTGCGCCTATTTTGCATGTGCAGTAAAACTGCTTTGATGGGTTAGTGGGAGACGGAGTAAAGGGAGAAGCATGATTGATGGTATGGGGGAGTATTAAAGGAGTACTAAAAATGTTGAATAATGAATAAATACTTATTAAAAGTGACAATTTACGACAGAATGTACAAGAAAATGTGTGTGACCAAAATGCTCACACGTGACCAACGACATAGTTTTTACTAACGCGATCAAAGGGTGTGTCAATTCGAAAAAATCGTCAAAAAATTCCAAACGATGGTTTGAGAGAAAAGTATGTGCTCTGAGCTGTTTTGTCTAGGTTCGAATTGTATTAGATTTATAATTTCTAATTTTCTCTTTTGTTTATTTTAACATATAGCCTGCATAGCTATCAACTATAAACTATGCACCACCGATTCTTGTTGGTACTGCTCCAAGTTGGTTTTTATTTTTACCTTGAAATATCCGGACTTGTGTGGGTATTGCATTGTGCCCGTAACTAACTTCTTCTTCTCTGAAAGTCTATGCCTTATCTGTATATGCCTACTTTATATGCTTGTGGTTCTGATTTGTTCTTTGCTGTTGAATAGTCCTACGTTCTAGCATCATATTCTAAATTTGGTCTGTTTTTGTTTTCTTGTTCTCTGGGCTATATTCATATACCTTGCATATGTTGTCAACATGTATCCGAGCTTGTCCTGTTGTGAGTCCTTACATGAAGCAGATGGTTGGCCTTACCTCAAAACCCTCCTCTTCTATCCGGGCATAGGACCGGCAAAACAACAAAAATATCACCGAGCTATTCGATACGCCCAGCTTTTGTTTGGAGTTATTATTTATTTATTTATTACAAATGCTGTATGGCTAGTTTTATGCAATGAATGTTTCATGGGAATTATGTCGCAGCAATAAAAATGTCGAGATAAAAGTCATTTAGGTAAAGCACTAAGTCCGCACATTTGGTATTGTGGTTTCGGTCCATTGAACTATTTTGCGGTTTCCGGGTCGTTTGAACCGGAGACACGGCAACGAAATATGTTCTGCGGCATTGCACCCCGTGTTTCCATCTACGTGCACGGTTTTCCGTAATTTTCCCCCGTTTTGGATACCGATACGCATCAAGAGATCAAAAAATAATTTCCGAAAAGAGTAATTTCATTTGTTTTAAATGGAAGGAGGAATTGCGAAGGGAAAAGTACACACAAAGTTGGCTGAAAATTTCCGCTCGAATTAACTGTAACATTATCCCTAAGTCCATTTCATTTCAGTGAACTGAACGTTCTCTCTGCCTTAATAATTGGATTCGCGAATTAAAAGCGGCGCAAAGGATCTCTCCGCCAAAAAAAAAAAATAATCGGTATCCTCCTGACAAATCAAACTTATATTTTATAGGATTTTCAGATCATTAAATTCCTGGGATTTTTTATATACTTTTAACTCAGTCTTTCAGAAATCGAAAAGGAACTTTCAATTTACTTTCATTCACACTGACTCAATTTAAATCGACCAAATCGAATTTTTAATTACCGGAATTAAAAACCCATTCAACATCTAGAAACATTTATCATTTATAATACCACCAAAACCATAGCTAATCGTCCTTCGACCGTAATTGAGTAGGTTCTACCAAGCAAATAAAGTTCAACGAGAAGCAATTCATCAAACTATGCAATTTCTCAATATCTGATTACTTACAACGCATTCTTACACCAAAACTAAATGTAACAAGCTGGAAACGAAACAAACGATTCCTTCACGTAACCAAGATAGTTTATCGACAAATACAAACACAATATCAATTCACGTTGTTCAGTTTTCTGTATCGCATTGAAATGATTTTCTGGATTGAGATTTGTGTATCGCCGTCAAACGTATCGTATCGATTTGCCAAAAGGGAGGAAGCCTTGCGAAAGGTAATATCCCATCTGACAATGAAGTCTTTATTTATTGTCCCCTGAACGCCCGGTCGTCGTCGAAATGCAAACAACGTCGAAATATTCGCCCTTTAATTTATACAATTTCCTAACGGCGTGCCACCGGAATAAAGCGAAATGCTTCACATCGAGTTCTTAAAAGGAGATTTCCCCCTTTTGAAATAAAGGGATATACTTCTATAGACAGGATTTGACTTATATATTTAATAATCACTAGTCTAGACTCAATCAATAAGGATGGAGAAGATAAGACGAACAAGACTAGTCGGTCAAGATTAGACCAACAAAACTTGGCGTAAAAGACTAGACAGACAAAACTAGACAAACTTTACTAAACAGACAAGACAAGACTAAACAGACAAGACTAGAGAAATAAGACTGGACAGACCAGACTAGATGGGCCAGACAAGACTGGTTCTTGTTCCTTTCGTTCACAAAATCCGAAAATGTGTGTTAATATGTATTGCTTACACTAACTTATTATAATCTTGCTCTAGAATTGGTTCGGTAGTTGTTGAACAATAAATCAATTTAATTAAATTAACAAGATAAGATTAGACAGACAAGACTAGAACAAACAAAACTAGACAGACAAGACTACGCAGATAAGACTAGACAGACAATACTAGACAGACAAGTATCCACGCAGATATTTTCTTATCCTATCTTATCCAATGCACCGCCTAAATCACAATACATAAACATTATAATGCGTAATAACGCTTCAAGCTTTCTAAAGCCGAGGAACAGAGAGGAACTTCTTGAAACGATTATGAGCTTAAACAATAATAAGAGTGCATGTAATGATGAAATACCCAGTATTGTTATCAAAAATACAGTTCTTAATATATCTACTCCAATGTTACACATAATTGACAATTCCTTAATGGTTGGGATTTTCCCAGAAGTTTTTTTCACCAATAATCTGGGCATGAAACTGAAGGGCAACTATAGGCCTATCAGTATCCTGTGAACATTCTCCTAAATCTTTGAGAAACTTGTATGTTCTAGGGTCCTTTCAGTTGCAAACAAATACAAATTAATTAACCAAATACAACATGGCTTCCTAGAAGGAAAAGATATTGAAACTACATGTTTCCAATTTTTGAGTGCTATAAGTGAAATATTAGAAGCAACAAAATATACTAATCGGAATGCTCATGGACCTCTCTAAAGCTTATGACCTGGTTAACCATAGGATATTGTTTGATATATTGTATAATTATGGCATAAGAGGAGTCGCGTTAAACTGGGCTTAAGTAATTTTTGTCCAACAGAGTTCAAATAATCTAATTAATAAAACAACATGCCTTCATTAAATCACCTCCAAGGGTATTAAACATGGGTATTCCACAGGAAAGTACTATAGACTCTCTGTTATTCATATTATTTATCAATGACTTGCCCCAAGTACCTATATTTCCCGAACATACTATGATAAACCATGCTGATGATACTACCGTTCTTATCATAAATGCTATGGAGGATATAACGTATATTGTGGATCTGGTAACAAGTTCGACAACAAGCACGACAACAAGCACGACAACACTTGTCGTGGTTTTCTGAAAACCGCCTAATTGTGAACATAAAAGATCAATTTACTTCACATAAAGAAGTACAGCTATTGATCCATATGAAGCTGTAGCGGCAACGAGCCGTTCCATTTTTATTTCTTAGTTTCCGAGCGCATTACAATAATTACCCAAATATTATCGGACAAATTCCCAAAACATTTTATTGGGGTCGGTAATGTAATCCTCGAGCAGATAAAGAAATATTTGTATTTTTAGTTCTACGAGGGCATTACGGTGAGTACCCAAATATTTTCGGACGAATTTCCGAAAATATTTTATTACTGTCAATGGTGTTATTCCCGGGGAAATTAAGACAAGATGTTTTTCCCGAGAATCGGAAATCATCAAAGCGACAAATAGCCGAATATAGAAAAATAATCACCCCCAGATGAGGGACCAGTATACCTGGACATAACATAATTTCCTGGGCCCCCGAATAAACAACACAGTCAAGCAAAAAAGTGAGGCGCAACTAACCAACGAGAAAAACGAAAAAACTAACGAGTCCAGTTCAGTCGATATAGTGGACTCAGACACACCAATCCAGCCAGTGGACCCAGTCAGCGAAGTGATACCAGTCCAGCCAGTGGACTCAGTCACACCGGTCCAGCCAGTGGATCCAGTCAACCAGGCTCAACTAGAAGTTCACACAGTCAGCGAAGTGAGACTAGTTCAGTCAGTCCAGCTAGTGGACCAATTCAAACGAGCACAGCCAGTTCAACCAGACTCAACCAGCAGTCAGCCAACCAGACCAGTCGAGTCCAGTTCAGAGAGTCCAGCTCCACTCATTCCCTCAACTATATATATATATATATATATATATATATATATATATATATATATATATATATATATATATATATATATATCATATATATATATATATATATATATATATATATATATATATATATATCGTCCATGTAAATAAATTCCTCTACAAACCGTGAGTGATACATCATTCAACCGCGTATCCACCACAAAGTCTTGATTGGGAATGAAGCCATTCGTATTTAATAGACTCTGCGGCTATTAACAATCCACTTAGATTACAATCTAGACTGGTTATCCAATATACATAAAGTTTCATGAAACTTAATAAAATAGTTTTTGCAATAACTATGCTAAATAGATATTTAGACAAAAACATTTGGAGAATGGTCTATTTCACAGATTTGCATTCCCACATAAGGTTTTGTATCATATTTTTGGGAAACGGATATCACATAATAGAAGTATTTAGAGTTCAAAAGCAGGTGGTGCGTATTTTACACAATTTATTATTATTTATTATTATTATTTACCTTTATTGGCATATTTACATATATAAAACACTTACAGATAACAGAATAGCACTAATACACCAACCAAACCCAAATAACCCGACCCAAAAACTTAAAACAACGC
Source organism: Phosphuga atrata (assembly GCA_944588485.1). Taxonomy (NCBI): domain Eukaryota; kingdom Metazoa; phylum Arthropoda; class Insecta; order Coleoptera; family Silphidae; genus Phosphuga; species Phosphuga atrata. Next base: position 31,139,938 of record OX155904.1, read on the forward strand.
AAATAAAAATTCTTCACCCACACTTACATTTCTCCCTCCCTAAACTCTTTCCACAATCACTCTCTTCCGCTCTAAAATTTCCCGCATTATGGGCCACCCGCTACCTGACTCGTCCATGCACGCTTCCCAGTCTTTTATTTTTCTTTTACATTTATTTTTCTTCACCACTTCCCATGTTAGTCCTTTACACTCTTCCATCCAATGTGCCCACCTTTCAGTATATGGTACACAAATTCTCCTTTTCCTTCAGCCAGTACCTTCTTCCCTTTTCTTCGTTACCGCAACGAAACTTGGCTATCCTACATTGGCTACCACTAGACTCCTGACTAGACCTACTAGACAAATTTCTCTTTCCAAGCATTCCAAAACCTGTTAGCAGCCACCCATGCTTTCTTACATATGAACTTAATGTGCTCATTATTGGACCCATTACTACCAACCATAAATCCTAAGTATTTGAATCTTCTAACCTGCTCTATAACCTCTTCTCCCCACATCAAGCTTTCCTCTTTCTACTTACCAACTTACCTTTAAAAACACCATCCACTTAGTCTTCTCTACATTCACACTTAAGCTTCTTTTCTCAAAATATCTTTTAATCCTTCCAATCATCTCTTTCATTTCCCCTTTTGTTCTTGCTAAAGCAACTATGTCATCCGCGTATGCTAGAGACCACACTTTCATCCTACCTATTACCACTGCTCCTGCCTGTCCATTTTTTAAAACCTTTTCTAAATCAGATATAAAAACATTAAATAGGACAGGGCTAAGGGGACACCCTTGCTTTAACCCTTTCCTTACCCAGAATCTTTCGGACTTTTTTCCACTTATTCTTACTCTGCAGCTTGTCTTGCCGTATAGATCTGTAACCGCCTTCACTAGCCACCCGCAAATCCCTTTTTCTCTCATGAGTTCCCATAGCATCTTTCGGTTTACTTTGTCATATGCCGCTTTAAGATCTATGAATACAGCATACACCTTTCCACCTTGCTGTGCGAGCTCTTGCTCTATTATGTATTTTAAGGTAACCAGATGGTCCGTTGTTCCCCTTCCTTTTCTAAATCCCCCTTGTACTTCAGGAATCACTTCCTTTTCCTCAATTTCTTCCAGTACTTTCATCTCCACTTCTTTTACATATATCTTATATGATATATCCATCAGCGTGATGCCTTTGTAATTTTCTACTTCTCCCTTATTTCCTGCTTTGAAAATTGTTACTATGTCTCCTTCCCTCCAGCTTTCTGGAATTGCTTGCTGTCCTTTCAAAATCTGGCTGAATATTTCGTGGAGTTTTTTTTGTATTGACACCGGCGCTAGTTTCCACGCTTCATTTGGGATTCCATCTGGACCTATCGCTTTTCTTCCTTTCAGTCCACCCAGAACTTGCCCTATTTCCTCCCACATAATTTCTGGTCGATGACCTTCTTCTTCTTTTCCGTCCTCTTCCACTGTCTCCTCTGCTTCCTTATCTTCTTTTCCGCCCAGCAACTGCATAAAATGTGCTCTCCATCTTTCCATCTTAATTTCATTAACTTTCCGGGTTGCTTTTTCCCCATTTTTGGCAATACACTTCCATATTTCTCTTTCACTATTGAGCTTCCTTGCCTCCTCCATTTGTTTACTTTACCAGGTTCCTTTTTTATTCTTCACAAGTTTTTTTATTTGGTCCCTCATATTTTTTAATCTACCTGGTGTTCCTCCGCTCTGTCTCCATCTCTTGACATCCTCTCTCAACTCTTTTTTCTTGGAAATATATTCTTTATCAACCCATGCGCTGTTATGATCACTCCTGACATTTTTCCATACTATCGCCTCATGGACTTTAGATACCAGTTGTTCTAGGCTACTTATTTATTCTAACTAACAGTTTTCCAGGTTGCTCTTAAATCTTCGTACCGCCTCTTTATTCCATATCGCTACGGTTTTCTGCTTCTCCATCTGCCTTCTAACCACCGTTTTTCCATTTACCGTTACTTCCAGCGGAAAATGATCCGACTATTTCCTGTTAGCTAATTCCACGCTGAGTATGTCACTCGTTGCTGCCTCGTTTGCTACTACATAGTCTATCACTGACATCCCTCTACACCCTACATACGATGCCTCTCCACTCCAATCCCCCTCCGTGCATCCATTTAATATGTTCCATTTTCTTTCCGTCATCCAGTCAAGCCATTTTCTACCATCCGCGTTGATTATTTTGTCTTTTGATTTTCTTGTTACTTCATGTCCTCCTTCCCCGAGTTTTCCAACCTGGCTCTCTCCTATTCTTACGTTCCAGTCCCCCGCAATTATAACTTTAGATAGGGGTTTCCTCGTTTGCTTCCGTCTCTATTTCCGTTAATAGTTCTTTTAGCCTTTTATTATTATAAACTATAATACATATCCGTTTATCCCCGTTTAATTTTATCTTTCTTATTTGAATCCCTTCGCCGTAATCTTCTCCCCTATGATTTTCTTCCTCTATGTTCTTCTTTACTCCGGTTAATAAACCGCCTTTTGGTCGCCCTATGTTGAAATCTCTTTTTGCCCATTGGCACTTCCACGCGAAGTTATCCGGAAGTTCGTTCTTCACCTCCTCCCAAACCTTTTCGTCAATCCATGTTTCCACTATTCCAATTATATCGAAGCTCTTCATGTAAACCAACAAGTCATCCTTATAATCCGCTCTTAATTTTCTCTTCAAACCTGCTATATTCCAACACAATATCTTCGTTTGCTTCGTAACCTGCTGGTTTTCCATCTCCCTATTCTTTCTTACTGAAATTTTATATCCCTTATTCCTGTAGCATCATTGTAGTGGTACCACCTCTGGTCTACTTCCATTTTTCGGTACCCTACTCTTAGAAACTCTTTCCCTCAATTTTTGGCTTTCTGTCTTATCTCCCTCTGCACCTCTCTTTCCTTCTCTGTGAGATCATTGTCCACGTAGACCTGCGATCCTTTTAATTGGTTTTTCATTTTCATTACCCTTAGTTTTTCCTCCCAGTTATTCATTTTAATTATTGCTCTGGTTTTTCCATTTGTCGGGCTTCCTATTCTGTGTACATTTTGTACCGCATTTATTTGAAATTTCTCCCTTAGTAAGTCCTCTTCTTCTTTTTCCCACGCAGCTTCTTCTTTAATTCCATTCATAACTATGTTTAACTTTTTTTCTTTTTTATCCTTTCCCTCCCTAAAATTTTCAATTTTAGCCAATTTCTCTTCCATTTTCTTTCTATCTGCTTTCTATCTTACTTTCCCTGTTTGCTCTTGCCTTCTTTAAGTCTCTTATCTCATTCTCCAAGCCTATAATTTTCTCTCTTGCTATTTTATTTGCTTCCCTCATTGCTTTTAGTTCTTCTGTTAATTCCATTCTCCACTTTTTCTCCTCTTTTTTATCTTATTCTAATTTCTTTGTGAATCGCATCAGCTCGCATTTTATCTCCGCCTTTTCCTAGTATTTTACACAACCTAACCTTTACTGAATCATGTAGCGGACATTTTAAAAAAGCAATCCTACTAACAGTTACGGGATTATTCATACTTGAGTCAAACACAATCAAACAAGCTTAAAACAAATGGAACACAGCGTGAATATATAAATATATTCAACCTTTCCGGAGCTCTATAACAATTACTGAGTCCTTTTAGGACTACCAAAACAAATCTCATGTGAGATTTGTCAGTTATTTAATAGCTTTCAGTCCACCTTCACGGCAAATAAAATTATAAATCAAATTAAATAATCCAGGAGAATTTATAAAAAAATAAATTTAAACTTATATCAAGGTTTTAACATTGCGGAATTCCGATTAACAAAACTCATTGTTTTGCGCGAAAAATTTGCCAAGGATAAGGACATCAATTTGGGGCAAAATACTACCGTTTGTTTTATTAAATCCTGATTCCATAGCGAAGTGTTTTTGTTTCTCTAGATACAATTACGAACAACTGCATCAATTCGACAATAAAAATGTTAAAATGAAAAATTTCTCAAATAACCTACTCGGCTCTACGAAAATCTCAACAACAATGGTGTCTTGCATTAACGTTTTCTCATTGGTGTTCACTCTCACGTGAAAGAATGCCTACTTTAGCCGATTTTATTCTGTAAGCATACTAAAAATCTTTATTATTTATTTAATGATATAGTTTTTGGTGATCTATAAGTTATAATTCATCGATAGAAACTGTCATTTATTCGAACTTAAAACAAACGGAACACAGCCTGAATATATAAATATATTCAACCTTGCCGAAGCTCTATAACAATTACTGAGTCTTTTTAGTACAACCAAAACAAATCTCATGTGAAATTTGTCAGTTATTTAATAGCTTTCAGTCCACCTTCATGTCACTCAACAAAAACCATAAAAATAACATTGTTTTTAAGATCATGTCTTTCCGATAACTTAAGTAAGTAGTTATCTCTCATCAGTGCAGCTTTGCTTTTATTAATAACAATTTGCAAAACACTCACCTAAAACCCACATGGTGATTAGGGGTTTTAGGGTTTTTTTTAGGGGTTTTAGGTGAATATGGGATTTAGGGGTATATTTATTGATTTAAATGATAAGATAGAATTGGTAAAACCATCCTACATTATAGATAAGCATATAAACTTAAAACAAACGGAACACAGCCTAAATATATAAATATATTCAACCTTTCCGGAGCTCTACTCTACGGTAGTCAGATAGACCTGACACCGGATATATAACCGGAAAGGTTTATTTATTTTAATATATTTATACATTTAGGCTGTGTTCCGTTTGTTTTAAGTGTATATGATTATCTATAACGTAGGATGGTTTTACCAATTCTAAACACAATCGTCTGTTTCAGAGGTACATGAAACCAAATGAAAGAAGTACCAGATTCAATAGCGTTACTTATGACCTCCCGAGTTATAATATGATGCTGACCGAAAGACACTCATCGTACAGCGTACATAAGAAACTGTTTAACCATTTCCCAATTGCTATAAGAAAATTAGAGAACCAAGTGAACTTCAAATGGGCACTGTTTAACTTATTAAAAGGAATTGAACTCTTCAATATTGATGAATTTTACCTGCCAGTAAATAATATGTACTGGACGGACAACACTAGACAGACAAGGCCATACAGACCAGGCCAGAGAGACAAAACTTTACCGACTAGACTAGTCAAACTATACTAGACAGGCATTACTTTTTTTTTCGTGTCCGGTGATGTCCGATGGAGGAAGGATTTGCCACTGTCTGATGGGACTGTGTTACCAGGGAGCGCCGGCATGTTCTGCATATATAGGAGAAATTGCACTCGTGGAGGCTCCTTCCGTCCCCACAGAAATTACTAGGCAGATGTCATACAAGACAGACAAAACTAGAGAGATGAGGCTAAATAGATAAAACTAGGCAGACAAAACTCTCTTTTTAAGGGGCGTAGCAAGCACCGTAAGGTTCACATGACTAGTGGAACCCCTCAACTTGACCTGACCTGACCCCCTTCCACCTTTGGTGGTTAGTATACCACTAACCAACAAACATAGCTGTATCCAATTTTTTTCGTATTTACGGCTTGGAGGTTGGAGGATTTTTTAGTCATGGCATCTGTTATCATATTGGTTGTTACAGCCCAGGAACCTTGTTATCATTACATCAAAATAAATTTATCACTTACAAAGTGTGAAATGTACGCAAAATATAAGCCTTGTTTGGTCCAGTAAATCATGTGTTTTGTTTTCCTTAGTCATGTATATCGCTCGGATAGCAACCTGTGACATTCAAACACAATATGCTGCACGCTGTCTACGAGACCACAGTATTCACAGAGGTTGTCGTTTGCCTTTCCGTTGCTATACAGGTAATCCCTGAAGCAACCGTGTCCGGTTAATACTTGGTTGAGGTGAAAATTAATTTCCCTATAACCTTGTGTTGTCCGTTGCTCAACGTCAGGGATTAGGATCTTCGTCTATTCACCCGTAGTTCTCAAAATCCATCTGTTTTGCTATTATTCGTACACCGTGCTCTGGCAGTCCTTTTTCTGTCGCTCTCTGTGCCAGACAGACAAGGCTAGATAGACAAAACTAGACCCAGTAGACTAGACAGACACGGTTAGATAGACAAGGCTAGACATGCAAGACAAGTCAGACAATACTAGACAGAAAAGACTCTCACTAAACCCCCTATTCCAACTTGGCTTTTAGTATGCGCCACCCTGGTATCGCATATTTTGCATTCATTCAGGGTGGGCAGCTCGAACGGTTAGTGAAAACCGCCCTAGTTGTTGTCTCCCCGAACAGGATTCGAACCCGGGTCTCCCGCATTGAAGGGCGGGTATATTGTCAACTAAACCACCAAGGAGGACAGACAGAAAAGGCTAGACAGACGAACCTACACAGACTATACTAAACAGACCATACTAGACATACTATACTAGACAGACAAGACTAGACATTTAAGTCTAGACAGACAAGCGTAGGCAAAAATAACTAGACAGATCAAACAAGACACACAAGATTATACAGACACGATTAGACGAACTGGATAAGACAAGCAGGAGTAGACAGACTACACTATACAAGCTAGACAGAAGTGACTAAAAAGACTAGGCTATACAATAAAATCTAGTCCTGTCTAGTTAATACATTCTTCTCGAAAGTAGACTCGTTTATTCAGGTACCTGGTCTACGTATACTTTACTTTACTTTACTATTGTTAATCAGTTTTAGATTCTTATTGCCTAACCTCGTATAAATTTGTAGTATTTCAAGAATCTGATTCTATATAAACTATATTACCTCAGATAAGTTTGTATTAGCGGTATTAGCATAGGAAATTGTCTTTTCAACATGAGATTTGTTTTGTAGTTTTAAAAGGACTAAATAATATTATAGAATTACGGAAAAGTTGAATATATTCAATCAAGCTATATGTCTCTTCAATCAGTTGGTATGATTGTATCTATAATTAGAATGGTAATATTCTGAACATTTTTGTTAGTACAGTTTCCTGTAGTCTTTGTTTGTCTAATCTGTGAGACCCTAGTCCAACTCTAGTTCAAGTGAGTCTCGTTCAATCCTACATTTCACAATCTAACCTTCGGATCTGCAAGAAGCAATTAATACAATGTGATTTTTTTAGTCCTCTTTTATATTTGTTTATTGAATGTTCCTATTTGGCCTTGTTTATCTGAAAAGAAGAAACCGAGGAAATCGTAGTTAGTTGTGGTATTTCGCAGGAATCGGTTATGGAGCCTACACTTCGCGAATATGCTTTAAGATGGTGTCCTTAGGTTAAACCTTCCCGAGGGAGCTAGACTAATAGACTTTGCGGACGATTTAGTTCGTGCAGTAACAGCGAAAAATGAACATTCGTTGATGCTAACTGCAAACCAAGCAATATCCTTATAGTTCATTTTTTTAAGAACGCAGTACAGGGAAGATAGGGCTTATTTAAACCTGTTCTCTGATTGGCAACCCTTTCAATACGGCCAAAAACCCTTTCAATACGGCCAAAAAATCAGTTTAGGGCGCCTCATTACCGGGAGCAGTTATTTCTTCTCCAAGTGATTATTACGATGAAATAACTTTTCTGTCTGAAAGTCTAAGAGACGCATAATTAATCTCATAACGACACATCAACGAGAAGAATGAATTTACAAGCTTCATTGATGGGACATTCGTATGTGCCGCCGTAAACCCAGAACACCTGAATGCAGGGACAGGGAATGTCCCGGTCGTAATCCTAGAGACGATAGTGCTGGGATATCATATGTCCCTCTGCTGCTTTTGATTGCAAACTCACACCTACTACTCGACCACCCCTGTCCTTTCCCCACTTTTCCACCCTACCTCAACGTGATAATAGTTCATTATTTTTACCTTGTAAATTAAAAAAAAAAACAGATCGTAAGTTTGATAAAATCATATATTTATGGACCTTTCCAGGAATTAATATATATATAAAATAAGAAAGATAACTCATGGAAAGAAAGAAATGATAAGGCTTAAAACATTTCTTGCACAGTGCCACGTTGCAAGAGGTGCATAGCATTTTTGAGCGTGCCTCTTTTTAGTTTTTTGCGCACCACGCACATTTTTCTTGGCGTTTTTTCCTCCGTTGGGAAATGTTCTCCAACATTCGAGAGTCTTATATTTTCATTAGACGATCGCGATGACGATGACGTGGATTTGCAGGAAGAGTGCCTTTGCGTATTCACTTCCTTACTTGCACTTCCAAATCTCAGAAGATTTTCAGCAGCAGCAACGAGGAATCGTAGTAAGGGACGTTTTCGGTCAGTAATGTCTTGATGAACAACATGAACATTTACAATCGCGGCAATCTGACCCAGTTGGTCAGAAAGGTCAACCCCACCCATGAACTCATTGATTGTAAAAGGATACCATTGATGGGCAGGAGAATTAATTCTGAGAACCATCTTCTAGAGTTCTAATCGCCGTAGTTAATTCATTGCTATGGTAATTCGACATGACGAAAACCTCCCTAGTATCCATCTATTTCACAGAAATTATTCCCTCGCTTGTAGCTTGGAAAATCGATTCACCTCTCTGAATTTCTGCTCTTCTTGCATTCGGAAATGTAGGTGTATTTTTACGTCCTTTCATGTAGGTATCGACACATCCTTGGGACAGGGTATACATCAGATTCACAGAAGTGAAGAATCGGTCAAAACAGATTATGATTTGGGGAATCTTCACTGTAGAAAAAAGCTTTTTCACAACGCGTTCTGCTGCTGTTCCTTCGGTCACTGAAGATTCTTTCCCAGCGTAAATGTTAAAGTCGTATACGTATCCCATTTTAGAATCGCAGCGCTCCCAAACTTTGATACCCCTCTTTACTGGTTTCAAAGATTGGTACTGTTTCAGGCTGCTCCTTCCCTTGAATTTTATCATTGACTCGTCTACTGACTGCCTTATGCTGTCAGTGAAACTCTTTCCAAAAGTGTACTTCAAGCAGGAAGCTACTTCCTCAATATAACATAATTTCGAAGCATCTGCAGGCGTCTTCGGGGAATTGAAGTATAATTTTGAAATCAAAAAGAGGAAGCGATCCCTACTCATCGCTTTTTGAATGGCTGCATTTCCCAGCGAACTATTGACTGACCAATAGTGAGCCATTTGAGGTACCCGATTGGAGCTCATGATCAGCATTACTCCAAGTACTGTCATGATTTCAAATGAGTCAGTCATATGATGCGTTTTGACTGCGTTGCGACTGCCTGGTGATGAACTTGCTTCATTTTTCTTGAGATCTTCATTTACCATTTCCATCCTTTTGTTTTTACATTATAATAACCAGGTAATAACCAGAGTCATTATAATAACCAGGTGCCATCATAAATAATAGGCTCTCTCTTCATTCCTCATCTTAACGAAGCAAAAGGTATGTGAGTAATGGCAGCAATGAATAAACGTATGCCGAACGTACGCGGGGGCGAGTAGCTGTAAACGTAGAACACTCAGCTGCGTGATCCAGTAAGTGATGCTGTATGGGGCTCCAATATGCGCACAACATCTCGCATCAGAGTCAAATATCGATAAACTCTCGGTCGTCCAGAGAAAACTACCAACTAGAATAGTGTCTGATGGCACTGCCCTAGTAATTGCTGGTGCACCACTAGAGCTACAGACCAAAGAAAGAAAGGAACTTCATGGAACAGGTTCTAGTGAAAATTCCAGAAAAATTGCTAAAGATAATCCGTATGACGAACGGAGAAGAAACTGGTGGGCTTCAGATATAAGCTAATGCTATGGCTGCTATAAAGATTATCTAGATAAAATCACCTGATAATCTGTGTGAATATTGTGGCGTAGAAGATTCTGTCCACCCACACAATATTTGAATGCTGTAGATGGGCCAAAAATGAAATATGGACATAAGTTTCGAACCAAGAAACGTTATAGACTTCGTGCTAGAGAGCAAAGAAAACTGGTACAAGATACACAAAAAGGCAGAGACGAGAAAACGGCACAAAAGATGTGAAAATTAGCAAATGTTGTGTGCATTAAAAAATATTACTTACGTATTAACGACACCGCAGCGAGAGCTACCGTGGTCTGGATTTATCTGCTCCGGTATAACCTAATCTATCCATCCATGTTGTTCAAATCTGTAGCTACGGTGGCGTTAGTACGTATGTAGCAAATATTTTATTAAAACCATCACAACGATGTCATAAACTGTTTCGTTCTGTTGTGCTTGGATGACTTCAAATGAATATTAAAAAAGCCTTGTTCGTCTAATATCCATAACAAACAATCCAATTTAGTTAGCTTTAGCAATTTTTGAGTAAATTAAACTTTCAGGTAATCAGAATAATATGGTTAATAAATAAAATAGTTAATTGATTGGTACCCTAGGTTAAATAAATAAATAAAATAACTAAAACTCTGATAAGCATAGTTAATTACCATAGACTAATCTAGTGTACGCTACTCCAATTCAATAATATAGTCTTAGGATTAGCATAGTCTAACTTAGTCTAGTTTATCTCAAAAGTGTGGTTCAGATTCAAAGTTAAAAAAGTTTACTCAGTTTTACTTTTTGATTTAGACTAGCCGAGTCTACTTGATCTTTGTCCAGTTCTTGTTCTTCTTCTATTGTTTGTGTGAATAATACTTCATTCAATTCAGTGTGAATAATACTTCATTGTAGCTTTTTAAAAAAATCTCTTTGAGTTAACAATCGTCACTTTAATTTCGATGTAATCCACGTAGAACCTACGCACTGCTTGTATTCTCCATGTGCCACAAATTATCCCTTTCATCTCGCTTTTTGCCCTCAATCAATTTCAGTACCATTTTGATTACAAGTGGGGCAGTGGGTGAGTGTGCGTGGGGGCGAACTTGGCGTGAGCGTTTCAGGCTAGTAATTGTTTATCGACGGCTCCGACCGAGCATATTTACTTTAGCACTTCTCCCTTGTAACGCACACACGCCACAGGATGTCGGCAGAGGCTGTGAAACGTATCGATAGAGCAAACAGCGGCGTGCCGTTCACAAATCCTCAAAATTCGGAGGGGTTGTTTTAGTGCGCGCACACACACCTCTAAATGGGCTGTAATCCCGTGGATTATATTTAATCATTGTTAGGGAGTAAGTCTGAACCGGAGCGGTTTTGGAGAAGTTTGGTTATGAGGTGATATTTAATGGGGGGCGCTCGTTTAGACAGGGAGAATCGGCGTAATTAAAACTGGAATTTCGGCGCTCCGTTTTAATTGACTCTTGCTGTGGATTGCCGCTGTAATGGAATCAAAAAAGATTTATGGTTGTATAAGATTATGCCGTAAATCTGTTTGCATTAATTGTTTGTAAAAGTTTTATTTTTAATCTAAAATAAATCTTCAAAAATAAATCTTCAAAAGTCGTTTTTTTCTTAATTTTCGTACAAAATTTACCACAGTTAATCCATATTTGGTTAATTTAGCTTAACCTTTTTGGTGTTAAAATTAAACTTAAATTAATATAACTTGAATAAATATTTCTCTAACATTTTCTTATGCAGATGTACCTAGTCTAGCATTGTTTATTTTACGCCCATTCTATGATATATTTAGCTTAGCCACAATTAGTTTTCTGTTTCTTTTTAGTTATTTTGTCTTACATTTATCTATCTAAGCTTCTAGTATAGATTTGTTTGAATAAGCATAACAATAAGTTTCTCGCATCCAGGATATCAACATGACATCAACCAAATTAGTCCAGTCATTTAAGCTTAAATTAGATAAGAATCTCGGAATTCGAGATACCCAGCTGTAAGTCTGTAAATACTTGTATATTGACACCCATAAAGTTGTCTCAAAACCTACATTACCCTACCATACCCTACCATATGTAGGTTTTGAGACAACTTTTAGGGTGTCAATATACAAGTATTTGCAGACTTACAGCTGGGTATCTCTTATTCCGAGGTGAACTTACTATAATGACTGGACTAAATGGATAAAATCCGTGCTGCAAAGTAGGAATTTACATCCTACAATTGCTGACGACACTATGCGGGTCTCCGTCATCAAAGGATGTCAACAGCCTGGGGTTCTATCCACACTCCTCTGGGATCTGGTTGCCGACAGCCTGCTGGTATCGTCACATAAAAAGGGATTCCACACCCAAGGCTATGCGGATGACATAGTCATTCTCATAAGGGGCAAATTCCCTTGCATTATTTTAAAGCTTATGCAGAAAGCTCTGAACAAGGTAGAAGGATGGTGTAAGGGAAAAACTTTCGCGTTAACCCCCACAAATCCACTATAGTGCCTTTTACGAAAATAAGAAAATTGGTGGGCCTGAAGCTCCCAATTTTCTACATCGAGCAATTAAAGGCAAGCTACGTGGTCAAATATCTAGGCATAGTCCTGGATACAAAACTGAATCAACTGGAACCATAGACCTCACACCCTGTTAAGCGTGGGGTTACATAGACCTCACAACCTGTTAAGCGTGGGGTTACATAGACCTCACACCCTGTTTAGCTTGGGGTTACATAGACCTCACACCCTGTTTGCTGTGAGGTTACATAGACCTCACACCCTGTTTAGCGTGGGGTCACATAGACCTCACACCCTATTTATCGTGGGGTTGCATAGACCTTACACCCTGTTTAGCGTGGGGTTACATAGACCTCCACCCTGTTTAGCGTGGGGTCACATAGACCTCACACCCTGTTTACCGTGGGGTTACCTAGACCTCACACCCTGTTTAGCGTGATGAAAAGTGGATGCAAGTAGATGAACAGTGGATGCAAGTAGATGAAAAGTGGATGCAAGTAGATGAAAAGTGGATGCAAGTAAATGAAAAGTGGATGCAAGTAGATGAAAAGTGGATGAAAGTAGATGAAAAGTGGATGCAAGTAGATGAAAAGTGGATGCCAGAAAATTGAACTCTTTGGTATTTATATAAATGAAAAAAAAATAATACTATCTGGGTCACAGACAAGTTTAAGAAATTTCGCTATAACTTGCCTTTATTTATTTTTACCTCTAACCCTGCAACTGAACCTCGCGTGCCGCTGATAAGATAATAGGAAGTTGTTATGACTGCCAAACATCCGGCAACGCTTAACCGACTACTGATAAATCAAAATCTTAATATTGTTGTTTTATATTGTTTAATATGTTTATTAAATTAAAACAAAAAACAATTCCTTATATATTTTAGTTCAGTCTTTTCTAGTCTCGTGTATTTAGCTTCGTCTGTCTAGTCTCATGTATCTAGCCCCGTCTATCTAGTCTCATGTATCTAATCCCATATATCTAGTCTCATGTATCTAGCCCCGTCTATCTAGTCTCATGTATTTAGGTTCGTTGATATATGCAACCAACTACACACCTCATTTTCCTCGCCGACACCTAATTTGAAATTCAAATTCTGGAAGTCAAAACCGGAAGTCGAAACCGGAGGTCGAAACTGGACCGGAAGTCGAAACCGGCAGTCGAAACTGGACCGGAAGTCGACACCGGAAGTCGAAAACCGGAAGTGCCAAGGTCAAGGTCAGAGAAGGTTGGAGGAGGAGGAGGGTTTAGAAGGAACTATCTTTCCCTACTACCAATACCTTACAAGGGCGACCAACAAGTGCAAAATGGCTTTCTTGATGATCAGGAAAACACTTGGCAAATCGTGGGGCTTAAAACCATACATTGTTTATACAAGACAGTAGTAATACCCATCACATTTTCATCATAAGTTAGGCGAGGATAGACGCTTTCTAATGCAAATCCAACAATACATGGCAAACCCTGGCCAAGTCAAGACATACCGATTCTAATAAAAGAACCAATCTTTAAGAAGGAAAGGGAGACTCGTTACCTACAACTACAGTGGACATCAGTTGTAGCACAAGAAAAATCAAGGAGTCTATTCTGGTACACAGACGGCTCCAAGAAGGAGACTGCAACTGGGGCTGGAGTATGTGGACTGTATCCTAGGTGCAGCATAACTGTGATACTGGCGATGCACACCAAGGTCTTTCAAGCGGAAATTATCGCAATAGAGACATGTGTTCGGGAAAATTTACGAATAGATTACCAAAATAGAAACATCTATATTTTCACGGACAGTCATACTGCGATAAACGCCTTAACATCTCATAGAATAAAATCTAGGTCAGTTTGAGAATGCCTTCAGAATCTAAAATGTCTGGCAAAACGCAACAGCGAGGGTACACTTGCGTGGGTGCCTAGTCACATAGATCTTGAGGGAAACGAAAAGGCTGACGCACTGCTGCAGCGCTCCCGATTGCAAGGGAGAAGTCCTACATCACTAAAGTCATGGCCGGTAAAGTAATAACAGAGTGCACCAATAAGAGTCGTCATTTACAATGGGCCTGCACAAGTGACGAACGACACAGCAAACGTATGTTAGGTTCCATATCTAATCATTCCATTCTATATCTTGCAATTATCTAGGAAACAGATTTCAACTATAGCAGGTCTATTAATGGAACACTGCGCAGCGCACTAAGAATACGCATGCAGAAGGGCATCTACACAGACTCTGCAAGGAAGATGTCAAAACATATCATCTTCCACCGCGAAGCAATCGCGCGCAGGAGAATAAAACTCAATCATCACAGCTGAGGGGCTACCGAATCACAAGACTTGTAGACTTATGGACCTAATACAAGGTCTGTATCGATTTGCTTGAATGGAAATTGTTCTATTCAAGCAAATAGATCACATTTCTGAGGGTATGCAATAGGCATATAAGGCCGCAGTGATTTAAAGGATGCAAATCCCTGAACCTAAATTGGGATGAGAAGAAAAATAATAAAAAAATAGGAACACAAAGTAAAACTAGACATGAAGTATGTTTGGCTAATTTAGGTTTGTCTTGTTTAGTTTGGTGAAATTAATGCAAAACCCTAGTCTAAATATCCCCAGTCCTATAGACCTAGTCTAAATTTGAAAAAATTTGTTAGAGCCGGAGAGAAAACCAAAACCAATTTAGATCTTCTATATAATTCACTGCTATCCATAAAACAAACAAGTACAGAAATATGAGAAGAGATTTTCCTTAACAGGAAATATTGCTACATATTTACGAAATAGACTTTTAGACGAGTACTTAAATGTAATCACTTATTTCAAAGCATATTTTTTTAATATACATTACAAGATTTATTTACTTATATTATTTTAATAATTTAAATATTTGGTTTTTGATAGTAGGTTTTATATTTCTTAAATTTGTTTAAAACGGTCCACGATTTAAGGTCGTTTATTTACCTAAATAAAAAGAAGTGGAAGGCAAGAAATTGAAGAAATAAACGACATTTTCCTTATTTACCAAGAAGAAGAAAAAAGTGATATAAATAATTTTTTTTATTGCCCGTTGTTTTTTTCGGCCTGCGGGGAGATTTTCGCTGGAAAACAAGACGTAAATGAAATGCGGTTAATAAAACGTCGTCGTCGGGGAGAAAACGTCGACGGCTTTCAAAAATAATCCCCGCGGCCGACACACGCCGCCCCGGAATTGATGGCACCGTTTTGAATTGTTGTCGGAACGTGCACGGCCCTCCATTATTTCCCAAAATGAAATTTATTTCTCCACGTCCTTTCATATTTATTTTCGGTTGGTTTCTTGTTTTAAATATACTTGCGTTTATGCAACCGACGCTTATTTCACTTTTCCCTAACATTACTTTTACTAGTAGTTTCCAGATGTTTCCTAGCCATTTCCACATGTACATATATAATTGATTACATAAGGGTTAAACATATGTAATCAATAATGTTAAAGCATTTCTTATCACTTAATTTATGTTATTACTAGTCAATTATATTTTCATGCCGTCTGTAAGGGAATGTCGCTAAAATCGGACCGCTGGCGCTGCCAAATCGTAACTCAGCAATTTCTCACGTGTTATAGGGGCAAAAAAGCCGACACATTATATATTCATCGGTCGTACATATACAGTTACATAATCATCACTGCGCATCAACTACTTTGTAACACGTTTTTTAAGGATATGTTGATTTCTTCAGATGTTCGGAAGCTACTACAGTCTTAGAGTTACCAATATTGTCATTTTGACAAGGAGTGCTTGGCGACCAATTGCCAACGGTTAAAATCTGTCCTATTACCTATACCCAAGAAAAAAAATAAAGGCAGTCAGGCACTGCCGACTGAAGTGAAAACTTTTGAAAAAAAACAGCTTTAAAACTGGTTTTGAGGATTTATCAGTATGTTAATTAATCAAATTTGGTACATAGTTTGTTAGTATTGTTTTATGTAATTCTGGAACATAACTCACTTCTGAAGGAGAATGACTATTAATGTCATCATCATAATATATATAATATGAATTTGAATCCGGAATGTTTGGTTGATTCTGTGTTGATAGGTCAGCAAAATGAATTGGCAGGATATATGGCACATTTCTTGTTGATGGATCTGCAATTTGTGAGTTATGGAATTTTTTACTTTTAGAAACATGCCTTATAACTGCTTTTGAAGATTTATTTGTAGGTAACTTAATTTTTGATTGAAATATTTTTTACGACGTTTAGTTTTTTCCTCCTTCTCAGCTGTGATTGTTCGATGTTTAGAAATTTTTGAATTAACTATTGCAAGAGTTTTTTTCTTATTCTTATCTTCATATCGCTGACTATTAATTTTATTTTGAAGTTTCCTTGCTTTGCTCTTTGCTCCTTGAGAGCACGCAAGTACATTTGGTTGCCTAAAACTTTGATGGGTCTGATTCGTGATTTACCATGAATTCTTCGATTCAATCCAGTAATCTGAACATTCCAATAGTCCGGCACTAGTATATCTACTAGTACATCCGTCAAAAGTACTTACTCTTGTACTGCACACTGATTATAGTGGTTGATATTTCCTTAGAGGCGCTGCGTTCTGTCAACACTGCCAAAAACTTTCCATTAATCCGACAGTAGTACATCTACTGTTACAACCGGTAAAAGTACTTACTCTTGTACTGCACACTATTTCTACGGGTTGATATTTTCTTAGAAAAGCTACGTTCTGTCAACACTGCCAAAAACTTTGACTATTAAGTTTCAGACGTTCAGAGCCAACTTTAAACATATGCGTATAGATGTGTTCTTTTGAACACATCTTTGAATAATAGAAATTTTTTCTATAGAACGCAGCTATTGATGACGATGACGAAAATCTATGAGTTTACCCTCTACCCAAATGTCACTCAGCGCGGCTATAGAAGTTTTCACTTCAATAATCCAAAGTCTTGCGATGACGGCCGATTAATTAGCCTCATGAGCCACACATTGAAATTTTTACTGAAAGTTATCCAACATCATATTTAAAAAAGTGAAGAGCAGTTAGACAGCACAGAGTTCGGATTTAGAAGTGGAATGGTAAATAGAGATGCGTTGTTTGCAATGACGGTATTATTACAAAAGTGCAGGGAATATAATAAAACCGTGTTTATATGTTACATAGATTACGAAAAGTGTTCGATCGAGTTCAACACGGTAAGTTTATAGAAGCACTAAAAACATAAATCTAGACCCAATAGATATTACTCTAATAAAAAATCTATACTACAGCCAAACAGCTGTTATAAGGATAGAGGACAATGAAACAAACCAAATAGAAATTCAAAGAGGAGGCAGAGGAGGCTGTGTGTTGTCACCACAAATGTTCAATGTGTATTTACAGATAATATTTCAGAAAGCACTATGACAAAGAACTGAAGTTGTGAGCATTGGAGAGACCATCATTAATAACATAAGATTTGCAGACGATACCGCAATGATGGTAGAGAGTATAGAAGTTCTACAAATCCTTTTAGATAGCACTAATAGGGAGAGCAAAAAGAAAATGGGACAAACAATGAACATAAGTAAAACATAAATACATGGTCTTCTCAAAAAGTTCAATTCACAACATACAACTTATAATCGAGAGTAAACAGTTAGAAAGGGTTGACAAATATAAATACCTGGGAGTAACCTTAAATTCCCCATTGGACCAAGATGAGGAGATAAAAGTCAGAATAGAAATAGCCCGGAAAGGTTTTATAAAATACAGGTCAATGTTGAGAAATAAGAAATTAAGTTTAGCCATGAGATTAAGGTTTCTAGAATGTTATGTATGGTCTCAGGTATTATATGGGGTAGAAGCTTGGACGCTAAAAGCACAATACATAAAAAGATCGTAGGCATTTGAAATGTGGTTCTACAGACGCATACCTAAAATTCCTTGGACTGTTAGAACCACAAATGAAGAAGTACTGAGAGGAATTGAAAACGGCAGAAAACTGATGACAATCATCAAAATAAGAAAAAGGGCATTTCTTGGCCACATACTTCGTATATGGCCAAGAAAAATTCTAAATTCGAAGTAATGTAGACTTATGACGCTTTTCCAAAAAAGAAAACCTAGGAAAGATTCTTGTGATTCTGCGGATAGCTTCATTGGACTTTAACACCCTTTTTTGCTGTGAAATATTTTTCCGATTTCATATTTGCTCAATTTTGAGGCCTACTGCGGTCGATAAATGTTAGATAACTGCTTGTTCTTTTAAGGGTCAATTTTTCAATCCTCAGATAAATCGTCGAATAACTATCTGGAGTATAATAATATCTGTCTGTTTATCCTACGAATAAATGCGAACTTCACACTTATCATGTGCAAAAGAGATGCACAGATGCAGTATACAAGGTGTTATACAAGAATAGCAACAAAACATCTATTTAACATATTTACGCCGAAGGCCGGCGTAGTCTAGAGGTAACGCTCTAGACCAGTGTTTTTCAACGTGTGGGTCGCGACCCCCTGGGGGGTCGCGAAGACTTTCTAGGGGGGTCGCGAAGCCTCTCTAAGGGGATCGCAGTTATTTTAAAATTTAAAATAAAGAGCTTCTAAGGTAGTTCACTTGTGACAGTAGTAGACAAAAACATCGTCTTATATTGAATATCAAAGTTAGAGTTTTTTAATGTTTGGAAATAATCTTTTTGTAGGAGACAGTAGACATGTAAACTTATCAATACATGTCTACTGTCTCCTACAAAAAGATTATTTCCAAACATTAAAAAACTCTAACTTTGATATTCAATATAAGACGATGTTTTTGTCTACTACTGTCACAAGTGAACTACCTTAGAAGCTCTTTATTTTAAATTTTAAAATAACTGCGATCCCCTTAGAAAGGCTTCGCGACCCCCCTAGAAAGTCTTCGCGACCAATAAGTTTACATGTCACATATAAGTTTACAATAACGTCGAAAATATATACACGGAATGGTCTATAGTTGAATAATCAAGCAAAGCCGTTTTACCAGTACACTACCTTGGGGTTAGGCCACTCTAGGATTTTTAAAAATCGTTTTTATTTAATTGTTTTAAAGGGCCCCTTAAGTCCTCAAAAATGATATCTCTAAAGATTATGGCCTGGAAATATCTCTAAGTACTTGTTTTTCGAAGTACAGAATGAAAATAATTATGCGGTTGATGCTTTTGTTACTATTAGCAACGCGTTTATCTCAAAACTCGATTTTGCATGTTGGCCGTACCCATAACTCGTACAATTTTCAACCAATTCACTTCAAATTTTAACTGGATCTTTAAAAATATATTGTCTAATTAAGTACGTAGGATTTCATTTTTTTGGCATAGTTCATTTGTTATTAACAATTTTCTGGCGATTTTTCCGAGAATTTTGAAAGTTTGACTTTGGAAGTCCGCCATTCGGAAAAAAATATATACATCAAAATTATCCTACGTACTTCTCTTGCTGTTGTAATGTACAATAAAGAAAAATTGAGTGTTTCATCATAATTCAAAATTTACAGTAGCTGTTGGTTCGGCCGTGGACCCTTCCAAAATAGAGAGGCCATTTGAGAAACGCTGCACAGCCGCCATTTTTAAATAAATGATTCTATAAAAATTTAGTTTTACAGTTTAATCATATGTACAAAAATCTTCACATAACTTTGTAATCTCGACTTATTT
Source organism: Phosphuga atrata (assembly GCA_944588485.1). Classification (NCBI taxonomy): domain Eukaryota; kingdom Metazoa; phylum Arthropoda; class Insecta; order Coleoptera; family Silphidae; genus Phosphuga; species Phosphuga atrata. The sequence goes on from OX155904.1 coordinate 31,159,854, forward strand.
GATAATGGGCTATTTTTTTTCTATAAAGCCTATTTTTTCGGCCTGTAGAGTGGCCTTACCCCTTCAAAGTACAAAAACTAAATTCATTCTATTTCAAAATGTTATATTTATTCAGAAAATGTTAGTTAAAAGTTAGTTAGAGCACAAATTAGGCTAAAACAAATCAACAAATATCTTCGAGTCACATGAGTCATTAATGTTACAAGCAATAGGCACACATTCAGATTAATGTGATGGTTGGACCTGGTTTCTTGTTAATCAATTTTTCCCATCCCGGATCCGCTTTTGCTACACATATAAAGCGCTTTCTAAATTTAGGCGATTTCTCTGTTTCCCTTTTATTTGAGCCTTCGACGAAAACGTCAACTCACAGAAATAGGAGGTGGCAAATGGAATCAAACACTTTAATGCTTCTCTGGTTAATAGTGGATATTCTCTTTTTTCTCTTTAGCCAAAAGGTATCCAAAGTGATATGAAGTATAAAAAAGTGATATGAAGTATAAAACATGAATTCTACGTGCGACATTCCATCAGCAGAGAGTTCAAACAGATTTTGTTTTAGATTGGTTCCCAAAATGCCACGTCTGTAGCCGCTTTTAAAAACAGATGTGTGATCCACCATTTCCCAGTGTTTCTGAAAGTTATTCCACCGAGAAATAATGACACAATTCTTCTTCAAATTCAAATTCTGAAATACAATTTCCATACCATTTTGCTTTATGGATGATGACCACAGGTTTATTTTTTTCGTAAAGCCATGGATTTTATCTTTAATGAATTTTTACATCCCTCCCTTGAAGGTTTTTATTTAAAGTGTTTAAAAGCTCGAATATGGCTCGAAAGAAAAGCCAGTTTCAATAGGAATTTCGGGGTCACAAATAAATTTGGTATATTTGGATTTGACCTGCTGTAAATACACCAAAAGTTCAGCTTGAAGTTCCAAAACTCTTGTCATTACTTTGCCTTTCGATAACCTCTGTGCGGTAAAGCAAACTTTGGTGCAGTGAACCCATATCCTCATAAATGTTTCGAAATAAACCTGTCAGTAACACTTTTCCTTTAATATAATTTACTAATTTTATAATAATCTTTAATAATAAGAACGTTATTGTATTCCTGTCTCATGGCTGTCTCAAGCGTTTGGCATCAGTGCTTTAAGTGTAGGTAATAAAGCCGCTTTTCGTACCAGTCATAGCTTTTGCTACGTCATTAGAAACAGCTATGCATCTCTTCACCCAATCGATATGGAAGTCTTGTGTAGGTTCAAGATACATGTTATATAAGCACTGATCTGTTGTATTCGTAAGCAAAGCTTTACGACACAGTATTTCTTCTATCAATCTATCGTTGGATTAAAACGTACAAAAGCCACAAACTGCGTACAACCCGCAATATCAGCAGATTCATCAAACTGCAGGGATACAAAGTACTTTTTTCTATGACTTGATTGCATGTCAGTCGCCATATCGCTTATTCTGCGTTGAATGGTATTGTCAAAGAGTGGTATATTTTTAAACTTTCCTACCAGTTGTTTCCCAAACATAATCTCTGCTATATCTAAAGCCGCAGGTATTAATCTTTGGAAAGATTTTTAGATTTAAAAGAAAGATTTAAATTTTGAATTGGTAAAACCATACAACATTATAGATAATCAGATAAACTTAATAAAGACGGAACAAAGCTTGAATATATAAATATACTCAACCTTTCCGGAACTCTATAATACTAATGAGTCTTTTTAGGACTAACAAAAACAAATCTCTTATGAAATTTCAATGTTATTTTTATGGTTTTTGTTGAGTGCCACGAAGGTGGACTGAAAGCTATAGAATAACTGACACAAATTGCCTAATGCCTAATTGCCTAAATTCACAAATGCCTAATAAAATTAATAAAAGTAATTATAAGTACAATTTGGTTGCCTGCATTTTCATGCCATGGGAGACCATGGGGTTTATATATATATATATATATATATATATATATATATATATATATATATATAATAGCATATACTACATTTAGCATATACCCCATGGTCTCTCATGGCATGAAAATGCAGGCAACCAAATTGTACTTATAATTACTTTTATTAATTTTAATAAGCATGAGTGAATCAGAACGTAGTAATTTATTAATTCTCTCCATATATATTTCCTTCCTATTTTCCTTATATATATATATATATATATATATATATATATATATATATATATATATATATACTACCTCTGTTTCATAATAAGTTTTCTTTCAAACTTATTGTCACTTAGTTATTTTTTCAATTTCTGTTTTGATATTCTTAATATACACCAAATTCCTAATCACATGTGCCATGGACGTCGAAATATTTGACAGTTTAATTCTTCAAAAGAACAATTAACATTCGATTTTTTAAGCGAAAGTTTTCTAACACCGGAAGTTTCAAACGATGAGAAGACCAAATTTAATCAACCAAAAACGAACGCCTATTATTCAGTTCTTACTGACACATCAGAAAAATGGACGGCTGAGAAAGGGAGCGGTGATTTAGGCAATTTTAAAAATCAAAACATCAAGAGCCACTATAAAAAGAACATGGAAACAAGGTAATGAATGATTCTGTTTGTGGTTTGGATGAAAATACGCCTATGAATGTTGATACTAACAAGAAAGGAAAGTGGGGTCGGAAAAAAATTGACAGAACAGAAAAAATTGCCAATATTCGATTAGTTGATCACAAAAGAAGAGGGACATTGCGGTCGTTATCAGTTGCAGTTGAAATTCCGCCTTCCTCGCTATGGAGGTTGCTAAAAAATGGTGAAATTTAGAGGCATTCCAATTCTTTGAAACCGCTTTTAAAGGATGATAACAAGGTATCACGTCTGGATTATTGTCTGTCGTTTGTGGAAGAAAATGGCGAGTTTGAGGATTTAATGAATTACATCCACATTGACGAAAAGTGGTTTTATATCACTAAAGTAAAGCAGAACATCTATCTTCTGCCTGATGAAGTTGAACCACACCGTCAAGTTCAAAGTAAGTCAAACATGATCAAAGTGATGTTTTTGGCAGCCGTTGCCCGACCGCGGTACGATGATTTGGAATATGGCCATTTATAGTACAAGAACCAGCCTCGCGAAATAGCAAAAATCGACCCAAAGGTGCAATGGTAACCACACATGTAGAAATCTGTAAAGATGTTTACAAACGTATGTTACTGGATAAATTGATTCCGGCAATTAAAGAAAAGTGGCCAAGTGGTTCCTGAAAAACTTCTAGGAGTATAATCATACAGCATGATAATGCAAGACCACATTGCATTATTGAAGATGAGCAGCTTCGGACCGAATGTAGGAGGGATGGTTGGACCATTTCGTTTACTTTTCAACCGGCCAATAGTCCCGATTTGAATGTGCTTGATCTTGGCTTTTTTTCGTCTATTCAATCATTACAACACCAGCATTCACCGCGCAATATTGACGAATTAATAAAAGTTGTCGAAGAATCTTTTGAAGAGGTGACTAGACATACATACATTAGATAATGTGTTTATAACCTTACAAACAGTTATGAAATCGATTATAGATTGTGACGGTAACAATAATTATAAACTTCAACATTTTAGCAAGGCAAAGCTTCGTAGGGAAAATCGCTTGCCTAATAGTAGGTTTATACTAACATTTTTTATTAGTTATGTTATTTTGTAAATATATATATATATATATATATATATATATATATATATATATATATATATATAATATATATATATATTCATAGACACATCTTTGCCTTTGGCTTCATCAGTATGGCTTTTTATCTAGTCTCCAATTAAATTAAAATTAAATATAAACTACAACTTAGTCAATATACTGTTCATAGGGAAATGGTAACATTTGACACTACCATATTTATATAGAGCCAGGAGCAGACATCTTTTAGACCACCATGTGCTTGCTGTACTAGCGGATAATATATCATTGGGAGAAATTAATTTCCCTTTGAACAGTACACTGAGTAAGTTGTAGTATATATTTAATTTTAATTTAATTTGAGATTAGATGATAAATCCATTCTCATAAAGTTAAAGGGCAGAAACGCGTCTATAGATGTTCATTATTATTAATATTTATCATCTTATAGTTATTTTAACAACCCACATGGTCTCTCGTAGCATAAAAGTACAGGAAACTTAATTGAACTTATTTATATTTATTCATTTTATATGTAGTGAGTGAATTAGAACGTAGTAATTTCTTAATTCTTTACTGGTAATACTGAAGATTGACATAGTAATTTCTCCCAATGTTATATAATTTACATGTGTTAATAATTAAGCTGATAATTTTATTTCTAGAGAGATTTCGTTGAAGCTAAGTTTTTATATTACAAAAGGACATACCAAGAAACTTAGACTAAACAGTATTACTTGTCTAAACTTGTCATCGAGCAAATTCAAACTTGAATCTCGGGAAAGAATAAGCATATTTTCTAATTACAAATAGGCTATCTTAAACTAAATATTTTACTTAGTCCAAGTTTGTTTCTGTTTTCTCAATAAATCAGCCTCAATTTGTAGGACTTGACAAACAAAACCAGATAAGACCAAATAAGAAAACACAAACTCTTCTCTTGTCTTATCTGGTTCTATCTGGCCTTGTCTCGTCTTGTCTATTCCTGTCTGGTCTTGTCTAGTCTTGTCTGGCCTTGTCTGATCTTGTCTAGTCTTGTGTGGTTTTTTTCTGGTCCTGTCTGGTGTTGTCTAGTCTTGCATGGTCTTGTCTGCTGTTGTGTGGTTTTGTCTGCTCTTCTCTGTTCTTGTCTGGTCTGTTCTGGTCTGGTCTTGGCTTGTCTGGTCTTGTTTAGTCTTGTATGGTCGTATTTGGTCTTATCTGGTCTTGTTTCGTCTTGTCTAGTCTTGTGTGGTCTTGTGTGGTCTCGTGTGGTATTGTCTACTCTTGTCTGGTCTTGTCGGGTCTTGGCTGGTGTTGTCAGGTCTTGTCTGCTGTTTTCTGGTCTTCTCTGATCTTGTCTGGTCTTATCTGGTATTGCTGATCTTGACTGGTTTTATCTGGTCTTGTCTGGTCCTGTACGGTTTTGTCTGGGGTTTTCTGCACTTGTCTGGTCTTGTCTGTTCTTGTATGGTCTTATCCATATCTGGTTTTGTCAGATAAGACCAAATAAGAACACACAAACTCTTCTCTTGTCTTATCTGGTTCTATCTGGCCTTGTCTCGTCTTGTCTATTCGTGTCTGGTCTTGTCTAGTCTTGTCTGGCCTTGTCTGATCTTGTCTAGTCTTGTGTGGTTTTTTCTGGTCCTGTCTGGTGTTGTCTAGTCTTGCATGGTCTTGTCAGGTGTTGTGTGGTTTTGTCTGCTCTTCTCTGTTCTTGTCTGGTGTGTTTCTGGTCTTGTCTAGTCTTGTATGGTCGTATTTGGTCTTATCTGGTCTTGTTTGGTCTTGTCTAGTCTTGTGTGGTCTTGTGTGGTCTCGTGTGGTATTGTCTACTCTTGTCTGGTCTTGTCAGGTCTTGGCTGTTGTTGTCAGGTCTTGTCTGCTGTTTTCTGGTCTTCTCTGATCTTGTCTGGTCTTATCTGGTATTGCTGATCTTGACTGGTTTTATCTGGTCTTGTCTGGTCCTGTACGGTTTTGTCTGGGGTTTTCTGGACTTGCCTGGTCTTGTCTGTTCTTGTATGATCTTATCTGGTCTTGTCTGGTCTTGCTAGTCCTGCCTGGTATAGCCTGGTGTTGCCAGGTCTTGTCTGGTTTTTTTAGAGACCAGTCTGGTCTTGTCTGACTGCGTAGTCTTGTCTGGTCTTCTCTGTTCTTGTCGGGTCTTTTATAGCCTTGTCTGGTCTTGTCTGGTCTTATATGGTCTTGTCTGGTCTTGTCTGGTCTTCTCGGGCCTTGTTTGGTCTTGTCTGGGCTTGTCTAGCCTTATCTGGTATTGCCTCGTCTTGTCTTGTCTTTTGGGATCTTATCTGGTCTTGTCTGGTCTTGTCTGACATTGCTGGTCCTGATTGGTCTTGCCTGATAATGTCTGGTCTTGCCTTGTCTCGTAGGGTTTAGTCTGAACTTCCTTGGTCTTCTCTGGTCTTGCCTGGTCATGTCTAGTCTAGACTGGTCTTGTCTTCTCTTGTCTGATTCTTTCTGGTCTAGTCTCGTCTTGTCTGAACTTGTCTGGTGTTGTCTGGTCTGCTTTCTTCTAATCTTTTCTCGCCTTTTCTGGTATTGTACAGTCTTGTCTCGTCTTTGCTGGTCTTGTCTAGTTTTGTGTGGCCTTGTATGGTCTTTACTGCTATATTATCTAGTCTTGTCTGGTCTTGACTTCTCTTGTATGGTTTTGTCTGGCCTTTATTTGGTCTTGTCTACTCTTGTCTGGTCTGGTCTTGTCTACTCTTGTCTGGTCTGGTCTTGTCTGGTCTTGTCTGGTCTTGTCTGGTCTTGTCTGGTCTTGCCTGGACTTGTCTGGTCTTGTCTGGCCTTGTCTGGTCTTGTTTGGTCTTATCTGGTCTTGTCTGGTCTTGTTTGATCTTGTCTAGTCTTGTGTGGTTTTTTCTGGTCTTGTCTGGTGTTGTCTAGTCTTGCATGGTCTCGTCTGGTCTTGTCTGGTCTTGCATGGTCTTGTCTGATCTTGTCTGGTCTTGTCTCGTCATGTCTGGTCTTGTCTGGTCTTGTCTGGTCTTGTCTGGTCTTGTCTGGTCTTGTCTGGTATTGTCTGGTATTGTCTGGTCTTCTCTGGTCTTGCCTGGTCTTGTCTGATCTTGGCTGGTCTTGCCTGGTCTTTTCTTGTCTTGTCTGGTCTTGTCTGGTTTTGTCTAGTCATGTCTGGTCTTCTCTGTTTTTTTCTTGTCTTGTCAGAACTTGCCTGGTCTTCTCGAGTGTTGTCTGTTTTTGCCTTGTCTTGTCTTGTCTGTTCTGGTGTGGTGTTGAGTGTTCATGTATGGTCTTGTCTGGTATTGTCTGCTCATATCTGGTTTTGTATGGTTCCGTCTTGCCTTGCCTGATTTTATCTGGTTTTGTCTGGTCCGGTAGCCTTATCTGATCTCCACTTATCTTGTCTGGTTTTGTCTGATAATTTCTGATCTTGTCTGGTCTTGTTTTATATCGTTTGCAAGTTTTTGTCTTTTCAAGTCTATTCTGGTGTTGTCCAGCCTTGCTTGGTCTTACCCTGTCTTTTGTGCTCTTTTCTACACTTGTTCACCCTTACCTGCTCTTGTCGACGAAGTAAATCGTCAGAGACAAAAACAATTTTTAATAATTGTTGAGAAAAGTTATATAAAATAAGCTGACATTAATGAAAACTCATGTAAGGTATTACCTACTTTACATAAATATTGTTCTTCATTTTCAAGTTATATTAGTAATTTAGTTTCACAAAATAAATTAGAAAGTTTAACAAAATGTTGTAAATTCGCTTGATTTTTGCTTGATAGATTTGTTGAAAGAAAATTACTTTACTGTTAGATTGGTTAGGAAGCTAATTAAGAATTTTCCTAATTTTGCCGAATATGAACGTAAATGTTTTTATATTTAACTGATTATATATAACTTTTTATTTGAGTTTTGAATAAATACAAATTTTAAAGATGAAACGGATTGTTTTTTAGATTGAAATTTATTGTAATTATTAATTTTTTGTTTGTTTATTTCAAACTATGTTTTTATCTTTAATATTGAGATGAAGTTTCAACAAGTTTCAATCAATCAATTAAATAAAGATTTTTCTTTCATAAATAAACCTAGAAATTGCAGCTGCCAAAATATATAACGACTACACTGTTTGGGATGAAATTGGCTGCTAAAAAATAGAACTAATGACACGGGTAGTAAAAAGAAATCGTAATTACTTTCCGAACAACCCAACCTATAAACTTAATTTTATTTTTATAATTCAATCTTTGTACAATAAAAAACATTTTTTGCAAACAATAAAACGTAATGATCGTAATTACAATAACTACTCTAACAGTTAAACGCTTCTTGTTTCTATTCGTATATCAAATTTTATTTTTCGGTCCGGTTTTGGGCATTGAATTAGTCATAAGTTTTTTATGAGGACGGAAAATGGACGTTTTTTATGTTGTTCCATCAGCGGAATTAGCGTGTTGCTGTCAAATTAGACGTGAAATATTTACGAAACAATTGACCAAAAATAGTTTTGACGAACATATTCCGACATTAACAACAAAAAATATTTGTTAGTTGATTATATTTTTTAAATAACTACAAAGACGACGAGAGACTGCATGATCGATATCCAATTAACATTATCCTAACAAACGAAGTTTCTGCTGCTACTAACAATTTCGACGGGACCTATTTAGACAGCTATAATTAAATAAAGTCTCGACTCATCGAACTAGCAGGAATAATTTGAGTGTATATGCAATTATCAAGACTAATCTTAACTTCTCGAGTAGTTACTAGTTTGTAGCAATAATAATCAGATTTGAATTGTTGATTACTTTATTCTTCCATATTTCTCATTCATGTGAAAACAATTATTACAAAGATTCAAACTTATAATACTAGACTTACATTCTAATTATAAGATGCAGTTGTAGCATTCAGTTATAACATATTCATCTAGCTTTATGTATATCCATAAATCCACATTTGAATCCAAAATCAACAAGTTGTTTTCTTGAGTGTATGTTGTATTACAGTGGTGCGCAAACTATTTTTCATTTGCGAGCCAACATTTTCTGTAAAATTTTATCGCGACCCCTGGATAGAAGTAACAAGTGATCATTTTAATTCCCAAACAGTTCTATCAACATTTTGATCAACATCTCTACAAAATTTGAAAGAAATCCTCAAATTAGGTTTTTGAGAAAAATAAGTTTGAAAATTTCAATGTTTAAAAATTTGATTTTCAAGTTGGAATTTACAAAAAACTGCAACATTTGCTGAAATAATTATTAACCCGACGAGCGGTAGGTTAAAATATGTAAAGCGGAGCGCAAGGTGGTAAAACCCCTCAAACAGCAAGGTGGTAAAAAAGGTGTAACAAACCCTGATAGGAATCGTGTGAATTTAATAGTATAATATATTTTTTATTGATATTTTATTTATTATTAAATATCAGTATTTATTATTGAACTAAAATTAAAGGTTAATTTTTTTTTATTAATCATAATAGGGATAAGTACTATCTTGGCACCCGTTTTTTAGTGGGACAAGATCACTTTGTGCCATTCTTCCCCAACAAATTTCTTGTTATCTTCGCTCTCATTTTTTCTCCGATTCAACCTCCGACTCTTCTTCTTCGACGTCCATCTCCTGCGTTGAATCACTTTCACCGCTTCTTTGACTAACATTATCGATATCGATTTCACTATCGGAATCGCCAGGAGAAACCTCGGCTTCCTCTAAAAGACTACATTTTCTGGAATCAAACATGGGATATTGTTCCTATGATCTGATCGTAAAATATCCATTACTAAATTTGCATCGTTCGCGGGATTATTAAACAAACCCCATCGTAAAATACCCACTGTGGAAATTCCGAATTCTGACTGGGATTTTTCTTAATCCTTAATCCATACGTGTAAGGATTTGTTATCAACGGCGCCATCACTTTTTAACTCGTCTAAATAATTCGCGGGGTGGCGGTCGACTGTGTCCTTACAATCGGCATTTCCTTACCACTCTGCACGCAGCTACTGAGATTCACAGCCTGTTATAACGAATAATAACTAAAATATCGACCAATTTATCCTGGTCTGGGTGTACTACACCCAACCTACCGCACAGAGGGTTAAAATATTGGGAAAACTTGCAAACAAGTATTCCAGAAAAATTCTACCAACATATCCACAAAATTTGAAACAAATCCCCAAATTAGTTTTTGAGAAAATTCAGTTTGAAAATATTAATGTTTACAAATTTGATTTTCAAGATGGAATTTACAAAAATCTGCAATATTTGCTGAAATAAGTGTTAAAATATTGGTAAAATTTGCTAAATATTTCGAAAGAGCTCTACCAACATCTCCACAAAGTTTGAAACAAATCCCCAAAGTAGCTTTTGAGAAAATTAAGTTCGAAAATTTAAATGTTTGCACATTTGATTTCCAAGGTGGAATTTACAAGAAACTGCAATATTTGCTGAAATAAATATTAAAAAATTGGGAAAAATTGCTAAATATTCCAGAACAGTTCTACCAACTTCTCCAGAAAATTTGAAAGATATCTCCAAATTAGCTTTTGAGAAAACTAAGTTTGAAAATTTCAATATTTACAAATTTGATTTTCCAGTTGGAATTTATAAAAAACTGCACTATTTGCTGAAAAAAAATATAAAGAAATTGGGAAAAATTGCCAAATATTCCGGAACAGTTCTTCGAACTTCTCCACAAAATTTGAAACAAATCCCCTAATTAACATTTGAGAAAATAAAGTTTGAAAATTTGAATGTTTAGAAATCTGATTTTCAATGTGGAATTTACAAAAAAAATCCCCTAATTAACATTTGAGAAAATAAAGTTTAAAAATTTGAATGTTTAGAAATCTGATTTTCAATGTGGAATTTACAAAAAAAATCAATATTTGCTGAAATAAATTTTAAAATATTGGAAAAATTTGCTAAATATTTCGGAACAGTTCCACCAACATGTGTCCAAAATTTGAAACAAATCGCCAAATTAGTTTTTAGAAAATTATAGTGGGAAATATCAATGTTTTTAAATTTATTTATATTGACATTTGACTATTTAATGCTACCCAATACTAACACACCAAATTCCATAAATTTTCGCAACCCCCAGAACCTCTGGGGTTTGTGACCCATGGTTTGCATTGTTTACCACTGTTGTATTATACAACACAATGAAATATTCTATTTCAACGTTTAGTATTTTCCATATATTATATAAGTTATCTAGACAAATGTCCCATAACAATTTATTGAACATTTATTTTGATACTGATATTAAAGGTCACACAAATATCTTCAAAAAACCGCATCTTTCTATTATCGACTACGCGACGAAAGAAACTTGCGTCATAATTATTTGGGCAATAAAGATTGTAAATAAATAGTGTTGTGTCAGACGTTAAGTGTAAATCATTAGTTATTTTATTACAAAGTATCCAATTGCACTGCATCCTCGAATCTGTGTCTCAGTTTCTCTTAAAACATCGTGTAAGCAGGATTTCGATTCTCAACCCGTATTGTTCCAGTGGCGGTTGCAAGTTCATTAGATTGGAACTAGTAGTGGTTTCCAATTTATTACAATATCCATTAAGTATGGTCTATTCAATCTAGTTTAATTAGTGCTGTCTATTAGGATATCTCGTAAATCTGGGTTCTACCAAGGTAAGTTCATGAAATGTCTTGTAAAATAAGTTAAGGCTAGACTTACTCTTTTCGGCAGAATTACTTTTAAAGAGTGGAAACAGTTTTCCTTAGGTATTGTACTTATTTTCGCGTTGCAATAATTGTAGTAATAAGTTATAAGTATAATTAATATATCTTTCTTTAGGATTAACAGAAATTCTAAGTCTATCTAAGATAATAATGTAAGATTATATAAGCTGATAGTATATAAGATTTATAATACAGGATGTAAGTAAGTCTAATAATTAAACTTTTTAAAATAAAGTCTTCATTACAATTTATTTATAAATTATTAAAGATCAAGTTTAATTTATCTATATTAAACATATATATCTTCAAAAAATCTCTTGAAAATGATCTTCACCAGTCGAAACGCGAGTTGTGTTTAGTGTTTAAATTTATATAACTGTAAATAAAAGGTTATTCAGGCATTGATCACATTTTCCTTAAAAACTCAAAAAATTACCTAAAATCGGCCTTTTAATTCATATATTCTTAAATATAATATTACTGACCATTATCCAGTATCTCTAAATATAGATTACACATCAAACAAACCAAAAATTCAGTATAATAGAAAAAATTTCGCTACGAAAATCGATTATAAAAAGATAGAGGCTATTACAGAAAGAAAGCTCTGATGTGATTTTAAAAGAAAGTGATCCTCAACTCGGGACTGGTCTCTTCTTGAACAAATTTAATTACAATATCGGTAACTCCAAATGCACAAAATTATGGCAAAAAACACATAACAATAAAACCGTGGATAACCCAAGGATTAATTGTATCAATAAGAAATAGGGACAAAATAAAAAATCAACTAACCAAGGCACTTCTCATATGAATTGGAATTAAAATACAAAAGCTACATAAAACTAAATAAATTACTGCATAAAACTAAAAATAATCTTAAACAAATTGAAAACAATAAAAACGATCCAAAAAAATTCTATCAACTGATATCAGAAGATACCAATGAAAGGTATAATAATCAAAATTTATTACAAGTTGCTGATAAAGATGGTATAACATTTAGTGATAATAAATTAATGGCAAATTATTCTAATGATTACTTCAGTAACATCGGCCTAAATATGGTTACAGATTGATGCTTCATTAACAATTAATGAAAATATTAAAGTAAATCCAAATTTCATGTTTCTTAATTCAATAACAGAAAATGAATTGATAGAGCATGTACATACATTGAAAAAAAAACATTTCACCTGGCATAGACGGAATATCTACCGAAATAATTAAAGAAAGCCACAAATATATTCTGCAACCCCTCAAACATTCATTCATTAGATCATATAAAATGATACGTTAGACACGTTCCCAAACAGTTCAATTCCTCTAGAATTACACCAATTCATCAAACTGGCGACAAAACTAAAATAAGTAATTACAGACCTATCAGCACAATAAATAGCTTTGGTAAAATCTTTGAAAAATGTCTAAAAAAACGGTTAGTACATTTTTTGATAAAAATAATATCATACATAATTACCAATATGGGTTTCTTGCTATTATTTCAACTACCGATGCCATAAAGTATTACAGAGGGACTTGATGAAAACAAAAAATGCATTGCAGTATTTATAGACTTGGCAAAGGCGTTTGATACTGTTGAGCATGCAATACTTCTGAACGTATTAGAGCGTTATGGTATACGTGGTGCAGTGTTAGATGTCTTTCGCAGACACTACAATTATAAAAATGGGGCCCCCAAGGAACTGTACTAGGTCCAATACTTTTTCAAACATATATAAATTCATTACTCGGGTTAAGAGTAAAGGCGAGAATTATATCTTACGCTGATGATACAGTGGTTTTCTTCAGTGGAAATACATGGTCGGAAACAAATAAGACATACTATCTAATCTTCCCTATAATAAAAACAAACAGACCTAATTTTTAAAGTATTAAAGTCCCAGGTATGAAAAAGGAAATTAAAGAAATTAACGAGGTCAAGTATTTAGGCATAATTATCGATCAAAATTTATGTTATTGTTATTGTAATTGCTTTCTCTACACAAATATAAAATTAAATTAATTAAAATTGCTTTGTATACTATTTACCTCATTAAGTTTTAAACTTGTTTCATTCTTAAAATTGTATAATTTTGTGTAGAAATAAATAAATATAATGCTGTTACAAATTAAGTGTGGTTAAAGCATAGTGAATTTTTTTATGCACAATCAGTGTAAGTTAATATTCTGTGGATTATAACGTAGTAACGTTCGAAACATATACTTTTATGTTAACTCAATTTGTTACTGATTTATCAACAAAACAAACTTAAATCTCAATTGCTGGACGAACAAGCCGAACAAGCCAATTACGGACAGATGGTGAATTTAATTTTGGGATGAACGTAACCTTAAATTCTTAAAAAAACTTTCATCTCTTATTATGGATATAACATATTTTGGCAAAACAATCGAGCAAATCGCCAACGTTCTCCGAATGCCAAATCCTCTAGTAGCACGTAGTGAATTTTTCAATTCAGTATCAGCATGGATTACCACGTAGTAACGGTCTCAACTATCATATTCATTAAATCAACTTGTACGGCGTACCTGACCAAATTATTCAACAAATAATATTGTTTCATATCCCAAGATATCTGATTCAATTCGGAATGCCTTCGGTCCAAAGTAATACCCAAATATATGATTATTAAAACCCGATCCACGTCGTCCGCCGCAATATCAGCAATAAAATTCAACATTATCTTAAGATATTACATTCAGAGTTAACACATAAATTACATCCAATAGAATTCACCATCTTTGAAGATTTTGTTCCTGAAAATATTTGAAAGGTCAACCAAATAAAATATTTAAAATTAAAAAGCACCGTATGCGCCGTTACTTTTTTCTATCTATATTCAACAACCAACATCAGTATGCAGATGATTCACAGGTCCTCCACACATTTTCTCCAAATAACTGGCAACTGGCCAAGGGAAGGATTAACTTCGACCTCCAAAATATCTCAAAATACTCTACAGACCACTCCCTCATTATTAACCCCAATAAATCCAAGGTCATAATCTTCGCCCAAAGAAACGTCAGGAAGATCTAACATGCAAATTAAAACTATCAATACATTGGAAAGTCGTAAAAATAAGCAATAAGGGTAAAAATCATGGGGTTATACTTGATGAAAAACTCTTTTTTCGATAACATATTAGCCAACTTCTAAAGACTGCCTACACAAAGTTATGCGTAATTTACCCCTCCAGACATCTACTGAATACAAAACTAAAAAATGCGTTGTCAACGTACATGTTTTATCTTGCTTGACATATGCGGAAACATTCTATGGTAGCTCCATCAACTTCGCAGATATAGGGCGTATCCAAAGGCTCAAAACTCGTTGTATTCGTTTCGTCCATGGCCTAAGGTCAATCACAAGACCTGCCTTTTTAATCAAATTTTTGAGAGCAAGGTGCCAATCCATTTGTACAACAAGATAAACAAGCACAAAACAGCACGCTCCACATCTACATATTCCTACCAAATAGCAAAAAACATTAATTTATTACCTGCGGAGCTAAAATCCGCTAATTATAAGATAAATACAGTTAAACAACGATATTTAGAATTTATCACATCCCTCTGTTCCAATTCCCAATTTCAATCAACCTATTTGAAAATAGTATATTGAGCAACTAGGGCATTAAGTTGTCAATTGCTCACTAGAGCCAAAATGCGCTCATTCGCTCGAGCGGGCAATTGACAACACCGCGCGAGTTGCAGATAATATTTTTTATTGTTCATGCGAGGGGATGTATCTTACAAGTTTGGGGTCCAGGGGCCATAAAAAAATAGAATCAAATATGAAGAATGTACTTTTTAAATTATCTCCGGTGGAGTGGATTCTCCATAAGAACTCTCATCAGTCTCCGGTATCACCATAGAATTTACACTCATTTTAAAACGTTTTCTTTAATTTTTATTTTTATTTTGTAATAAAAATAAAATTCTATCACTTCATGTCACTTTTTTAATATCGAGGTTTTAATTGTGTTTATTTTATTTATTCAATTGGTTTTTATATAACTTAGTGAATTTTATTGAATAATTGCGTGCGTTACCCAAGTTACGTGGTAATACAGTCAAAAACGGCCATTTGTCGCGCTAAAAGCGGGCACTATAAGATCTTACTTATCCCGCATGAGTTATAACTTATTATATTGTACTTATTGTGTAACTTATTATAATCATATATGTGATCACTACTAATTACAATAGCAATATTAAATTTATTATAATGTATTATTATAATTACTATTATGTACCTACTTGTATTTTCTAGTATTTTTCATTTATATTTTCTATCTTGGGAATGTGGAAGACTGAGGTTTTGATACTTCAAACATGTCCATTTGTATATTTCTGTATTCAATGTTATTATAAACTTTTTTTTTCTATGCTATGTAACTGAAATACACAATAAATGATTTAAATAAATAAATAAATAAAACTAAATTATCCGTTCTCGTAAGACCCAAAATTCAGAACCTCAAAAAGTAATTTCAAAACCGTCTTTCCTTGTCTTGTTCTTTTCTTGTCTTTCCCAAAAACCCAACTACACCCAATTTATAAATAGGAAATACGATAAATCCAAAATAATTGTAGAGTCAGAAATCGGGCTCAAAAAAGTGCCAGAACCTTTTATACTTCGACCCAAAATAGCTGTGAACAGCTCCACAGCGATCAAATCAATAAAATCAAATATAGTATCCCATTATTTAGTCCGTACAAAAGCTGATAAATCCAATTCGGTTGTCGTTCTGGAAAGCGAACATACAGTATATTAAGTACATTAATAAAATGAACTCTTTCATTTCAACAGAAAAACTAACTCTCTTGAATAAGGATCCCACACCTAAATTCCAAACCCAAATTAAAAATCCTTTAAAAAATATTACAACTTTGTTCACCTATTTTTGAAATTTAAAATTATCAATGAGAATCCCACAGCTTTCAAGCTCCGTGGTTTCATAAAACTCACAAACCCGATTCTCCCATTTGACCAGTTGTCTCTTATATTAATAGTGTAGCAAGTGTTTTAGCAATAAAACTGAATACTCGTACTCCCACACAATATTCTTTAAAAAATTCACTCGCCCTATCGGAACTCCTGAAATCAATAGCAACCCCAATAACTCTTCTTTTATTTATATAATATGAACCTACCAAAGAGTGCCTCGAAATTACAAGAAATTTAATTGTTAAAATAGATTGCCACCATCTTAAAAAATCAGAACTTTATGAGACGCTTGAAACGTGTGTTAATCAAAATTACTTTACTACACTATTTACTACACTACAAATTTAATTACACAAACTATCAGCAAACAACAGGTCTAGCAATGGTCTCCTTTTAGTCCCTTTTAGCCGATCTATTCATCTCAGCTCTCGAAGAAAACAATATTAAACAAGATTTCACACAAAAAAAATTAATTTTGGATCATTCATATGTAGAGTACATATCGTATAGAGTACATAGAGTATAGTAACTCTAGAATAGAGTTTCAGTTGTACAGCACGTCAAATAGACCAATGTCTAAATTTAATAAACAACGTTCATCCGAAAATTAAATTCAACCATCGAGGTAGAAACCAGCTACAAAATTAACTATTTAGACCTTACTTTAATTAAAAAATGTTAACTCTACAATCTCTTTCTCATCAAATTACACGATGACACACAAATTAGCTGCACATAATTCCATGATACATAGAGCTTTTTGAATGCCCCTTTGCCAGGAAAGAAGAATCAAAGAGTTTAATCCCATTATTTCAGTTGCAACAGAGAAAGGTTTCCCAACATAATTCATCATAAATTTGTTCAATAGCAATCGAATTCAAATAAGAATAGCTCAAATATATCCGCAAACCTCAAATTCAGATAAAACTTTCATCTCTATGGCATATTTTGGCAAAACAAGCGAAAAAATCGCAATCCTTTTTCGTAATCAAAATCGTCAAGTAACGTTTAAACCCTCCTCAAAGTTGTCCTACATATTGTTTATTGTTAATGCTATGATAGTCATTGCCTCGAATGCAATAGCGTGTGCATAGGTTTTTTGCACGAAGTTTTTCAAGTCTGTTTTCAGAGCATTACATTCAGACAAATATTGCGAGTTTTGCATCAAAAAAACACTAGTTCTTTTTCAAGCCACTTTCCCAGATGTAACTATAAATTCTCGAAAATAGACAATATCAAAATCTTTTATATTTGCAACAAAGGACCGACACTTAATCTTCTGGAGTCATTAGAAATTTCCTAACAGAGCCATAACCCATCCGTTAATCACCTTCACGTGTAAATATTTCCGCAACTCGTTAATCTTGCACAATCGTCTCCAGTTAATTCCCTAATTGCAGAAAGATACCTCCCCCCGCCGAAAAAATCTGTAGCTTAAATCCAATCAATCATCAATTTGTAATCCAAAAATATCCTACAGCAGTCGAAACTCGAGTCGCGTTAAGTGTTTATATAACTTAATTTATATAAATGTGAATAACAAATAATACAATATTTTGACATATTAAGTGTGGTTAAAATATATTGAATTTTTCAATTCAGTGCAAATATGGATTATCATAATTGTGCAATGAATTATCGTCGGTCATGTCCCATCTTTATCCTCCGTGGGGTGTTCGAGGAATTGGCATCTTATTATTCAAACACTCTTCGATTTCGTTTTATTGCTACGTTTCGGTGCTTGATTGTCACCTTCATCAGGCAGTTAAAAACATACAATGGAATTTAAATAAATGGAATTAATATTTAAAATTAAATTGTGTTTTTTTTGCTTTAGTAATATTTAAATCTACGAATAATCAAAAATTAAACAAGAAAACATGTTCAAATTGTATTCATAATCATTGTAATTTCATTTATGTTATTTATACCCCACGTCTCGTTCTCGATGATAATTTGTAGTAATGCTCGTCATTGCTGACATTTCACTATTGTTTATTATTAATTTAAAAATCTGAACACATTTTAAAATGGAAGATATTAAGTCCACCAAACAATTAATATCTATTGGATCATATATTTGTTCAAAAGATCTAAAAGGCATATATAGTACTTTATAGTACTTTATTCCTATTTCAAAAATTTTAATTTAAGAGACAGCTCTTCCAGTTTACTTGCCTTCCCTTTTGTTTATGCAAAAGTCCTTTTGTTTATACAAAAATTATGTAACCAGTTGTGAAAAAAAATAGATAACTAGGTACTTTATCAATTATTTACATCGATGATCTATTAATCGTGCGAAATTCGTATGAATCCTCTAAAAATTCATCAAATTTAGTGAAGAATATGTTGGAACAATTGGGCTTTGTCATAAACCACCAAAAAAGTTCACAAACACCTAGTCAGGAATGCAAATACTTGGGTTTTATTGTAAATTCAGTAGATTTTAGACCCAAATCGACAGACACAGCCGATCTATTCATCTCAGCTCTCGAAGAAAACAATTTCAAACAAGATTTCACAAAAAAAATCGTTTTCGGTCATATATATATGAGTATATATCGTATAGAGTATGGTAACTTTATAATAGAGTTTCAGTTGTACAGCACGTCAAATAGATCAATGTCTAAATTTAATAAACAAAGTTCATCCGAAAATTAAATTGAACCATCGGGGTAGAAACCAGCAACAAAATTAACTTTTAAGACCTTATTTTAATTCAAAAATGTTAACTCTACAATCTCTTTCTCATCAAATCACCCGATGACACACAAATTAGCTGCCTATTATTCCATGATACATAGAGCCTTTTCAATGCCCCTTTGCCCGGAAAGAAGAATCAAAGAGTTTAATACCGTTATTTCAATTGCAACAGAGAAAGGTTTCCCAACACAATTCATCATAAACCCTCCTCAAAGTTGTCCTACATATTGTTTAATGCTAATGCTATGATAGTCATTGCCTCGAATGCAATAGCGGGTACATAGGTGAAACTGGACGAAGTTTTTGAAGTTGGTTTTCAGAACATGCTCGCCATTTTTGTCTCAAAAAACACTAGTTCTTTTTCAAGCCACTTTCTCAAATGAAGTTATAAATTCTCGGAAATAGACAATCGCAAAATCTTTCATAATTGCAACAAAGAACTGACAATTAATCTTCTGAAGTCATTAGAAATTTCCGAACAGAGCCATAACCCATCCGTTAATCATCTTAACGTGCAAATGTTTCCGCAACTCGTTAATCTTGCACAATCGTCTCTAGATAAATCCCTAATTGCAGAAAGCTACCTCCCCCCCGCTAAAAACACCTGTAGTATAAATCCAATCAATCATCAATTTGTAATCCAAAAATATCCTACACCCGTCGAAACTCGAGTCGCGTTAAGTGTATATATAACTTAATTTATATAAATGTGAATAACATATTTATATATGCATATATATTATTTAGATAATATTTGTACATATTAGGTGTGGTTAAAACATACTGAATTTTTCAATTCAGTGTAAATATGGATTATCATAATTGTGCAATGAATTATCGTCGTTCATGTCCCATCTTTATCCTCCGTGGGGCGTCCGAGGAATTGGCATCTTATTATTCAAACACTCTTCGATTTCGTTTTATTGCTACGTTTCGGTGCTTGATTGTCACCTTCATCATGCAGTTAAAAACATACAATGGAATTAAAATAAATGGAATTAATATTTAAAATTAAATTTTGTTTTTTTTGCTTTAGTAATATTTAAATCTACGAATAATCAAAAATTAAACAAGAAAACATGTTCAAATTGTATTCATAATCATTGTAATTTCATTTATGTTAATTATACCACACTTCTCGTTCTCGATGATAATTTGTAGTAATGCTCGTCATTGCTGACATTTCACTATTGTTTATTATTAATTTAAAAATCTGAACACATTTTAAAATGGAAGATATTAAGTCCACCAAACAATTAATATCTATTGGATCATATATTTGTTCAAAAGATCTAAAAGGCATATATAGTACTTTATAGTACCTTATTCCTATTTCAAAAATTTTAATTTAAGAGACAGCTCTTCCAGTTTACTTGCCTTCCCTTTTGTTTATGCAAAAATCCTTTTGTTTATACAAAAATTTTGAAACCAGTTTTGAAAAAAAATAGATAACTTTATCAATTATTTACATCGATGATCTATTAATCGTGCGAAATTCGTATGAATCCTGAAAAAATTCATCAAATTTAGTGAAGAATATGTTGGAACGATTGGGCTTTGTCATAAACCACCCAAAAAGTTCACAAACACCTAGTTAGAAATGCAAATACTTGGGTTTTATTATAAATTCAGTGAATTTTAGACCCGAGTTGACAGACACAGCTTTCACTGCGGTGACATATGAATCCATCTTCTGAAAATAACTAGAAAGGCAAAAGTATCTTGCCTTAATTTGAAGTGACAACGACTACGACGGTAGAAATTATGTTAATAAACTAATAATTGAAGAACTGTATTGGTAGAAAATAAATACACCAACAGGTTTTAACCTAATTAGAACATTTCAGCTTAAACTTGAGATATCTTCAGATGCATCTCTGACCGTGTGGGGTGCACACTGTAATGACGAATCACTGTAATGATGAATGATAAACGCTCATGGTTTCTGCACGAAAGAGGAAAGAAAGTTATCATAAACTATCTACAACTATTAGCAGCGTTCTTTGGTCTAAGATGTTTTGAGAACAAAGTATCACATGGCAAAATTCTCTTAAGAATTGATAATACGTCTGCAATTTCCTATATCAATAGGACAGGCGGCATTCAATATCCTCACTTAAATGCATTAGCATTAGAGGTCTGGCAATGGTGCGAGAGGAGAAAAATCTGGATTTACGCGTCATACATCCCGTCAGTTATGAGTAAAAAGTCATTTGAGAAAATCAATAAAAAGTTTGTAATTTTCTCAATTTACCTTTTTACATCAAGGTTGAATCGAAAATGTCCTAGATTTTGTTCTAGCTTCCCAGATCCGAACGTGATGACAGTAGATGCATTTACTATTAGGTCAACCAATGGAAAATCTATGTTTTTTTCCTCCTTTCGCACTTACCCTTAGAACTCGCGAAAAATAATAACCGATAAAGCTGAGGGAACAATCGTGGTACCATTGTGGTCAAACCAGCACTGGTGCCCGCTCTCCAAATCACTACTTACCGAACCGCCTTTAGTTTTTAAACCCCACAAAAATGTATTATTGTCTTCGTTCCAAGCATGAAATACATTCACTGGCATACAAACTTTCATTGGTGGCAGGGAACTTGTCCGTAAAACATTCTTAAGTAAAGGAATAAATGAAGCATCAACAGAAATCATGGTCGAGTTCATAATACCATCAACACTCAAACAATACCAAGGTGCCTTAAAGCTATGGTTGAAATTTACTACATCAAACAATATTCCAATATTTAATGCAAGTACAGTATAGTATATTTACTGTACTTGCATTAAATATTGCAGTACGTTTTCTAACGGAAAGGTTCGAAAATGGGACTTTGAACTGCAACAGATCAGCTGTCCCGATTCTTCAGGGGAATGTATGAGGAACGACCTACAAGGTTGAAATATACAAGTACAGGGGACACAACACAAGTCTTGAAGGATTTGGCCTGATCGAATCAGCTAAAAGTAGCTAAAGGGTGCAGCAGAAAAAGTATCCGCGATGCCTATTTTACCTACAGCACCGCAAACTATCGCACTAATTAATATAAAAACATATCTATGGACAAATAGAAAATAACAATAAAAATACCAGACCTGATAAAAATGTCCCAACCAGGAAGAAATAAGCCAGAGCTTATACTACCTTTTTTATAAAGAAAAACCTGGGCTATATGTCGCTACAGCTGTAATTCACTACTTGAATAAGACAAAAGACCTAAGAAATGAGCAAAACAACAAATTACTCATATCAAACATCAAGCCATACAAAAACGTGACTACTCAAACGATTGGTCACTGGGAAAAATCATTGGTGTCTAAAGCAGGCATTGATACAAGTCAGTTCACAGCACATAGTACAAAATATGCTGCAGTATCAGTGGCTGGTTTTAGAAATGGTGTCGATATAGACACAACCAGAAAATTGGCCTCGCCGGTCACAGACCTTCGCAAAACTTTACAATCGCCCGATCCAAGATAATAACCGTACGTTCGCAAAATCTGTATTATCTAACGCACGGTAACTTTTTCTTTATGATTTCCAGTCATGTTACATGATAAATAAATGAGTTTTCTTATATGCTAAAAGTCTACAATTTATCAACGAGAACGAGACGTGTAATAGAATTGAACGATCAAACGAGCTCGCCGAAGGCGGGCGAAGTTCGATTGTGATTATACGAAACGTCTCGTTCGAAGATGATCAATCTCCCTCCTTAGATGTACCCGTTAAAAACATACCCAAGATCATCTTGCAGGGAAAACACATCTACAAAAAACGCTAAAAATATGACCGTACAGGGCCGGCCGTGCGCCGTCCACACCAGCCTAGGCGCTAAGTTGGAAACTCTAAAAAGTGTGAAATGGCAGCAATGACGAATATTACTACAAATTATTAACTTTCGAGCGAGATGTCGAGAACGAGTTTCGTATAATCACGATCGAACTTCGCCCGCCTCCGGCGGACTCGTTCTTTCAATTATTCTGAGCTATATAAATTTCAACACATATCACGACTAGGGTTTCGCCGTTTGACGGTCATTTTCAAGTTGAATGTCAAAAGAAGTCAAAAGAAGAAGTCAAAAAAAGTTTTGACACTTGAAAATGACCCTCAAACGTCGAAACTCGGGTTGAGATATGTGTAGAATTTTATTAAACTGTGAAAAACTGTTATTTAACTGTGAATAATAAGTTATATAACATTTTTACAGATTATAAGTGTGGTAAAAATGTAGTGAATTTTTTAATTCAATGTAAGTATTCATATGAACTCTTTCATTTCAAGAGAAAAACTAAGTCTCTATATATAACTCTTTGATTATTTTTTCCTGGTAAAGGGGGATTTCACATGGAGCCTTTTCAATCCGTCTTTACCAGGGAAAAAGAATCAAAGAGTTTAATATCATTATTTCAATTGCATAATTAATCATTACATAATTAATCATAAATTTATTCAATAACAAACAAATTCAAATAACAATAGCTAAAATATATCCTTAAACCTCAAATTTAGATAAAACTTTCATCTCCATGGCATATTTTGGCAAAACAAGCGAACAAATCGCGAACGTTCTTCGAAATCAAAATCTTCAAGTAGCATTTAAACCCTCCTCAAAGTTGTCGCACAAATTGTTTAATGCTAATGCTATGATATTCATTGCCCCGACTGCAATAGCGTGTACATAAGTGACACAGGACGAAGTTTTTCAAGTCGGTTTTCAGAACATTCTCGCAATTTTTCTCTAAAAAAAACTAGTTCTTTTTCAAGCCATTTTCTCGAATGTAATCATAAATTTTCAGAAATGGACAATCTCAAAATATTTAATAAAAGCAACAAAAGACCGACACTTAATTTTCTGGAGTCATTAGAAATTTCCGAACAGAGCCATGACCCATCCGTTAATCACCTTAGCGTGCATACCGATTTAATGTTTCTGCAGCTCGTTAATCTTGCACAATCGTATCCACGTAATTCCCTAATTGCAGAAAGCCTCCCCCCGCCAAAAAACAATCCAATCAAACATCAATTTGTAATCCAAAAATATCCTTCACCAGTCGAAACTCGAGTCGCGTTAAGTGTCTATATAACACAATTTATAAAAATGTGAATAACAAGTTATATAATATTTTTACATATTAAGTGTGGTTAAAATATATTGAATTTTTCAATTCAGTGTAAATATGGATTATCACGTAGTAACGATCGCAACTATCCTATTGTGCAATGAATTATTATCGTCGTTCATTTTCCATCTTTATCCTCCGTGGGGCGTTCGAGGAATTGGCATCTTATTATTCAAACACTCTTCGATTTCGTTTTATTGCTACATTTCGGTGCTTGATTGTCACCTTCATCAGGCAGTTAAAAACGTACAATGGAATTAAAATAAATAGAATTACAATTTTAAATTAAATTGTGTTTTGCTTTAGTAATATTTAAATCTACAAATAATCAAACATTCAACAAGAAAACATGTTCAAATTGTATTCATAATCATTGTAATTTCATTTATGTTAATTTCATTGTATGTTTATAACTGCCTGGCGAAGCTGACAATAAAGCACCGAAACGTAGCAATAAAAATAAATTGAAGTCTTTGAATAATAAGATTCTAATTACTCAAATTCCCACTCAAATACTCCAAAATCACCCCACAAGTTGATATCGATATTCTACCAATATCGATAAACATCGCTCATCCCTAATTTAGACTACCTCTACTAGTTTATCATGATTTTTTTTTTGATTAAACAAGCAAATTAATTGATCAAATTATGGACTGATAAACTTATACTAACTGTTTAATCTTAGTTCATTTGGTTTTTGATTAGTCAACAATACAATATGTATCTCAATTTCTGGAGGGTCAATTCAAATTTGCAAATGACGGGCAGACGAACTTACACTAACAATTTGACTCAAATTGAGCTTGACTGATCAAGAAGTAAATTTCAATTCCCGGAGAGGCAAATTATAAATTTATGAAACAGACCTCTTCTAACTATTGAATTTTATTTCAATTTGTAGTTGATTTATCAATCACGAAACTGAAATTTAAAAATTCTGAACCGACATATATGCATCTATAATACAAAATGAGCTGTTACAATTTCGATAACAAAATTAGAAAATTTCACAAAAGTAAAATTTGAAATTACATTAAATCTTAAAAACTTCTTAATCTTATTAATTAAATCTTTTTAATTAAAATACATACATAAAACAGTTTTACAAGAACGTTCCATTGCTTCGTGTATGTTTCTACTTCTACTACAAAAATACGCTCTGGGATCGAAGTTGGGGCACGAAGCCTCGCTCGAATTTTTCGTTTAAATTCATCACATAAATGTTCTATCGGATTTAGGTCGGAACTGCATGCTGGACACTCCATAACCTTAAAATCGTTATTATTTCTATAATGTAATCTTGCACGATTTTTGCTGTGAGCGGCTTAGCATTATCATGCAATGTAGTCGACATATGGTAGCACATAAACTGCTAAAATTTCCTCGATATACCTAGCGCCCATCAAACCTCCTCTCTCGTGACCACGGGCGCCCCTAATGATGAAAGCAGGGTCGGTTCGTGCTCTTCAATGCAGCTTTCGGAAAATCTCTCTGTTGGTCTCCGGTACATTTTTCTTCTTCGGTCGCTACTATACAGACATATTCTGGTCTCATCTGAGAACAGAACGACCCCCATTGTTCCAACGTCCAATTTAAATGATCCCTAATAAATCGCAGGCGTGCGTGACGATAAGCTAGTATAAGTTTTTTACAAACTGCAGCTGTCTTAGGGGTCAAGTTACTTTCCCGCAGTCTTCGCCTTACTGTCCACTGACTAATAACCACTCTTCGTACTTCACGGAGCTGTTGTTGCAGTTGAACAGCATTAAGTAGACAATTTATTAATGATGTTAACACAATAAAGCGGTTAGTTCGAGCTGTTCCAAATTTCCTTCTACCTGTACCAGCTCGTTTATGCAAGGATCCCCTTAACCTTGGAACACTCTTCGAACCGGGCCGCGTGTCATATCCAGTTGTCGTCCAGTTGTCGTCCGTCGAGCTGTTGCTCGATGGCTAAGATTGATTAGAACAAAAAGTTGAAAGGCTTTCTGCGATGTAATTTATTGTAAACTAACACTCTTGAAAATCAATCAAATTATGAAAAACGATTATTGGCAAATTTTTCAATTT
Source organism: Phosphuga atrata (assembly GCA_944588485.1). NCBI lineage: Eukaryota > Metazoa > Arthropoda > Insecta > Coleoptera > Silphidae > Phosphuga > Phosphuga atrata. The sequence continues at coordinate 31,186,083 of OX155904.1, forward strand.
CAAATGCAAAGGCAATAATTACAAAATTTCACAAGTTTGTTATTCTCGTTATAACCACCACATAAATACATTCGTTTTTGTTTATCGATTCTTACGCCTATAAACGATAAGCGTTCATGATGAATTTAAACTAATATTAATGCATATTAAATTGTCTTTCAAATTTTATCTATATTTCATTTCAGAAATAGTTTCTAAAAAAAATTGTTAGTCAAAAGTTTACAGTGGGCCAAATGTGTGCACGCAAGTTTATAATGTTAAAAACTCATATGAAGTAATTAGAAACCTCAAAAATGTAAACATACCAGACAATTACAACCTTTTTTCGTTGGATCTCACATTGTGGGCAAAATTGTGGATTGACATTGTTTGCTAATGTCGCCTCATTTCTAATTTTGTCTTTTGTCCTCATCTCTAATTGAAAAATATCGCTCTGACATTGAATCGATTTGTTAAAACAATTCATTAGCTTTCCTTGTTCATCAAATTACCGAATTCAACAAATTCATCAAATTCAACAATAAGTTTTATAAAAATGACGTCCGGTTTCTCAATGGGTAAGCTTTTCTGTTTCCCTTATTTTAGCAAAATTAGTCATGCACGACCTTTTACTCCCAACACCACTCTTCCTAAACTTCCTTGTACTATCCCTTTCTGTTATGTAGATCATTTGCTCACTGCTACCCCTAGTAACCAAATTAACAACATTTCTATATATTTTAACAATTATGATGTAAACGTAAAGTTCGATATAGAGAATCAGGATGATAAGTCTTAAGTATTTCTTGATTTACTATTAACCAGATCGTTTTATAGAATTTAGTCACTGAATAAAACCGTTGCCGCTGACCGAATCATCACCTTCCTTTCCTCACACCCCTTACACCTAAATATTGCTATTTTGAGATTAATTAAGCAAGATATTATTAAAAACAATCATAATTCCAACATACAAAAGAATTTTGTTAGATTAAAATTGATTGCTATTAAAAATAACTACACTGGGCGCATGAATAGAATATAATAGAAATGGAATATAATATAAATAGAATTCGCAATAATATCAATTTGTTCTCCCCTACTATTGTCCCCTCTTCCCTTAACCCTACCAAACAATATTTCAAACCCATTAATATTCATTCCCTCTACACAACCTAAATTCTGTCATTTGCTCCAAAAACAATGTTCACATCGTCACCTACAATCACAACACATTGACTATATTGACACTAATAATGAAATCAATAATGTAATTTTCAAAATCCAGTGTAGTGATTGTGATTCTCGATACATCGGGCAAACGAAGCAATGTATTCATAAAAGAATAAAAAACCATATGTACGACTGTAAAACTAGTAATTTACGTTTAAATGCTAACAAAACTGCTTTGACACAGCATTTGTTTTTCAACCGACGTATTTTTGACTTTGTTTGAAAAAAATTGACAAAAATGCAATAATGCAGTTAATTCGTGAACTGACTACTAAGAACCTTAGTAGTCTATTGTTTTCCATTACAACTGGTCCGAAAAATAGAGGTCCAGAACAATCTGATTCCACGTAGTAACAGTTTTGTAAATTATAAAAAATATCAGAATCAGAATTAGTTTATTCCATTATTAAAGATTTACATAAAAGAGACATAAATGCTAAATGAAATTTGTCTGGAAAATGGACCTTGAAAGCGACTAATGGCATCAATAGAACCACATGATTATCAAAATTATGATAAGACATTACAAAATTAACAATAAATTAAAATTACAATAACATATATCTCTTAACCTACTTCATTAATATATTGCTATATACAAAGCATACTATATTTTAAGTTTATTTACTAAAATAAACGATAAATAGCACATCACTTAACATACTTATATTCATGATATTAAAATTAACCAAAAAATAAAATATATTAATATTTTTTTTATTTTAAGGAAAAATTCAATTGTACATATTGTAGAGCTCCTATTAACCAGAAGGTTAAAAGGCTCCTTTTTCAATGTCCTCATATTATCAATATTCTTGACAAATTTAGGAAGGTTATATATTTTTAGCATGTTGTAATCCTTTCAGTCATCGTCAGTGAATGTTTCGGGAGCTCGTATGTCTTCTTACTGAACCGGATGACACGTTCAGTAGGCTTCGTGTAACTATCGAATAAGTGCATATGCTTGGCTAGGAAGAGGATGCTTTCAAATATATAGACACCAGTGCACGTTAAAATGTTAGGCCTGATGAAAAGACCTCTGCATGAAGCCTTATAGGACAGATTGAGCAGAATGCGCCAAACTTGTTTCTGGACACGAAAAACACTTCTTCTTCTTGTATCGGATAGGCATACTTTGGACCACGCTTGTTCAACTTTTGGGCTTTGATATTTGCCCAGTATTGTCGCATTTTCTGCCGGTGTAACTCATTTCTCTCTTCTGTCCAGGGGGTAGCTTTCCTTCGGGGTTTTTCCTGAAATCTACAAACTTCCTTTAGGGTACGTCTCACAGACTGTCTGTTTTGGAGATCTGTTATTCCCAGTTCTTTATTATCCTTCTCGGTTTCTGTCAACCAAGTGGTATGAACCTTCTTGTTTTCCCAAAAGGTGAACAGACGGTTGGTCAGCTGGTTTGGAGGCAATCTTACAACGTGGCCATAGAGAGCTCCCCTTCTTTTCCTTGCACAGTCAGAGAACCTCTCAATATATTCGTAGAGCTCCGATTATGTCGCCTTCGGAATTCCCCGTCTTCCTTTGCCGGGCCTAGGATCTTCCTGAGGATTCTCTTCTCTCTGATTTCCAATTTCTCTAACAGACCTCTTCGGTTCAAGGAAAAACACTCCATGGCATACATGGCTCCTATTCGTAAAACTGTTGTGTAGTGCTTAAATTTCAGGTTGTGTGACAGGCATTTCTTGTTGTAGGTGTTCTTAGTCAGTCGATAGGCTAGTTCTAACTTGTTGACTCTCATGATAATGATGCTCTTTCTGATATGATGGGTTACGATAAGGGTTCTGATACGATACATTCGCCGAGATACTTAAATATCTCAGTCCTCTTGATGTTTCCCTACTGTAGTAATAACTCTCTGTTTGCTTCTTTGATGTTGGTGAAAAATGCGGTTTTCTCCAGCGACACTTTGGTAGCCTGTTTTCTAAAGAAATTTACCTGCATTGTTGCCATCTCAAGAGAATCAGCAATCAGTGCCATGTCACCTGCAAAGGCCAGGGAATCTACAACCAGTCCATCGTTCCGTTACGTCCCAGGTAGATACTACTCTAAACACCCAAGTTGATTAGTTCCTTGCGCCATTCTCTCATAATCTTCAAGCACCCAGTTGAAGAGTTTTTATTTTTACCTCGCCTCTAAATTTAACATTGGAATGGGTGTTGGTAAAGGTTTCTAGGATGAGTCTGCGGGTTTTGTTGTCTAGCCCTAGTTCCTGTAGTACTTTGTTAAGCCTTTCTCTATCAATGGAATCCTATGCCTTCCTAAAATCAACAAAAGTCACAACCACCTTGAGCTTTCTCATCTTGGAGTATGCAAGTACAGTTTTAAGATTGAGGGCCTGTTCAACACAGGATGGGATCTTCCTGAAGCCTCCCTGTTATACTACCAGTTGACTATCCAGCTGATTTTCTACCCTTGTTTGTAACGCCTTGGAGAGATTCTTGTATGTAACCGGGACGAGAGAAATTCCACGGTAGTTCTTTAGATCGGTCAAATCTCCCTTTTTGTGAAGCGGATGGATCAGAGTCGATTTCCAATCTGGTGGTAATTTCTCTGTTTCCCATATGATCTCGGTTAGCTTGTGCACGGCATTCCTTCCAGCACCTTTTCACAGTTCAGCAACTATATAGTCCTCTCCAGCTGCATTATTATTCTTAAGATGTTGAATGATCTGGCAAACTTCTTCCAGTAAAGGGGGCAACGAGTCCGGCTTTGGTGTGGTTTGTTTATGGTCAAAGTCTTCGCTGGGTGGATCACAGTTGAGTAGATTTCTAAAGTACTAAGCTAAAAGGTGGCAGTTGTCATTGTCGTTAAAAGCCAGTTTGCCTTGTGAGTCTCTGAAATGGAGGCTTGGTGATTTGTGGCTTTTCTGAGTGTCTGCTTAAAGGTTCTAAAGAAATCTCGGGAGTTATTCTTAGCAAAGCTCTTTTCGATTTGGGTTAGTTGGTTTTCTGTGAAGGTCCGTTTGGTGCCTCGAACTATCTTGGCTGTAATCTTTCTTTTTTTTCCAAAAATTTATGCCAATTTTACTTGCTGTTAGAATTCCACTTCACCCATTGTCTGTCTTTGGGCTATTGCATTGTCACAATCCTCAGTCCACCACGGATGCTTCCTTCTTCTACCGAGAGGTGCGAGTTCATTGGCCGCCTTGCCAAGAGTCGCTTTCAGTTGGTCCCAGCTATATAGATCTGTATTGTTCAGATTCTGACCTAATTCTTGACTATTCTTAGGGGTTCTGTGTAATAGTGTTTCTAGGTTGGAGTCTTGTTTTGATCTTTGATATTTAGTGGTCTGAGTCCAGATTGGCGCTTCTTATTACCTTCACGTTTTGTATTTCCTATTGAGATTTTTGTAAAATCATGATCTATCTGAAATGATCTATCTGGAATTCACCCAAGTTGGTATTAAGTGAAATCCAAGTTTTCTGCTTCCTTGACAAGTGTTTGAAGGCTGTTGACTTCATGAGCAACCCAAAAGTCCTAGACAACCCAAAGATCCATAAGCAAAGCAGCAGGGATCTTGTTACCTTCAAGATTTTTACTAATTTCTCTAACAAATTCAAAACAGGCGGCATCGATAGATTTGCCTTTAATAAAGCCATATTGTTGTTTGCTAATTAATTCGTGTTTATTTGTAAATGACAAAATCCGGGAGCAAACCACTTTTTGGAAGATCTTGGAGAAGGTTTAAGGATAGTACGCTGATTGGTCTGTAGTTAGCAATATCAGTTAAATCACCAGATTTATGGATAGGTATAATTAGCACGACTTATTAACAAATCCGGAAATGTGCCATATATAGGGTGTTTTTTAAAGAGCTTGAGAATTTTAAATAATAATACGAGACAGAAATATTGTTGGATTTATTTTTTTATTATTAAAATCTGGTAGATAATTTTATGGCATTTATTTTTTAAATATGATTACCGGCATAAGTTCGCCGCCGCTACGAGTTACATCCATTTGATCAATCCAATTTTTCACTACTTTTAGCGCTCACCATAGCGCTCGCCATTCACCGTAAACGGTAGCTCCTTCCTCATTTCTAAAGAAATAAGGACCAATGATGCCGCCAGCGTGTAAACCGCACCACACAGTTAATTTTAATCGATGTAATGGTCATTCGTTAATGGCTTGAGGATTGTCTTCGCTCCATATACGGCAATTTTGCTTATCGACGAAGCCATTTTACCAGAAATGATCTTGATCACTAAACACAATTCTTCGGTAAACATGCTCAGCTTCGGCGAGTTTTAAATTAGCCCAATTAGCAAAAATCCGACGTAAACGAGGGTCATTTGGCTTTAATTCTTGCACGAGCTGTATTTTATAGGCATGTAAGACAAGATCCTTACGGAAAATTTTCCACGTAGTCGAAGGACAAAGGCCAACAAGTTGAGAATGGCGACGAATCGACATTTCGGCGTTTTCTTCAACACTTTGCGCTACAGCAGCAATATTCTCTTCGGTACGCACATTTCCTTGTCTTGTTGATGGTTTTCAATCAAGAAGAGTAAAATTAGTGCGAAAACGATCAATTACTGCACGAATTGCTTGCTCACTAGACCGATTATGTTGACCGCAAAATGGTTTTTTTTTCAAATTAAATTTGGACATTTTAACACAATTTGGAAGTGTTGTTCTGGCGTTAAACGATTCATGATGAATTTCTAAATTTTACTGAACAGAAATGTCAACACAGGTTCACATTCTCAACTGTCAAACCAGAGACAACAACCATCGAAACTTCTCATCCAGCTAAGAATACACCGATTATAAAGGAGTTATTAATTTTACCTGCTGCTCGAGTATGTGTACAAGTGCATTTTTAATGACACGCAAGGAATTTCAAGGAATAAGTTGGTTATGATATCAAAAAGCTCTTGCTTAGTAGTTGGTTGTAGGAAGATCGACGCATTATTTTCTACTATTTGATTTACAAATAGTATCCTATGTAGTGTGTCCGACTGGCCAATGGCTTTACCGCCAAAGTAATAGTTAATTTTTGTAAACATTTCATGTGAAGGATGGTTTTTGTCGCCATAAATATGCTAATACCTAAATAGGTTGTTTCGTTTTCTTCTGTGTGATTCGACTGAGAATTTCCCAAGTTGTTTTTTGAATATTCGTAGATTCATGCAGTAATTTGTTAAAACTGTGTGTTTTGTGGTTTAGTTGGAAAGTTGTCTATTTCACGCGAGAACGAAATTGGGCGCACGAACGAAGTGAGATTCGCTCGAGAGGGAAATTGACAATACCGCCCGTGTTACAAACAATATTTTTTATTACTCATGCGAGAGAATGTATCTTACAAGTTCTGGATGCAGGGGTCATCCAAAACAAATGGAATCAAAAATTAAGAATTTGCTTTTTCAATTGTCACCGGTGGTGTGGATTCGTCATAAGAACTCTCCTCAGCCTCCGGTATCACCATAGAATTTACACTTATTTTAAATGTTTACTACCATTTTTATTATTATTGTTAGGATCAAACAATTTTATTTTATTTTTATTTTAAAAACTATTTTCTTTGTTAAGTGTATTCTAAAGTAGGTAAATAATAATTGCATCAAGATTATCTTAAACCGACCAGTAGATTCCCAACATCTGGTCGGTAGGGTAGTAGATATTTGTTGAATGCGTTTGGAGCTTGTTTATGGCCGCTACGCAACTGAAAGACCATTTGTAATCACTAATCCTTTGTAAATACACTTCGGCGGATGTTTACGATCGCTAATGGTTTTTGGATGCTTGGTGGTCGTAAACAATTGTAAATACAATGCAATGTTTTGGTTTAAGGTTTATTATAATAAGAATTTAAATTTTATGTAGTTTTAAGATTAGCCATGGAAATTACCACGTGCACTTCGGGTTGGAATTCTTTTTGGTTCAGTGGGGGCAGGCAGATGGGAGGTAGGATTGAGTTTTCCTGGTTTTAACAATATTTAGCCACACCCAGTTCAATTGTAACCCTCTTGCCACAAACACCGAGAAGATTCCAAACTCCGACAGTGCACGTCGTCACAAGTGCTCAAAATAGAGTTAAATAATAAATACTCCTACATGTTTATCAAGGCATGCAAGTTTTATTTGCCCAAACATAAAATCTATTGGCAACCCTAAATTAACCTCCTTAGGTTTTATCACACCAACGTTTGACCAAAGACAAACGACCATCGCGACTCAACAATTATTGTGTAATGAAAAAAATTGCTGACACTTCACGTCACTTTTTTATTTATATCGAATGTAACCTAGTGATATTGAATATTTGCGTGGGTTACCCAGGTTATGTGGAAAGACAATTCAAAATGGCATTTCTCGTATTAACAAACGTGCGTCAGGAAGTACTTCGCATGCATGAGTAATAAAAAATACTGTTTAATCTACAAGAAAAAAATTGTTTCTTACCGATCATATTGAAAAATTGTAATTTTGACAGACAAAATACTTCAAATAACTAACACCATTAAGTTAGTACGTTCAGCGCTTCCGTGGCAAAAATTGTTAACTAGTAAAAACGCACAGTGACGGGAACTTTAAAAATGATTATAATCTAGATTAAATCTAGGTAAACCTAGATTTAATCTAGATTAGGTTAATGTTAGTTTTAAAAAACTATTTTATGGTCAAAATAAAATTAAGAACGAGAATAAATAAAGCACGTGCCCAAAAGGGAGAAAAAACAAGAAAATATAATCTAGAGAACCTAAAGAACAAAGATGAACGCAAGAGATATGTGGAAACACTGGAGAAGAAGATTAAAGAAAATATAAAGAAAGAAGAAGAAGGGAAAGAGCACGAGGAAACAAATAACACATGGGAAAACCTTAAAAAAAGCATAAGAGAAGCAGCGGAGGAGACCATAGGAATAGAACCCAAAGGACAGCGCAACCGATGGTGGAACGAGACGTGCAGGAGGGCAATAGACGAGAGAAATAAAGCAAGACAACGACTACTGCAAAGGCCAACAAGAACTAAGGAAAAAGAATACGCTATCTTGAGAGCGAGAGCAAAGGCAGTATGCAGAAGAGAAAAAAGAAAAGACCTAAATGAACAACTGGACAAATTAGAAGAACTAAGAGAACAGAACGAAACAAGAAAGTTCTTTAAAGCCGTGAACAGCACCAAAAACGAATTCTACCCAAGAATAGAATAATGTGCAAGAATAAGGACGGGGAAATAATGACCGAGAGAAATAAAATCCTATTACGATGGAAAGAATATTTCACAGAACTACTAAACAATGAACAAGGAACTAACTACGAAGGACCAAAAACGAGCGTCTGCACAGTGCAACCACGAGTATTTGACCCAGAATTACAAGAAATTAAAGATGCCATACAACAACTAAAAAATAACAAAGCCCCGGGTATAGACGGAATACCAGCCGAACTACTCAAACAAGGAGGAAAACTACTAGAAACTAAAATACATGCACTAATAAAAACTATCTGGAAAACAGAAAAAAATACCTGAGGAGTGGAAGATAGCCATAATCTGCCCAATATACAAGAAAGGCGACCGACAAGACTGCAACAACTATAGAGGCCTCTCACTACTATGTGTCGCATACAAGGTCCTAACATCCATAATACGCCAAAGATTGGAGATATACGCAGAAGATCTAATAGGGAGTATCAAGCAGGATTTAGAAGAGGGAGATCCACGACCGACCAAATTTTTACAACACGACAAATTATGGAAAAGGCGTGGGAATTTGACATACCTATCCATCAACTATTCGTAGACTTTCGACAAGCCTACGACAGTATAAGTAGGGAAGCACTATATAACATTCTGAAAGAATTTGAAGTACCACAGAAGCTAATCAAGATGATACAAGTAACCATGGAAGAGACGCTCAATCAGGTCAGAATACAAAACCAGCTCACAGAAAAATTCCCAACAGACAAAGGACTAAGACAAGGAGATGGCCTGGCCCCGATCCTATTTAACCTAGCCCTTGAGAAAGTGATCAGAGGCACAGGAATAAAAACTGACAGCACCATTATAAACAAGTCATTCCAAGTTATAGGATATGCAGACAATCTGAATATAGTGGGAAGGAATGTACTGGCAGTGAAAGAAACATTTATGCAGCTGACAGAAGAGGCAAGACCGATAGGACTGCTGGTGAATGAAGACAAAACGAAATACATGGCCATAAAACCAAGGACGCGGCTGGGACAGAACATAACCATGGATAATATGAATATTGAAGTGGTACGAGAATTTAAATATCTGGGCTCAACACTGAACGAACAGAACTTAATACCACAAACAATTCAACAGAGACTGATAGCCGGGAATAAAGCGCACTACGCAGTTCAAAGTGTAATGAAATGAAGTGGGGGTAAAAACCAAAGTGAAAGTGTACAAAAGCATCATTAGACCGATAGTGACCTACGGGTGCCAATCGTGGACAATGACGACCAAACATGAGCACCTATTATTAAAATTCGAGCGAAAAATATTGAGAAGAATATTTGGACCGAACCAGGAAGAAGACGGGTGGAGGATAAAGTATAATCACGAACTGGTACAACTGTATAAAGAAATAGACCTAATCACATATATAAAAATACAACGGCTGCAATGGGCAGGACACGTAGAACGCATGGGAGAAGAAAGAATACCACAGAAGATCTACAAAGGAAACATGGAAGGCAACAGGAGACAAGGCATACCACGACTAAGATGGCATGACAACATACAAAAAGACGCAAGAGAACTAATAGGCATAAGGAACTGGAAAAGAGCAGCAGCGGACAGAAAAGGATGGAAAAGAATGCTAAACGAGGCTAAGAAAGGAGGAGGCTAAGGCCCACAGAGGGCTGTAAGGCCACGGATGGATGGAGGTTAATGTTAGATTAAGTTATATTAGAGCCAGATAAATCGAGACCGAGAGTCCGAGACCTCTTGATTCAAATAAAAAATTAATTCAATTTTAAAATACGTCAGAAAATTTATTTTCAATACATCTATGTTTTTTGTTTATTGACGCGAGTTTCCATAGTAACAACAAACACAAATCGTTTAATAATAATACTCCATTTCTTTTACATTGGACTGATTTACATGGACACGATTTGGATACTTCTACATACGAATATAATAATAGCATACTTCATATACATTAATTTACTTATTAATGTGTTCATTTTCGTGTGTGAGTAGATAACGGCCTTTTGCGTATCATTTGCTTGACAAACAAGTAATGTTGCCTGCACGATGGCCTGTTTAATCGAGCTGTTAAATTTTTATTTTCTTTTTGTTTAAATTTATATATTTCAACATATTAATAATGTCATAATATTCTTCATCTTAAATGAATTTTATTAGCTTAAACCTATTTCTACAATTTTTGATGTTTTTTAACAATGCTTACAGTGTTTAAAAAAATCGTTGGTCATTTGTAAAAAACTATGTTTCTCGCATAACTAACCTACTGTTCTTTTCCTTTTTTTCCTTAAAGCCTGATGATGACAAAATTATTTAATTAAATTTTAAATCGCCGAAACTAGTAGCCAGTAACACTTTTTTCTTTCATTGTTCTATCGTCACCATTTAATTACATATTTAAAAAAAACTTGTGTCACTTCGTTTTATTGCCAAAATCGTTTTCACTTTGATATTTAAGCAGAGAAGCAATTCCCACTTATTCGCATCAACATCAACCCACTAAAAAAAACCTACATCAGAAACATACAAACTCGAAACAAAAAATTATTCCCGACTGGGGCACAATTTTGTATAGCTCCAGGCCGTGGTTTATGGCCCTCATACGTTGCACGTAGTTAAATGATTTATTTTCCCCAAGGGGAATTAATTATCGATTCGGGAGTTCTCGGCGCTATCCTGCATGGGAACTACCTGTAATCAGCTTTAATTGACCATAAGGACGACCGACACGTTAATTATTTTAAGGAAATTGCTCGATTAAAATTCAAACATCATTATTATACCAACTGACGATATATCAAATCCACATATACATACTAATTATATACATAAAAGACTCCCTGATTTAAACAGCAAATTTATACATTTTCTAGCTACAATGCATTTTGTGGAATGTAATGAGTCTCTCAATTAAATATTTATTATTATATAAATGCTAGACAATGAAATTCAAAGTAACAAAGGGTTATACAGATAATATTTGAGAAGTTTACTTTGGCAAAGCAAACAATAATAGTGTGTACTATCTATAAGATTTATAGTTTTGTATCTAGTCAATTTATCTATTGTTAGCGATGACTTAAGTTTATTATTTCTTTCAGGGTAGAAGAATAATGCCCCGGACAACGTAAAACAACCGCTGCCAGAAAACAACCCAAAAGAACGAGAAAAGGAAACTATGGAGAAAGACTCGGGTCACTATTGTTACGAGCCTTATCCGGCGGTGGCGAAGCCGTCGCAGCCCTCATCCGCCTCGTCGAAAAAAGACCCTAAACCGCCGTCAACTTGTTGCAAATGCTTCGGCAAGAAATCCAAGAGCAAAGCGTTCTTGACGGGACTCGCCACAAACCTGGGCATTTGCATCCTGCTCTTTGGTTACACGTTAATCGGCTCGGTGATATTCCTGGCGATTGAAGGCGGGACGCAGAGTGAGCAGCACCAGATTTTAGCCACGACATCCTTGGCAACGAACCGACGCCGGCCGTTCAACACGACCGAATTCCGTACGAAAACCGACGAGTTTCGGGCGAAAACAGTGGAGAATATTTGGGATATTACTGTTAGTCTGAATATCTTGTACAGGGATAACTGGACAAGATTGGCCGCTCAAGAAATTACTCGCTTTCAGGACGAGATTTTAAAGTCTATTGTTGAGGACAGAGCCCAGGATTACACGGCGGAAGAAATGACGACGGGAGGCGGGCATGATAACTTCGAGTGGACTTTTGCAAAGAGTTTTCTGTACTCTTTGACGGTATTGACGACAATTGGTGAGTTTTCCCCTGCTCGCATTTCATTTATTCTTTTCTTTTTTGTCGGGGATGATTTAATCGCTTTTAATAGTTAACGAGCAAAGTTTTGCTTTCTGGCCGGGTTCGCGGATTTCTGTGCGTTCTATTAATTAAAAAGAACTCGCTTCCTTCCCAAATCCCAAACTAATGAGATTAATACTAATTAGACGGAGGGTTGACTGTCAAATTCCATTCAATTAATTAATCCTCATTTCAACTTGTTTGCTATACCGCATTTCCCCTCTAAGTATTTATTAATAATAACATAGTTTCATAACTTGAAACCATTAGTAATCGATACTCGATTAGGCATTCTAAATACGATACAACAAGAATCATCAAGAATAAGAAAGACTAGATAACAAGTTTAGATAAAACCAGAGAAGATGCACGATCGCAAGATCAGACAAGATTAGACAAGTTTATGCAAAATATGGGAAGATCAGCGAATACCATGCAAGATCCGGCAAGTTCAAGCAAAATCAAACAAGATCACCATAGACAAGACTAGACAAGACAAGATATGATCAAACAAAACTAGACAAGTCCAGACAACACCAGACAAGACCAGAAAAAAAAACAGACAAGACCAGATAAGACCAGACAAGACCTGACAAGACCAGACAAGACCAGAAAAGACTAGACGAGACCAGACAAGACCAGACAAGATCAGACAAAACCGAAGAAGACAGGACTAGACAGGAAAAAATCGGACAAGCACTGACAAGGTCGGACAAGACCGGGCAAGACCGAACAGGACCGGACAAAACCGAAAAGGACCGGACAAAATCGGTATGGACCAGACTAGATAAGACAAGATCAGATCAGACCAAATAAGACGAGACCAGATGAGACAAGACGAGACAAGACTAGAGAAAAGCAGTTAAGACCAGGCAAGACCTGACAAGACCAGACAATACCAGTTAAGACCAGACAAGACCATACAAGACCATACAAGACTAGACAAGACCAGACAAGACGAGACTAGACCAGACAAGACCAGATAAGACCAGACATGACCAGACAAGGTCAGACAAGACCAGACAAGACCATACGAGACCAGACGAGACCGGACGAGAGAGGACAAGACCGGACGATACCCGACGAGACCAGACGAGACAATACGAGAACAGACGAGACCAGGCGAGACCAGATAATACCAGACAGGACGAGACAAGACTAAACAGGACCAGACAAGACCAGAGAAGATCTGGCAATACCAGACAATACCAGACAAGACCATACAATACCAGATAAGACCAGACAAGACCAGACGAGACCAGACAATACCATATAAGACCAGACAAGGCCAGACAAGACCAGACAAGACCATACGAGACCAGACGAGACCGGACGAGATCGGACAAGACCGGACGAGACCCGACGAGACCAGACGAGAAAATACGAGACCAGACGAGACCAGACAAGACCAGAGAATACCAGACAGGACGAAATAAGACTAAACAGGGCCAGACAAGACAAAACAAAACGAGACAAGAGCAGACAAGACCAAACATCACCAGACAAGGCCAATCAAGACCAAACAAGTCCAACAAGTTGAAACAAGACTTAAAAAAAGCAGACAAAACTTGACAATACCAGGTAAGGCGGACAGAACCATATAAGAGGTCAACCAGATCTTGTCTCTTCTTGTCGGTCTTGTCTGAACTTGTTCGTTTTTGTCTGCCCTTGGATGGTCTTGTATAGTCTTGTCTGTTCTTGTCTTGTCTTGTCTAGAGCTGTGTGATCTTTTCTGGTCTTATCTGATTTTGTCTAGTCTTGCCTGACTTTATTTAATCCTGCCCAAACTTGGCTTAGTCTTGTCTAATCTTTCCAATTCATGGTTATTTAGTCACCACTAGTCTTATCTAATCTTGATCTTAAATATCGTTTTCATAACTTTTTCTTGCTTGTTGTTGACAATGATTACTTTAGTCTTTTGTTGACTAATCTTATTTATTATTAACCATATTTGTCCAGTTTTATCCAAACTAGACAAAGTGTCCTTAAGTTAGACTTTCACAGCACAGGACTAATCAGGGTTGTTGAGAACTGGATCGAAAAATAAGATATTATTTAACAAAACTATAACCCATTATAATAAGAATATAAGAAGAATATAATAATATGAGAATACGCAATATAAGGCAGATATAGTTTTTTCATTTAATCTTGTACATCCTTGTCCTAGCTTTAACAAAATAAATCAATCGCATTTATTCTTAACTGATTATGTTTGACATTTAATCTAATCTGCTTTAATGTATATTATATAATTAAGTAATTGGGTATCTACATGATGAATTGTATTGGATTAACTAAACAATGAAAATGATCGTTTAGTAGCAGAAATACGAACTGCCAAGTCCGTGTCATAAATCAAATTCTTCCTGCCAATATTTTTTTTGTTATGATTTTGGCTGGTACGTCCAATAAAAATTACACGTGTCGAACCCGCGGGGGACTTTAATCTTGCTGGAGCGGTTTAATAAAGAATGAAATGGCAATCACCGCGGGTGGTTGCGTTGCCAGTGCCAATAAAAACTGACGAGCGTGCAAAAAAGAATTATATAAATACGGATCCGTCAATGGCAGCCCGGACTGATTATCGTCTGCGGAAGTTAGCTGTGCGAATGCTAAATGGTCGCAAATCAAAAGCGTCCCTCGCTGCTATCAATCTGCTAAAAAAGTTTAACGGGATGTGTAAAATCGTGCAAATGTGAATTGAATTTACTTTTTTTGCAGAGGAAACAAACATTTTTAATAGCAGCAACCGATTTGCACACAGTAATTATTAGGTACTGAAGATTAGGTTGGCTGTAGTATTCCCACGACTATGAATTTCAGTCGGTTTTTATTAGAAATAGATTATGCATGCCAAACTACATGTTCGTTCCAAATGAGGTAACGGCATTATGCCGTCATCATATTTGTAACGCATATCCAGCTTTGTTCCTAATGAGGAAGTCTGATTCGGAACCCATTCGGAAGCCACACTTGCATATTATAGCCTCAACGTAGGCTGGTCCTAGTTCGGTTTCCTCTTTAGGCATCAGTTTGGAAACCAAACTTGGAATCTAATTTGACCCAAATTGGGATTTCTCCTTAGGCGGCGCACAATGGGGCCGAACGCATGATTTCTTGGCAAAAATTATTTGAGCTAAATTTTGACTATAAAATGATAAGTACAACACTTCTTAATAATAATACAAAGTTTAATATGTATTTGTTTCTGAATTATATACATGTATATGTCAAGAACTAACATATTAGCATTTATGAAGAATCATCAAAGTCTGTATCAATGATATATTAATAGTCTGTATAATTTTTTTTTTGTGGAAAACTGGTTAGTGATATTAATCTTCTGTTTTCACACACATTAGTTACAAAACTCATTGGTTTTTATGTTTTAGAGTACCGATTTCGGTTCTGCACTGTCAGCAGTTAGACCAAATTAGTGAAAAACACGTCTGCCGCCGATGCAGATATCTTGATCACTTGAAATTGTTTTGCTGATGTTTAGTAATATGTTATAACATTAATTAACATTAAATTACAATTTAAGTGTGTAACGTTTATTTGTACGAATTTAGTTGATATCAGTGCATATCTTTTTTCGTTTTTGGATTAGTTGTTCTCAGTTAATTCGAAAAAAAAGCTGCGCATGTTTGCGCCAATTGGAGATAATGCTGGTTTAGAGCGCAAAAGAATACCAAGTTTTCAAGATTTTTTTTGTGGAAAAATGGTTAGTGATATCACTGATATCAATGTTCTGTTTTCACACATAATTTATATATACTTTCAACGTTATCCTTGAGTTTTTTATATACCAAAACAATGTCAAGTGGTCAAGATATCTGCATCGGCGGCAGACGTGTTTTTCTCTGATTTGGTCTAACAGTGCAGAACCGAAATATCTAGTCAAAAAAATAAAAACCAATGAGTTTTGTAACTAATGTGTGTGAAAACAGAACATTAATTTTCCACACAAAAAAATGATACAGACTATTAATATATCATTGATATAGACTCTGATGATTCTTAATAAATGTTAATATGTTAGTTCTTGACTTATACATGTATATAATTCAGAAAAAAATACATATTAAACTTTGTATTATTATTAAGAAATGTACTTTTAGTCAAAAAGATGTTTTTTTTTATAGTCAAAATTTAGCTCAAATAATTTTTGCCAAGAAATCGCGCATTCGGCCCCACTGTGCGGCGGTTTGAGAACCACACTTTGGAATTCAGATTTGGTTTTTTTCGACATTTTTTTAGACATCAGTTCGGAAAGTACACTTGCACGCGTCAACAGTAGCTTAATGTGGTCCAAATTTTCCTTTTGTTCTTGTTGTGAATGCAAATATATTTAATTACAATTCTACGAACAGAATGTAGTATTCTTACTGTTAGCTAACAGTTTGTTTTCTAAATGTTTATTAAAACTACAAAACAATAATTTGATGCAATTATAAATGAATAATAAAACATATTAATAGTACCAACTTACTAAAGCGGAATATAGCTTGAATATATAAATATATTCAACCTTTCCGAAGCTCTATAATATTAAGTCTTTTTAAGAGTTCCAAACAAATCTTATGTTGAAATACAACATATATTTTTCTGCTATTTACTAGCCCTCAGTCCACTTTCCTGGCACTAAACAAGAACTAGATAAATAACATTGCTAGTAAGATTACATCTTTGTAAGTAACCCAAGTGAATATAACCCGAAGCCATCTGCAGACGCGTTTAGAGATCTATCTCTCATCAGTGCAGCTTTGCTCTTTTGAATTATAAAACGTAATACACTTACATTAGTTTGAAAAGAATGTGTCGAGGTTGGGTTTTGTATGACATATGTGTTGAAAGACCTAAACTTAGTTTCTGTTATTGATTTAAATCATATTTGAATATTGGGTTGAAACCAAACTGATTATAGATACAATCATACCAACTTATTAAAGTGGAAAATAGCTTTATATATAAATATATTCAACCTTTCCGTAGCTCTATAATATTCTTAGGTTTTTTTAAGACCACAAAACAAATCTTATATTAAAACCGAACTAATTTTTTTCAAACTAATATAAGCGTATTCCATTTTATAATTCAAAAAAGGTTACAACTTGGATTAGATAGAAAGATGTGAATGATTAAAAACAATGTTATTTATCTAGTTCTTGTGCAACGAAAGTGGACTCAGGGTTAGTAAATAGCATACAAAGATATGTTGCGATTTCAACATGAGATTTGTTTTGTAGTTTTAAATAGACTTAATAATATTATAGAACTACGGAAAGGTTGAATATATTTATATATTCCAGCTATATTCCGCTTTAAAAAGTTGGTATAATTGTATCTATAATTAGTTTGGTTTCACCCCAATATTAATAGTAGGTTATACTCTCGTCAATTATTAAATGAGGGGTAGGATGGGATAATGTAAGTTAGTAGAATTAGTTGTAGAACCATAAAGACATTAATTTAAAGCAAATATTTTTATTAAAAAAACATTAATAGTTATTTTCCTGTTTCTTGCTTTTCTTAACGGTCCACCATCACAATCACCGAAATGATTTAACATAGGGAACACCTCTATCTACGAATCCTTTATTCAAGGGATCATCTGCCGACATAGATATTTGTTTTTGGTTATGTTAGATTAGGTCAGTTTTTGATTGATCTAACTAGTTCAAGTTGCTGATAACTTTTATCGTTAAATAACGCTCCCGTTTGACAGATGACTATTTTTTAGTATATTTACGATTAACTGTAAGTAGGGGCGGTCAGGGAGTATTGATACGATTTTCAAAACATGCCATTTTTAGGTGTTGTACCAATAATTAATCTGAATGAAAGGTATTTCTTCCAAAAAAAAATTATTCTTTATTTAAAACCTAACGAGCTAATTTGGGTGAAATTGCAAAATGTACTAGCGTAAAAAGAGACCTAAAAAAAATGGAAAGTGTATCATTGCTCCCCGCCAAGGGGTGGCTTGATACAGAGATTAGGTAGGAAAGGAACATGGATAAATTAATCAGTATGTTTATTATTACGTTAGAAAATAGTTTATAATTTTGCTAAACATAAAAACCCTCACTTACTCTATGTTAAAAGAGAAAAGATTCTCCTGAAAAGTGTACAAATGAGATAGCCGTACGGTCACATTTTTATGTTGTGGAGTAAGTTTTAACACGACGTCCGTAAAGTTTGCATAAGCCATATCCGGCTCTTTCGGAAACGTAAACTTTATTATCCCGAAGCCTTGACGTTTTCGCAAGTAAGACCCTTCATACTCAGTCATTGAAGACTTGTCTAACACTTCTGCCACGTAATAAACACATCTCTTTTCTCCTAATTTGATCAGCAAGAAATCATTAGTACTTATATCAAAAGCAGACAGCTCTTCCTTCTGTTCACAATCTACTTCCTGAATAGACTACAAATCAGAATCGATGTCATTGATATCACTATCTGAATGTATACTTATTAGGTCCTCTTCATTTTCTGTAGATGATTCTACTAGACGCTCATTTTTTTTAGTTTGTTTAGTTATCTTCAGAAACTCTTTAACTCGCTTCTTTCTATTTTCTTCTGCCAGTAGTTCCAATCTTTCTTTCTCTGGCGAATCTGTTTAAATTCGTGACTATCCTTGTCTTACTCTACCAATTTGTTTTCGTACAGCCGGCTTTGGGAGCGGTCTAATGATTTCTGGTGATAAAATACTCGTATATTCGAACGGAACAAGTGATCCAGAAGCCGTAGCTAGAAGGGTTGTTTTTTTTAGAAGGTTCTACAGTGAAGAGAAGTGGATCTGACTCCAAAGTTTCTAGTGCTTTTGGTATGGTATTGTCCAAAGTAGTTGTTATTTTAGGGGGTTCTGGTGCAGAGTGACGTAGTGATCCCAAAGTTTCTGGCGCTGGTATAGTAATGTTCGAATAGGTGGTTTCTTCAGCGAGATATGGAGGGGAGTAATGTGGATGTGCTTGTGGTACCGCGGTGGCAGAGGTTTCTGGACGATCTGTCACATACGCCGCGCTGAAGTCTGCATCGGAAAAAGCTAACCTATCAAGTGGCCAAATACCAGGCTTGCTGAACCCGCTTGTAATATTTCTCATCGAAAATGCTTCAAAGTAAGCTATTTTGATTAAAGCCGGTAGATCATAGATTGTGAGGGTTCGCCCTGGATGGTTTAGATGCCAGTTATTAAACACCACGGACAATTTTGATTTGAAAGGTCCGAATATTGATATGTCTAGAGGCTGCAATCGATGGGATGTATGCGGTGGAAACAATAATAGAACAATACCGTTTTCTTTGCAAAAACGAACAGCGTTGATTGAAGCATGTGATTCATGATTGTCTAGAAGCAGTAGAATTGGTTGCTCACGAGAACAACTATTGTGCTTTTTATGTGTTCTAAAACTTCAAAATATGCTTCTGATGTCATCCATCCGCTTCTTGTTGCTGATCCGACAGAACCTTCAGGTGTGCCATTAAGAAAATGTTCTTTATAGTGAACTCTTGGGAATACGAACGCTGGAGGAATGCAAGAGCCAACAGCAGAAACAATTGCACAAAATGTCACTAGTTGTCCTCGTTCTGCTGATACTATTTGACCTACTTGCTTGTTCCGCTTTTCTGCAACTACTTTTGGAGTTTTTTGCACAGTAGTTACACCGCTTTCATCTAAGTTATAGATTTTTCGGGAATGAATGAAAATCTTCTCAAAACATACTCATAATTATTAAAAAATTCATCAACCGTATGCCTGTTCAATGCTCTTGCGGCGCTGGTATTCTCAGGTTTTCTGAGACTTATGCTTGGATGACGTTTTCGAAATCCCTTTAACCATTCAACGCCAGCGAGTTTATCTTCATTCCATTTTTCTGGGTACTTACAATGTGGTAGTACACAAGCGTAGTCGTACGCTAGTTTTCTTAATCCCTTCAAAGTCAGCCCATAATGTATGCCGCTGCTTTTTTCATGTATTTCTCTAATTCTTTCTCTTCATCTGTTGCAAAAACTTGTTTATTTGTGAATTTATTTTCAAAAGTTCTATTAGCACCACTTGATAATTAATTTTCTTTCTTTTACTTTTCTAATCTATGTTGCAGTGTCCCAGGCTTAACATCATATTTTTCTACAGACTTTCTTATCGGTAATTCTTTACTAAGAACACTTTCTATAGCCAATTTCATATTTGCCTCGGATACATCGGGCCTATCCGTCACTTTCTTATAAATACACGGCATTTTGAGTGAAGCTCATGCTGAAAAAATAGTAAAAAGTAAGGTATTACATTTGTCGTATCAAGCCACATATCAGGGGGAGGATTGATACAGTGTATCAATCCTCCCTTGGTTATCTTTATCAATGCTCCCCACAAACAAGATAAGTAATAAAATGTATACGTTTTGAAAACCAAGTAAATCTAGTACAAAATCCAGAAATTCTGCTAAAATACACTTACGCGGGCAAGAAAAGACAATTACCTAGTTATAATTCGGAAAAATTGCACTATTTTCAATTTTTTTTAAAGCGCTTGTATTCGCGCTGTCAAAACACGAATATCGTTTAGAAAGAAAAAATGCAGCAGATACAGTGGGGCGATTTATATGTTTTGACCAACTACTAGAGCCATCTTTTGGTCACACTCGTAACTACATAGTATGTTATGTGTGTTTTTTAGTTCACCTGTATCAATCCTCCACCTGTATCAATCCTCCTCCACTCCCCCCACACATGAACCACAATATAAGAAGCTTGTCGAAAGTACCCAATGTTACGTTTCTGGCGTATCCTTCTATACGACAAAGAAATAATATTTACTATGCACTTGCAAAAACATTGTTCGCATTTATCATCATCATCATTCAAGCCATCTGAGTCCACTGCTGGGCATAGGTCTCCCTTTCGTTCTTCCACTTCCTTCTGTTATGTGCCAAGTTGATCCAATTTCCGGCTACGCGTCTAATATCGTCAGACCATCTTGTAGCATGTTGGCCTCTGCTTCCTTTGGATTCCAAGGGTCTCCATGTCAATATTTTCTTTGTCCACCTGTCATCAGTGGTTCTTGCGAGATGCCCTGCCCAATTCCATTTTAAGTTGGTTATTCGTTTTACCGTCTGTAACTACTGTTGTTTGTCTTAACCATCCATTTGTCTTCCTGTTCATTATGGTCACTCCTTCCATAAATCGTTCCATTGTCCTTTGGGCAATTCGTAGTTTATTCATTCTCTCCTTGGTTAACGTTAAAGTCTCGACTCCATAGGTTATAACAGGCAACACGCATTGATCTTAGACTTTTCGTTTTAAACATATTGGATATTGAACTCCAAGTGTGTGACTTAATTTTCTAAAGGCCGCCCATCCTAATCCTATCCTTCTGGTAATTTCGCAAGTCTGACTATCTCTGCCAATTTTGATGGTATCTCCAAGATATTTGTATGCGTCAACTTCTTCAATTGTTGCATTGTCGATCATTATTGTCCCGCCCAAGACGAGGTTCGTCATAACTTTAGTTTTGGACAAATTCATTTTTAGCCCTACTTTTTCTGAGGCATGTTTTAGTTGTTCTAGCATTCCTTTGGCATATTTGAGGTTATCAGTACTTATCACAATATCATCTGCGAACTACAATTCGTATAGCGTAATGATTGAGCCTTTCTCCTTGGATATTTATGCCCTTATCGTCCCAATCGAGTTCTTTCAAAATTCTTTTTAATACTGCCTTAAAGAGTTTTGGGAACAGCGCGTCACCTTGTCTGACGCCCCTTTTGATATTGAAGCTTTCTTTGTGTATTATAACTTTTTATGTGGCGTTTGCAAATATGTTACTTATTAGATTTGCGTATCTATAGTCGATTCTACTTTCCGACAATGCCTTCATAATGGCCCGTAACTCTATGGAGTCGAAGGCCTTTAGATCAAAATTAGAATATAACAAATGTCAAGGGTTACAATAAAGGGTTAAAAAATTATTGGATTTAAACATTTAGATCACGTCGCTTTTGATTATTAAAACAATGTTAAAAATTAAAAATTATTCAAAAAAAAGAACGTTCAAAGAGTACAAAGGTTTCTTGAAAAGCATTTTTCTGAAGGTGGTTTTAAATTTATTATAATTAACGATCGCCTTAATGTCACCAGGAAGTACATTATAAAGCTTTATGGCTATGACATAAGAGCTACACCCCATCTGGGAGGTACTGAAATTTGGTACATATAGCTTATCAGAATTACGCGTTGTATAATAGCTGACACCTCCAAATATCACAAACTCCTCTAGGTGTCGTTTAACATAACATACACATTTTAGTATATACATACTATATATAGTTAGAATTCTGTACCTAAGAAATAACGAACAATAAGAAATATTATGAACAATAAGAAACACGTCTCCTCAAATGGTACAGTGGCTATAGTTCTAACGATTCTCTTTTGCATTGTAAATAACCTTTTTACCTGAGGTGAGTTACCCCAACAAAGGATACCGTAATTAAGTACCGAGCCTACAGATGCATGGTAAAATATTAGCAATGATTCCAAGTTGACAACATTTCTGAGCTGAAGGATGCAATAACAGCATTTAGTCAACTTTGACGCGATGTAATTGATGTGATGTTCCCAGGTCAAGTATCGATCAATGACAATTCCCAAGTATTTGGTATTTAAACAGGGCTGGTTAGTGCCAGATGATCCTCTTATCAATAAACTATAATTTAGTTTATTGTGATTATTGGATAATTGAATTAGTTCCGTTTTACCTGAGTTTAATATTAAGCCATTTTTTCTACACCGAATAAATGAAGTCTCCAACTAGACATTTATTCGAAGATTTGCATACCTTTGTAACTGCGACTCATTTTTTGTTGAGACCTCGCTGAAACTAGATTGTAGATTGTAGATATGGTGGTGACGACTTGTACTGCGACCTTTATAGATCTATTGTACCCCACCCTCCTCCTCCAAGTGTTGGTGTACTTACTCATTTAGAGCGCCTCCTCTAATCCTGATTGCTTTAGGAATCTCAGGATCTGGGTGGGATTCAAGGCCTGCAGCTCCTCTGTTTTCAAGCAGTGAGCCCCAAGGTACATCTGTCTCTAGCGGAGTAATGCTCCGCAGTCTTTGAACAGATGTATGGGGGTTCCCTCTGCTGAGCCACAGTATATGCATCCATCATCCTCCTCTAGGCCTAGGGCCTTGAGATGTTTCCTAAGTCTGCAGTGTCCCGTCAGGGCTCCTGTCAGAATTCTGAGCTTGTTCCTGCTTAGTTTCAGGCAAGCTCCCGTTCTCTTCTGGTAAAAAGATCCCAGCATCACTTTGGATTGCATTAGCCCTGGAAGTTCTTTCCAGGTTTTCATCCATTTTCCTCTTATTTCTTCATCTAAACTTTTGCGGATGGTGTTCACGCTCATACCGCAAAAGGGTTCCGGACCTATAAAGGGGCTACTGGATCCCTTGTTTGCTAGGTGACCGGCTTCTTCGTTTCCGTCTATACCAGTGTGTCCTGGTACCCAGTATAGCGTTACTTTATTATCCCTGCCAAGCTTGTTCAGCTTCCCCAAACAGTCCCATACCAGTTTGAATCTGATGGTGTATGAGCTAATGGCCTTGATGGCTGCTTGGCTATCTGACAGGATAGCAATTCGTTTTTTGCGGTAATTCCTGTCGAGGTTAAACTGTGCACATCTTTCGATTGCGTGTACCTCTGCTTGGAAGATACTTGGGGATGTTCCCATGGATTCGAAGTATCTGGTACGAGGTCCAAACACTCCTGCCCCAGTGTCTTCCGTTGTCTTCGAACCATCTGTATACCACTTGATGGCATTTTGCTTTATGTGGTATGCTGAGGATTCGTCGCTCCAATCGGCTTTACTACTACACATTGCTGTGTAGTTTTTCTCGAAGTGGTATTTGCATACCATTTCGTCTTTTGGTACTTCCAGCCAGAGGATCTTGGCAGCGAGGCTGTTTCGGTCTCTGCTCCCGATTATTTTACCTCTGCCCATTCCTTCCTTGCTGAATCTTACGATCGCCGATCTGGCGGCGCTCTCCACCACAAGGTGCAGCGGAGTCAGATCCAGCAGCAGCTCCAATGCTGCTGTCGGACACGACCCCATCGCCCCCGTGATGCAGACACACGCCAGTCTTTGAATCTTCTCAAGCTGTTTCCTCATTGAGGCTAGCTTGATTCTACTTCCCCACGCAACTGCCCCATAAGTGATTGCAGGTCTCACTATCATGGTGTACATCCATTGCAGGATAGTGGGGTTACAACCCCACGTTTTTCCTGCAAAATTTCTGCACACCATTAGGGCGCGTTTGGCTTTAACTACCACTGCCTCAGCGTGTCTATTCCATAGGAGTTTGCTATCTAGTGTGATACCCAGATACCTTATCTCCTGTTGGTACTCTACTGCCTTCCCATCTATGAGTATGGGATGCAGGCAAATTAGTTTTCTCTTTCTAGTAAATGCTATCACCGTGGTTTTGCTCGGGTTGAGTTTCAGTCCCACTGTTTGACACCATCTACTAGTTACATTGAGGCCTCTCTGAACAATTTCACAGAGCGTTCCCTCAAATTTCCCTCTAGCCATTATGACTATGTCATCGGCGTAACCTTGACATTTGATGTCTAGGTCGTTTAGCCTAACCAGTAGTTCATCAACTACCAAGCTCCACATTAGCGGTGATAGTACACCTCCCTGTGGGCACCCTCGAGTTGTGGAGATCTTAATGGTGTCTTTTCCCACTTGTGTCTCCGCCGTTCTAGTTCTCAGCATTTCTCCCATCCACTTTGAGATAGTGCTATCGATATTCCTTCTTTCGAGGGCCGCCTGACAGCCTCGTGTGAGGTGTTGTCAAAAGCTCCTTCTATATCCAAGAAGGCACATATCGCTACTTCTTATGTCTCTAGTGCTGCTTCTATTTCGTTTGTCAGCTGATACAGGGCGGTTTCTGTGGATTTCCCTGCTCTGTAAGCATGCTGACTCCTGTGTAGTGGTGTACCTACCAGCACTATAGTCCTAAGGTAATTATCAATCACCTTCTCCATTGTCTTTAACATAAAAGATGTTAGACTAATGGGTATAAATGACTTCGGTTGAGTGGTGTCTTTCTTCCCCACCTTCGGTATAAATACCACCTTAGCCCTTCTCCATAGCTCCGGTATATATCCGAGCGCTAAGCTACTTCTAAAGATATTTAGAAGATACGGCATTAGTTCTCTCTCTCCCTTTTGTAGGAAAGCAGGAACTAGTCCGTCCACACCTGGGGCCTTAAAAGGCTGGAAAGTGCCGATAGCCCATCTGATTCGGTTTTCCGTACAAATGGACGCTGCCCTCTTCCAGTCGGCCCGGCTTGGTTTCCGTGGTTGCATCAAGCCCTCGGTCTCCCTGTATCCACTACATCCCGGAAAATGGGTTTCTAGTCGGAGGAGAGCTCTTTGCTCTTCATCCTCCGTGAAGGTCCCATCCGGTTTCTTGAGAGTGGTTGTCATTTCCACTCTATCCTTCGCTAGTGCTTTGTGCAGTCTAGCTGCCACCGGCGTGGATTCTATGTTTTCACAGAAGGTCCTAAAGTTTTCCCTTTTTGCCCTTCTGATCTCTTGGTTGTAGGTGGTAAGCACCTCAGAGTATTCTAGCCAATTTCCGTATTGCTTGGCTTTGTTGAAAAGTCTACGTACTTTTGCTCTTAATATAGACAAATTTTTGTTCCACCATTTTTCGTCTTTATGCTCCTTCACGGTTTTTACCGTGCAGCTGGATTCAAATGCCGTGGTGATTGCTACATTTATTTCTCCTACAGCCTGCTCCAGCACGGTGTAGTGTTTGATACTACCCCGCACTGTCACCTGCTCTAGGTTTTCTTTTAGTTGGGAACTAAACATAGGCCACACAGTTTGTCTGGGGTTTCGAATGGGGGTGTTTTCCTCACTCGCTCCTTTCAGCTCAAACTCTATGATCCTATGATCTGACATTGAGGGCTCACTTGAAACCCTCCACTTTTTAATTAGTTTACTTATGTTAGCGCTACCTACTGTAATATCCAGTACCTCATTTCTGACTTTAGTGACAAATGTTGGTGTGTTCCCAACGTTGTACACAATTAAGTTCTCTTTAATGAGGTATTCTAAAAGGTACTCACCCCTCTTATTAGTGTCCGTGCTGCCCCACATCTCATTGTGTGCGTTCGCGTCACATCCCAGGATGAGTGGCAGCCTTCTCCTAATACATTGTTCCACCAGCTTTTGTACTTCAATGGGTGGTATGCTGTTACCATCGCCAGGGAAGTATGCTGATGCAACCACTACTTCGCGGTGGAGACCCTCGGTCTTGATGAGGGCCTGAATCGGTACTAAATCCCGCGTTAAAAATTCTGAAAGACATAAGTAATTTATGCCATTTCTTACCATAATGCAAGTTCTAGGGGAGACCTCACGGCTGTCCCATACCAACTTACATTCCCTGTTGCTAAGGCCTCTGATCTTACCTCCGTAGGTCCAGGGTTCTTGAAGCAGCGCTAGCCCTAGGTGCTGCTTGGTGAACATCCTAGCCATCACAGCTGAAGCTGCTTTGGCATGATGGATGTTCACTTGGGCTATTTTGGTGCGCCTGCTGGTCATTCTTGTTTTGTGACAGGAGGCGGCAAGTCCTCCTCTGTCCCTACAAGAACATCTACCTCTGCCTCTGTAGACATGGCTGGACTGCTCATGTCTACGAGTGTGAGGTCAAGGTCGTCTTCCCGGGAATCCGGGCTGACTTCCTTGTTCTCTGTGTCGGTTAGGTCCCGTACACATGGATTATTTTTACTTTTGGAATTCATATAAATCCCACGAGTCGCAAGGGAACTAAAGGTCCACCACATCAGAGCCCCGCTTGATAGTGGTAAGGCTGGATACCCTCTGAGGTCACCAGGTATCAGAGGGGCTCCGTAAGCGATGGCCGGTTGCCCTTGGCCATCAACCAGTCCCTTTGGCATGGGTCGCATGACACCTTGGGATTAAGGGTTTGGAAGTTCTTGGTTGTTCGCCCTCCGCAGAACGTCCCGACCGGAGTTGTTCTAGTCGTGACGTCCAACGGTATGTTGCGAAACTAAACCCTCACACCGCGACAAGGTGACTTCCACGTGAGGGTCGCTGAAACTATCATCAGCAAATAATGCCAAATCCTTAACACTGTGACAGATGTCATTAATAAACAAAATAAATAGCAGCGCTCCGAGAGTAGAACCCTGTGGGACACCAATATTTGACACAATTATATCTGAAAAAGTAGTGTGATTTAAACTGTTTTTAATTTTTACCATTTGATTCCTATCAGAAAGATAGGATTTCAGCCAAGATAGTACACAGCCTCTAACACTGTAAGTCTCCAGCTTGTTACACAAAAGATGATGATTTATAGTGTCGAAGGCTCGGCTCAAATCAAACAAAATGCCTAATGCAAGACATTTCTCATTCAATTAACTAAGAACTTGATTACAAAAGGAGAAGACAGCTTCTTTGGTGTTTTTCATTTTTTGGAATCCAAACTTGGTTTTAGAAATTAAGCAGTGTATCTCAGCAGATGCTGTTAACCTTCTAAAAAATAATATCTCATATACTTTAGAGAAAACAGACAAGAGTGATATAGGTCTATAGTTCTCAACTTTATTCTTTTCCAGTTTTTTATACACTGGGACTATTACCGATATCTTCAGCTGATCAGGGAAGTAACCATTTATGAAGGAGTCATTAACTAAATAGCTCAAAGGTGTGACTATATGTTCGGCTACTTGATAAGGGATAGGAATTTCGTCATAACCTGAGGACTTCTTCTTTGCAAGATGCTTCAGTATGTAATAAACTTCATCAGTCGTACTATATAGAAACATAGAATTTTCATTTGATTTTGGAGCTAGGTGACATAGCTAGGTGACTTTCTGGTACCTGAGTACCAACCAGTTTTACTATAGACTCATGAAAATAGCGATTGAATGTGTTAGCCACTTCCTGGTCATCGTCGATACAGGCTCCAGTATCATCAACGAATTTAGTTGGATTAGTTTGTGGAGTTGTTAGGGTAATATTGTCACTAATATTTTGCCATACTGTTTTATTTTTGTTAGTTGCATTGGTTAATAGATTACCCTGTTAGTTTTTTTTAGCAGTATTGATATTTATTATATGTTTTCTTTTTAGTTCATTGTATTTGTTTTTAAGTTCAATATCATCAAAATTTGAATTGTATATATGAAACTCTCATAAGTTTTTACCCTCATCTATAAGCTGTAATGTTAGCCAAGGTTTATTTTTAGATCGAGTCTGTATGCGATTTTCAACGCTGGTTAAGGGAAAAGCACAGTTGAAATAGCAGCAGAAGGTGTTATGAAATGCTTCAAACTTTTTAGCACAATCTTTCTCATTATATACATAAAATCTGTTTAAAGATATTTACATTACATTCAGAAAATCGTCTTTTCATGAAATTTGTCGGAGGGATATAGTACCGACCCAACTTAATAGATAACGTCTGACCATAATGATCTGATAAGCCACAGTCAAAAGTTTCCACATTAATTTTTTGCAACGGTATATTACAGAATATGTTATCAATTAAGGACTTGTGGTTACCTTGCCTGCGTGAAATATCAAAAACACGGAGATTAACATCTTCAGGGGCTCCACGTGTTTTCTTATTATACCTGATAAGAAAATTTCATATTCAGAACTGCGTAAAAAAAGTCGTAATCACATCGATTTTCTGTAAGGGTATCATTGATCTTAGATCTTAATAACATAGTTATATGCTAAGTTGCACTGGTATGAAATAAAATTTATTGCTTTAAAATTTAAGTTTTGAATATTTGCAGGTACGTTCCAACGTACCTCGGTCTAAATTACTTGCAGATGATCCTTAGAACCAGTTGTTATTATTCTATTGGTAATTATTTTTGTGAAGAGCTTGTACAAATGTGTCAACAAAACAGGCTAATCGGCCTATAATTTTCTAAATAATTAATGTCTCCCTTTTTGCATGTCAATACCATTATTGCATTGTTCCACTGTACTGTTTTCGAGGTATTTATTGAACAGTGCCTCCTGCACTACCCATGTAGGAAAGTACGGCGGGCCCAGGCTTGGCCCACGCTTGGTCCAACTATGCAGAACTCTGGGCCAGACTTGTAAGCCAGACTTGGCCCAGTCTTGGTTAAAGTCTGGAATGATAATGCTGGCCCATGACTGGTTACCACGACTGGCCCACGCCTGGTTGCCAGGACTGGGCCATAGTTAAATTTCAAGTCTGGCCCATGCCTGGTCGCCAGGACTGGGCCATAGTTAAGTTTCAAGTCTGGCCCATGCCTGGTTGCCAGGACTGGGCCAGAGTTAAGTTTTAGGTCTGGCCCATGCCTGGTTGCCAGAACTGGGCCATAGTTGTTTCAAGTCTGGCCCATGTCTGGTTGTCAGGGCTGAGCCATAGTTGAGTTTCAAATCTGGGCCATATTTACAAGACTGCTCACGCTTACTTTTTAAAATTGGTCCAAGCAAAATTACCAAAACTGACCCAAGTTTACTTTATAGGATTAACTCAAACTTATAATATCAATAATAAATTCAATGATAATTTCTATCATTAATGACGTGGAAGACTCCATGGGGATTTCATAGTTGACAAACTATAGTAAAAGGTTATACTTTGATTTACAAAAATTTAGTCATTTGATAAGACATTTCAAAATACAAGTAGATTTATTTTTTGATGTTTTCAAAGCTGTCATTTTTCAACACATTCATACAATTATGAGAAATAATAAATATAATAATATATAATAATAAAATAATAATAAAATCAATTATTTATATCACGGTTAGCTCGTCCGCCATCCCTATCTTTTGCTCCCGACAAAAACCGACTTACTAGGGATAGTATTGATATTTTATCCTTACGATCGTGATATTTAGCCTTCAAAAATTCTGAAAATAACCAGTCATTAAATTATGATTATTACTATACTATTAAAAATTTAATCGAGCATTAACTTACTCTCCATTTCCTTAAATGTCTCAGTTTGTTTAAAACTTTTTTTTCCAATGCCTTTTACTTTTTTACCACAACCACTGTATACTAATTGGATATCTTTTTTTATTAATTTCTTCATGATTGATTGAACATCGTTGTCGCAATCGTTGGATCCGGCCGTAACCATTTTAAAAATATCAATCTGTAAAAAACAATTAAATAGTACATTTATTTTTTATATTTTACATAAATTTTTGTATATATGTATTATTTTTACCAGCAGACGTCTAATATTTAAGCAATACTAGAGCCAAGAATCCCAATAAATACAATATAAATAATTTGTACATACCAAAGCAGTTGTTTTTAACTCATTATTTTTGAGCGATTCATCAAACTTTATAAATTCGTCATCTTCTTGAAAAGGCAATTCTTCGCCGATATTTTTCCATGCTTGTTCTTTTCCTGGTGGATCGGCGGAGTATTGGACGACTTTCAACACTTGTTGGATTTTATCGGTGACGTTCGCATTGACACTTTGCCTCATGCTTGCGAATTCACGTTTCATTACGCCTTCTAGGTATAATCCTAGTGATTGATAATCGACTACGTCTAGAAACAGTATAAAATTTTACCAGGATTATATTTTTAGTTTAAAAGAATTAAGAATAAAAATTTAAGATAAAACCTCAAATTAACTTCTAATAACTACTCTAAGTTTTTCACGTAATGTCTTTTTTTGTTTAATATATTCAATATTTGTAATACATTCATCCGGAAGTCGATCATCATTGTTTATATTATTAGTAGATTCACTGTCATCACTGGTATTACTTTTACAGCTGTTGTTAAAATTGTTAGTTTTAATCCATATCCATATTATCATTTTCATAAACCACTAAATCACTTGGTTCTGAAACAGATTCACTAGAATTGTCACCAACATGGTTGTCACTATGAGTTAAATTACTTACACTTACACTGGTTTTATTTTCATCTACATTATTTGTTTCACTAACATTATTTTTCTTACGCAACGCTCGCCATCTTTTAACTCTCCGATATGAATCAGACATGGTTTTTATTTTAAATCAAAATATTACTTTATTTAATGAAGTCACAAAGAACTAGTGCTGATACTGTAACAACTATGTCGACGTAAATAAGTCGTATGGTATACGTTGCGTCTCAACATCGTGTACATGCTAACATCGGGGAAGTTCGGATACTTTCGGACGTTAGTTTGTTGCTAGGCTAGGTTGTCTAGTCTTGGCCCAAGGCTGGGCTCCCTTGCGTTGGCCATTCTATGGCAAACCAATGTTGGCCCAGGCTTGGGTAACCATTGGATCGGCCAAGACTTGGTTGTCCAGTCTTGGCCCAAGGCTGGGCTCCCTTGCGTTGGCCATTCTATGGCAAACCAATGTTGGCCCAGGCTAGGGCAATCGTTGGGTCGGCCAAGGCTAATTAGCCCGTCTTGGCTCAAGCATGGGCCAATATCGGGCCGCCAAAGCTGGGCTCCCCAGTACTGGACCAGGCTAGGCCCCGTCATTCAACTCTGGCGGTTCCTACATGGGTAATCGTATGAATTTTTCGCCTCCCATTTTTATGGCTTCTATAACCTGGTAGTGCTTGTTCTATTTCGGTAGTTGTCTTTTATTATCGTTTTTTGTTCGCAATAGAACTCCGTTATTTTTAAGATTGCGCTTCGGTCTGTTGTGTGTATTTCAAGTTTACCATTTGCTAACTGTCATGTCGTGTTCATTAATGTCGTGCTTTTGTTTCTTTCAAATGTATCCGTGAATATCTGCACGTTATTTTTTCGAATGTCATTTCTTATTTCCTTTGATGTCCTTTTGTTTAGTTCTCTGTATCTTTGTGTATTTATCTCTCCCATTCTACTTAGACGTCTACACTTAATTGTAATTACATTAGTAATTTTGTACTTCCGCTAATTTCACTTGTATTTTCCGCACTAGACTAGCAGTTCTCTCTCGTACTTTGTGTTATCGTTGTGTTATCGTTTCGTTTTTGTTGTTTATTTTCTCGACACTACTTTCTTCTGTTGTAAAATTCTCGAGGCATTTCTCTATTGTTCTCTAGTATTCTTCCAAGCACTCCATTGTGTGGTGGGTTCCATTTTCTTTTGATAGGTTTTACTTTGGTCCATCTTCCTTCTCTCTTTCTTTAAATTTCTCTAAACCGTGACACGGTTGCTCTCACCATTTTGTGGTCGCTCCCAGTGGAAAAGCTGTTTAGAACGGTGACATCGTGTATTATTTCTTTTTTGTCTTTTAGAATAAAATCTATTTCGTTCCTTGTTTTGTCGTCTGGGCTTATCCAAGTCCATTTCCTAGTACTTTTCTTTTGGAGAAAGGTGTTCATTGTATATAGCCCATGTTTCATTAGGAAGTTCAGTAGCATTTCTCCCCTCTCGTTGTGCTGACCAATTCCATGTCGTCCTATTTGTCGTCCTTCATTTCCACTTTGGCGTTGAAATCCCCTATTATAAGATTGTAATAGGATGGTCTTGTATTCATTGCTGTGGTAATGTCTTCGTAGAGGTCTTCAACTTCATCGTTCGTAGTTCATCGGCGCGTAGACTTGACTCACCTTCATGTTATACCTTGCATTTCGTTGTAAGATGACATAGACTATTCTCGATGATATGCTTTTGATCTCTATCATTTTGCTTGCGCAATTTTTATGAATAAATAGTCCAACTCGTCCTATAGTCGTTTCCTCTTCCCCTTTATAGAATATATTTCCTGTTTTCACAGTTATCCAGCTTTCTCATTTTCTCGTGACCTCACTGATTCCTAGAATATCCCATCTGATGTGGGATAGTTCTTCTTCCATTTCTAAAAGTTTTTGTTCCGACGACATAGATCTTGAATTATACGTAGCGATTTTGAATTGCCTATTTTGGTAGCCTGCCTTATCCCGGGGATTCTTTGTGCTCTCTGTACTTTTCCCATGTTTTCAGCCGCTACCGTGGCGGACCCCGACCACCGTTCCATTTCTTGACAGTAGTCCTGCTTCCGAGGATTTTATACGCCGCCGATGACTGCCGTACATTGACGCCGTACTACTGTTTGGTACAATCTTCCGTCGCCGCATATAGGATCTGATCCTCTCCTTGATCAGGTCTAGTTTATGGCGCCAGAGTAAGTAGGGAAAGATGTCATGTTCTGGCGGCTCCTCACTTCTCGCCCCCCACCACTACCCCCACCCCTAGTCCGCACCCCCCAGACCCCGCCCCCAAACTCCACTAATGGTGGGAAGAAGAGGAGTCTAGATACTGAATATTCACCCTAAACCCCCAAGAAGATAAAATTGAAGCCGTAGACAGTCAACAATATCCAACAAGGATAAAGTTTGCGGGAAATCCTTCGATCACCGAAACACCTTCAAGCAACAGTGAAGCCGGTCCAGCAGAACATCATCTAAGCTTGTCTCAGCTATAGACTTGATGATTCAGGGATTGATGTAGATAGCTTTATTAGTAAATTGAACAGGCGTTGTATGATAATCCGCATTCTATCCATACACTTTCCATCCACTTTCCGTCCACCGTCCACTTTTTCCGTCCTCCGTCCACTTTTTTCCACTTTTCGTCCACCGTCCACTTTTCGTCCACTTTCCATCCACTTCAATCAGCTTTTAAACAGCTTTTTGAATAAAAGCTGTTTAAAAGCTGATTAAAAAGCTATTTAAAAGCAGATTAAAAAGCTGTTTATAAGCTGATTAAAAAGCTATTTAAAAGCTGATTAAAAAGTTGAATAAAAGCTGATCAAAAATCTGTTTAAAAGATGATTAAAAAGCTGATTAAAATTAAATTAAATTAAAATTAAATCTGATTAAAAAAAAAACCGGCCAAGTGCGAGTGACTCGCGCACCGAGGGTTCCGTACAAACTTGTATAGTATAGTATTATTATGTAGATTATCAACATATTATGTAGATTATAAAGAAAAATTAAACGAAATGTAATATATACAGGATGTTACGGGATTTGAGTATGTCGCATGTCGGTTATAAACAAGCAAAATTTAGACATAATATATACCCTGTATTTATTATGTATATAGAGCGTACGTGATAAACAGCTTGGTGCCAACACATACTTTTTAACCTTCGGACCTTACTTGAAAAGGACCTAACTGTATGCAACCCATATGCTTCTGGAGCCTGACAATACCACTACGACAACATTAGTATATTTTCATAAATTTGTAATAGTAAATTCGCATTTTTCTTGTAATTAAACTACATATTTACGGTTTTCGGATTTTTCCCTTTACATGTGCTGTAAGACACCGCTTCTTGCCAAATTTCATGATTCTAGGTCAACGGGAAATACCCTATAGGTTTTGATTCCCTTGTGAAATCGCAAGATATGCGACATAAACGGTCATATCTTTAGATCGCGTTGACTTACAAGTTTGATTTTTTCACAGCTGAAAGAGACCGCAGACCCGAGTATTTGATACAAATTTCAACTTGTTATCTTTACGCGTTCCTGAGAAAAAGGTCTTGACAGACAGACAGACGGACAGACAGACAGACAGACAGACAGACGGACAACAAAGTGATCCTATAAGGGTTCCGTTTTCGGTACGGAACCCTAAAAAAGCTGATTAAAAAGCTGTTTAAAAGCGGACTAATAGCTGTTTAAGAGCTGTTTTTATTAAAGTGGATGGAAAGTGGACGGAAAGTGGAAAAAAGTGGACGGTGGACGGAAAAAGTGGACGGTGGACGGAAAAAGTGAACGGAAAAAAGTGTACGGTGGACGGAAAAAAAGTGGACGGTGGACGGAAAGTGGACGGAAACTGTATGGATAGAATGCGGCTTCTCGTACAACGGCTGTTCAATTTACTAATAAAGCTATCTACACCAATCTCTGAACCATCAATTCTATAGCTGACACAAGCTTGGACACATGTTGACAAGCTGACACGGCTTGATAACACACGTTCTGCTGGACCGGCTTCACTGTTGCTTGAAGGTGTTTCTGTGATGGAAGGATCTCCCGCAAACTTTAACCTTGTTGGGTATTGTTGACTGTCTATGGCTCCAACTTTATCTTTTTGGAGGTTTAGGGTGAATATTCAGTATCTAGACTCTTCTTCTCAGTATCTAGACTCAAGAGTATCTAGACTCTTCTCTTCAGTATCTAGACTCTTCTTTAAAAACCCACCATTATTATTGATTGTATATTATATTTTCTCATATGTCGCTATCTTCTCTTGTGAAAGTTGAATTGCAAACGGTGTATTTGTAGTACATTTTTTTATTGTGAAGAGTGGGGAGGCGCCAGAACATGACATCTTTCCCTACCAGAGTATGGTGTCAGATTGCCTCCTCCAACCTCCTCACTTAGTTAGGTCGGCAGGACGATGCAGTTTACCGAGGTGTGGCCGCTGCCCTCTTGTTGGACAGCTTGTAGGAGCCATAAGTGAGAGTTGCATATCTGTTGGGAACCCATATCATACTCGAAAGGATCGTCCGATAAGGGTACTGAGGTGCTATCCTCAACAGATAAACTACACCCACCCCCTATTCGCATTAATAATAAGTAAATACAGACAAATTTAAAACAAACGGAACTCAGCCTGAATATATAAATATATTCAGCCTTTCCGGAGCTCTATAACAATTACTGAGTCTTTTTAGGACTACCAAAACAAATCTCATATGAAATCTGTAAGTTATTTTATAGCTTTCAGTCCACCCTCGTGGCACTCAATAAAAACCATAAAAATAACATTGTTTTTAAGAGCATGTCTTTCCCGTTCAGACTCAGTATAGTCCAAGACTCAGTAATTGTTATAGAGCTCCGGAAAGGCTGAATATAGTTATATATTCAGGCTGTGTTCCGTTTGTTTTAAGTTCGTATGATTATCTATAACGTAGGATGGTTTCACCAATTCTATCTTATAAGAAAATTAAGAGATCATTATTTTGTCCAAGTAAAATAATTTTATATTGAATATGTATTATTATCTATGTTTATTTTAAATTTAAACATAAGTCGCCCGTGGTGATCCAAAGTTTGGCCGCCCATGCTATATACTAAACCGACCGCGTAATTTCAAACTGTTCCTTACTTAGTCCATTTAATTAATCTACGTGTGTAATTTCAGATATCTATAAATTCCAAAGCACCTGCATACCACACAATCCAATTACTCGCGTTCCCTAATATTCCGAGCATCCAGTTATCTCTAATAGATTGGGCTCCTCTAAGAAAACACTTTCATAAATCCTGACCGGAAATGTATCCGCTATTAATCTATTACCGAAAAAAGGGGCGAGAGAGAGAGAGATGAAAAATACAGAAGAGTCGGAACATAAAAACGTCCATTAATCCACCTTTATGGCAGCCCTGGATAATGCATCGCCGCGCCAAGGCCCGAGACTTCGAAAATCATTGTTTACAGACGCGCAAAAACTCAATTTGCATAATAATGAGTTTTTCCGCGGACGAAATTTCCACATCGAATATTCGCAACAGCTTTATGACAAACGAGTTTTAATTGAGATTAATTCATTGGATTTTTTTTTGTTAGTTTTGTTAGAAACCCATGTCAATATCAAAATTAGCTTCAATAACTGTAATATGTCAATCTACTACCAATTGTTTACTCTGGGTGGATGGAATATCTGAGAGTATGTAAAGCTAGGAACACACTACTATAGTAAGACTATACCCTAGTTTTCTATACCGTGTGTACGTAGCTTAACTGTGTAGTCTAAACTTGGTCTTCAAGGTAACATTTAGACTAGACTTTTAATAATCAAGTCTAATCGTGTAAACTAGACTTGGTCTTTAAGGTTTCATCTAAAATAGACTTTTAATAATCTGCTTATGTAGTCTAGATTTGACCTTCGGGGTTTCTTCTAGACTAGATTTTTAATAATCTAGTCTGAGTTTATAGACTAGACCTGACCTTCAAGTATTTAATATCAAATCGATATGAAAAAGGTCGGTTCGCGTATTATTTAATTGTCTATTTTATGACTAAATGATTCCATTGTAGATACAATGTATATAAATAAATATTCTCTCAGGTCTTAGCAAATCCATATAATTTTAGTGACTATTATTTTTTATGATCATCAAATACAATTTTAAGGACCTTTGTTCCTGAAGGAGTGTTTTATAGAAACATTTTTTTTTTGTTAGAGTGCTAAAAGTAAATGAATATTTTTCCGATAATATATTTTGGCATTTTGATTTTATCATTTTCCCTTCCGCCCTAATTCGCAAGAACGCCCTGAATGCTACAATCAGCCGCGCAGGGCGACAAAGTACTTCCTGACGGAGATTTCCACCCCCGACGCCCGCCCTCTGATAATCCCTAATTTATCCCGGCGTGATTTCCCAAGATGTCCAGTCAGTCAGTTCTTTATCTCTCTCCGGCAATATTTATTCGCGTCTGTTCTCCCTGCCTTTCAGACTCGAATACCTCCAATAACTCGTTTTTCCCTCATTATTTATTATTTATTTTTTGTTTTCTCCCATTCCTTGTTTTCTGCCTTCCGTTTTCTTCTCTTGTTACAAACAATCCAATTTATTTACTTTCCAGAAGAAAAAAAGATCATGACACAAGTTAATTTAATGTTGGAAAGGTAAATAATGAATAGAACAGGAGAAATTCAGAGATCATAACTAGACAAGACTTGGCAAGACAAGGCTAAGTAATACAAGAACATGCATGGTCAGACAAGACCAAACAACACCAAACAAGAACAGACAAGACCAGACAAGACCAGACAAGAGCAGACAAGACCAAACAAGACCAGACAAGACCAGAAAAGACCAGACAAGTCCAGACAAGACCAGACAAGTCCAGACAAGACCAGACAGACCAGACAAGACCAGACAAGGCCATACAAGACCAGACAAGACCAGACAAGACCAGACAAGACCAGCTAGGGCCAGCCAAGACCAGACAACACCAGGCAAGACCAGACGGCATATAGTTTAGTGCTTTTTATTTGTCAAGTTGCTAATAATCAACCAGGAACGATTAGAAAATGTTATTTTCATAATTTTCACATTTCACATTTTCAAGTTTCACATTTCAGTGCCACGGAAACTAGACAGAATAAAAAAAAATGTTTCAATTTAGACTTGCGTATAATTAAATCTATCTATCTATAAATATAATATTATTTTAGTTTCATTTTGACTTGCATGATATTGCTAAAATTTGTCCGTAGGTTACATAATAATTTGCCAATTTTATTAGTAATATGCGGAAAACGAATTTGCAATTTTGAGCGGAACTCGCTGCATATATCGATGAAAAGCTGCTTCTCCCAGTGGAATTTCCATCAAAATGAAATGTAAATATCTCGAGAACTATCTAATATTGCTTTAGACTCGCCAATTTTGGCTTGCCTTTGCGGCTTTAGCCGAAGATTGCAAAAACACTGGGGGCATGTGAATTGTGGTGACGACATTCTGCGGCATAACACGTGCGAGCGTGTGTGTGCGTCTCGCGCGCGTAAGCCAGTTACATGTAAATTTGCTAATTATCATTTCACACATGTTCGGTTTATTTAAATTTCAGGCATCGGCGGCGTCGTCGATGCAAATGCCGCGACGCCAATAACAAGTAACAACTTGGCGAGCCAGACAGAACGAAAATATTTTCCAGTAATGAAAAAAGAAAACTTAGTTTATTGAAGACTTATTTTATGTCGAATGCAAAGGGAATATTGAATTTTGCACTATATTTAACATATCTCTTGCTTGTATTACCGCTATTGTCTGTATAGTTGTTGTATATGCTGTCTCTATTCATGTCTATCTAGTCAAAAGTTCTGCCTGTTTAGTCTTGTCTGTCTAGTCTTGTCTGTCTAGTCTCGTCTGTCTAGTCTTGTCTGTCTAGTCTTGTCTGTCTAGTCTTGTCCGTCTAGTCTTGTCTGTCTAGTCTTGTCTGTTTAGTCTTGTCTGTCTAGTCTTGTCTGTCTAGTCTTGTCTGTCTAGTCTTGTCTGTCTAGTCTTGTCTGTCTAGTCTTGTCTGTCTAGTCTTGCCTGTCTAGTCTTGTCTGTCTAGTCTTGTCTGTCTAGTCTTGTCTGTCTAGTCTTGTCTGTCTAGTCTTGTCTGTCTAGTCTTGTCTGTCTAGTCTTGTCTGTCTAGTCTTGTCTGTCTAGTCGTGTCTGTCTAGTCTTGTCTGTCTAGTCTTGTCTGTCTAGTCTTGTCTGTCTAGTCTTGTCTGTCTAGTCTTGTCTGTCTAGTCTTGTCTGTCTAGTCTTGTCTGTCTAGTCTTGTCTGTCTAGTCTTGTCTGTCTAGTCTTGTCTGTCTAGTCTTGTCTGTCTAGTCTTGTCTGTCTAGTCTTGTCTGTCTAGTCTTGTCTGTCTAGTCTTGTCTGTCTAGTCTTGTCTGTCTAGTCTTGTCTGTCTAGTCTTGTCTGTCTAGTCTTGTCTGTCTAGTCTTGTCTGTCTAGTCTTGTCTGTCTAGTCTTGTCTGTCTAGTCTTGTCTGTCTAGTCTTGTCTGTCTAGTCTTGTCTGTCTAGTCTTGTCTGTCTAGTCTTGTCTGTCTAGTCTTGTCTGTCTAGTCTTGTCTGTCTAGTCTTGTCTGTCTAGTCTTGTCTGTCTAGTCTTGTCTGTCTAGTCTTGTCTGTCTAGTCTTGTCTGTCTAGTCTTGTCTGTCTAGTCTTGTCTGTCTAGTCTTGTCTGTCTAGTCTTGTCTGTCTAGTCTTGTCTGTCTAGTCTTGTCTGTCTAGTCTTGTCTGTCTAGTCTTGTCTGTCTAGTCTTGTCTGTCTAGTCTTGTCTGTCTAGTCTTGTCTGTCTAGTCTTGTCTGTCTAGTCTTGTCTGTCTAGTCTTGTCTGTCTAGTCTTGTCTGTCTAGTCTTGTCTGTCTAGTCTTGTCTGTCTAGTCTTGTCTGTCTAGTCTTGTCTGTCTAGTCTTGTCTGTCTAGTCTTGTCTGTCTAGTCTTGTCTGTCTAGTCTTGTCTGTCTAGTCTTGTCTGTCTAGTCTTGTCTGTCTAGTCTTGTCTGTCTAGTCTTGTCTGTCTAGTCTTGTCTGTCTAGTCTTGTCTGTCTAGTCTTGTCTGTCTAGTCTTGTCTGTCTAGTCTTGTCTGTCTAGTCTTGTCTGTCTAGTCTTGTCTGTCTAGTCTTGTCTGTCTAGTCTTGTCTGTCTAGTCTTGTCTGTCTAGTCTTGTCTGTCTAGTCTTGTCTGTCTAGTCTTGTCTGTCTAGTCTTGTCTGTCTAGTCTTGTCTGTCTAGTCTTGTCTGTCTAGTCTTGTCTGTCTAGTCTTGTCTGTCTAGTCTTGTCTGTCTAGTCTTGTCTGTCTAGTCTTGTCTGTCTAGTCTTGTCTGTCTAGTCTTGTCTGTCTAGTCTTGTCTGTCTAGTCTTGTCTGTCTAGTCTTGTCTGTCTAGTCTTGTCTGTCTAGTCTTGTCTGTCTAGTCTTGTCTGTCTAGTCTTGTCTGTCTAGTCTTGTCTGTCTAGTCTTGTCTGTCTAGTCTTGTCTGTCTAGTCTTGTCTGTCTAGTCTTGTCTGTCTAGTCTTGTCTGTCTAGTCTTGTCTGTCTAGTCTTGTCTGTCTAGTCTTGTCTGTCTAGTCTTGTCTGTCTAGTCTTGTCTGTCTAGTCTTGTCTGTCTAGTCTTGTCTGTCTAGTCTTGTCTGTCTAGTCTTGTCTGTCTAGTCTTGTCTGTCTAGTCTTGTCTGTCTAGTCTTGTCTGTCTAGTCTTGTCTGTCTAGTCTTGTCTGTCTAGTCTTGTCTGTCTAGTCTTGTCTGTCTAGTCTTGTCTGTCTAGTCTTGTCTGTCTAGTCTTGTCTGTCTAGTCTTGTCTGTCTAGTCTTGTCTGTCTAGTCTTGTCTGTCTAGTCTTGTCTGTCTAGTCTTGTCTGTCTAGTCTTGTCTGTCTAGTCTTGTCTGTCTAGTCTTGTCTGTCTAGTCTTGTCTGTCTAGTCTTGTCTGTCTAGTCTTGTCTGTCTAGTCTTGTCTGTCTAGTCTTGTCTGTCTAGTCTTGTCTGTCTAGTCTTGTCTGTCTAGTCTTGTCTGTCTAGTCTTGTCTGTCTAGTCTTGTCTGTCTAGTCTTGTCTGTCTAGTCTTGTCTGTCTAGTCTTGTCTGTCTAGTCTTGTCTGTCTAGTCTTGTCTGTCTAGTCTTGTCTGTCTAGTCTTGTCTGTCTAGTCTTGTCTGTCTAGTCTTGTCTGTCTAGTCTTGTCTGTCTAGTCTTGTCTGTCTAGTCTTGTCTGTCTAGTCTTGTCTGTCTAGTCTTGTCTGTCTAGTCTTGTCTGTCTAGTCTTGTCTGTCTAGTCTTGTCTGTCTAGTCTTGTCTGTCTAGTCTTGTCTGTCTAGTCTTGTCTGTCTAGTCTTGTCTGTCTAGTCTTGTCTGTCTAGTCTTGTCTGTCTAGTCTTGTCTGTCTAGTCTTGTCTGTCTAGTCTTGTCTGTCTAGTCTTGTCTGTCTAGTCTTGTCTGTCTAGTCTTGTCTGTCTAGTCTTGTCTGTCTAGTCTTGTCTGTCTAGTCTTGTCTGTCTAGTCTTGTCTGTCTAGTCTTGTCTGTCTAGTCTTGTCTGTCTAGTCTTGTCTGTCTAGTCTTGTCTGTCTAGTCTTGTCTGTCTAGTCTTGTCTGTCTAGTCTTGTCTGTCTAGTCTTGTCTGTCTAGTCTTGTCTGTCTAGTCTTGTCTGTCTAGTCTTGTCTGTCTAGTCTTGTCTGTCTAGTCTTGTCTGTCTAGTCTTGTCTGTCTAGTCTTGTCTGTCTAGTCTTGTCTGTCTAGTCTTGTCTGTCTAGTCTTGTCTGTCTAGTCTTGTCTGTCTAGTCTTGTCTGTCTAGTCTTGTCTGTCTAGTCTTGTCTGTCTAGTCTTGTCTGTCTAGTCTTGTCTGTCTAGTCTTGTCTGTCTAGTCTTGTCTGTCTAGTCTTGTCTGTCTAGTCTTGTCTGTCTAGTCTTGTCTGTCTAGTCTTGTCTGTCTAGTCTTGTCTGTCTAGTCTTGTCTGTCTAGTCTTGTCTGTCTAGTCTTGTCTGTCTAGTCTTGTCTGTCTAGTCTTGTCTGTCTAGTCTTGTCTGTCTAGTCTTGTCTGTCTAGTCTTGTCTGTCTAGTCTTGTCTGTCTAGTCTTGTCTGTCTAGTCTTGTCTGTCTAGTCTTGTCTGTCTAGTCTTGTCTGTCTAGTCTTGTCTGTCTAGTCTTGTCTGTCTAGTCTTGTCTGTCTAGTCTTGTCTGTCTAGTCTTGTCTGTCTAGTCTTGTCTGTCTAGTCTTGTCTGTCTAGTCTTGTCTGTCTAGTCT
The DNA here is from genome assembly GCA_944588485.1 of Phosphuga atrata. Lineage (NCBI taxonomy): Eukaryota > Metazoa > Arthropoda > Insecta > Coleoptera > Silphidae > Phosphuga > Phosphuga atrata. The sequence continues at coordinate 31,228,547 of OX155904.1, forward strand.
TGTCTGTCTAGTCTTGTCTGTCTAGTCTTGTCTGTCTAGTCTTGTCTGTCTAGTCTTGTCTGTCTAGTCTTGTCTGTCTAGTCTTGTCTGTCTAGTCTTGTCTGTCTAGTCTTGTCTGTCTAGTCTTGTCTGTCTAGTCTTGTCTGTCTAGTCTTGTCTGTCTAGTCTTGTCTGTCTAGTCTTGTCTGTCTAGTCTTGTCTGTCTAGTCTTGTCTGTCTAGTCTTGTCTGTCTAGTCTTGTCTGTCTAGTCTTGTCTGTCTAGTCTTGTCTGTCTAGTCTTGTCTGTCTAGTCTTGTCTGTCTAGTCTTGTCTGTCTAGTCTTGTCTGTCTAGTCTTGTCTGTCTAGTCTTGTCTGTCTAGTCTTGTCTGTCTAGTCTTGTCTGTCTAGTCTTGTCTGTCTAGTCTTGTCTGTCTAGTCTTGTCTGTCTAGTCTTGTCTGTCTAGTCTTGTCTGTCTAGTCTTGTCTGTCTAGTCTTGTCTGTCTAGTCTTGTCTGTCTAGTCTTGTCTGTCTAGTCTTGTCTGTCTAGTCTTGTCTGTCTAGTCTTGTCTGTCTAGTCTTGTCTGTCTAGTCTTGTCTGTCTAGTCTTGTCTGTCTAGTCTTGTCTGTCTAGTCTTGTCTGTCTAGTCTTGTCTGTCTAGTCTTGTCTGTCTAGTCTTGTCTGTCTAGTCTTGTCTGTCTAGTCTTGTCTGTCTAGTCTTGTCTGTCTAGTCTTGTCTGTCTAGTCTTGTCTGTCTAGTCTTGTCTGTCTAGTCTTGTCTGTCTAGTCTTGTCTGTCTAGTCTTGTCTGTCTAGTCTTGTCTGTCTAGTCTTGTCTGTCTAGTCTTGTCTGTCTTGTCTGTCTAGTCTTGTCTGTCTAGTCTTGTCTGTCTAGTCTTGTCTGTCTAGTCTTGTCTGTCTAGTCTTGTCTGTCTTGTCTAGTCTTGTCTGTCTAGTCTTGTCTGTCTAGTCTTGTCTGTCTAGTCTTGTCTGTCTAGTCTTGTCTGTCTAGTCTTGTCTGTCTAGTCTTGTCTGTCTAGTCTTGTCTGTCTAGTCTTGTCTGTCTAGTCTTGTCTGTCTAGTCTTGTCTGTCTAGTCTTGTCTGTCTAGTCTTGTCTGTCTAGTCTTGTCTGTCTAGTCTTGTCTGTCTAGTCTTGTCTGTCTAGTCTTGTCTGTCTAGTCTTGTCTGTCTAGTCTTGTCTGTCTAGTCTTGTCTGTCTAGTCTTGTCTGTCTAGTCTTGTCTGTCTAGTCTTGTCTGTCTAGTCTTGTCTGTCTAGTCTTGTCTGTCTAGTCTTGTCTGTCTAGTCTTGTCTGTCTAGTCTTGTCTGTCTAGTCTTGTCTGTCTAGTCTTGTCTGTCTAGTCTTGTCTGTCTAGTCTTGTCTGTCTAGTCTTGTCTGTCTAGTCTTGTCTGTCTAGTCTTGTCTGTCTAGTCTTGTCTGTCTAGTCTTGTCTGTCTAGTCTTGTCTGTCTAGTCTTGTCTGTCTAGTCTTGTCTGTCTAGTCTTGTCTGTCTAGTCTTGTCTGTCTAGTCTTGTCTGTCTAGTCTTGTCTGTCTAGTCTTGTCTGTCTAGTCTTGTCTGTCTAGTCTTGTCTGTCTAGTCTTGTCTGTCTAGTCTTGTCTGTCTAGTCTTGTCTGTCTAGTCTTGTCTGTCTAGTCTTGTCTGTCTAGTCTTGTCTGTCTAGTCTTGTCTGTCTAGTCTTGTCTGTCTAGTCTTGTCTGTCTAGTCTTGTCTGTCTAGTCTTGTCTGTCTAGTCTTGTCTGTCTAGTCTTGTCTGTCTAGTCTTGTCTGTCTAGTCTTGTCTGTCTAGTCTTGTCTGTCTAGTCTTGTCTGTCTAGTCTTGTCTGTCTAGTCTTGTCTGTCTAGTCTTGTCTGTCTAGTCTTGTCTGTCTAGTCTTGTCTGTCTAGTCTTGTCTGTCTAGTCTTGTCTGTCTAGTCTTGTCTGTCTAGTCTTGTCTGTCTAGTCTTGTCTGTCTAGTCTTGTCTGTCTAGTCTTGTCTGTCTAGTCTTGTCTGTCTAGTCTTGTCTGTCTAGTCTTGTCTGTCTAGTCTTGTCTGTCTAGTCTTGTCTGTCTAGTCTTGTCTGTCTAGTCTTGTCTGTCTAGTCTTGTCTGTCTAGTCTTGTCTGTCTAGTCTTGTCTGTCTAGTCTTGTCTGTCTAGTCTTGTCTGTCTAGTCTTGTCTGTCTAGTCTTGTCTGTCTAGTCTTGTCTGTCTAGTCTTGTCTGTCTAGTCTTGTCTGTCTAGTCTTGTCTGTCTAGTCTTGTCTGTCTAGTCTTGTCTGTCTAGTCTTGTCTGTCTAGTCTTGTCTGTCTAGTCTTGTCTGTCTAGTCTTGTCTGTCTAGTCTTGTCTGTCTAGTCTTGTCTGTCTAGTCTTGTCTGTCTAGTCTTGTCTGTCTAGTCTTGTCTGTCTAGTCTTGTCTGTCTAGTCTTGTCTGTCTAGTCTTGTCTGTCTAGTCTTGTCTGTCTAGTCTTGTCTGTCTAGTCTTGTCTGTCTAGTCTTGTCTGTCTAGTCTTGTCTGTCTAGTCTTGTCTGTCTAGTCTTGTCTGTCTAGTCTTGTCTGTCTAGTCTTGTCTGTCTAGTCTTGTCTGTCTAGTCTTGTCTGTCTAGTCTTGTCTGTCTAGTCTTGTCTGTCTAGTCTTGTCTGTCTAGTCTTGTCTGTCTAGTCTTGTCTGTCTAGTCTTGTCTGTCTAGTCTTGTCTGTCTAGTCTTGTCTGTCTAGTCTTGTCTGTCTAGTCTTGTCTGTCTAGTCTTGTCTGTCTAGTCTTGTCTGTCTAGTCTTGTCTGTCTAGTCTTGTCTGTCTAGTCTTGTCTGTCTAGTCTTGTCTGTCTAGTCTTGTCTGTCTAGTCTTGTCTGTCTAGTCTTGTCTGTCTAGTCTTGTCTGTCTAGTCTTGTCTGTCTAGTCTTGTCTGTCTAGTCTTGTCTGTCTAGTCTTGTCTGTCTAGTCTTGTCTGTCTAGTCTTGTCTGTCTAGTCTTGTCTGTCTAGTCTTGTCTGTCTAGTCTTGTCTGTCTAGTCTTGTCTGTCTAGTCTTGTCTGTCTAGTCTTGTCTGTCTAGTCTTGTCTGTCTAGTCTTGTCTGTCTAGTCTTGTCTGTCTAGTCTTGTCTGTCTAGTCTTGTCTGTCTAGTCTTGTCTGTCTAGTCTTGTCTGTCTAGTCTTGTCTGTCTAGTCTTGTCTGTCTAGTCTTGTCTGTCTAGTCTTGTCTGTCTAGTCTTGTCTGTCTAGTCTTGTCTGTCTAGTCTTGTCTGTCTAGTCTTGTCTGTCTAGTCTTGTCTGTCTAGTCTTGTCTGTCTAGTCTTGTCTGTCTAGTCTTGTCTGTCTAGTCTTGTCTGTCTAGTCTTGTCTGTCTAGTCTTGTCTGTCTAGTCTTGTCTGTCTAGTCTTGTCTGTCTAGTCTTGTCTGTCTAGTCTTGTCTGTCTAGTCTTGTCTGTCTAGTCTTGTCTGTCTAGTCTTGTCTGTCTAGTCTTGTCTGTCTAGTCTTGTCTGTCTAGTCTTGTCTGTCTAGTCTTGTCTGTCTAGTCTTGTCTGTCTAGTCTTGTCTGTCTAGTCTTGTCTGTCTAGTCTTGTCTGTCTAGTCTTGTCTGTCTAGTCTTGTCTGTCTAGTCTTGTCTGTCTAGTCTTGTCTGTCTAGTCTTGTCTGTCTAGTCTTGTCTGTCTAGTCTTGTCTGTCTAGTCTTGTCTGTCTAGTCTTGTCTGTCTAGTCTTGTCTGTCTAGTCTTGTCTGTCTAGTCTTGTCTGTCTAGTCTTGTCTGTCTAGTCTTGTCTGTCTAGTCTTGTCTGTCTAGTCTTGTCTGTCTAGTCTTGTCTGTCTAGTCTTGTTTGTCTAGTCTTGTCTGTCTAGTCTTATCTGTCTAGTCTTGTCTGTCTAGTCTTGTCTGTCTAGTCTTGTCTGTCTAGTCTTGTCTGTCTAGTCTTGTCTGTCTAGTCTTGTCTGTCTAGTCTTGTCTGTCTAGTCTTGTCTGTCTAGTCTTGTCTGTCTAGTCTTGTCTGTCTAGTCTTGTCTGTCTAGTCTTGTCTGTCTAGTCTTGTCTGTCTAGTCTTGTCTGTCTAGTCAAATCAAATCAAATCAAATCAAAATGTTTTATTTCAATATTTAAGATATAGGTGTACAATATCTAACTGAAATATGTCGGCAACATAGTATCCTTGCAAATATATGCAAACACAAAATACAGATATAAATTTAAATACAAGAACATTAAGATTAAAATATAAATACAGAAAAAAAAAAATAAGATTAAAATAGAAATACAGGAAAACTAAGATTACAATATAAATACATGAAAATTTAGGAATTCTTTACTTTGCACAAGAATTCATTAATGCTATACGGTTCAATTTCATTTAACAGATTAAAAAGTTCTCTTTTGAGCTTTTTGAGGTTATCAATTTTTTTTATCCGCCTTGGCAATTTATTGTATAAGTTGATGATGCTGTATGGAGGTATTCGTTCCGTTAGAGTGAGGTTGTGTTTCGGAAGTTCATAAAGTTCTCTATTACGTCTTGTATTACGTTCACTTGGCTTATTATATATTTCAAATAGATGTTTATATTTGAAAAGAAATAATATACTTTCCAATATATATGTACCAGTGCATGTTAAAATTTGTGAATTTTTAAAGTGCCCCCTACAAGACTCCCTGAATGTTAAATTTAAAAGAATGCGCACTGCTTGTTTTTGCACTCTAAATACTTTGTAGATGTGGATTCCATTTCCCCAAAAAATTATTCCATATCGTATGTGAGCATGGAAGTTTGCAAAGTATACCATCCTCATAACTTCTGGGTTCACATATCGACTAAGGGTTCTTAAAGCGTATACCGCAGTACTAAGTTTAATCACGACTCTGTTAATATGTGATGTCCAATCCAAAGTATTGTCGATGTGTAGACCCAAAAGTCTCACTGTCTGTTGCGTTTTGATGGGTTCATCACCAATAATAATTTCTTTAGGGTATGTGACTGTCGATCTTTTAGTTTGAAAAAAGATCGATTTCGTCTTTTCCTTATTTAAAATAAGCCTACTTTCAGCGAACCACGATAACATCGCTGACATCGCTAGGTTGGCATTAGGTATAATCTCTGCTAAAGATTTATGTACTAATAGTACCGTAGTATCGTCGGCATAATTCACCATCGTATGTTGAGGTATGATCGGTATTTGTGGTAGGTCATTAATGTAGATTGTAAATAATAATGGGCCAATGGTACTACCTTGCGGAATCCCCATATTTACTACTCTTGGCATGGATTTCACTATGCCGCTCGGACTATCTAACCTGGTGATGTGGATTCTGTTATATAAATAGGATTTTATCCAGTCCAACACGACTCCTCTGCATCCATAACTATATAATTTTTCAAAAAGTATACCATGGTCGACTAGGTCGTAGGCTTTTGACAAGTCAACTAACATTCCATGGGGTATCTTTTTTGCATCCAAGTTTTGAATGACATCTGCTATAAATTGGTAGCATGCGGTATCTGTGCTCTTACCCTTTATGAAGCCATGCTGTTGTTGGCTAATAATTTTATGTTTGCTTGTAAAAGACAGCAATCTATTACATATTAATTTTTCAAAGATCTTTGAAAATGTTGAAAGAATGTTAATTGGTCTGTAATTGTCTTGTCTTGTCTGTCTAGTCTTGTCTGTCTAGTCTTGTCTTTTTTTTTTTTTTTTTTTTTTTTCAGAGAGGAGGGGGAATGCATTGTTGCACACCGGATATTCAAACCCGTGTAGTGTGGGGCTCTCTGATCGAGTTCTTCGTGACCAGCATACCCACTAAACCCCCTCCTCTGTCTCTACACTACACTCCACCCGGAACTGCGTGAGCATTACTTCAGGTGGGTGGTGGTGTTTGTACCAATTGTTTCCTTACTGTTATTTTCATTGTCCTTTACTCGTTTCGATATCGTCTTTCGTCTTCTGTCGTATTAGTTATGCAGTCGTGTGATAAACCATTTTTCGGTCTTTTCGTCACATATCTAGTCTTCCATGTTAGCTTCTTTGTGTTTCGTGTGATATTATAATCGCCTTCCATTCTCTCTCCATTTGTTCTTTTCCCAACATGATTTCGGTTATGTAAGCTTGTACTGCATCCCAGTTATGCTCACTCTCTAACATAACTTCCATGATGTTCTGTTCTTCTAGTTTTGTACCGCCTAGTGTCTCCGCGAGTCGAGTTCTTTCGTGTGAGAGTGCTCGGTAAAATAATTGCTATTGCGGGTGTTTTAAGCGTGAGGGAAATGAAAGGCTGCGGGTGGTTTGTCTATTTTGTTCAGGCAGTTATTTTCGTCGGGAAAACCTTCGTTGCAAGTAAGTCGTTATCGCAGCAAGCGTGTTAAAAACTTTACGCACGTGGAGATAAGTTGTGTTTGCGTGGTTGCGGCGCGGCAGGGTAAGCGCCCAGGCAACGTTTCAAAGCGCATCTGGTGAGGGATAGCGGAATTTGTAGCTAAGACCAGCTTCAACAGCGGAAGGTGTCTTCGCGGGAATGGACGAATGCGAGAGCTGACCGAGAGCGGGCAGTGAGTCGATGAACCCGTTTGAAAGATGTGCTAAACTAAACCGATCACCGATCCAGACGGCTAAGAGGTCGAAAAAAGAGGAGATATCAGATAAAGGAAGAGGGGAGTTCAGTTCAGGTCAGACTGATCATTTTGAGAGAATATTGCAGGAATTAATTATATAATTAAATTATATATTAAAATGAAATAAAATTGTAGGAAAAATTGGAAAGGGTGGTGAAGAGACAAAAGGAGGTGGAAGAAGTAGAAAAGGACTACAGAAAGGAATTGTTAGCAGAGTTGAGGTCAGTCATAAGAGATGAGAATATGGAAATAAAGAATACGTTATCGAAACTGTAGGAGGAAGCGGAAGCAGTCAAGGAGGAGAAGGGAAGAACCGAGAGTAAGTGGGAGGAGGAACGTCAGACAATGAGAGAGGAGCTGGCTAAACTAAAAGATACGGAAGAGAGGAGATTAAGGAGGGAATTAAGAAATAACATTGTTATTTATGGAATTGAAGGAGAAGATTGGCGGGAAAAGGCAAAGAACATATTTCGGGAAAAGCTAGGTTTAAACGAAGGTTTCGGGAATGAATACAGGCTTGGCTCGAATAGGGATAATAGAGAATGTTAAAATTAGAAAGTTGGGAGGTAAAAAAGGACATAATGAGAAACAAACGCAAGCTTAGAGGTACAAACGTATTCATTCAAGATGATTTCACCCCTAAGGAACAAGGAATCCAGAAAGAACTGTTAAGGAAGGCAGTGGTACTCAAGGAAAGGGGCCACCAGATTAAAGTAGGATACCAAAGAATGGAAATAGATGGGAATTGGGTACCATAGGACAAGGTAGCAAAAAACGAGTAAACGACCAAAGAAAGATGGGACAGTTACACAACGACGGAACGGAAGAGGAAAATGTAAAGCTAATGTTTTGGAATGTAGCAGGGCTCAGGAAGAAATTGGATGGGTTAGAAAAAGTGGACGAGTCTTTTATAGAATTCTTGAGGAAATTCGAAATAGTTGGGTTAGTGGAGACCTGGGTTCAAGAGAACGAATGGGAAGCCTGTAAAGAGAGACTTCCCAATGAGTACAATTGGAGGATACAACCGGCACGAAGAGAGAGTGACTACGGAAGGGCAAAGGAGCAAATAATAACAGGGGTTAGAAGAGGCATCAAGGAATCGGAGAGAATTCTAGAAGAGGTGGAGGGTCTAGTTTTTGGGAGGTAGAACTGGAGGGGGAGTGGTGGCAGATAGCAACCGTTTATAATAATAAGGGACTGGAAAAAATTAAAGAGGGCATAAAGAGGAATTTAGAAGATATGGTAACGACTAAACTTGCTACTAGGAGGTGATTGGAATGTAAGGATAGGAGAAGAGCAGGTCAATACGGTGGATAAGACGGGTGAAGTGATAAGAAGGAATTCTAAAGACAAAATTAAAAATGCAGAGGGAAATGTTTGGCTGGCGTGGGTGTTAGGGAACCAATGGGATATTTTGAATGGGTGTATTGAGGGCGACTGGGAGGGAGAATTTACGTTTGTTGGTGCAATGGGTACCTCAGTTATTGACCTAATAATTACAAATGATGCGGCAAGACGGCAAATAAATCTGATGGAAATCGGAATAAGAAGTGAGTCGGATCATATGCCGGTAGTGGTGTCGTTAAAGCAGCAAAGGGAGAAAGATGTTAAGGCGGAGAAATGGGTGGCCAGATGGGATAAGCAGGCGACAGAAGAATACAGAAGGAAATTAGAAGAGGTAGAGTGGAACACCATAGAGGATATAGACATGATCGCAAAGAAAATGGAGTCTCCACTTGTGAAAAAGAAAATCAAAGAAGCGTTTCCAGGCCGAGCATGGTACGACGGGTACGAAGTGCGGCACGGTACGAAGTGCGGAACGCAAAGCAAAGCTTTCGAGAAGCTATGAGAGAATGGAGAAAGGGAGAAGGACTCAAAGTGCACGTGTTGGAAGCGAAAACAGAACTGCAAAAAATGGAGAAGAAGAAAAAGGAGCATTGGGAGGAGAAGGAGAAGCAGCGGGTACGGGAAATCAAGACGGAAGCTGAGCTGTGGAAATACGTGAGAGAGAATAGGAAAAGGAAGGAAACATTACCCAAGAGCATTGCGATAGAAGAATGGCAAAACCACTTTATGAGGATGCTAGGAGGGGTGGAGATGCGGTCAGAAAGAGATGATAGTTCAGGAGATCAACAGAGAAAGCAGGAAGAGCTCGCCGAGGATATCACCGTGACGGAGGTGGAGGATGTTATTGATTCCCTAAAGCCAAGAAAATCGAGAGGTTTGGATGGGCTCGGAAATGAAGCGTAGAAAGAAACACCTGGAATCTGTAAGGATAAGTTTACGGAGGAATTGAGAAGGATGGGGAGAGGAGACAAAAGGATACCAGTCAGCTGGAAAGTGGGGATAATTCAACCGGTGTTTAAGAGTGGAACGAGGGACGCGCTAGAAAATTATAGAGGTATAACGTTGATGAACTCCTCATACAAAATATTTGCTAAAATCCTGGATTGTCGCTTGAGGAAGGAAATCAATGAAAGGAAGCTTTTTCCGGAAATACAAGCGGGGTTCAGAGAAGGAAGGAGCACGGTGGAACACCTGGTGACCTTAAGAGTCATCATAGACCAAGAAATAAGAAATTGATGCCTGTCTGCTCTTTTCATTGATTTGAAAGCCGCATATGACTCGGTGAACAGTAGGAGACTGGACGAGTGTTTGGGCAAGCTAGGTATCTCAGAGAGTGTAAGAAGGAACATCAGGGATTTGTAGGAGGAAACGGTCTGTAAGATAGTAGCGGATGAATGGGAATCGGACTATTTTGAGGTGAGGAAGGGCTTGAGACAAGGTTGCCCTTTGAGTCCCACGCTCTTCAATCTGTATGGGTCGGATATGGAAAAGGTTCTACAGGCCGGGCAAGCTGGAGGAGTGGTGATTGGGTAAAAGAAGGTGTGGAGCTTGGCATATGCGGATGACATGGTGGTATTTAAGTCGGCTAGTGAGATGAAGGACGTGATTGAAAGGCTCTGTAGGTATTTCGAAAAGAGGGATTTAAGGGTGAATGTTGGTAAAACAAAATGGATTCGTTTTAAAAGGGGTGGGCGATATAAGAAAGAAAGGTTTGAATGGCAGGGTACTGAAATAGAGGAAGTTAGCAAATTTAAGTATTTGGGGTATGTCTTTGGGACTGGATACAGTAATAAAGAGCACATAGAGTACGTTACAAAGAAGGCATGGGTGGCGGCGGGTCGTATCTGGGAGGTTTGAAAGGAAAGGAACTTTGATGGAAACTTTAGAGCAGCAGAAACCATATGGAAGGCATGTATGCGAAGCGTGTTACTGTATGGATGCGTGGTCTGGGGAACGAAAGAGGAAGACAAGATCGAAAGGGCGCAGCTAAAGTTTTATAGGAAAGTTTTGAAACTTGATAGGTCAACGCCTGGTCACATTGTGCTTCAGGAAGTGAGTGCTTGTAAGGTGGCGGTAATGGCTGCGGAAAGAGTGATAAAGTTCGAGTATAGGGTGGATGGGTTAGGAGATGAAAGGATAATAAAGGAAATCTTTCGAGTAGTGAATAAAGAGGGGTTAAGTGGTAGAAGAGAGAGCGGTTGGGGGTTCAATAAAAGGACACTGTATGAGAGAGGCGGGTTATCATCCGAGGGGTTGGAAACGGAAAAAAGTGCGGGTGCTCAGTGGAAACGGATGCTAAGAGAGAGGTTATTAGAAGTGGACTTCCAAGAGCGCCAATCCAAAATAGAGGCTAGCAAATATCACCAAGGCTACAGTCAGATACAAGTGCACGGCCGTGTTCCTGGTTATTTGAGGACAAGTATAGGGTCGGATGATCAGTCTGTGTTGGCGAGATTTAGGTGTGGCAATGAAGAGCGTGGAAGGAGACATTGGATGAATGAGGAAAGTAGAAGGTGTTTGGTGTGTTGGTTGAAGGAAGATATGTGGAGTTATTGGTTGGAAGAATGCACGATGGCGGAGTGGAATGACCAGGAGAGAAGGCGAGGAAAGGATTGGGGTGAGTGTATGGACGAGAGCGGGAAGGAACTGTCGTTCTTATACAGAGTGAAAAGATGGAAACAGCGGATGCGACGGGGTAGTTTTTTGTGTTGCGGTTTAGTTTTTTTTTTTTTTTAGTTTGTGAGCTTATGTCCGATGTACAGGGGTTGAAGTATAGGTTTATAGAGTTGTAAAACTTCTTTTTTCTTTTTAAGGGGGTTTTAGTTTCACAACTTTTTTATTATTTTTATTATTTTTTATTGTTTTATTTCTTATGTATATTTTGTATGGAAATGTAAATTATTTTAATTATGGCAATAAAGGTTATTATTATTAGTCTTGTCTGTCAAGTCTTGTATGTCTAGTCTTGTCTGTCTAGTCTTGTCTGTCTAGTCTTGTCTGTCTAGTCTTGTCTGTCTAGTCTTGTCTGTCTAGTCTTGTCTGTCTAGTCTTGTCTGTCTAGTCTTGTCTGTCTAGTCTTGTCTGTCTAGTCTTGTCTGTCTAGTCTTGTCTGTCTAGTCTTGTCTGTCTAGTCTTGTCTGTCTAGTCTTGTCTGTCTAGTCTTGTCTGTCTAGTCTTGTCTGTCTAGTCTTGTCTGTCTAGTCTTGTCTGTCTAGTCTTGTCTGTCTAGTCTTGTCTGTCTAGTCTTGTCTGTCTAGTCTTGTCTGTCTAGTCTTGTCTGTCTAGTCTTGTCTGTCTAGTCTTGTCTGTCTAGTCTTGTCTGTCTAGTCTTGTCTGTCTAGTCTTGTCTGTCTAGTCTTGTCTGTCTAGTCTTGTCTGTCTAGTCTTGTCTGTCTAGTCTTGTCTGTCTAGTCTTATGTGTCTAGTCTTGTCTGTCTAGTCTTGTTTGTGCAGTCTTGTCTCTCTAGACTTATATGTCTTGTCTTGTCCGTCTAGTCTATATATGCGATACCGGTTTAGCTGTCTGTATAGTCTTATCTGTCTATGTAGTCTTGCCTATCTACTCTTTTAAGTATGTATCTTGTTTATTTTATCTCCACGCCATCTTTCTATTCCTTTTAAAAATATTTCCACCAGTTAAATTTTATTTACTGTTGTAGCAAACGGAGAAAAAGGAGAATCCAATTTTCCAAGGCGATTTAGTCTAGTCGCGTTGGAGTAATAGATATAGTCTTGTTTGTGTGGAGGCAGTTTAAGTAAGCTATTATAGTTCCTATCTGGTTTCAGTGAAATTTGTTATCTCAAGCGTTTTCGACTAGAAAACGAAGACAGAAAAAAAGGGATAAATGGCAATGCGATCAGAGGTTTGGGGGTGGGGGCACCAATCCGCAGACGATCGTTAGGAAAAAAAGTTTTGCGCTCCGAAAACAAATTCAAAAAAAGGCGAGAGACAGAAAAAGCAAAGTGCTTAGATAAACCACAAAACTTGTGGTCTTGTCTTAAATGTTTAGTATTGTCGGAACAATCTATTTAGTATTTTCCTATACAAAGCTTATTTCTAGTTTTTTTTTATACATATTGAGTTTCTTCAGATATATTTAATCCTCTCTGTGCTTAGTAGTCTAATCTACCTAATCCAATGCCCTTTATTGAATCCTATTGTTGTGTCTCGTTTTCTATGTTGTGTCGTTATTCGGAGTCACCACATATTATCCGGGTATTTACCCCAATTAATGCTCGCATGGGAGACCGGCGAAGCGAAATTTAATCCAATTCTTATCTAACCTTTGCTTATCTATATAATTAGTGGGCATCTATCGACCCGGATAGCGTCATTATTTGTTGTTGGCCCGGTTCGTTTTGTATCACTTCGATTCAATCTCGTTCTCCCTGGCCGGATCCAATTATAATTATTCGATACTACATAAATCCCCATTATCTTGAATAATTGAGGCTATAATGTATTTATAATTGTTAATTATACACTGTTTAATCAAGGCCCATTGCCGTACGTATTAAAAGTACACGATATGCAGATGTATTTATGTAAAGCCTGGGCCTAATTAACACGGACAAATAATACACTGGTGATAATACTAATTCTATCTTTCTGTATTACCTGTTTTGTTATAATGTTTATCGATTAATTGTAGTATTGATACATATAGCTTTTCTGTATTGTCTTAATTAATAACATCAGTGCTTCTCAACCCAAACTATTCCGAGTACCACTAATTTACCGATGATAACAATCATTTTTTAAATTACTTTTTATTATGTTTTCTAATAATTAGGACTTTAAGTACAAATTATATTTAAAATACATTCATTAACAGATTTCTACGGCTGTCTCCGCCTCTCAGTCCCCAGTTTCCAATTTTGTCTATCGTAACAAGTTTCCTCTTTTAAATTTCGTGCGTCCATTGCTTCTGTTGTGTCGTCTCGCCAGATTCTTCTCGGTCGTTTTCTCTTCCTTCGTTCCGATGGTATCCATTCCAGAACTTTCTTGGGCCATCTGTTCTCCATTCTTTTGGTATGTCCAAATCATACTAGTTGTCTACTACCTTCTCCTGTCTGGATTTTCAGCAACTCCTTCTTAAGAAATCCATTTCAGTTGCTAGTAATTTTCATTTATTCTTTTTGCTCACATCACACACTTCTGTCCCATAAATCATCACGCTCTCCACTATGCTTTTGTATATTCTCCTTTTTGTTTCCCTTCTGATTTCTATCTCCCAAAGGAATGAGCTTAATGCTCCAATGGCTTTCCTACCTTTTGTAATCCGTTCCCTAATTTTGTCCTTGTTGGCCTGTTTGTTTAGGCTAACTCCTAGTTATTTACTCTGGTCTACTCCTTTTATTATTCCAGATTCCAAGGGTAGGTCGTTACACTTGTTGTTACCGACTAACAGATATTCACACTTACTCATATTCATAGTCAGACCAGCTTTTACATATTCTCCCTGGAGTTTTCTAATCATGTAACTTAAATCGCCTTCGTTCTCCACTAAAACAACTTGGGCGTCCTCGAAATATAGACTATATAGTATATCATCTCTTACTCTTAGTCCCATGTTCTTATATTTATACCCTTATATGGCTCTGTCTAAATAAATTTGAAATAGAGTGGATGATGAGCAGCATCCTTGCCTTAGGCCTTTGGTTGTGATAAATGCCTCTGTTAGTGTGTTGCCAACTTTTATTTGAACTTTTATTTGAGCAGAATTATTTTTGTAGTGCTCTCTGGTGGCGTTTATTATAGTAAGTCTTATACTAAGTTGTTCCATAGCTTTCCAAAGTTCTTTCCAAAGTTCTTTTCAAAGTTATCACGGGGACGCTATCGTAGGCTTTTTCAAGGTCGACGAGAGCAATGCGTGTTTCTCTGTTCCTTTGCGTCCGTTTTTCTAGGACTATTTTTAAGGTGAAAATGTTATCCGTTGTGGATCGGCCCGCTCGAAACAACGCCTGTTCTTCCGGCTGTTTATTTTGGATATCTTCTTCTATTAAGTTTCTGAGGATCCGTGAATATATTCTGGCAATTGCTGGAATAACTGCTATCCCTCTGATTTTTTTTGGCTCCTTCTTAGGTCATTTTTTGTAGATTGTTGTAATATAGGATTTTCTCCATTCCGTATGAATATTTTCCCCGTTCAAGCATCTTTGGTAGATATTTTTCAACATTTCTATGGGTTTGGGTGGACCATACCTGATAAGTTCAAGATAGATTCCTCCAGGTTCTGGGGATTTCCTTAACTTAATGGTCCTAATAGCTTCTTCAACCTGGGTACTCTGTAAATGTATTATATTCCCGCTTCTTAGATATTGATCCTCTTGCATAAAGTGCGGGCGCCTTTCTTCTAGGAGATGTCTGACATATCGTACCCACTCGCTGTTTGATATACAGTTTAAGTTGGTTCCTGGTTTGGTTGTTGCTCGTATGGATTTTATTGTTTTCCATGCTTCAGAGCTTCTTGTTCCCCCAAGGTTTTGATCAATGAAGTCGCATTTTTTAATCCACCCCATACTCTTCTTCTTGAGAACTTCCTGGTTTACTTTCCTGTTCGCTCTTTTGTATTATTCTCTGGTGTCTGCGTCATCTTTCTGTATATATTTTTTGTAGATTTCCCTTTTCTCCTTGATCTGTTGCTCTATTTCATCATCCCACCAATAAGTTCTCTTCTTGCGTATTTCTGTTCCTAGCGCCTCTTGAGCCGCTTCTGTGATACACCTTTTGATATGCTCGTACTGTTCTTCCGTTGTTCTGTTTATTTGAATAAGTTTTCCTTCTAGGCGTTTCATGTACAAATATTTTGTACTGTGGTGTTCTAGGCTGTCAAGATTGTATCTAAGTACTTCGAGCTTGTTATTTTAGGTTTTGTCAGTTCGGTTCTGAAGCATCTTTACGAATGGTACGTATATTTTTGATGTTACAAGGAAGTGATCGAACTTTTATACCCGAATGTTGTCGTACTATAAGGTAATTAATTATTGACCTGAGCCCTCGTGTATGTTGGTACCAATTGTACTTGTGTATTTCCTTATGGGCAAAGAATTTTTTCGTTATTTTTAGTTCAAATTGCTGGCATATACTTATTAGCCTCTATCAGTTATCGTTGAGGGTTTCTTCTCCGTGCCTACATACTATCGGGCTATTTCGATTTCTACCTACTCTGGCATTTAAATCTCCCGCTATGACTATTTCGTGAGACTTAGGAATTTGTTCGATGATTTGTATGAGGAAATCTTCGAAGTTGTCTTTACATTGGACCGTCGCATCGTCGTTTAACCCATATACTCCTAAGATTGTTATCACTCTTTATAGTACGTTCATCCAGGATACGCTCCCAGGATTTAATGTGCTTTTGTATCCTTTTATGTATCATTAAGGATATACCGGCCTTAGCTCTTTGGTTTTTATCAACCCTGGAGTATATATGTATAAAATCTTTGAAGTTCTCACTCCCGTTTCATTTTTTTTCGTTTCTGAAAGGACAGCTATATCTATTTCTCTAATGACAAATTCTGTAACGACTTCTTGAAGCTTATTTCTGATTCCTTATACGTTCCATATAGTCCCATAATTCAAAGTCCATTTTCGTTGCTGGTTTCGTCTGAAGTTTCCGTCCGGAGTCCGAAGCTTTTTTCAACTGGGTTCTTTAGCAATCCTGAGTTTTTTACATGTGTAAGGTCGCTAGCCTTACGACCCAACCCCCATCCTTGGAGTACCGGGCATCTCTCTTAGTCTGGCTCTTCCCCCTTAACCTTTCCGACATGGGAGGCCCTGCTGGTAGCTACGCTACCGTCGGCATAGCTTTCGGGTCATTAGAGCGCGCAAGCCCCCCCACCCGGCATAACTGCATTCTACAAGGTGAAAATATATACATATATATATATATATATATATATATATATATATATATATATATATATATATATATATATATATATATATATATATATATATATATATATATGAAAATATATGAACAATGTAATAAATGTAAAAAATAACTTCCTTCTTTTTTAGCCAATAAGTGCATCTTTGGGCCTAGGTTCTCCTAATTGTTTCCATCTTTCCTTATTCTATGCCCGGCTGTTTCTTTCAAGTCATCATACCATCTGATAGCTAGTTACTCTAGCTAGTTACTCTAGTTACCTCTTTCGTGTCCATACGGTCTCCATTTTATAATTCGCCTGTCCCATCACCACCTATCACTTCTTGCAACGTGACCTGCAAATCTCAATTTGCGGATTGGTGACTATAGTTATTTGGTGACTATAGTTATTGCTCGTATTCTTTCGTTTCGATAGCTGTTCCTTTTTGTAATTGTCATTCACCTCTCTATTGCTCTTTGTGCAGATTTTAGTGCGTCGTATTATATTACTACAGATAAAATGCACTTGTCAATATCTCTTAATTTTAGGTGTTTCCTTAGCTATTTTCTTATTTTGCAAGATTAATGATAATTTGGCGAAGACCGCCCATCCTAGCCTTATTTTCTTTCTTATTACTTCTTTTTGTTTGGTTCGGTCGATAGCTTAAGTTTCTGTCCGAGGTATATGTATTATTCCACCTTTTTAATTCTATTCCCACTATTTTTGGTTCTTATGTTCCTTGGTACACTATGTGGGTTTTTATGAAAGCTTCATTTTCAGCCCCATATTTCTAGATTCCCTTTGTAGATTAGCAATAATTGTTGTTAGATCTTCTCTGCTATGTGCCAAGATAATAATATCGTCAGCGTATCTTAGATTGCTTAGTCGAGTTCCATTGATGTTGATATCTTGGTCGTTCCAGTCAGTTTTCTTAAAAATCTCTTCGAAAGTTAACCCTTAACCACCCGCCATACGTCTCAGGTGGGAAAATTACTGCTACTTTGGGTCTAAGAGACGTATGTCAGGTGGTTAGGTGTTAAAGTGAAAAGTTTTGGAGATAAGGAGTCACCTTGTAGTACTCTTCCTTTAAGTTATCAGGTTTAGTTTTTTCGTGGAAAATGTCAGTTGCGGATGCCAATTTGTTACATTCCTTGATCAGGTCACTGTATCTGTGGTCGATCCTACTGTTTGCGTTTGGATTATTTATTATAATTTACGCCTTTTTTTACAACAAATAAAAGGGGGGGTAAGCCCTATAAAGCACTGCGGCCTTGTGGCCTATTGTATTTCCCCACAATCTTCAATTCATGCATATAGATCCAGCCCCTGTATTATGTCTAGCAGCATATATGCCATGTTCTTCACTGGGATCTCATTCGCTGTAATGTTAAGCTCATATCTCATACGTTAAAGTGACCACACGTCCCGATTTTTGCGGGACAGTCCCGCTTTCTGGAGGACTGTCCCACGTCCCGCCGATTTTTAAAAATGTCCCGATTTTTAGAAAATATCTGCATTTCTTATTTTAATTGTACTGTAAATATTATTTTTCGGAAAATGGTTACTAATATATTCAAAAGATTTTTCCACATATTCCCATAAAATCTCATTTTTTAGAGTCACCCAATTAAATTATTTTTAATATCCTCGAATTGAATTGTCCATTCTTCAAGATATTCCAAGCAGTTATAAAAATTTCTGACTTTTTATCAGAAAATCTGGTCTTTTAATGGCACCTTGTTCTGAAATTCTCATTGTGTGACATTAAAAAAGGAGATTTTATGGGAATATGTGGAAAAATCTTTTGAATATATTAGTAACCATTTTCCGAAAAATAATATTTGCGAAAATGATATTTTTTGATGAGGTGTTATTGGTAAAAAGATACGTTACTGATGAAAAAATTAATTTATATTAATTCATAAAAATTGACACAAAAATTGACACAAAATAAAGACAATAAAATCTAATTTAGAAAACGCTACTTCACACCATATTTGTCACGATAATGTAAAAAATATAAGTTATTTTTTAAATTTTACTGTGCGTCTGACAGGTGGAAAAATGACATTTTATACCTAATAAATTTGAATTAGTAAAAATTTCAGTTTGTGAGTACCAACATTAAAAGATTAAATAATTTCCAATATTGTAAATAATCTAAATCCATTTGTTTGTTAAATAATAATTGTCGGCCAAAAAATCTTATACAAATTTCGTGCGGGAATGATTTTACAATGCTCCAGCAAACGAGCTGTTACATTGTAAAATCAACGATTCCGCACTCTAATGTAAAACCAACTATTACAAGGCTCCACAGCTGTTGGGCCCAAGAGCTGTTGCGTTGTAAAATCAACTTTTCCGCACTCTAATGTAAATAACTATTCCTAGTATCAATAAAATATGGACAACTGAAAAAACGCAGTTGAACATCTATATTAAATAAAAAAAACTTATATATTAATCGTCAAAAATAATTAGACCAATTCATGTGACAAATTTCACGACATTTTAATAAATGATCAGAGTATTCTCTCGGATCAAAAATTCGACCGTGAAAGAAAATCATATATTTTTTTAAATAAAAAATTTAAATTACCTAATTAAAAATCATAATGTTCAAATTATTATTTTTTACAAATATTTTTATAATTACCAGTAATTAATATTAAATACATTTTCTATATTTACAGACAAGTATATGAACGTATACAATAATAGTAGTTTATGATACAAGTGTGTGAAGAAGGGCTTTTGTGTAGTTAGTTGCGAAGTTAATCGCAATGAGTGCACGTCAGAAAATGTTTATCACTACGTCTATGTTTTTTGTTTACTGACGCAAATTGTTGCCCTAGTAACAACAAACAGAAATCGTTTAATAATGAAACTCCATTTGATTTACATTGGACTTTTACGCACGATTTGGTTACTTTTACACACGATTATAATAATAGCATTCTTCAAATACAATAATGTATTAATGTGTTTATTTTGGTGTGTAATTATATAAAAAATGATAAATAATAGGGATGATAATAACCAACATTATATATAATATATTATTTTTAATTATTGGTCAGCTTTCATAACAAAATTATAATTCTCATTTTATTCCATTTGTCACGCTTTGTCTCATTGAAAATGTGGTCACTTTATCCTACGTGCAATTGCTTCACAATTGAAGATTATATGAGAGGCAGTTTCATCCTCTTCATAGCATAGTCTACACAGTAGTTCATCTCTCCAGGTCCGCATTTTGTGCAGATGTTTTCGGAGCTGGCAGTGAACTATAGTAAATAGGCCGGCCACAATTGTGATCTGCTTCCTTGTCAGTTGCAGGAGTTCAGCAGTTAAAGAAACCGATGAGTTATTGAGCATTTGCAAACGAATGCTGTGAATGATGCTTCTGACTTACTGTAGCCGGTGCTTAGTAGCTACCCATTTACATATTTTATTACGGGCTATGATTTTGATAATGCAGGAGCCCCTGCTACCACTGATGTTTGCTCAGCACCATCCTTTGCTCACTTGTCCGCCATTTCGTTTCCTACCAGTCCCCTATAGCTCGGTAACCAAGCAAGAGTGACCTTGTTGTGTCTTGCCAGATCTGCAAATGGTGCGGTTCTTAACGATACCGTGATTGCTAAGCATACCAGTCTTTGAATGTTAGATAATTCCTTTATGGCCTATTTTTGCTTTAGTTTGGTCCACCATAGCGTGGAACGATATGTTAGAACGGGTATAACTCCAGTGGTATACCACCAGTATACCATGCGCGGTTTTATTGCCAAGTGTTCTTTTAGTCATCATTAATGCCATTTTACACTTGTTGGTGGCTTTCTTAAGGTGTTGATTCCTAATCAGTTTGGCATCAAGGATTATACCTAGATACTTGACTTCCTAACTTACCTTTTGACGCTCATCGTAGAAAATTGGCAGCCGTAGCCCCTCAATTTTCCTTATATTTATGAATGGTGGGGAGAGTGGATTTTAGGGGATTTACTCGGGTGCAGCGGGTCTACCCCGCTGCACCATCCTTCCACCTCGTTCAATGTTTTTTTTTTGCATGAGCTCTGCTATTATAGTAGGAAATTTCCGCTGATGGAAGATTTTCATTAGTTGGTAATTGGTTTAGTGCCGTAGCTTTTCCTAAACCCAGCATGTTCGCATGGTTCCGTCGAACCTTTTCTCTAGTCCAGCAGTTTCCAACCTTTATGCTACTGCGCCTCCCCGATTTTTTTTTCCGCGCCTCCCTTACCCATTATTGTTGTAATATATTAAATAATATAGACACGTTTAAAATAATAAAAACTTTATTACAAAAATAAAACTGAAAACTACAACAGAATAATAACAAAGTTTAGCTATAACATACACATACCTGTATATTTATTTTTATAGGAAATATTTTTTAAACATTTAAACCAACTACATCTATCGCATAAAAATTTAATGCGAGGGTTGTTGTTGTTTATTGACAAAAAATTATCAAATCTTGGGGGCAATGTGGAGAGTGCCACTAATATCTCTTTCTCGACTACTAACCTGGCTCGATATTCGGTTTTCATTGCAGCCAGTGTCGAAAAGCCTGTTTCGCATAAATACGACGTTACAAACGGTAGAAGGAAGCACTTCCATTGCTTTTCAATACAAAGATTCATACTCTGCGCTAAGATTCATCCAAAATTTAATTAAGGTTTCATTTTGAAACTTTTGTTTAAGTAGGCTATCGCATGATAATTCTATCAGTTTTTCCTTTTCAATGGTTGTCAGCTAAAATTCGTCGTCTTCATTGTCGATAAATGGATTCTATACCCACAATAGAAAAATGCAGCACTAAACCATCGAAGTGTTCAATAAAAAGATTCTTGCTTATTTCAATATTGAAAATATGTCCAACTCATTCTTTTGTAAATTTGACTTCCATAACTTCAACTTTTTAATGAAAGCTTTTACTTTGTAAAGGAAAGCTTGATTTATTTATACTGCTCAATTTTCCAAAAATTTCTACCAAATAGGCAAGTTTAACAAGGAAATTATCGTTCGTCCACAAATGTGCCTCTTCATGGTGATTTTCTTAGAGAAAGGCTATTTCTTCTTTGAATTCAAACACCCTTTAAATCACTTTTGCGCGAGATAGCCAGCGAACTTCACAATAATACAGAAGTGAGGTATAATTAGCTTCCATATCTACACACAAATTTGCAAACAGCCTAGACCTCAAAGAACTGTTCTTAATGTAGTTTACTGTTCTTAGTTTTTGTAAAAATGTAGTTCCTCGCTCGTATTTTTTGGCACTAGAGCTGCTCTGTGAAACATACACTGCGTCCAGATAGCGTGTGGTGCTTTCTTTTTAACTAATGCTTGAAGACCTGCTTTGTGTCCAAACATTGAGTGAGCTCCGTCGGTACACTGTCCAATGCAATTATTCCACGTTATGTCGTTTTCTTAAAAAAACTGTTCATTATATTAAAAATTTCAATAAATGTGGTCTTTCCAGGAATGGGTTTTCAAAATAATATATCTTCTAATATACCATTTTCCACAATATATCGAACATATGCAATTAAATGGGCTATCTTTAGCTATATCAGTTGCCTCATCTACTTGTATGGCGAATTTAGAAGTACGCAGCCGAGAAATTAATTGATCGCAAATAACTTCAGATATATCATTGATTCTTCTTCCGACTGCATCATCAGCAAGAGGAATATTATGCGAACCATATGCGAACCATATCAATAGCTGCTGGTAAAATTAGAGTTTCTCCTATTGTATGTGGGTTCTTACATTTTGCGTTTCGGTATTACATCTTACATTTTGCTCATCCAATTTGCTTTGAAAAAATTCTAGGAGCTTATCAACATATTCAGAATGTAGAGTTTCATGGTGCCGTTTTAAGTTGACTGGTCTCATACTAACTGAAGCCAAAACTTTCGAACACAACAAACACATTGGTTTTTCCAAGGTTTTTCCGCTCCAGATAATTTTTTTAATAGAAATTAAATATATGTGAATGTAAAAAAATATAAATAAACATTCATGCACTGAATTTTCTCTGTTACGTTAAGATATGAAGTTTTATTTATTTGTAGATATTATGGTATAAAAATTAATTTAGTAAATAATGTTGGCGCCTCCCGTGGCAATAGTCCGCGCCTCCCCTATTAGGCGAGCCTCCTAGGTTGGAAACCGCCGCTCTAGACTGTTTGTGATTATTTTTGTCAATAATTTGTATACATGTAACATTAGACTGATTTTAATGGAATTCTATCTTGGTGTTATCACCTTTTTTGTTGATTTGGATCCTACATTTTATGTTTTTCTCCCTAAAGCGTCGACACATCTTCTCTGTCTGGTGGTTTTTGATTCGTAAAGATCTGTATACAAATCTTCAACTATGCTTAAGATTTCGTCTCAGCCATGAATTATGTTTCTTTTTTCATTACATCTCAAATATATTTGTTTTCTTCCTGTATTTCTTTTGAGGCATTTCATACATTTATTATTTAATCACTTCGTTCACTTATTCCTCTAATATTTTTTTATTTCTGTTGACTTCTGCGTATTCGGGTTCTTTTGCTTTCTTTGGCTAGTAGTTTTCTATCTTCCTTGAAATTCTTTGTTTCTTCATCAATAAGTTGCTCCCTTCGTATTTTTCGTGCAACCTTGGTGTGTAAATATTTCATAGACTCCTATATTACTTTGGTCAATTTCTCATTTATCTCGTCCACGGATTCATTGTCCAGGTTCGAAATCAAAATCAAAATTTTGTTCACCCATAAAATAAAAATAACAACAATTCTGGAAAATGCCAAAGGAAAGTTTCAGCAACTTACATACTCCTTGAATGAATATAGTGTTTTTTCTTTTTCTACTACTTATGTATATTTATTACCTCTACAGGTTTATAAATGGATTCCAAAATTTTATACATAAAACAATACATATATAAATAAAACTAATATAGTATATAAATAAAAAAGAAACAAAAAGAAACGTATGCTAATAAAACTAAATAAATCACTAAAAACCTAAACTTGCTATTCCAATTCAGCTCTTGAGGTCCTTTTCTGTAGTTCCCCCATGGATCTGTTCTGGGACCGATATTGTTTCTTATAGTGATGAATTCCGTTGTTGGGTGGATTGTCGGCTTCCCTCTCCACATATTGCTCTTCTTCTCTCCTCAACTTTCTTCATCCAATCTATCCCTCTTCCATCCTTTTTCTTTTTCTATTAAATGCTCTTTTAATTTTTAATTTTTTTTAAACACTGGTACATTTTTGTGAAGTATTTGTGTTGGTCTCTAGCTAGTTTTAGGAGATGTTTTTGTCTATGTATGAAACATGCCATTTCTAGTATATAGAGTGACGGTAATCTTAAGATTTTTAATGTTTGGAAGTAGGATTGGCAGTACTTTCTAATGCCAATTCCCTTCTGGACCCCTCGCTTCTGGGCAATAAATAGTTTAGTGTATGTTGATGAGCCCTATACTAAGATTCCCTACTTTAAGATTGATTGGACTTCTGCATAATATGTCGTTAAAGAAGTAACAAAATTACGAATGTGGAGGTGTTTTGAAGGATGGAAAAAGGGCTAAACATCATAAAAACAATGAATTGTAGTAAACTAGAATACCTGGAACATACTATGAGGAGGCAAATATATGAAATACTATAGCTCATAATGCAGGGGAAGATTGCAGGAAGTATAAGTACGGGAAGACGCTGGATTTCCTGGTTAAAAATCTTAGACATAAGTTCCAGTGTATTTCAAAAGAACTGTCTAGAGCGGCAGCGTCAAAAGTGAAGATTGCTTTGTTGGTAGCAAACAACTGAGTAGGAGGCAGCACATGAAAAAGGTTTTGCTAGGAATGTCTTGGTTCCTTAAGGTTTTGACAGGTTTATAATTTTTTTTTACTAACTTTTTTTACTAACTGTCGTAGTTTCTCAAAGTTTTGACAAATTTATCAACACAAAATATTAATTTTTTTTTTTTTCTTAAATTTTCAACTTTGTGTCATGAAAATTACATTTTGTAAAAATGTTTGTAATCACAAAATAAATGAGAAAATTTCTTTGGATTCTGTTCCCCTTTTACGTTTTTAATAAAATTTCAAATTGCAATTTTTTTAAAAGTTCGCAAGTTTATGTCCACGGAAATCAAACTTCGCAGAAATATTTTTAATTAAAAATAACTAAATTGGGTTGTTGAAAAAAAAAATCTTTTTTTTTATGTATTTTAAAACCTTTTTGTAAATAATTTGGATGTCCAATGCGAAAAAGTTGAAATTTGTTTTTTTTAATAAGTTATAAACAATTTAAAAGTGATAAAATTATAAATTGCTATTAGTGAAACATCAGAACATATTAAATTTCTAAATGAAATATTATTGCACTTGGTCAACAGTAAATTTGAAGTGAAAAAAAATCAAATTTGAAGTGAATTGACAAAAAACTGCACGGGTAGAAATTACCTTTGCTACGTCACACCGTGTTTTCGGCCTTTTTAACTTTTTAATTACAACGAAAAAAACAAAACAAAACATTGTTTTGTTATAAAACTTATATACGATCTTTCGATTTATGAAAAAAAAAATTCAAATACCCAATTGTGCGAATATTATTGCATTTTCTCCATTGATTGCTTTTTTGCAGACACAAAACATTACAATTTTTGTATTTTTTTTTTAATTCGAGTTTGAAAAATTTTCCTTGCGAATAATTTTCTGCGAAAAATTTTCAGCGATCAATTTTTCGTACCCGAAAGAAATGCTGTTAGTGAGATCGCTAGTGATTACATCTGTTAATTTCTCAATCCTTGGAGTAAATGTATTAACTACAAGCCATAAAGTATGAATAACAAGCAAACACTTTCGCTGCTTTGAGTTTATAATTAACTTAGTTGAGAATGTTTTTACGTATAAATATGTTGTGTGAAAAAGCAATAAATGCTTCATTACCCTCTCATTCAACAATGGATATTTAATTTTAATTTTAATCCAAGGTGTACGTGAGTACCTTAAATAATGATTTTAATTAATTACATAATGATAATATTTTCTCTTAAGTTTAACGCTGTTCCTCGTATTCCGAATCAGTCAGTAGTATTGTCATATTTATCAAATGGATAAATAATCATACAAAGTTATTAAAGACGACATATAACTTGAATATATAAATATATCCAACCTGTTAGTAGCTCTGTAATAGTACCTAAGTCTTATTAAGACTATGAACAAATCTCATGTTGAAACAACCACTTCCTGGCTAATATCACAGAGGATATTGAATTATACCACAGATATTTGCATGTTATTACTAGTCCCAGTACATTTCATCTAACTAACAGCACTGGACAAATAACATTATTTTTAAGATCATTTCTTTGTATTTAAATTAAATGAATTTAAATTAAAAAAAAATTGTGTATTTTTAAAGATAACATCTTGACAAGTTCGTTAATTTCATCCTGACATAAATTTCCATTTTGACTGTTTTGATAATTATTGCAACAGTTTATATATATTTGACAGAGCTGCTATTTATTTCGCCAATTTTGATATTTATTATTAGTTTTGAGAATTATTTCGACAGTTTTGACATTTATTGTTCCAGTTTTGACCTTTATTTCGGCAGTTTTGACATTTATTTTTACAGTTTTTAGATTCAGTTCGAAAGTTTTTACATTTATTTCATCAGTCTTGAGATTTATTTCGACAAATTTGATATTTATTTCAACGATTTTGATATTTATTTCGATAGATTTGACATTTATTTTGATAGTTTTGTACATTATTTCAACAGTATTTACATTTATTTCGAAAATTTTGTCAGTCCTGAAATATATTTCGACACTTTTAACATAGTTTTCGATAGTTTCTCGATAGTTTTCACATTTATTTTGATATTTTTTACCACCCTGAGAATTTTTTCAATAGTTTTAACACTTATTTTGACAATTTTGGGGTTACTTCGACAGTAATAACATTTATTTCGAGAATATTTACATTTACTTTCACAGTTTTGATATTTGTTTCAACAATTTTGATTTATTTCGACAGTTTCTGGCAATTATTTCGACAATTTTGACATTTATTTCGATAATTTTCACATTTATTTTAACAATTTTGACTTGATTTATTATGAAACTCTTGTCATTTACTTGGAAAGTTTATTTTAGAAAATTCTGGCATTTATTTCGACAGTTTTGACATATCTAATTATTTTTATATGAAACATAAATATATCGACATTTTAACATATTTATTATGACACTTAATAATAATGTATTTTAACACTTTTGACATTAAATAATTTTATGAAATAATTTTGACATTAAATAGTTTAAACAACAATTATTTTGATGGATTATTAATACGTATGACAGTTTATTACTAGTTATAACATATTTATTATTACTTGTATTGCCGTATCTTATTACCTATATCACAGTTTATTATTGCTTTTGACTGTCTTTTCTTGTTAGTATAAAAAACAGATAATAGATTCAATAGGTTTCAATAGATTTATCACTGTTTGTTAGTATTTCAACAGATTTATTCATGTATGGCTTGTCAATGTTTAAGAGGAATGTTATGATTACTCAAAATTTTCAAAGATTTATCATTTTTTAATAAGATTTCAACAGTTTATTAGTTTAAGGTTTTGAAAGTAACGTCTAGGTTTCTTAATGTTTTAACAGATTAATCATTGTTTGTTAAGATTTCGTTAGGTTTACTAGTTTAAGGTTTTGATAGGAATGGCTTGGTTCCTCAAGGTTTTAACAGGTTTATCATTATTTTCAACATGTTTATTAGTTTAAGGTTTTGACAGAAATGTCACGGTCTATTAAAGTTTTGATGGGGATTTAAACAAGATTTAAGGTCCAGGCATACATCTCCGTGACGGGACGGCGTTTTCGACCCGTGCGAATAATGTATCGTGAACAAACGAATTCAACACATATAAACAAACGTTGCCGCGCACACACTTGCGAAAAACTCACCAAATGAGGCACAAGAGGTGAAATCTCTAGAGGTGAAAGGATGTAAATTTTAAACGAAGCGAAACCGTTGCAATATGTGCTCTTTAGATATACTTTTCGTGATTTTTGTGCTCGCACCCTTTCGCGAAAATTCGCCCCAAATAATATGATCTATAAAAGGTGAAATCTATAAAAATCGAGCACAGAAATTTTAGCCAACGCAAAATCATTGCAATAATTATGTGCTCTAGAAATAATAATATGTCATTCACGATTTTTTGTACTCGCACTAAATTCACCCCAAACTGTATGAGCCATAAGAGGTGAAATCTATACTAAACGATCATAGAAAGTTTAACCGACGATCACGTCGGTTAAAACGATATCGATATCAATCGTTGCAATAATTATGTGCTGTCCAGATACCACATTCGCGATTTTTGTGCTAGCACTCTTGGATGGAAAACTTACCCCGAACTGTATGAGCCATAAGAGGTGAAATCTTTAATAATCGATCACATAAATCTTAACCGACGCTAAATATTTGCAATAATTGTATTCTCCAGCTATGCTATTCGTAAAAAAATATCTATTATAATAGAGCTTAGAAATTTTAAGCGATATGAGATTGTTGCACTAATTAAAATCTCTAAAAAAAATGCTAATCCTGATTTTTGTGCTTACACCCTTGTACGACAAACTCAACCCGAGCTGTATGAGCCCTAAGAGGTGAAAGCTTCAATAATCGCTAACAGAAATTTTAACCGACGCTTAATTGCAATAATTATGTGCTCTCCAGATATTCTATTCGTAATTTTTATGCTCGCACCCATGTACGAAAAATTCAACCCGATCTGAATGAGCTATGGGTGGAATCTATAATTATAATACACGTCTCGTTCTCGATGATAATTTGTCATGCACGTCATTGCTTACATTTCACACTTTTTAGAGTTTGAAATTTGGCGCCTAGGATAGTGTGGACGGCGCACGGCCGGCCCTGTACAGACATATTTGTTCGTTTTGTTTGACGTTTCACACGCACTGAGTACTCTAAGCATAAAAAAATACCAAATCTAAATAAAAATAAAAAGGTTAACAATGTCAGGAGATAAGAAGAAAAGAAAATCATGCTCACGATCATGAAAAGAGATAGGAAGAAACAAAAAACGGATGGAAGACTGGAAAAAATTGAAAAACAGATCGATAACCTCAAAAACATTGTTTGTAAACTGTCAGAGTTACACATAGAGTTTCACATAAAAAGTATTTACCCACCTTACGAGACAATTCAAAAATGATTAAGTGTGGACTCATTCACACTTAAATAAGTTTTTTTAATTTATCTTTTAACAAAAGCATGTACAAAAAGTTTCTAAATGACAAACTGTCCATACGTCAAACTGTCTATATGACAAACTGTCTATATAACAAAAAAGATATATGAGTTTCCGTACGAAATATTATCTCATAAAAAGTATTTAGCCTCCATAGGAGACATTTACTTAAAAAATACTTAAGTGTGTTGATTCAATCACATTTAATTTTTGTTGCATAAAAACAACATGTATAAAAACTGTCTATATGACAAATTGTCCAGACGACAAACTGTCTATACGACAAACTGTTTATACGACAAACTATCTGCATAACAAAGATATATAAGTTTCCACATGAAACCAGTATCACATAAAAAGTATTTAGTCCCCATACGAGACACTTACTTAACAAATGTTTAAGTGTGTTGATTCATTCACACTTGAGTATATTTTTACTATACGTCTATACGACAAATTGTCTGTATAACAATGATATATGAGTTTCCACACGAAACCAGTATCACACAAAAAGTATTTAGTCTCCATACGAGACACTTACTTAACACTTATGTCAATACCCGGCCGTTACGACGTTGTTCAATACCCGGGTACCTGGGTACCCGCATGGGTTTTTCATTGAATACAATAATTTTAATACCCGGAGACTTTCACATTATAACTCGGGATTACCCCTAGAGTATTCCACTACCCGAAAAACCCTATTTCTATAAATAAAACCGCCGGGTGGCCAAAGTATGGAATCAAAATATGGTGGATATGCGACGCCGAAAAAAAAAATGAAAATACATTCCAGTAGACCCGCTAGCATCACGCAAAAAAAAAAGAAAGTTGTTATACTTCTATGTACGATGCACTCAGATGTAATAATTTGCAGCGAAGGCAAAAAAAGGAACCAGAAATTGTTCAGTATTATAATAAAACAAAAATTGGTGTGGATATAATGGATAAGATGTTGGGCCGTTACACAAGCCACAGACGGACTAACCGATGGCCTATCGCATTTTTTTAATATTTTGGATAGCGCCAGTCTTGCCAGCTATATCATTTATCATCGAAATAACAAAATGATGAAAAAGACTAACGAGCGCCGCTTATTTTTACGAAAATTAAGTGAAGAATTATATATTCCAACGATTCAAGAACGAACTCAAAATATGCAAATTATGAGAAATTTCACCACTAAGATTGCCATAGAAAGCATCTATGGAAAACTAATAGATCCTACAAGCAGGACAACATCAAGTGAGTCAGACGGGTCTACTGAACAGACAGATTCCACTGAACGAAAAATTGTTGTAGTATATATTATCATATAATATTTGTTACCAGGGTATAAAAAAAAACGGAGAAAAGCCAGAAAATCGTGTAAAGAATGTAACAAACCAGTTTGCGATAAACATTCAAAAGCAAATGTAAAATGTGATGCATGTTTCCAATAATAAATTGAATATAACAATATTTTGTATAATATATGTATAATTTATAATAAGTTTATTATAAAATTAATTAAAAGTTAAATATATCTGTTTATTTATATATTAAGCAAACTTTTTCTCTTTCAAAAAGTTTATATATTTTTTTGGCATATTTTATTATTAATGTATATGAATAGATGTCAATAAACTCAAATAACGAGGATCTGAAAGGATTTGAAATTTTTTCGTTAAATACAAAAGATATGTAAGTAAAAACATGCAAAAGGGTACCCGGGTATTGACATAAGTGTTAACAAATGTGTAAGTGTATTGATTCATTCACACTTAAGTATGTTTTTACACAAAAGCAACATGTACAAAAACTGTTTATACGACAAACTGTCTGTATAACAATGATATATGAGTTTCCACATGATACCAGTATCACATAAAAAGTATTTAGTCTCCATACAAGACATTTACTTAAAAAATGCTTAAGTGTGGTGATTTATTCACACTTAAGTATGTTTTTGTACAAAAACTGTATATACGACAAACTGTCTACATGACAAACTGTTTATACGACAAACTGTCCATACAACAAACTGCCTGTAGAACAAAAAAGATATATGAGTTTCCATATGAAACCAGTATTACATAAAGAGTATTTATCCTCTATACGGGACACTTACTTAAAAAATGCTTAAGTGTGGTGATTCATTCACGCTTAAGTATGTTTTTTGTACAAAAACAATATGTACAAAACTGTCTATATGACCAAATGTCCATTCGACAAACTGTCTATGACAAACAGTTTATACGACAAACTGTCTATACGGCAAACTGCCTGTACAACAAAAAAGATGTATGAGTTTCCATATGAAACCGGTATCACATAAAAAGAATTTAACCTCCATATGAGATTCTTACATAAAAAATCTTTAAGTGTGGTAATACATTCACACTTAAGTATGTCTTTGTACAGAAATAACATGTACAAAGAGCTGTCTAAACGACAAACTGTTTATACGAAAAATTGCCCATATGACAAACTGTCCAAACGACAAACTTTTCAAACGACAACCTGTCTGTACGACAAACTGTCCATATAACAAACTGTCCATACGACTAACAGTCCATACGACAAACTGTCCATTAGACGAAGTTACAAAAATGCTTACAATAAAGGTCCATATTATAAAACAATATTTTTTTTTTTTAGAAGAAATTTAGATAAAATTTTGATTCAGGTAATCTCATCCAGCAATCCCCAAAAGCAAGAAATAGCTCTTGTAGAAGCAACTAATGCTAGGAAAGCATTGACTCTAAAAAGGAAATTCCAATAAAAACAAAACCTCGATGAAAGAGATACAATACGACAGAAGACTCGATGACTCGGTAATCAAATCACCAGCAGCCCCTAAGGAAGTAGATGAGGTAAAGGAGTCAGCAGGCTGTCTAAAATACTTTACGCAAAACTGGGAATAAATTACCTAGGATAAATTTTTCCTAGATTGTCTAAAGGGTTATAAAATACCTTTCAGAGAAATCCATATCAAACGAAACCACTAACAGACCAAAATTGGGCTAAAAATGGTATTATAAAAAGTAGGCATGAGATAAATAAGCTCTTAGTTAAAAATCCAATAGAGCCTTGTCAAAATGAAGATAATGAATTCATTTCCTCTTTGTTCTTAGTTGACAAGCCAGATGGCTCCAGTAGATTTATTATTAATTTAAAAAATCTTAAAAAAACACATTTATCGATACTATCCATTTAAAAAATGGAATATATTAAGTCCACCAAACATTTAATATCTATTGGATCATATATGTGTACGATAGATCTAAAATATATTTACTACTATATTTCTATTTTAAAAATTTTAATTTATGAGGCAGCTCTTCCAGTTTTTTATGCCTTCCCCTTGGTTTATGCACAAGTCCTTTTGTTTATACAGAAAATATGAAACCTTGTATGACAAAAAGATAGACAACTAGGAAGGGGAGATCCTTGTACCTTGGGACACCTTGTACCTCAGGACAAACTCATTAAATCAGAAACTTTGCATTGAGAGGTGGTAAGAAACGACATTTGGTAGCTCTTTCATTACAACATTCAGAATGGATGCAGTAAAGTCGGCCATTTTACCGCGTTGCTTAGATATCGTATGCTGTGTGATTTTTTCATCCGATTTTTGTTTGCAATTCACATGAATCTTTGTTATAATCGAAATATTTTGACGTAAGTAATTTTATTTTGATACAATTAGTTGTTATCTACATTCGTAATCACTTATTTTAATAAGTCACCAGATTTCCGTAATTCAGAAATTATAACCACACTTTGTTTTATACAGTTGAAATTTCTACCTCGGGACAGTGCATTTTTTGTACCTTGGGACTGTCCGAAGCTACAAGGCATTGCTTTTTTTAAACTATTTATTTTAATGTTATATTTTTAATTTCTGTTTTTATTTAATAGATGCCGCGAAGTAAAAATAAAGTCACCCGGGCAAAACCATGTGAGGAAAATGTAAAAAATGCAATTGAAATGGTCATTCAAAAACGTTTCGGAAAGCTACCGAAGAATTTCATGTTTCAAAATCTTTAATAGGCCGTTACGTGAAGTTGAACAAAGACAAAGAAAATGTTGAGGTCGTCTATCACCCTCAGAATGCTGTCTCAGAATATCATATATAATCACCCTCAGAATAGAGTATTTAGTGATGAAGAAGAAGAGCAATTGGTTGCATATTGCTTAAAGTCATCCAAGTTTCACTATGGAATATGCAAAGATGACTTTTTAAAATTGGCATTTGAGTGTGCAGTAATTTTGCAAAAAACATATCCGAGTGCTTCGGCCACAAATAAAAAGCTCGTAAAACATTTTATGAATATTTTATTAAACGGCATCAAAATCTAAGCTTGCGGAAACCAGAAGCAACGAGTTTAGCACGTGCTACCGTTTTTAATAAGGCGAATGTAAATTTGTTTTTTGATAAATACAAGGAACTACTGTTGAAATACAATTTTACAAGCGATAGTATCTATAATGTAGATGAATCTGGCATATCTACAGTACCCACGCCATTGAAAGTTTTAGCGTCAAAAGGAGCGAAACAAGCCGGGAATATTACATCAGCCGAGGGAGGTAATAATGTAACCGTTATTGCATGCGTGAATGCACTTGGGAATTCTGTTCCTTCTTGCATGAATTTTCCAAGAGTGAACTTTAAGAACCACAAGAATAATGGTGCTCCTCCTAAGACTTTGGAGCTTGCAACTTCGAATGGATGGTCCAATAGTGACAAATTCGAAGATTTTTAAAACCATTTCATTAAAGAAGTTAGACCCAATAATAATAATAAAGTGCTCCTGATAATGAACAATCACGAAAGTCGAATGTAAATTAAAATTATAGAGTTAACCAAGAAGAATGGTATAGTAATCTACATCCCCTCTTCACACAAGCCATAAGTTACAGCCTTTAGACAGAACCGTATTTGGTCCACTTAAGAAATATTACTACAAAGCTTGCAACGATTGACTTTTGCAAAATCCTGGAACTCCCCTCACTATATATAATCTCGCCCAATGCTTTGGCACTGCTTTTTCATTAGCTTTTACGCCATCCAATATTCAAAGTGGATTTAAAATTGCAGGAATATGGCCATTCAATAATAATATTTTTGGCGAAGATGATTTCCTGAGCTCATATGTTACTGAGAGGCCTTACGTAGATGCTGACTCCTTTAAACACACCAGATTGGATATGGTTGATACACAACCAAATATTGCTCTACCTGGACCATCACAACCTGCCAATATTGACCAACAAACTGACAATAACCATGTAGGTATAGAATCTCCAGAACCATCTACATCCACTGGTACTATAGAAACAGACAAACATATCCTAATGTCGCCTGAAGACAGCCGCCCTTCCCTAAAGGCCCAACCACTTAAATATAAAACTACTAGAAATAAAAAAGCTACTTTATCAATTATTTACCTTGATGATCTATTAATTGTGGGAAATTCGTATGAATCCTGTAAAAATTCATCAAATTTGGTAAAAAACATGTTGGAACATTTGGGCCTTGTCAAAAACCACCATAAAAGTTCACAAACACCAAGTCAGATATGTAAATACTTTGGTTTTATTGAAAAATCAGTAGATTTTAGACTTGTGTTGACAGACGGCAGCTTGCCCATAGGTGGCATATGGATCCATCTACTGTAAAAGACCAGAAAGGCAAAAATAACTAGCCTTAATTTTAAATGACAACGACTAAGACGGTAGAAATTATGTTAATAAACTAATAATGGAAGAACTGTATTGCTAGAAAATAACACACTGCACACAAATGCACACTGTAATGACGTAAACGCTCATGGTTTAGCGAAAGAGGAAAGAAAGTTTATCATAAACTATCTACAACCATTAGCAGCGTTCTTTGATCTAAGTTGTTTCGCGAACAAAGTATCAGACGGCAAAATTCTCTTAAGAATTGAAAATACGTCTGCAATTTCATATATCAATAGGACAGGCGGAATTCAATATCCCTCCTTAAATGCATTAGCAATAGAGGTCTGACAATGGTGCGAGAGGAGAAAAATCTGGATTTACGCGTCATACATCCCGTCAGTTATGAATAAAGAGGCTGATTTAGCATCGAGAATCACTAATATAGATACCGGAAGGGAGCTATGTAAAGAGTCATTTGAAAAAATCAATAAAGTTTGTAATTTTCTCAATTGACCTTTTTACATCAAGGTTGAATCGAAAATGCAGATCTAGATTTTCATCTCGCTTCCCAGATCCAAACACGATGACAGTAGATGTATTTACTATTAAGTGAACCAATGAAAAATCTGTGTTTTTCCTCCTTTCCCACTTACTCTTATAACTCGCGAAAAATAATAACCGATAAAGCTAAGGAAACAGTCGTGGTACCATTGTGGTCAACCCAGCCATGGATCCCGCTCTTTAAATCACTACTTATCGAACAGCCTTTAGTTTGTAAACCTCACAAAAATTTGTTATTGTCTTCCTTCCAAGCAAGAAATACATCCATTGGCACACAAACTTTCATTGGTGGCAAAGGACTTGTCCGCAAAGCGTCCCTAAGTAAAGGAATAAATGAAGCACCAACAAAAATAATGATCAAGGCCATAACACCATCAATACCCAAACAATACCAAGGTACTTAAAGCTATGGCGGAAATTTTCTACATAAAAAAATATTCCAATATTTAACGCAAATACAGTAAATATACCATAACACGTTTTCTAACGGAAAGTTAGAAGTTTAGTTAGCTCCGTTCGGAAAGGGAGCAGCTGCAACAGATAGAACTGCAACAGATCAGCTATATCACTCATCTCTACTCCATATCTCGGTAAGGATAAACTGAGGTCCCGATTCTTCAGGGCAATGATTGAGGAACGACTACAAGGTTTAAATATACAAGTACAGGGAACACCAGTTTTGAAGGACTTGGCCTGATTAAATCAGCTAAAAGCAGCTAAAGGGTGCAGCAGAAAAGGTATCAACGATGCTTATTTTATCTACAGTACACCAAACTATCGTACTAATTAATATAAAAAACATATCCATGGACAAACAGAAAATAATAATAAAAATACCAGACCTAATAAAAATGTCCAAGCCAGGAAGAAATAAGCCAAATTGATAATTAAAAAAAGGTAGTAAGCTCTATACTACCTTTTTTTATAAAAAAAAACGTGGGCTATGTGTCGCTACAGCTGTAATTCACTACTTGAATAAAACAAAAGACCTAGGAAATGAACGAAACAACAAATTACTCATATCAAACATCAAGCCATACAAAAACGTAACTTCTCAAACGATTGGTCACTGGGAAAAATCCTTGCTGTTTAAAGCAGGCATTGATACAAATCACTTCACAGCACACTGTAGGAAATATGCTGCAGTATCAGTGGATGGTTTTGGAAGAGGATATAGACACAACCAGACGTACTGCTGGTTGGCCTCGACGGCCACAGACCTTCGCAAAACTTTGCAATCGCCCGATCCAAGATAATAACGTTACGTTCTCAAAATCTGTATTACCTAACGCACGGTTACTCTTTTCTTTATGGTTTCTAGTCATGTAACATGATAAATGAATGAGATTTCCTATACGCTAAAAGTCTATAAATTATCATCGAGAACGAGACGTGTAGTATAATTGAACGATCAAACTAGCCCGCCGATCTTTGAACGAGACGAAGAATTTGTACGTTGTCGTTAAAGATTTCACCTCTTGTGAATTATTTGGTTCGGGATGAGTTTTTCACACAAGGGGTTGATTTAACGAATTCACCTCGGAGTATTTGAAAATCACATGAAGAGCACATAATTATAGTGCTTAATTGGTATCGGTATCCCATTTTTCAGATGGGTGGATGCTATCTTGGCATTAAGTTAGCACCCCCACGAGTCTAACTTTATTTTTTTATCGGACGCTTCGAGCACAAAAATCACGATTGCGGCACATAATTAGCACATAAAGACCACATAATTCTGGTCTATTCAAATTTGAATTTTGTAGAGGTGGGGGTGTCAGCTTTATAGACCTTTTTGTCGGGCGTATTTTTCAACTCGCCCGCAAAATGGACGACAAACTTCTGATAGAATTATTCAAAGGAGAGTGTTTTATATAATTTAGCTGTTCCCAATTACATGGATACCGGGAAATAGGATATGGAGTTAAATAGGAAAAACATCCGAAATTATTCGTACAATTTTGGTTTTGTTGTCAATTAATTTTTTGTCGTCAAAAAACTTTTCTACTAATCCCTGAATTTGAAAACTAGGATGAAACTAACGGTTCCTCTTAAATTCATTTTCTAATATAACGGGTATTATTGTCAGATCTTCGTCGTGAAAGTTCATTTCTCCGCAACAGTCACGGGTGACACAGATATGTGTATTGACAGTGTACATGGACGTGAAAAAATAATACCGAGGAGTACGGAAACAGGCAATGCCGGTGACGTCCTGTCACAGACCTTTGTCAACGTTTGTTAACGTAAAATATACTTTATACGTTTTTCTAAAAGTCACAATTTTCTCTATAAAAATAAAATTTTGCAAAAATGGCTTGTGAAATAAATAAGTTAAGAAAATTTTATAGAAATCTGTTCCAGTTTTACAAACTCGAGTAATTTTCGATTTTAATAAAATTTCAAATAGCCATTATTTCTTGAATTTGTAAATTTGTGTGTTTAGAAATCAAAATTCGCAAAGTATTTGAAATTACAAAATAATTAAATTGTGCTCCTTGCTACATGTTCGTTGATTGTTCCTTTGCAGACAACGTTTTAATTTTTGCAAAATTTCAATTTGATTTTCAATTTTTAATGTAATTTTGAAAAATTGTTATAATTTTCGCAGCGATAAATTTTCTCAAGATTTATTTCCGTACCCGAAAGTAATGCCATCCATCAGTGAGATCGCTGGTGATCCTTTACACATGTTAGTTTCGCAATCCTTGGAGTAATTGTATTAACAACAAGCCGTAAAGTACGAAAAACAAACAAACAATTTCGCTTCTTTGAGTTTATAATTAACTTAGTTGAGAATTAATTTCGTTTTTCGCATAAATATGTTGTGTGATAAAGCAGTAAATGCTTACCGTCTCATTCAACAAAGGATATTTACTTTTAATTAAATGTTGGTATATTATTCGACTCAGATAATGATTTTAATTAAATAATGATAATAATTTAAGTCTGAGTTTAATTCTGTAAGGTCGTCCTATTCAAAGTCAGTCAGTTCATTATTCCCATATTCTCATACTATTCTCAACAAATGGATAAATAATCCACAAATTTCTGGTTCTATTATCTTCTGCCACTGAATAATATGTATCAAACGAGTAAGTCAGTTCAAGTCAGTTCTTCTTAGGACACCTTTACAAGCCTAACGTCCACCTTAAAATAAATCAAACTTCGACGTCACTGAGACGTGCTTAACTTCCGGGAAACACATTGTACTAAAATTGACAACCACCGCTGTTTTCAATTAATAAAAGTGTTTATTCTTTGAGAATTGGATGATATGTTTATCCGTTTGTGTGGTTGTTCATCCATCCAAAAACTCGTACCATTAATCACTAAACGCCTAATTCAATTTCAAGCAGTTAACATTTGTCTTGTAACATTTTTAAATGAACATCGCATTGAAGTCTGCCAATTTGTAAAGAGTCCAATTACTCAAATTCGAAGATACTATTTTACCAAAACTTCTAAGTTTTAAAATATAGCCAATTTTTGTTTTGCCTGTTGCAAGGACCAATGAGTTAAAAACCTAAATAAATGAAAATGAGAATGTGTTGTCTTATATCTCTACCATTGCTTGATATAATTAAAAGCTCTTAATTAGCGAGAGTTCGAAATGAACGTAGCCTTTGTGTTTGATGGAAACGTTGTTGGAAGACAATTGCCGGAATTTAATTTAGTTTTCTATTAGAAATATTAAAATGTGCTCCTTTGTCCGAAGGAACGGATGAAAAAAAATGAAACTAGAAATCGATATTTTATATATTCCACGATTCTCTCTATTAAAATTCATAAGAAGAAAGAAAAGAAAGAATAAGCGACTTGCATCCAATTCCCTTTGACGCACTAAATTGGAACTTTCTTGGAATTTTCTGTCTGCATATTTTTGTACATATTTAATAATTTATTATTCACAAAGGTTTTAATATCATTGAAGAATTGTTATTCTCGTCAACATAATTAAACTGACGAAAAAAAACACATTTTTCTAGTCCGTTGGCCGCAATAAACACTTGTATTTATTCCCGTGCGGTGGTTGCACACATATAAATTTTTTTTGCCGCCTCCGATTTACATATTCGCATTCCCTGAGTTTAGCTTAGCTTAGCGATTCCAGAAAAACCCGAAAAAAAGGGAACACAAGAGAGCACTTACTGCTCCACCCTCCCTTCTTATTTATCTAACTCGGATCCACCCAAAACGAAATTTAATCTCCCACTTATCTAACCGGCAACCCTTGCCTATCTAGATAATTAGTGTGAATCTGCAGTATAAAGATTTATGGTTTGAGCGGAAAGGATGAAAAATCTCCGTTGAATAACACTACACTGATAAGATTACATCAGTCAACCTTGGAAGATTTTGACCCATATTGAGAAATTAAATCAGTGTTTCCTTTAAAACTGTTTGTTTGTTTTTTCTGAGGTTGGAGAAAATTCGCAATGAAAAGTTTATTTTTATAAAATAATTTATAAGTCAATTTGTTTTGCAAATTTTTGCGTTGAGCAAGCAGCGGAAAAGGGAAAAAATAGTTTAAAATCATCAATTATTAAGTTATTTATGAAAATATTATTGCAAATATGTAAATTTATGGTGGAATATATTTTCTAATTAGCGCTCAAAATATTAAAATTATTTCATAAATTGTCCCCTAGTGGGCTTCTAAAAACACGTCCCTGTAGGGACATTGGTACACAAAACCTGCATTACTTTAATAAATTTGAATTTCCATCTAAATCTTACA
The DNA here is from genome assembly GCA_944588485.1 of Phosphuga atrata. NCBI lineage: Eukaryota > Metazoa > Arthropoda > Insecta > Coleoptera > Silphidae > Phosphuga > Phosphuga atrata. The sequence continues at coordinate 31,267,633 of OX155904.1, forward strand.
GAATTTATTGCGCTTTCTGTAATAGAGCAAATATGTTTTTATTATATATATATATACATATATATATATATATATATATATATATATATATATATATATATATATATATATATATATATATATATATATATTTCTTTTTGTTATGTACGAGGGGAAATTTCATATAGACACGCGATAAATAACTAAAACTTTCCGGAGGATTAGTCGGCAACGCTTTCAACGACTCCGGGCGCGGACACGTTATTTATCGCCTTCTATAACTGGAGCGGAAGATTTACAGCTCCCCAAAAATAACGCAAGACATCGAAAACAATTACGAGATCCACCCAGACCAATTAACACCATTTAGGCCGAATCTTCACAAATAAATTCACAATACACAAACCAATCACAGCCCATTTATTTGCTTTATATATCAGATGTTAACCAATATTAGCGCTAAAAAAAAACTCTGTTCTATCAGCGTCTTTCCATCACTAATAGCGTATCTAGTTTCTGGTGTAGTCTACTCTTGTCTTATCTGGTCGTGTCTGGTCTTGTCTAGTATTGTCTGTTCTTGCTTGATCTTGCCCGGTCTTACCTTCTTAGCCTTTTGCCATCACGTATATTGGCATCAGTCCGGCAACAACCAACAGTGCTACCGCCTGTCTGGTCTTGTCTGGTCTTATCTGGTCTTGTCTGGCTTTATCTGGTCTTATCTGGTCCTGTCTGGTCAGTAGGGAAATATAGTTCCTTCTAGGCCCACCTGACATCGCCATCCCCACTGAACCTAATAAGTTAAGGATATCGGGAAGAGACTGGTACAAGGACCCAAACCGTGACACTGCCATCAAAATATACAGCACAAACGACAACACGGTTACTAACAGCGACAATGGTCCCGGCTTCGTCTGGGTAGCACTAAAGAAGTCAGTTATATATAGCTGCTACTACTCACCCAACGATAGTTATCAACAGCTAGAAGCCTCGCTAGGCGAGCTGGGAAACCGCATCAGGAGGCAAAAATGCAAGGACATAACCGTAGCAGGAGACTTTAACGCCAAATCTGCGCTCTAGGGGAGCAAGAAAAACGGCAAGAGAGGAGTCATCGCCGCGATGGCTTGCGGAACTGGACCTGGGGGTGATAAACAGGGGCGAGAAACCAACGTTTCAAAGACGGGAGTCGAGCTCCATAATTGATCTTACACTTGCCACCGCTCCGCTTGTAGGCAAAGTAAAGAAATGGGAAGTTCTCGATCGAGAAACCCTCAACGACCACAATTACATCTACCTGCAACTATGGAGCAAAACGGACTTTAGCCCAACTGGAAGCCGGCACCACAACGGGGGGTGGTCAACAAAAAACAGCAGATGCACTGGAGCGACGCTTGATGAACTTGGCGGTGGTGAACTCGCCCGAAGGAATGATCGATTACCTTACGGCCATATGTAAAGACTGTCTGCCGGACAAGCTCTACCAGCAAGAAACAAGTCTACTGGTGGACGGAAAAAATAAGCAACATCAGAAAGATATGTGGACAGGCCAGGCGAGCGTACCAGAGAGCCAAGAAGAAAACCTCCGAGAGGAGGAGACTAGGAAGGAAGTCCTCAGATTAAATTAGGTAGAGGCAAGGCGAACACTGCGGCAGTTGATCAACAATGAGAAAAGGCGATGCTGGACAAACCTCTGCGTGAGTATCGATGAAAACCCCTGGGGCGACGCATATCAGATAGCCACTAGAGAGCTAAAGTGCAGAAGCTCTGGCATGCGCCCTCACCCTGACGCGACGGAAAAAATCGTTCGCTCCGTTTCCTTATCATCCGGCCCGAACTCGGAGAGAGAGACCAGCACGATGCGAGGTTGCGGAATTTACAAATGAAAAACTCGCAGCTGCCAGCGACCGAGGAAATCTTCAAGGCAGCATGTAGGGTCGTTCCACATTATATTCTCGATGTCATAAATTTCACGCTCAAACAGCGTGTTTTCCCAAAAATATGGAAAAAGGCCAGACTATTACTATTACTTATATTACTTACGAAAAGGCGACAAATCCGCCAATGAGGCAACTTTCTACAGACCTCTATGCCTAAACTGCTTGATCTGCTACTTCTCAAATGGACGAAAGAGGAACTAAACAGCGGTGAAGACCTCTCAAGAAACCAATACGGCTTCAGGGAAGGCCGATCAACCATTGACGCCTTAAAGAAAGTGGTGGCCATCGCCGACGAGGCCAGAAAAAGAACCAGGAGAACTCAGAAAATATGCGCCCTTATCACACTGGATGTGCGCAACCAGTGTGTTGGTAGGTTGTTTATAGGTTTCAGCAGGCCTTCAACTCGGCCTGCTGGCAAGACATCCTCGATGAGGCGACGCGGCGTAGATTCGCACCATACCTTCTGGCGATGATAGACAGCTACCTAGCTGAAACAGAGATCGTCGTCGAATATGACAACGGTTGCACTACAAAGGAGATCCTCAGTGGACTGCCGCAGGGATCAGTGATGGGCCCGACACTATGGAACATAGAGTATGACGGAGTCCTCAAACTCGAGCTGCCTGAAGGCGTAGAGTCCGTCGGCTTTGCAGACGATCTCGCACTTGTAGTACCAGACAAAACCGAGCAGGGTGTAATGAGGAAGGCCAATAAAGCGATGCTCTTGATTGACCTATGGATGGACAACAAAATGCTCTAGCTGGCTCCGGAAAAAAACGGAAGCGGTCCTATTAACGGGAAAGCGGAAAATTGGGTACATAAAATTTAAGCTGAGGGACACTGTCCTCACCCAAAAGAGTGCCATAAGATACTTAGGGGTTGAAATTGATAAAAGTCTATCATTCCGGGAGCACGTTAAAAAAGCACCCGATAAAGCCCAAAAAACTCTGTGCGCGTTGGAAAGGATAATGCCTAACGTCGGAGGACCTAGAAGCAGCAAAAGAAAACTGCTGTGCTCGGTGGCGCACTCGGCAATGTTATATGCTGTCCCAGTATGGGCAAGAGCCATGAACGTGGAAGTCACCAAGCACAAGCTGGGAGCGGTCCAGAGAACGCTCGCAATTCGAGCCAGCAGTGCCTACAGGACCGTGTCTGGGGAGGCGTCACTGATAATTGCAGGCATGCCGCCAATAGAGCTGCTAATCATAGAGAGGCTAAACATTTACTCACAGATTCAGAGAGACTCAGCTGCAGTAGTCAACAAAAAAGAAATAAAAAAGACGGCAAGGAGAGACCTACTCCGGACATGGCAGAAGCACTGGGAAGCAAGCACCAAGGGACAATGGACCAAACTCCTGATAAACGACGTGGAAAAATGGATCACCAGGAAGCACGGAGAAGTAAATTACCACCTCACTCAGGCACTCAGTGACCATGGGTGTTTCCGGGACTATCTCCACAAAATAGGCAGAGCCCCTGACAGCCTGTGCGAATACTGCGGAGAGGAAGACAGTGTGGCACACACTATATACTCGCGCTATAGGTAGGACACCGAGAGGAGCACCCTTCCAAAATATATCGAACCGCGAACGACTGTACCCTACATGCTGCAGTCTGAAGACAATATATTCACCTATAAGGAGCAAGACGAGAGAACCAGGCAGAAAATAGAAAAAGATCGACAAAACTCGAACCTATTAACTAATAAAAAAACTATAACTATTAATATATATATATTAATACACCAGAATCCTGAAGTCATGCGAGGAGCAGTACCAGTATGCTCGGGTTTCCGGGGGGACACTTGTCAAGTTAACCCAGCTGTGCTTGCTACGCCCCCTATAAAAAAGACCCACCTCCATCTACGACCTTGACCTGGCCTTGACATTGGCCTTGACCTGGACATTGACCTTGGCACTTCCGGTTTCCTGCGCGGGAAAATTCAAAATTGGATGTAGACGGGAAAATTTTATATTTGACGCGGACGGGAAAATTCAAAATGGGTTGCGGGGTGGGCATGTATTGCCGTGACATTAAGTTGACCTCTGAGGATTTATTAATAATAATAATAATAATAACCTTTATTGGCATAATTAAAATAATTTCCATACAAAATATACTGAGGATTTATTAGCTTAACAGTAGTTCTGAGAGTATCCGGGCGTGTATGTGTAGAGGGCGCGAGGGTATGGGAAGTGATTATGGGTTTTACACTAGACAAGCGGGAAAATTCAAAATTTTACGCGGGCGGAAAATTGAAAATGGGTTGTGGGGTGGGCATATTTGCAGATATAATATGGATTGAATCAAACGAGTAATTTGTGGAACTGCGTCTGGGTCTTGTCTGGTATTCTCTAGCCTTGTCTAGTCTTTTATCTTGTCTAGTTCTGACTGGCCTATCTGGTTTTGTTTGGTCTTGTCTAGTTACGTCCAGTCTTCCAAATAAGACTGGTCTTCTCTAATCTTGTTTGGTGTTGTCATGTCTTGTCTGGCCTTGTCTGGTCTTGCCTGGTCCTGCCTGGGCTTGTCTGGTCTTATCCAGCCTTATCTGGTCTTATCTGGTCATGACTTGCCTCTTCTGGTCTTGTCTAGCCTTGTCTAGTATTTTATGGCCTTGACCGGTCTTGTCTGGTCTTTTCTGTTATGGTCTAGTCTTTTCTGTTCTTGTCTTGTCTGGTACGGTCTAGTCTAGCTTGTCTGGGCATGTCTGGTCTTGTCTGGTCTTGTCTGGCCTAGTCTAGTCTAGTCGGGTCTAGTCTGGTCATGTCTAGTCTTACCAGGTCTTATCTATTCTTGTCTGGTATTGTCCGGTTTTGTCTATCTTTTCTGAACTTGTCTGGTATTATCTTGCCTGGTCTTGTCTGGTCTTGTCTGGTCCTGTTTGGTCTTGTATCGTCTTGTCTGGTCTTGTCTAGTCTTGTCTGGTCTGCTCTGCTCTTGTCTGGTCTTGTCTGGCCGTGCCTGGTCTTGTCTACTCTTGACCAATCTTATTCGGGCCTGCTTGTCCGGTCTTGTCTGATCTTGAATAGTCTTCTCTGGTCTTATGTGGTCTTGTCTATCTTTTTTGGTCTTATATGGTCTTGTATGGTCTTGTCTGGTCTTGTATGGTCTTGTTTGGTCTTGTCTGGTCTTGACTGATCTTGTCTGATCTTGTCTGCTCTTGTCTGGTCTTGTGTGGTCTCGTCTGATTTGTCCGGTGTTTGTATCGTTTGGCTGTTTTTGTCTTATGTAAGCTGGTCATGTTTGGATCTGGTTTTGTCTGGTTTGTGTGTGTGTGGTGTTTATGTTTTGTCTTGACTTGTTTGGACTTTTTGTGTCTTATATGATGAAGTCTAGTTCGGCCTGGTCTTATGTATTATTGCCTAGACTTAGAAAAATTATAATAGTAAAAATATTTAAAACTTTCTGAATATATTACTCTAATATAACCTCTTGAGTTTTCTGTGTTCGTGTGTTAAAGTTAACATTTATATTTCGTATATTTCATAAATGTATTCCAATTTTTATTGTTTTAGGTTATGGAAGCGTGGCGCCAAAGACGGGCTTGGGGAAGGCAGTTACAATGGGTTACGCAATTTTCGGCATTCCGCTGACCCTGCTGTACTTGTCCAGCGTGGGTTCGATCCTGAGCCGCATAGCCCGAGGCGTGTTCTCCAGAGCCCTTTGCTGCTGCCTGTGCTCCAACTGCGGCTACTGCTGCTACGACGAGAAACGCATGGCGGAAAAGGAGAGGAGAATGAAGAAGAAGCGACAGCAGATGGAGATGCAGCAGCAGATAGCGCTGCAAGAACCCTTCTACGTCCGATCGAATTCTGGTTTTGGCAACAGTATGCATTCGCCGATGAAGGACGTGGATAGTGTTAGTGGAACTGATAATGAGTCGAAGGCTTCAATGCACGGTCTATCGATTTTAGCGCCGATTGTCCTCTGCTTGTGCATCATGTTCTTCTACATATGTATAGGAACGTTCGTTTTATACAAGCTGGAGAATTGGAGTTTACTGGACGGTTTCTATTTCTGTTTTATGAGTCTAACAACGATAGGTTTCGGCAACATGAGTCCGGGAAACGGAAACGAATACGAATCGAACACGACGATTTGGTTTTGTTCTTTGTATATTATGTCTGGAATGGCTTTAACGGCTATGTGTTTCAATGTAGTCCACGACGAAATAGTCCACCGACTAAAACACGAAGAGAAGATTATCCGAAAAGCGGCTTCAACCAGCTTTCCAGACGATTTGAACGCCGCCGATCCCTTTAACTTAACTTCATGACAGTTCAACATTCAAAACAAATCTGGAAATCTCTACCATAGAAACATGACGGAGGAAACTTTGCTCAGCTCTGGCACACCTACATCCGTGATAGACTTAGGACACGAGCTCGTTCCAGTTAATTCCAAAATTCCCGAAGTTCTCGAAGGCCCAGTACTCACCGGAGTTTACACCTTGCCAGAGGAACCGGAAAACGAAGAAAACACTGAAATGTAAAATTTATTTAAAAAGTTTAAAAGTGAAAAAAAAGGATAAAGGAGTTCTGTGTTCATGACTTTATAAGAGGCTTTAAAAATCGCAATTTTTAATATACTTTATTTCGTTTTAAACGATAACAGGATTTCAGGATGTGAAAAATTATTTTTAAAATTTCATTTTAAATCGGATTAATTAAATATACGACTGAATTTAGTTTCGGTGGATTCGCCAATTTGTTTCATCAAACGAAACTTTTTTGTAAAAATAATCCCCCCCCCCCCCCCCAGATTTAAAATATATTAATGAGAAAACACGATATCAAGTCCTAAAATTAAGGACATTAAACCCAAAAAGAAAGTCCAAAAAGAACCTCTGTGGACTCAAAACGAAAAAACATTTTGTAAATATTATATTTATATAAATTAAGCTCTGAATAGGAAAATATAATATAAAATAGGAAATACTTCGCTGTTCCCTCTCTGTACAAAAAAAACATTTCGAATCTCAGCAAATTTTAAACGAAAACAAGAAACTTATTGTAAACATATTTTTGATTTTTGTGTCCGAATATTTCTCTGTCCCCCGACTCACATATCACAGTGGTCCTAGAAATGTTTGCGCAGGATCTTACGACGTCGCGGACGCAGTGTCTTTGTAAATCTAATGAAAATGTTATTTGAACACAAAATATGTACATTTCTGTCTAACAAAAACTTATTCATAACATTCGATTGCGAAGAGGAAAAAATAACCTTGCAAGAAATGTAAAACTTAAGAAATAAGACGTGGAGGACGTTCTAGGTCGAAACGATTTACACTTAGTGTGACTGTCATTTGTATAAATAATGGTAAAAATAAAACTTCTATTGAGACAATTGTTGCATTTTCCTTTATGTCTTTGCCTTTTCTCATTTCAGGAAAAAGACTAGACAGAAAAGACTAGACTCCGAACAAGAATTCGAAACCCTTATACAAGAATATAACAAATGTTTAAGTGTCGATCTTCTTACTTCTTTGAACAATAAAAGGAAGTTACTTTGAGATTATTTAGTAAACCAATATATGCATTTAGTTACTTTACACTTGGCTGACATTTTAGTGATTTTTAAAAAATTTCAGGTTTATAAGAAAATATTCATCTTGTGCAATTAGGGTCAAGGTCATTTGTTATCTGAAGGTAAACTAGTCTTAGAAAAGCTAGCAAGAAATAGACAAATAAATAAACGAAGTTATGAATAATATAAAAGGGTGCGAGATGTAAAGGGCTTTCTCACGGTGTGTACCGTCTTTATTAAGATTACGTTTACGTATGCAGAAGGTCAGATGCGGAGAGTGTTTATGCCCGTTATATATTTATGGCGAACACCCGGAAAAAGAGTTTCTCCGGCGTGGAGGATTTTTCAGAATGAGCTTTGCATACGGAAACAGTTTTCCACGAGCGCCGAATTTCTGCCCCGCGCTGTCTACCCGTTGTTACTGGAAATGAAGGGAAAGGCGAGCGAATTGATTATGTCAAGCGAGTGTTCAGATTGCAGGAAGTTTCTCTTATTCACTCCTCTCGCGCTCTTTGTATTATTATTTGATTTATTACGGAAAATTTTCCTTATTTTCTTTAAATCAACTTGAATGGAAGAAAAATTGTAAAATAAATATATTTTTATTTAACGTTAATTAAACAACATCGTCTAGACTTGTCCGTTTTGACTTGTCTGTTAAACACTTTGTCTTTTCTGTCTAGTCTTGTCTAACTAGTCTTGCATCTTAAGTCTTGTTGTCCGCCAAGTTTTGGCTACTATTATATGTCCAGTCTTGTCTATCTAGTTTTATCTGTCTAGTCTTGTCCGTATAGTCTTGTCTTGTCTTTTTTTATATGTGGTTTGGGGGAAGCTCTACCAGCCTGTGTGTGAGGCTCTCACTCACTAAACCCCTACTTCCACTTGGCTTAAAAAAGTACGGTTTTTTGCCGCCCTAGTTGTTCGAGTATCTATGGAAAGAAGAACAGATGCCTGAAAGGTGGAAAACTGGGTTAATCTGCCCTATCCACAAAAAAAGCGACAAAACAAACTGCGACAATTTCAGGGGAATAACACTACTCAACACTGCATATAAGGTACTCTCCAATGTGATATTCGAAAGGATAAGACCGTATGCAGAAGAAATATTAGGAGTATATCAATGTGGCTTCCGAGAAAGTAGATCAACTCTGGATCAGGTGTTGTGCTAAGTCAAGCAATGGAAAAATGTTATGAATACAACATCGACCTGCACTGTCTGTTAATCGATTTTAAAAAAGCATTCGACAGTATTAAATGAGCAAAACTAGGAAGTGCACTTGCTCTAATGGGTATCCCACATAAACTTGCCAAACTAGCCATGATGACAATGGATGGATGCAAGGCCAGAGTAACAGTCCAAAACAAAACATAAAAGGAATTTGAAATAATAACCGGTGTTAGGCAGGGAGATGCCTTGTCAGCTGTTCTTTTTAACCTTGCGCTACAGAATGCAATTGGAAACCTCGAAAATTAGGGAAATATCATAACAAAATCATACCAAATATGTGCGTACGCGGACGACATACTGATCATGGCTAGGGACAACAGAACTCTAGAAGAATTGTTTTTAAAAATAGAAGAGGAAGCGAGCAAAGTCGGCCTGAAAATACATGCAGATAAAACAAAATACCTAAAACTGTCACGTGATAACCCAAGAAGGGCTCCTCAGAACTTCATTATAAATGATCATCGGTTTGAAGAAGTTCAAAATGTCAAATATCTTGGAGTAACTTTCAATAATACAAATAATCTATCACTGAGGGTACAAGATAGAATCCAAGCTGCGAATCGATGCTATTATTCACATCTGAAGCTCTTCAAATCAAAAATCATCTCACGTAAAGCAAAACTACGAATATATAAAACCCTGATCAGACCCGTGCTAACTTATGGAGCTGAATCCTGGAGTATGTCGGAAGCAGACAAAAACTCTCTACGTATTTTTGAAAGACGGATTTTACGGAAGATCTATGGACCAGTGAGAGAGGAAGAAGGATACAGAATTCGCATGAACTACGAACTTCAAGAACTAATAGAAGGTGAAGACATAGTAAGATTCATTAAGGCACAGAGACTTCGATGGGCGGGCCACATGATTAGAATGCCGAGTGTAAGAGCACCCAGATCCATCCATAAAGCGCAACCTAACACCTCAAGAAGCAGAGGTAGAACCAGAACCAGGTGGAAAGATAAGGTAGAGGAAGATGTAGAATCTCTACAAGTAGGAAACTGGACACGTGTCGCTGAAGACCGTCAAAGGTGGAAGGGGATTGTTAAGGAGGCCCAAGCTCACCCTGGGCTGTAGAGTCAGAAGAAGAAGAAGTTGTTCGAGTATCTGGCTATATAGTATTGGCGCTATAGTTTTGTAGTTGATTTTTGTCCGTTCGTCTAGTTCTTTCTGTGTCAGGACAGACACGCAGGTCACGTATCATTGTCTCCGTGTATGTCCAGTCCTCTGGTGATCTCAGCATCGCATCTACCAGTGTTTGCACCTCTAGGATGAGGCCGGTCTGCTCCTTCCATCTATCCCTCTCGGATATCCACCTACTGCATTCAAACACAGTATGAAGTGCACTGTCCACGTCGCCGCAGTATACACACATTGCGTCACTTGCCCTGCCAAAACTATGTAGATACTCCCTGAAGCATCCGTGGCCGCTGAGGGCCTCACCATGGTTCCGTGTTAGCCAAGGTTTAAGTTTTGGGATCAATAGTTTGGTCCAATGTCTTGTTTTGGACATACTCCATGACTTTGGCCAGTCTTCATGTATTTGGTTCTTTGCATTTTTTTTTGTCTTTCTGTCCTATTTGCCCAGTTCCTTGTCTTATATAATTGGAATATCTCGTGGATTTTGCACTCTATCGGGACGATGCCAGCAATCGCCAACACAGCTTCCCTGGAGATAGTCCTGTATGCACTGCATACTCTGATGGCCATTTTTCTCTGTACAGAGGTGAGCATCTATTTCATGTACCCCTTTTCAATTGCTCTAGCCCAGACCGGGGCTCCATAGAGAATGGTCGAGTGAACCACAGAGCACAGTAGTCTTCTTTTACTGCTCTTCGGACCGCCGGTGTTAGGCAATAATTTTCCTAGGGCCGATGTAATTTTTAGGGATTTTTGTGTAGCTTTCTTAAGGTGTGCTTTGAAAGACAGTTTCCGGTCAATAGTGATGCCTAGGTACTTGACTTCTCGTTTCGGTGTGATGCCCACTTTTTTAATTATGAATTTTATAGGTCCTATTTTCCTATTGCCAGTGAGAAGTACAGCTTCTGTTTTTTCAGGGGCTAGCTTAAGGTTTTTTCGCTCTAGCCATTCATCGACCTGCTTTATGGCGATGTTTGCCTTTCTCATTAGTTCTTCTTCAGTTTTACCTGTTGCAACTAAAGCTAGGTCATCGGCGAATCCTACTATTTCCACCCCCGCGGGGAAAACGAGCATTAACACGCCATCGTATAAAATGTTCCATAGGGTAGGGCCCAACACTGAGCCCTGAGGAACACCACTAGTTACTTCGCATTCGACGACCTCATCGCCGGATTCCATCTGTATTCTCAAAAATACGGGAAAAATTTAAACGGGTACTGTCAGAGGAAATAGCACGTTCAAATACCAAAAGGGCAGACGAACTTGTAAATGTTTTGAGTAAAGTATGTGACGCAACGTTCAAGAAAAGAGGGAAACCCACAAGGAAAAAATGGTATACTGGTGGAGCGAAGAAATTGCAATCTTAAGGACTTTATGTATCGCAGCGAGGAGAAAATGCCGGCGACAAAAAACAGGGAAAGGAGAAGAAGAGAAGGCCAATGCTCTGTTAAGCAAATACCTAAATCTAAAAAAACAACTGAGGCAAGAAATAAACAAGGGCAAGCGAAAACATTGGAAGAAACTGTGCTAAGTTGGCTGTGCTAAACTTGGACTAAGACACATAGGGAGATGCCTTCTGAAGATCCAACAACCAAATGTCAACATGACTCTGAAGGAAATCAAACGCATAGTCGAAGTACTCCTTCCACGTCAGGAGCTAGTGAGATGGCTGCAACCAACAGTAGAAGATGTACCTCTGTTCGCGGAAGAAGAACTAATAAACGCAATAAAGCGGATGCGTAAAGGAAAAGCCCCAGGTCCGGACAGAATACTTACTGAAATAATAAAACTCTCCGCTGAGCAGGAACGGCAGTTCTTCCTAGACGTAATGAACGAGCATCTAGCTGCTGGAAACTTCCCGAATAGATGGAAACTGGCGAAACTGGTGCTACTTCGAAAAAAAAACAATCAACCAATAGGGCAGCCTACATCATAAGGGCCATTATGCCTGTTAGATACTTTGGGGAAGCTCTTAGAACACCTACTATTGCATAGACTGAAAACAGATATTGAATCGGGAGCTGGATTGTCGAGTAACCATGATATAGAAACCATGCTATAGAAGCCGTCATGAAGATCGCAGAAAATGCTAAATTAGGCAGCCAAAGATCCCGAAGAATATGTGCATTAATACCACTGGACTTACAAAATGCTTTTAACACAGACGATTGCAAACTCATTATCGGTGATCTTATAGCAAGAAATATAGCTCACTACCTGCTAAGAATTATTCAAAGCTATTTCACCAGTAGAACGATCATTTTGCAAACAAATGACGAAACCGAGGAAATACAACAATATAGGCACATTACCTTACATCTAAGCTAGCTATCGATAAACTCTCGATAGTCTAGAGAACACTAGCACTAAGGATTTGCTGCGCATATAAAACAGTGGCTGGTGAGGCTGCCCTAGTAATTGATCGTATACCACCTCTTGAGTTACTCAAAGCCAAAGAGAGAAATGATCTATATGAAGCAGGCTCTAGCAAAAATGCCAGGAAAATTGCTAGAGATAATCTGTACGATGAATGGCAGAGAAACTGGTGGGCGTCAGATAAAGGGCAACGGACGAGTGCTAATACCCAAAATAGTTCCGTGGTTGAGCAGAAAACACGGAGAAATTGATTACCATCTAACCCAATCTTACTGGGCATGGCTGCTATAAAGATTATTTACAGCAAATACGAAGATCACCTGATAATCTATGTGTATATTGCGGCGAAGAAGACTCAGTTACCCACACAATAGTTGAATGCTGTAGGAGGACCACAGAAAGGGAACTCAAAAAATCAAATATGTTATAGACTACATGTTAGAGAGCAAGGAAAACTGGGACAATATAAACAAACTTGTCAAATTCAGTATCATCAGAAAAGAAGAACACGAGAAAAAATGGCACAAAAGAAATGAACTCTTGAAAATATAGTGTATATATATATATATATGTATATATATATATATATATATATATATATATATATATATCTTTCGAATAGGCCTACTTTGGACCACGCTTGTTCAACTGTTGGGCTTTGACCTTTGCTCAGTATTGTCGCATCTTCTGCCGGTGTAACTCCTTTCTCTTTTCTGTCCAGGGGGTACCTTTCCTTCGAGGTTTTTCCTGAAATCCACGGACTTGCTTCAGGGTGCGAGATCTGTTATTCCCAGTTCTTTCATATCCTTCTCGGTCTCTGTCAACCAAGTGGTACGAAGCTTCTGGTTTTGCCAGAAGGTGAACAGACGGTTGGTTAGTCGGTTTAAAGGCAATCTTGCAACGTGGCCATAGAAAGCTACCCTTCTTTTCTGTGCACAGTCAGAGAGCATCTCAATCTGTTAGTAGAGCTCAAAGTTATGCCGTCTTCGGAATTGCCCATCTTCCTTTACCGGGCCTAGGATCTTCCTAAAAATTCTTCTCTCTCTGATTTCTAATTTCTCTATTAGACCCCTTCGGTTCAAGGAAAGACACTCCATGGCATACAGGGCTTCTGGTCGTAAGACTGATGTGTAGTGCTTAAGTTTCAGGTTGCGTGACAGGCAATTCTTATTGTAAGTGTTCTTAGTCAGCCGATAGGCAAGTTCTAACTTGCTGACTCTCTTGGAAAATGATGCTCTTTCTGATAAGATGGGTTCAATCCATTCGCCAAGATACTTAAATTTCTCAGTGCTCTTGATGTTTCCCTGTTCTAGTAACATCTATCTGTATACTTCTCTGATGTTGGTGAAGAATTCTGTTTTCTCCAGCGACACTTGAAGACCCACTTGTGTTCTGCTTTCTGAGGCAGTTTACCTGCATTGTTGCCATCTCAACAGAATCAGCAAATAGTGCAATGTGATCTGCAAAGGCCAGGCAATCTACAACCAGTCCATCGTTCTTACCGTCCAGGTAGATACCACTCTGAGCACCCAAATTGTTCAGTTCCTTGCGCCATTCTCTCATAACCTTTTCAAGCACAAAGTTAAAGAGAAGGGGGGACAGTCCATCTCCTTGTCTCACTCCAGTTTTTATTTAGAAGCTTTCTGAAATCTTGCCTTTAAATTTAACCTTGGAATTGGTGTTGATCAAAGTTTATAGGATGATTCTGCGGGTTTTGTTGTCTAGTGCTAGTTCCTGGAGAACTTTGTTAAGCGTTTCTCTATCAATGGAATCGTCGGCCTTCCTAAAATCAATAAAGGTGACAACCACCTTGCGGTTTCTCATCTTGGATTTTGCAAGTACAGTTTTAAGATTGAGGATTCGTTCAACACAGGATCGGGTCTTCCTAAAGCCCCCCTGGTATTCTCTCAGTGGACTATCCAACTGATATTCTTCCCTTGTTTGTAACGCCTTTGAGAGAATCTTGTATGTTACCGGGACGAGAGAAATTCCACGGAAGTTTAGATCAGTAAAATCTCCCTTTTTGTGAAGCGGATGGATCAGAGCAGATTTCCAATCGGCTGGTAATTTCTCTGTTTCCCAGATGTCCTGAATGATCTCGGTTAGCTTACGCACGGCATTGTTCCCAGCACCTTTCCACAGTTCCGCAACGATAGAGTCCTCTCCAGCTGCCTTATTATTCTTAAGAAGTTGAATGATCTGGCCCACTTCTTCCAATGAAGGGGGAAGCGAGTCCGGGTTTAGTGTGGTTTGTTTATAGTCGAAGTCTTCGATGGGTGGGTCACAGTTGAGTAGATTTTTAAAGTAGTGAGCCAAAAGGTGGCAGTTGCCCTTGTCGTTATAAGCCAGTTTGCCTTGTGAGTCTCTGAAGTGGAGGCTTGGCGGAGAATATTTTCTGAGTGCCTGCTTAAAGGTTCCAAAGAAATCTCTGGAATTATTCTTAGCAAAGCTCTCTTCGATTTGGGTTAGTTGGTTTTGTGTGAAGGTTCGTTTGGTTCCTCGAATTATATTGGCTGTAACCTTTCTTTGTTCCAAAAATGTATGCCAATTTTGCTTTTTCTTTTAAGAATTCCACTTCACCCAAGCTATCTGTCTTTGGGCTATTGCATTGTCACAGTCTTCAGTCCACTAGGGATGCTTCCTTCTTCTAGCCAGAGGGGCGAGTTAATTGGCCGCCTTGACAAGAGTCTCCTTTAGTTGGTCCCAGTTGTTTAGGTCTGTGTTGTTTAGTCTCTGACTTAGTTCTTGACTGTTCTTGAGTTGCTCGACGTCAAATCTTACCATTCTGGAGGTTCTGTGTAATCTAGTGCTACTAGGCTAAAAATATAGTGTATATTATATAATATTTTATTATAACCAGCACGCCGATGTCATACGCTATTGCGTTCCGGTGTGTTTGGATGACGTCAAATAAAAAAATAAAAAATCTTGTGTCTCTACTGTTGTCTGTTTAGTATTGTCTGTCTAGTCTTGTCTGTCTAGTTTTGTCTGTCTAGTCTTGTGTGTCTAGTCTTTAATGTCTACTCTTGTCTGTCTAGACCTGTCTGTCTAGTCTTGTTGGTCTAGTCTTGTCTGTCTAGTCTTGTCTATTTAGTCTTGTCTGTCTAGCCTTGTCTGTCAATATTTGCCTGTCTAATCTTGTCTGTCTAGTCTTATCTGTCTACTTTTATCTGTTTAGTCTTGTCTGTCTAAGACATCAGAATCTACTGCACAAAACATAAGCTCGCTAAACCAGCAGAGCCTTCTAATCAGTCATATTGAAGTAAATAAAACATGGACCGAAGCAGTTATGCAAAGCAAGCCCATGCCAGGGAAGCACCTGCTACGAAAGTAGAAAGAAAACCAAGGACTGAAGCAGTTTTCATGAAAGCAGAATGCCGATCCTACTCGGATCTTTTAAAAATGGTTAGAAGAAACGGGGAAGAAAGTAGATACGGGAAAATCGAGAACAAAAATTAGGTGTACAAAAAGGGAGAACTACTTTGCCCACGTTGACTTCAAACGTCAACGTGGGCAAGGCAAATGAAATGAAAGAAGAGCTGACTAAAAAATGGCCCTCCAATCAAATTCAAGTGAAATCTATCGAAGCTATTATGCACATAAAAGATCTAGATGCACTCACAATACAGCAAGAATTGATAGAAGCTGTCAAACTGGAATTAGGAGATCCAATGATACTGGTTAAGGTGAAAAATATGATTCCCTCCTATGGGGAAAACTAAGTGGCAACAGTTTCACTCCCAAGGGAGCAAGCCTCTAAGCTTGTAGAAAATGGCAAAATTAGAATATGCCTCTGCCTCTGCCTATGCCGAGTAAATGAGAGAATTTAACAAGTCAAATGTCGTAAATGTTGGATAACGGGGCACACACAAGGCGAATGTAAAGGTCCAAATAGACAACATTTGTGCTTTAGGTGCTGACAGGAAGTTCACGCTGCAAAAGACTCCAAGGAAGAAGTTTTCTGCCCAATTTGCCTGGAAACAGGTCTCAGAGTGGACAAATGCGCGTGCCCGGTATTTCAAAAGGCGCTGGCTGAGACAAGACGCAAAAATAACCTGCTAAAATGTCGATAAACTTCATTCGAGTAAGCGGCATGCGTAGCCGTGCTGCGCATGACCTTCTGATTACCACAATGCGGGAAATGTGAATAGATGTCGCAATACTAAGTGAACCCAACAAAGAGTCATTGCAGGGAGAATGGTACATTGACGATAAAAAAAACGTGACAATTATTCTGGACAATACAAACCGACACGTGCTAAATTTTGTTAAAGGACCTGGTTTCGTCTGGGTCGAGCTCCAAGAAATGTTAATTTATAGCTGCTATCTCCCACCAAATGACAGGCAACGAGAGCTTAAGGTATTACTCACAGCGCTCAGTCAAGACTTTAAAAGGCAAAGAAAACCTAAAGTGGATGAGGTAATTTTAATGCAAAATCTCCCTTCTGGAGATGCCCGGAAATTGACAAACGCGGCGATCTGGTGATGGATTGGGTAGCTAAACTGGATTTGTACGTGGCAAATGAAGGATCTGCACTCACTTTTGAGCATGGATGCAGTTCTTTTATCCTGGACATCACCGTCACTACTGGAGAACTCGTGGGAAAAATTACAAACTGGCAAATCCTAAACAAGGAAAGTTTGTGACTTGTACTTTTGCGACCATATATATCTCTACTACCAGATGCAAAAAAGACATCCCGGACCCCTGCCCATATATAAAGTCCAGAAGGGATGGCATACCAAAAACATAAAAGTAGAGGATTTTTCTAACAGGTTTGAAGAGGAAATTGGAAAAATAAACGAATGCACGCTGGAAAGACTCATATTAATCCTGCAAAAAAACTACGATGCTACCTCCAAAATTGCATTAAATATGCAGCCAGAAGTCATTCTGAAAATTATGGCAGACGGCAAATTTCAAGAAAATTCAAGAAAGGCAAAGCTGGTTCTTCTTAGAAAAGGGAATAAGACTACAGACCTATATTCCTCGTTCCATCCAATATGTTGATTGATTGTTGATTAATACTTGATGTAACAGGGAAACTACAGAAATAGCTACTGCTTTCAAGACTAAAGGAAGGACTCAAAAAATGCAAAAATCTTTCAGATAGGCAGTATGGGTTTCGAGAGATATAGTCCAACGTGAATGCTGTTTTGAGGGTCTTAGAAGCCAACAAAAAAAATCAGCTGGCACACAGAGAACATGGCAGATGCTCATAATATTGCATGCGCTCATTACATTGGATGTTCAAAATGCCTGCAATTTGGTAGCCTGGAGAGATATTATGAGAGAGCATCAAGAAAGAAAAAATTCCCTATACATTTTTGCGCCTTATTGGCAGCTACCTGTCTAACACAAAAATAGTTATAGAAACAGGCGGAGAATCCGCAGCATGTGAGGTAAACAGTGGTGCGCCGCAGGGTTCCGTTATGTGCCCTTCGCTTTGGAACATCTTATATGATGGCGTACTGAGGCTAAGACTACCCTACGGCATAGAAATTGTTGGCTTCGCTGACGATTGAGCCATTGTTGCAATGGCTAACATGGTCATCAAAATTGTGGGTAACTGGCTGGAGGGCAAAAGACTTAAGCTGGCAGCTTAGAAAACAGAAGCTGTTCTCCTTACGGGCCAAGGGAAGATGGGACCCATAAAATTTAAAGTGAAAGGGGAGACAATAATCCCAAAATAATTTGTAAAATATCTAGGGATAATTATACACAGACAACTCTCCTTCAAAGAGCACATCAAACAGGTGACGACTAAAGCTGTTAAATCAACCAAGGTCCCTAAGAAAAATTAATGCCTAAAGTAGGCGGCCCAAAAAGCAGCAAAAGAAGAATGCTAGCTGCCGTAGTAAACTCTACCATCCTGTATGGTGCTCCAATATGGTCCAACGCCATAGAAAAATCTAGCATAAAGAGATTGCTAACTTCTCTCTATATGACGATATTAAGAGATGCCGCACTAGTGATAGCTGGTACCCTGCCAATAAAGTATACCATGGAGGAAAGAGTTCTGCTTCATAAAGCAAGAAACGACCCAACAGTGATAAACAAGAAGGAAAGAAGAAAAAACGCTAGGGCGCAAACGCTTGAAAAGTGGCAAAAAATGTGGAGCAATGTCAAATTCGGGTAGTGGAGTAAACTTTTTATCCCACAGATAGAACCATGGGCTACAAGACAACACGGGGAGGTTGGCTATTATATAACCCAGGTACTCTGCGGCCATGGTTCTTTTAAATAATACACCTGCAACATCGGAAGCATAGAAGACAATCTGTGCATATACAGTGGCTGCACAGATATTGTCCAGCACACTATTTTTGAGTGCAACTGATGGGTCCCGGAAAGAGATACATGGATAAACCAGACCGAATCCGAATCCGAGATCCGATCTGAAAGTGACAATATTAGTTAATATAATACGCAGATAGCCTACCGACTGGGCGTACGCCGAGGATATGTTACAAAGCAAAATCAGCGGTAAAGAGAAAGACGAAATAAAGATACAAGGCATATATAGAAACAAATTCTGAACCCCTAAACACCGTTGTGAATGGGGGATGTAGGAATGGACAAACATTTTGAAACATATACAGTGACATCTTGAGGAGATGTTAATAGCGGTACCAACATGCTTGTGATCAAGGGGAGTACTTGACAAGTTAATGTCTATCGTACCGCTTGCTACGTCCTCTATTGTCTTGTCTGTCTAGTCTTGTCTGTCTAATCGTGTCTGTCTAGTCTTGTCTGTCTACTCTTGTCTGTCTAGTCTTGTCTGACTAGTCTTGTCTGTCTAGAAATGGGTATTATAGCCAGGGATAATCTAGCAAGTGAGCTGATTGTCAACTCGGTCCCTCAACCTGGCACCGGAAAAGACCGAAGCTGTCCTGCTGACAGGCTACAGGAAACTCGAACAATCTTTTAAAGTGATGGGCGTAGACATAAAACCGAAGCACAGCGTAAAATATCTAGGTATCGCGACCTAGGAGGACCTAGAAGTAGCAAGCGCAGGCTACTAAGCACTGTGGCACATTCCTTCATGCTATACGGTGATCCCATCTGGGTAGAAGCTCTTAATAAGGTAAAAATAGCGAAACTAGCTACGGTCCAAAGGAATATGGCCCTACGTAAATGCAGCGCCTATAGAACGGTATCTCGAAACGAAGTCCTCAGGAAGTATCTCAGGAATCCCCCCAATTGAACTGCAAGCGAAGTATAGGAAAGACCTGCACGAGGCAGGGAAAAACGTTATGGAAAAAAGAGTAAGTTAAAAGAGACAGGGAAAGAATAAATATTACCAAATGCCATAGATGCTGGCAAACTGGGCACATTGCAAAAGAATGCAATGGACCAGATAGACAAAAGCTGTGCTAAAAATGCGGAGAAGATGACCATATTGCCAAGGAATGCAACAATGAAGAATTTTGTCCCATTTGCAAAATTAAAGGACATCGGGCAAACTCCGGAATGTGTACAGCATTCCAAAAAGCGCTGACGGAGGCGAGGCGCAAACAAGTCACACAGCAGAGCTCAGAATACTCCAATTAAATGCAATGAGATGCCGAGCGGCCAATGACCCGCTTAACGTCACAACACGCGAACTGAAAATAGATATTATTATGCTAAGTGAACAAAACAAAATTCGAATACTGGAGGGATGGTACACAGATGACAAAAAAGATGCTGCGATAAAAACGCTCAACAAAAACACGTTGGTACTAGGCATTGGATTTGGGCTTAGGCTTGTATGGATTAAGTTGCATCAGTCTGTAATTTACAGCTGTTATCTATCACCAAATGATAGCCTGGCGAATCTTAAAAAATCACTGGCCGAGCTCAGTTATCAAAGAAGAGAACAAAATAAACCAGTCCTGATTGGAGGACACTTTAATGCGAAATATCCATATTGGGGATGCCCATTAATGCACAAGCGTGGGGATATCGTTATGGACTGGGTGACTGAACTTGATCTGCATGTCTGCAATAAAGGAGGCACACCCACTTTCGAACGTGGCAGGTCCCATTCTATTCTACACATCACCCTTACTACGGGAGAACTTGCAGGAAAAGTTAGAAGCTGGGAAGTCTTGGACCGTGAATCGCGAAGCGACCATAAATACATTTATATTGTGTTAGAAGAAAATCAACGAGGTCTACCCCCTCAGCGCCAGAGCTGCCAGGGATGGTCGACAGGGAAGATAGATCAAATGATATGCGGCACCAACACAGGATCGGCCGCCACTGCGATGCAGGCTGGGTGGTCCACCAGGGGTGCCAACTGTTCAAATGTGGCAGAAGATGTCTGGAGCGCTGGACAAAAAAACGGGAAGCCGATACGCCGGACGGGATGATCGCTACCCTTACCAACGTCTGTAAGGAATGTCTTCCGGCTAGGAATACCTCATCTAAGAAGAAGAAAGTGTACTGGTGGACTGAAGAGATCAGTAAGCTGAGAAAGACCTGCGTTAAGGCCAGACGTGCGTACCAAAGGTGCAAAACAAAAAATGCAGAGCTGGCGGCAAGGAAAGAAGCTCTACGAAAAAACTATTTAGACTCTAAGAAAATGCGACGGAAAACCATGAACTTATAAAAAAGGAAATGTTGGCTAAACCTTTGCGCGATGATTGACCAAAACCCCTGGGGAGACGCGTACCAAATAGCGACTAGAGAGCTAAAGATCCGAAAGACCAGCCTGTGCCCCAACCCGGACATGATGGAAAATATTTACAACGAACTATTTCCAACTCACCCAACACGGTACTGGGATAAACCGACTTGCAGGGAAGTACCAGAATCTACCACCGAGAAACTAGTACTGGCCAGCAACCGGCTTAAAAAAGACAGAACACCAGGTCCGAACATGATCTTATCGGAAATCGTCAAAACTGCATGCAGCGCTGTACCCCAGTACGTTCCAAATACTATGAACAAAACACTAAGAGATGCTGTGTTTCCACAGAACTGGAAAAAAGCAAAACTTCTTCTGCTACGAAAAGGTGACGAAAAGAAAAAAGGTGCCGCTTAACGAAACAACGTCCTATAGGCTTCTCTGTCTCCTGGACACTGTAGGCAAACTGTTGGAGCAGTTGCTGCTACTAAGGATAAAGAAGGAACTTAAAGCCGGTGAAAATCTCTTGGATAATTAGTATGGTTTTAGGGAAGGGCGATTTACAATCGACGCTCTAAATAAAGTTGTGGCCATAGCAGATGCCGCCAGGAAGGGTACCTGGAAAACCAGAAGGTTATGTGCACTAATTACCCTTGACGTGCGAAATGCGTTTAATTTGGCCTGCTGGCAGGACATTATGGAGGAAGTCACGCGACGCAGCTTCCCTTCGTATCTGCTAGCGATGATTGATAGTTACCTATCCCAGCGGGAAATCGTCTTTGTCTCAGATGGCCACTGCACTACCAAGCAAGTCCACAGTGGTGCACCGCAGGGCTCAGTCATGGGCCCAACGCTGTGGAACATGGTGTACGACGCGGTTCTTAATCTCAAGATTCCGGAAGGAGTGGAGACTGTCGGCTTTGCAGATGACCTCGCCCTGGTGGTATGTGACAAAACTGAGCTGAGAAATAGACAAATGGATGGGGGATAAGCAGCTCATACTAGCACCCAAAAAGACCCGGGCAGTACTTTTAACAGGCAAGAGAAAAATAGGGGATGTAGCATTCAAACTTAGAGACGTTGTCATGAAGCCAAAGAGTGCTATAAACTATCTAGGCGTCATGATTGAGAAGAATTTGGCATTTAGAGAGCAAGTCAACAAAGCCGCGGACAAAGTCCATAAATCCCTATCGGCGCTGGAAAGGCATATGCCGAAAGTGGGAGGACCGCGAAGCAGCAAGAGAAAACTGCTATGCACGGTGGCTCACGCTGCTTTGCTCTACGCGGCCCCTGTCTGGGCGAGAGCTATGGACGCAGATGGCAACAAACGCAAGCTTGGAGCGATCCAAAGAATCAGAATTCTCTCAGAAGATCCTCGCGATCAGAATCAGTAGTGCCTATAGAACTATCTCCAGGGAAGCGGTCTTATTGATAGCAGGGATAGCGCCAATAGAACTATTAGTTCAGGAGAGATCTTCGCAGCCAGACACGAAACTACTACGATCAGCAAGAAAGAAATATAGAAAATAGGAAGGGCGGAATTACTTCGGGCGTGGCAAAATGACTGGGAAGCCAGCGAAAAGGGTTAATGGACAAGGTTGCTGATAAGGGATGTGGCAAAATGGGCAGAGAGGAAGCATGGAGAGCTGAATTACCATCTAACCCAAGTCCTCAGCGGACAAGGCTGTTTTAGGGATTATCTTCACAAGATCGGGAGAGCTTCCGACAGAGAGAAACAAGTTGCTATGCGACATAGAACCTCGGAATACTATAGAGTTCATGCTAGAATCTGAAAACAACTGGACAGCATTCAGAAAGTCATATCTGACATAATGAGCTCCAAAGAGAAGGACGAGAGAAGCAGACAGAAGGCAAAAAACTACTACAAAAAACTAACTAAGTAAACTCGAACCAGAACCAGTAGCTGGATGACGAAAGTAAGGCAAGGAAGAAGACGAAGAAGGTGAGAGACACCTTCACTCTCAACTAGGGCGGCATTCTAAAGCCAAGTGGATAAGGGGTTTAGTGAGTGAGAGCCTCACACTCAGGTTGGGAGAGCTTCCCCAAACTACCATAAAAAAAGAAAAAGGCAGGGAAAAGCAAAACCGCCAGAAAAGGGGCCAGCAAAAACTCAGACGTGAATGGCAAGAGGCATGATCAAGTTCAGTAAAGGATCAGTGGACAAAAATCCTCATCCCGGTCATAGAAACGTGGACTAGGCGTAGGCATGGAGAATTATCATACCACTAACCCACGGGTCACGGATGCTTTATAGATCAGCTCCATAACATTGGGAGGGCATCTGACCCAGACTGCGTCTCTTATGTACGAGTGTCCAAGATAGGATAAAGAACGGGTGAACTAAAAGACCTAAAACTCGACCCAAAAAATATGATGGATCTACTATTGAAGTCCAAGAAAGACTGGGACACAATAACAGGAATTATAAAAAAAAATTATATCCCAAAAAGAAAATGATGAGAGGCAAGTGAAATGTATCGAACCCCTAATTGTCTGTCGTAGCAAGCACTTTCGTTAACTTGAGCAAGTGGTCTCCCCTGGAAAAACCCACACATCTCGGGACCGCTCTTCGCATAACTTCGAGGAGGTGGTGTATCACACTTTGTGTGGCATATCGTATTTTACCCTTACAACCCTCTTCCATTAGCCATGATTATGGGTTCAGGGTTATAGCATGTTTTCCAGTTCTTTTCCGTTTCTTCTCATCGTTTTCATTTCATTCGACATTATACAGGGTGGCTCAAAATTACCGAAGGGGTTTGAGTTCATCATAACTTTTTATTTAAGTTTTTTTTAATACAGTATATGGAATGGAGAATATTTTTAATTTAATTATGAAAAATTATATCTCGCAAGTGGTGGCCATTTTCTGCTTCGCATATTCGTGCTCTTTCCAAAACATTTTCCGTAACCTTTCGCAAAACTTCAGGTATTATGTTGTTGATTTCGTCGTGTATATTGTTTTTTAATTGCTGGATGGTTCTAGGCTTATTAATATAAGGTGACCAACTATTTTTTGTTCAAAAAGAGTACACTTTGCAAGTATTTCATAGGTGAAAAAAAAAAGAAGAAAAAACGATAAAAACTTTATTTTCTTTTAAAAAAATATTTTTCTTCGGCGTGGACTTTTTTTGCTAAATGAGGATGTTGGTCTAATAATGTAGCCACATCCGAACAACTTTCATTTTGCATATTAAATTTGACTGTTAAGACGGCAGATAATGTTTTTACAGAAAGTTGCGACTTCTCACTGCTCCAATAATCATTCCCTAGTGAAAATACCCTTTCAACAGCAGCATTAGTGCGTGGACAACATAAGGAAATTTCTATTAAAACTTTTAAATTTTCATGTGAGATATGTTCTACTCTAAAATGCCGAAAGATTTCTACCTATCTTTTGTCAAGTTCTATTTTGAAAATAATTTTCTCATCGTTCCATTTCTTCAATTTTCTCTTCATTTAAATATAAATTTACTCTTCGAATTACTTCAAAGAGAAAATTGTCATTAATAACAATATCTTTTACTTCCTTCATTACAAATTCGACTGCTGAAGAAACTTCTTTCCATTCAATTATCTAAATATAATAAATTCATAATCTAAATTATTCAAAAATAAATCTAATTATTCAATAATCTAAAAAAATGTTTTAGAAATACAAATGAGTATAAAATTATACAAATGAGTACTTTCAGAGTACAGGATTTGAAAAGAGTATGGTTTGCGAAAAAAGAGTACAAAACTCAGTAAATGAGTATAGTTGGTCACCTTAATTAATATAGACTTTTCCTTACAAATATCCCCAAAGGAAACAGTCTGGAGCGGTTAAATCCGGTGAACGCGGAGGTCAATTAAAATCGCTTTTACGCGAAATAATTCGTTCACCAAAGATGTCGCGTGAAAGAGGCATTGTGTTCCTCGCAGTATGCGCTGTGGCTTCATCCTGTTGGAACCATAATGGCGGATGGTTTTCCACAGCTGACCTTCCACCAGTGATGGAAACGGCCTTTCCACCAGTGATGGAAACGGCGACAAAATTTTCATTTCATTTACATAAAAATATGGGCCAATTATCCTTTCCGACGAAATACCGCACCAAATAGTACCTTAAGTGGGTGTAACTGTCGCTGTTGAACTACTCTTGGATTTTCCGTAGCCCATATCCTGCAGTTTTGCCTATTAACGAACATATTTAATTTAAATGGGCTTCGTCGCTGTTAATTAAATTATGAATCAAATCATGATTTTCTTCTGCTTTTTGCCGGAAATAAATTGCATAATCAAGTCGTTGCTGGTAATCTGTCGGTTTCAATTCTTGGACAAGCTGAATTTTGTATGGAAACAATCTTTTTGAATGCAAAATTCTCTGCAGCGACCTTCGTGAGAGGCCAAGTTGTGTCGAACGTCTCCTGGTTGATGTTTCTCCATCTTCCCGAATTCTCTCCTGTACCCGTTCAATATTGTCATCCGTTTGCACCGTTCGTCGTCTTCCGGCACCAGGAAGGTTCCTTACTGCCCCTTGTTGTCGAAAATTTGCAACCAGGCGGTTTATTGTTGACTCTGAGGGTCCAACCCGCACATTATAATAACGACGATATGCACGCTGAGTCAAAACAATGGACCGTTGATTTGAGAAATAAAGTTCAACGATTTGGGCTCGTTTTTGAATTGCGTATTGTTCCATTTTTATGTTCAAATTGACAAACGACTTAGAAAACGACAGTCACATAGGCGAAGCATACTCAAAAATCAGAAATAATAACATCCACCTTCTCTCTCTCTCTCTCTCTCTTAGTTCCTGTTTCCCCCAGTGAGGCATAGGGCTTCTACCAATTGTCGCCATCTGACTCTAATTCGAGCGACGACCTTCAACTCATTCCACTATTTGCCGGTGGAGGTGATTTCGGCTTCAATTGTGCGTCGCCATGTTGTTTTTGCCCTTTCTCTCTTTCTCATACTGCCTTGGGGATGCCAGTCCAATGCTTGTTTTGCAATGTTTTGTGGATTGCGCCGTAGGGTGTGTCCAATCTAGTTCCACTTTCTTCTCTTTATTTCAACGTCTACTGGAAGTTGGTTTGTAGAACGAAGCAGATCGTGGTTCGATATCACTTCAGGCCATCGGATTCGAAGGATCCGTCTCAAACAGCAGTTTGCGGAAACTTGCAGTTTATTTGTGCTGCTTTTAGTTACTTTCCACGTCTCACTTCCGTAGAGCAGGATGGATTTGACGTTACTATTATATAAATTGAGTTTCGTTTTACGGAAAAGTATTGAAGAGCTCCAAACGTTATTCAGTTGGGCGAACGCTCCCTTCGCTTTGTTGATTCTTCTGGCGATGTCTAGGTCGGCCCCTCCATCCACTGCTATGATGCTGCCCAAGTAGCAGAACTGTTCGCATCTTTTTACTGTTACGCCGTTTACTTGTATGTCCCTGCTAGTGGTAGCGCCAATCCGCATATCCTCTGTTTTTTTGGTGTTTATGTGCAGGCCTATCTCTTCAGCTTATTGTTGTAGCTTAGCTGTTTTGTCCATTATGTCGGTAAGTGTATAGGACATGAGGCAGATATCATCGGCGTAGTCGAGATCTTCTAGCCTGCTTGATAGTCCCCAGCGTATTCCTCGAGGCTGTATTGTAACGCTCGTCATGACCTCATCTAGTACTATTAGGAATAAAAGCGGGGAAAACAAGCAACCCTGTCGGAACCCTTCTGAGAGATTCCCTTCGTGTACCACGTTGCAAGAGTAGTCCGCATACGATGCTTTTATGATGTTTACTATTTTGGGTGGGACGCATCTCCGGTCTAAAGCCGTCCAAATGCTTTCCCGTTTAATAGTATCAAAAGCTTTTTGAAAGTCTCCGAATAATAGAAATACCGTGATATGCCATTCTACTGCTTGCTCTGTTATAATCCGCAACGTATTAGGACAACATCCACCTTGGGACAGCTTAACTAATTAAATCAAGGGGGGAACACGGAAATCTTCTGTTGCTCTTAAGCACACAGCGCTCGAGATGCATTGTGTGAGCCTTTCCAAAATTTCCGTGTTTCTCCCTTCATTTAATTAGCTTAGCTGTCCCAAGGTGGATGGTATTATTTTTGATTTTTGAGTAGGTTTCATTTCAAATTCCCCAAGTCTTCTTTAGAAAATACTGAAAGAAATAAAATAAAAAAATATATTTTGGGCCGCCTTGTAGTCACGTTATTAAACTAGTGCCATTGTTTTTCAGAAACTAGCATGTAGTAGACCATCGTCCTTTCGTCGCCCCTCTTTCAATAAGTTGTCTCGCTGCATGCCACCTACCACAGACGAATATGGTGTGTGCAACTTCATCTTCTTCCGCACAATATTCGCAGAGCCTGTCACTAGCTTTTCCTATCCTGTGCAGGTAATCCTTAAAGCACCCATGCGCGCTAAGTAAGTAAGGGTGAGATAGTATTTTGCCTCTCCATGTTTCCTCGTTTCCCAGCGTCTTACATCGTTGACTATGTTTCTTGTCCTCTGTCCTTGCTACCTGACCCAGTCGCGTTGTCATTCCTCAAAAATTTTGGCGGTGGCGGCTGTTGTTTCCTCGCTCCTAATTGTTTTGTTTCAACAGTCTTGTCTGTCTAGTCTTATCCCTCTGGTCTTGCATGCCTAGACTTGGGAAGTCTGTTTTGTCTAATCTTGTTTATTCTGTGTATGCGAGAGTGTACCATGTGTACCTTAATACCTGTGTATGCGAGAGTGCACATGTATTTAGTCTAGCATCTCCATCTGTAAGTATTAAATGAAAATAAGTGGTTTGGTCAGCTGAAAGCTGAAAATATTCAGGAAGATCTTGAACTAGCTATTCCTTTCAGATTTCTACAAAAACAAGTAAAGATTGCTTCTATTGAAACTTATTAATGAGTTCTTTGTTTGATAGAAAGTCTTTGTCTTTCTCTTTGTCAGTCATCTTAGTCTTTGAAAGTCCTTTCTGTTTCCTTTTTTTAGTCATTACCTCCTCACAGATAGTTTTGTCACATCTACTTATATATTTTTAATGCTCTATCCTAATCTACAAATATAATCGTGCATGTCTTGTCTTTTTAGTTCACGGAATACACTTCTCAGACCAGCCTTTTCTTAGCAACTTTATCAAGACTTGTTAATCCTTGAATATATTCACCGTTCCTAGCTACCTTCACGGAAAAAAGTACACCGTACAAATTACAGTTTCAATTGAAACGTGGGTCCTTACGAATACAAATTTGTAGAGATTGCAGTTTATACAGTAATTTTTAAAACTTATTTACTAATAAAAATATTACAATCCCAAGGTGTGAGTTTTAAGGCCGATTCTCATATACGCGACACTATCTACGCGACGTTTCACAATGAACTGTCGCGAATTATCACGTCAAAGTATGCTAGGTATTCTCATATATGCGACACTCTGCTAAGCGATTATTTGCTGCAAATGTCAAATCTGTAGTTTCTCTACATTTCAGGTTAAGTTATATTTTCAAAATGTCATGTTCGTCGAGTTAAGATGATGTTTTTTTCGTCTTAGTCATGTGTTATGAAAATGAGAAATTTAAAGGAAAGAAAAGGAAAAGAAAATATATTGGTTGCATCGGATCTTAAGAACAAAACTAGTAGAAGGAGAATTCCATACTCTCTTCAACAAGAGTCTGTAATTTATTTTCAAATTAGATCTACTAACCTGTGTTGATTACTGTAATTTTTATTTTGTAAGTCATACAGTTCAACATAATCAGCCACAAGAGCGATCAATTCCTCTGCTTTTTAGTCGTTCATTTCATTCATTTTCGAAAACACGCCGTTTTTTGACACAATCCGTCATTCGAATCAGAAACAAACGTCATGCGATGTGCAACAAAACGTAAAAGAATGCTCACGAAATAATCCCAGCGACAGCGCGCTGAATTCCGACGTTTAGTAACTGTCGCGTAGCCATTGAAACAATGTAATCATTATTTGACAGGCGATTTCGTGAAACATCCCGTAGCTGTTGTCGCGTATATGAGAATCGGCCTTTACAATTTTAAAAAATACTTTTAGTTAAATGAAAAGTTAATATATTTTTGACATATTATTTGGGAACTTTTCATCATATAATATATATTAATTGTTAGTCCAAACTCTAAAAATTACGATTTTTTTGTGATGTATTTATTACTTCATAATATATTATTTCTTATTTATTTTCAAACTAAAAATTACAGATTGGGCTATTACTCGGTGACTATGAGAAATGAACGCCGAAATATTACTATCTCATTTAAGAAACTAATTTCAAAAACTTTAATATAGATGATGTCGGCTTCGTTTTGTTTACACAATTTCGGAAGGTACAGGATATATATCCTGTTTTAAAATTGGAAGCGTTTTTGAACTCATTTTCAGTTCGGCTATGGCATAATTGCGCCGTTTTCAGGTTAAGAAAATTTAATAAAATAATTTTATAAGTGAATAATAATATTGTGAAAGTCCATCCATCTTACAATTTTGGTAAGTACCAATATAAAATTGTATATTAATGCTTTCAATAATTATAGTGTAAACTAACTATTATTTGAAATTTATTGAATTTGTGATATTCAAAGAATAACATTATTATTATCATAATAATAGTTAATTTAATTTCAATAATATATTATGATAAGTTTTTTTTTTAATTTCAATCAATTATTTCTTTTTGGTTGAAGAAGGTTTTGTTCTGTGTTTCAAGCTTATAATTAGTATCCTTTTACTAATTTGGTGATTATGGATACAAAAAAATGCATAGACTTAAATTTCCATAGTAATCATTGTTATAACTTAAAGCAGGGGTCTCCAAACTACGGCCCGAGGGCCACATCCGACAGATTTTGTCCGGCCCGCGGAGAGCTAGCATACTTGAAAACTCCTTTTAGAGAACATATTTTTTATAGCAAATTAAATTTAGTTTACTGAAGTATTCTAATTTTATGTTGAATAATTATTAATATGACATCTACATTGATATGGTCATGGGCTAACTACTCATAACATTGTTGTAGGCTTATTGTTATTGTTTTTGTGATAAGTTGGATAAAGAAACACAGAATTGTAATGAGTAAAGACATGTATAATATGCAGAAAATTTAACTTCAGTATATAATAACTAACAAATTATTGAAATGAATCCAAATAACATTTTATACATTTTAAATAAAAACATAACTTATAACAAGCATAATGACATATGAAATACTAATGAGATTTATGTAATTGAGATTTTCCACTGACAATAGTTTGTAGTTGTGGACTAATTTTACTTGTACCAATTATTAAAAGAGATTTAAGATGCTCATCAGTTAATTTAGATCTGTAAACATTTTTTGTGTACTTCATTTTGGAGAAGGTCTTCTCACACAAATAAGTAGTACCAAAAACAGAAAACAGCCCACGAGAAAATTTATGCAAATTATCAAATTGTGTCAGTGGAAGAATTATAAAATTCCAACAAAGATAAGTTTTGATATTTGTTCTTAATTATATCACTGCACTGTAGATCAATCTTTTCCATTTGAAGTTCCGGGGCTAGGGTTTCAATGTCAGTATCAAAAGGATTCTGAAAAATCTTAATTTGATTCGCAATGGCATCAAAGTCCGAGAAACGAGTATCAAAATTTATTTTCAAAGCACTCAAAGTTTCGATTGCAAAATCGATAGCAAACTCAGTCTCAGTGATGTGGCTGAATATTTCACATGTTTTAAAATGTGAAAAACATTTACTTCGTAGTTGTGATTGAAACAGTATCAATTTCTTCCGGAATGATTTGATATTAGTGTATAAATCAGGAAGATGCTCGTTTTCTCCTTGCAATCTCAAATTCAGTTCGTTCACAGGTTTTGTCAAATCAACATAGAATGCTTCCACAGCCATGCGTTGTTTTGTAATTCAGTAAGAGGGCGATGCTTTTCATTCAAATTCGATCTCGATCACTGCTCGAAGTTCAAAAAAGCGCTGAAGGACTTTCCCACAACTAAGCCAACGTACGGCAGTATGATAAGGTAAGTCATTTTCTCCAATCTCTTCAATAAATTGTCGGAATTGTCGGTGATTCAGCCCAAAAGATCTGATAAAATTAACAGTTGATATGACTGGTTTCAGAACTTCAGACATATCCAAATATTTTCCGCACAAAGACTTGCACTTCATAGCTTTTATCTAATCCTCGAATATAAATCAACACCTGAGCAGTATCTGACACATCCGTTGACTCATCCAAGGCCAAAGAAAACTACTCAACATGTCCATTTTTGTCGAACAGTTGAGACGATATATTTTCAGCGATGTTTTCTACCCTTCGAGCCACAGTGTTTGCTGACATACTGACAGTTTTTAATAAATTTACCTTTTCAAGGCACATTTCTTCGGCTACTGCAATTATGCATTCTTTGATCATTTCTCCATCGGTGAATGGTTTTCCACGTTTTGCAATTTCAAGAGCCACACGAAAGCTGGCACGAGTTGCAGCCTCTTGTTCAGTTTTGAGTTTTGTAAATGAAGATTGCTGCGATTTCAATCCGCGCTGCTTCATAGCTTCGAATTTTTCTGTCCGCAAACTTCCTGTATATTTTGAGTAATTTTGAAAATGTTTTGTTTCATAATGACGTTTAATGTTATATTCCTTGAGAACGGCTATGCTTTCATTGCAAATCAAACATAGCGCCTTGTTACTGGACTCAATTACGAAATACTGAATGTTCCACTGATCTTTGAATTTCTGCATTCACTATCAATTTTTCGCTTCTTTTCCATACTACTAAATCACACACAAAAGCAACAATTCAAATCAAAATACTGTTACAAAGATGTCTTAAACTTAAACACGCACAAACACGTTTTTAGGAGGTACGCACTATCTTATTTCACAACAGTGTCATAGGAACTGACTTGTGGTTGCCCCACTAGCCTTCTTATATATTCCAATTACTGCCATCTAGAAGTGAGTGGAACACACCAGAACTTTCTCGAACCAACGAGATTATTCTGTACGTGCTATTAGCGCAATCTGTTAGCGATAGAAGGTACTACCTATTTCCGCTTGTGTCCACCAGATGTCGTGTCACGTTACTCCTCATGGCTTGTACTCTACGACTAATCTAGAAATTACAGATAAAGACAGGAAAATTAATAATATGCAGTGTTGTCGTTTTGCGGACTTTAGTCCGATTTGCAGCCTTTTTTAAACGTTGCGTACTTTTTCGGACATTTTTATCAGTGGACTACTGTGTGGCATACTGTATAGACGCATCAGTATGCGTCTAACTGTTGACCCGTACGGACGCATATATCTCTTAAGAATGGCGAATGTTAGTTCGCCGAAACGTCGAGAATCCGGTTCTTTTCAGAGCCAACCCTCAGCATCAACGCGGAATCCCCGAGAAAACAATACAACACACACACACACATATATATATATATATATATATATATATATATATATATATATATATATATATATATATATATATATAACTGATTAATATCTAAAAGACAAAGAGCACGATCTAATGATGTCTAACAATAGTACGGACAATCTTCAGTCACTTTTAGCACATGAGTTCAAGATACTCTATGTGAGCCGTTTCGCTGCGTCAAAGCAAGCGACTATGAAACGGTCAAAACCTATAGTGTCAGGGGCTGAAGGCCTGCAGTCTTACAAAAAAAAACTAAAAAGCGACTAAAAACTGGATGTTAACTTAACTATTGCTAGATTATCCCGGTACGTCCGATTCAATTGAATTGTGTGCCAAAGCTTCTACGCTTGATGATTCGGAGATGTTTGTAGATGAGCGCGAGGCAAACCAAATAAATGGTTTCGTGAATTTTGCAAAACGTTACTTTTACACTCAGCACTAACCGGATCAATGTTTATTGCCATCTTGGAACCTTGTGTATGAAAAGTATGCTTGATTCAAACACATTTATCAAAAAACAAATTTGGGAATTATCAACATTAGGTGGCAGATCCTATGTGGAGCACGGGTTGTCACCTACTAAAACAAAAAACAATTATGACACGAAACCATTTATTTGGTTTGCCTCGCGCTCATCTACAAACATCTCCGAATCATCAAGCGTAGAAGCTTTGGCACACAATTCAATTGAATCGGACTTACCGGGATAATCTAGCAATAGTTAAGTTAACATCCAGTTTTTAGTCGCTTTTTAGTTTTTTTTTTTTGTAAGACTGCAGGCCTTCAGCCCCTGACACTATAGGTCTTGACCGTTTCATAGTCGCTTGCTTTGACGCAGCGAAACGGCTCACATAGAGTATCTTGAACTCATGTGCTAAAAGTGACTGAAGATTGTGTGTACTATTGTTAGACATCATTAGATCGTGCTCTTTGTCTTTTAGATATTAATCCTTCAGTTATTTTATGTGTGACCTACATCTTGTGCACTGACACATTAAATCGTAAATTATTTTTACAATATATTGATTATATATATATATATATATATATATATATATATATATATATATATATATATATATATATATAGATTTTTTTTTATCTAGGATGAAAGTAGGGATGTAGGATGTAAGTAGGATGAAAGCCTATAAACAACAACTATCATATTGATGATTGTCAATCGTCTCTGCCTTCAACTAGTAGTACAGTTTCTTCATCGAGTCAATCCTCACTACTGCTAGCCAAAGATAACCATAGTAGGCTTGGTAAATTTGAAAATATTGGCGAATTAAATAATAATTCCAATCCAGTTTCTCGGCTGGAACGATCTATTTTTCAAATCGCATCAAAAAGCATATTTCTATGCCATTTTGCAGAAATTCAGTAAGTGTGGATTTATGTATTTTTTAAGTTTTACTTAATTGTTTCGATGATTTCCTTCATCAGCTATTTTTCAGATTCCCCTTAATGAATGGTTAGCCAAAACTTTTGTTGGAAATAACTTAATAGCAATCTATAATTCTAAAACTTCTTTTGGATTTACTGAAAGTAACCGAAATTGACTAACGCATTTAGTACTTGATCGTGAAAGTGATGGATTACAAATCATACCTACAATTAAACCATCACGATTTATTGAATTAGCAAATGAAATTAAAACTCTTTTTCCAAAAGAATTTGCCAGTACATATTATTCACCTCATGTTAATAAAACAAAATTCTCCAAAGGGATACCAGCTAAAGGCAAGCTGATTTATCATCACAATCCCCCCAATTTTCCATCCTCCCTCCTGCCCGAAATCTCCAACATGGTACCATTCGACGCCAGGTCGCCTTTCCTCGAAAATTATATCCAATCAACCCCCAGTTCTCTCCATCTTCCAAAAACCCCCCGTCACTATTCGTCACAAAATCCCCAAACGCAAGATCCCCATCCCCTACCTCAAACTCCTATCTCATTGCACCACCGAACTTCCACCCGAGCTATCTTCCATCCTCAACTCTGCTCCCGCTGCATTCAAATAAATGACCATCCTAAACCTAAGAAATTAAAAAAAAAAATAATAATACTAACAATAATAATGAATAAATAGAAAAAATAATAAGCTAAAAAAAAAAGAAATAAATAAATAATAAGTAATCAATAAAGGAAAAAAAAATAAATAAAATAAACAAAAATTATAACAAAAAATAAATAAAAAAAAGAACCGGTCCCAACCAACCAGGGGGGTAATTAAATAATAATAACAAAAAACAACACAGCATCCTCGAACCCAACCCCTAAGGATTGTATCATTTATTTGCTAAGAAGTACCCGAAGACCGAAGGATAAAACATTGCTAAATCTGGTAGCAAAGTTATCTATTTTGCAAGAAAGTAAGTTCATTAAAATTTTGCATTTATGATTAAGATTATTTTATTATCATTAAAATTTTTGTAGATTCATTAGATACTGTCGTTTTGTGGCTTCTGTCTTCTATGATAAAAAAACTACACCTTTAGTTCATGATTCAGTTTCTAACAACCCAGTTAAAAGAAGACATAAGTGAAAGATGGTTAACGACAATCTTATAAAAAATATTCCATCGTGGAATCCTTCTTCAGCTGAGGTGCAGCGAGGATTTTTGTTCCACATCGAAGTAAGTTATTTTCACCAAATCAAAATATTTGAAAAAATATCTTCAATAGAATTATGTAGAATATTTATATTTCCTTACTTGTAGGCAGAGAATGATAAAAGTGAGACAATTGACCGAGCGAAACGGTTTATGAGTATTCAAAAGATATCATTTCAACCACGCCCAGTAATTGTTGAGCCTTCAGAAGCTCTAAGCTCAATTCAAGTTATTGTGAATGACGTATTATATAATGCTGATTCTACTCTTGATGCTGTGAAGATATCATTTTTTATATTTTTTTGCATTGGGCATTAAATATCCACCAGAAGCTCGATCAACGTGGTTATTAATTCAAAAAATCATATTTGATATACATACCGACGATGATAGAAACTTACCAACAAGTTTGACAACGCTGATTGGAGACATCAAATCAACTCAACGCAAGAACATTTGTTTCCTGTTTAAAGTTTTTCCCGTTGTATCAGTAAATTTTTCATTATTATGATAATTGAATTTACTTAGAGTTATATTAAGTAGTTCGCGTTCAATAATATTATAATATTAATTTTATCTTCATTTAAATGTTTTATTGGAAAAAGTTCATCAACGATCCACATATGACTTAATTAATACACCAAACAGTAATTACTGAACATTTGCAGTTGTATAAACCAGTTTTTCTTGTTGTTTATTAATAAAAAATATTTTATTAATAAACAACATCACAATGTATATTAGAAGTTCATTCTAATATAATATTTTTCACTACGTAAAAATTAGATACTGACTTCGACTCTCATTTTCAAGCGTATGAAGTTTATGATACAGCAGTTAATTGGCAAATTGTATTTTTTGATGAAGCTGATTGTACATGTTCATTGACTCGTCAGGAAAATGGTAAAAAATATATTTGTTATAGAGTATAAGTTGTTAAAATTTTACCATACATTATTTGTACTTATTTAATAATACATATATTAAGTTTACTGATCATAGATATTATTATATATTTTTATAAAATACCA
Source organism: Phosphuga atrata (assembly GCA_944588485.1). Taxonomy (NCBI): domain Eukaryota; kingdom Metazoa; phylum Arthropoda; class Insecta; order Coleoptera; family Silphidae; genus Phosphuga; species Phosphuga atrata. Next base: position 31,303,537 of record OX155904.1, read on the forward strand.
TTATCACTTATTGTAACCAATTCTTGTAATATTTTTCACATTGTGAGTCGATTCACGTATCAATAGATGACTTATATGTAATAAATATGTTTTATTTGAAAAAAGTAAAAAATCCTTATATGTATATACTTCAATTGTCTTTAGAATACAATTTTTTTAATATTGTTAATTTCTGTTTTCTTATTTTTTTTTTTTTTCTAAGAATTTTGTTTATCCAATGTTAACTAATTCATATTGATGTAAACATTTATGTAAGACATTGTATTTTTGGCAACTTTCTAATTGTCTGCAACACTAATTAAACCATTAAATATAAAAAAAAATTATATGTTTTTCAAACAAATTCATATTTTTTTTTAATTATATATATATATATATATATATATATATATATATATATATATATATATATATATTTGTTATTAAATCATAATGAGTACTTGTAATTGCAACTTTTGTTGTTTCCACGTGTTTCTGTTACAAATAATTGTTATAATTTATTAACGAACATAAATAATTGTTTTTTTAATGATATTATTTTGCTTCAAAGAGATAGTAATTGATCTATATTTTGGTTTAATTACAGTTACTAACATTAGACAAATTGGAAAATCTTCGGTTACTCCTTTTCAACTACTCCTTTCTAAAACTATAAAATATGCATTTTAAGATAAGAGATTTTATAACCTATATCTCAAATTTTAATGCTTTTGTATCAATCCATCAAAAAATTTAAATCATTTTCCACTCAATCATTCTGTAGAATGTACGAATTAAACTTTCAATATTTCCATTCGAGTAAGTATCTAATGTCAAATATAAAAGAAATTTCAGTTTAAAAAACTGTAATGTGTACAATAAGAAACTTTGCTTATTGTTCTTCTGACGATTAAATCGTCCAAGTGAAACTGTAAAAATTAATTTTCAGTTTTTGTTAGTTCGAGTAGTGGTATTAAAAATGACAGTGTGGCTTTGAAATTTCTCCAGCTCAGGGATAAAAAAAAGAAACTAACCCTACTATTCTGAATTGAAAGTTTCATGTTTAAAACTGTAATAATTGGTATGACCCGACAAACCGTAGTTTTCACAGTTTCAAATTCGTAAGGCTGATGCTACTATTTGAAACTGTAATAAATGTTTAGATATTCAGAGCTCTTTTTAGAGTGTACTTTTTTCCGTGTTGATTTGACAATCTAGACAATTTGACAATCAAGTTTAGTCCTCTGTCTAGTCAGTCTTCTGTTTAGTCTTGAATGTCCATATTATATTTAATGTTGATTATATTCTAAAATTTGGCAGATGAAACGCAATTAGCTACTCTATTAATTTATTAATTATAATAGTGATAGATAACGAATATATTACATGAAAAATAAAGTAAGTTTTGTTATTTTTTAACACTTTATACAAGTTTTTTGTTTGCAGAGAAATAATAGCAACGAAATATATTTATATATAGGGAAAATGTGAAACAATACAAATATATATAACATATAAATGTAACTAACTCTTGAGTAAGATTAAGTATTTATCAACTAGTTGTTGTTTTCTCAATAATTTCTTCTTCATTTTGAAATGATTACATTTATAAACATCTAACAATTTATTATTTAATTAATTATTAATTTATTTTTTTGGTATTTTTTTTTTAAATTAATATCGTTCTTATGCTCGTTTTTTTTTTCTTCTACAGCTCGTTTTTTTGTTAAATTTATTATTACATAACACATGTATAATTGTTTAATAGAAACCGCGAAAGGAACCATTAAAGTTGTTGTTATAGTTTTTTTTTTTTTTTGTTGTTTGTCCTCTTCTTTGGCGTACGGCCTTCCTCCGGAAATCAACGAGAACGGAACTAAAGCGGAACGCGTCTAGTGCCAAAATAATTAAAATATTCTTTGGGGAGGGATTAAACTGCGTACAATAATTATTAAGTTTTTCCAGAAAAAAAAAACAGAATACAACTTTACAGCTTAGAGCCAAAAATATTTATGACCTTACCATAATTATTTTTGTACACTTTTTATGTTTTGTCCAACAGAAAAATTGGTTAAAATTAATCTGAAATTAGTAAAAACAGCACCGTCTGCCCATACAATTGCTGTTAAATTTATTGGGTTGTGATTTGCAGACGGGTTAGAACCTGATTTAAATAGTTTTGTTGTTAATTTTAGCCGCTAGCTGCGGCTGGAGGGGCTGCAGCAGTGGCTGGTAGCACAGCTGGCGGCTGAACGTATGGCGGCGGTGGGTATGGGTATGGGGCCTGTTGCTGTTGATTATCCGGCATGAATTTCACTAGAAAAAATTCGAAATAATTTAATTATAATGTTTTTGTTTTAATTTAAAATCTAATTGCCTCCAAGTAAACTATCTACAAAATATTTACAAATTTTTTGGGGACACAACACAGTTTTAATTACAATTTTGGTTTCATATTCCTGTTTAATTAAAAATCATATCAAAAATTCTTTTGGATTTTGGGGACTAAATCCACATTACAAACAAGAAAAAAAAATAAAGAAATTATATTTAGCAAAGAATAATCAAGGCAAACTTTATTTTTATCTGTCTGCCTTTCAAGTGTTTAAAGTTTCATCTTTTTTAATTTTCTGTTTTAAATACCAAACAAACAAGTTTCCTTTGAATGCATGCAACAACTACGTGCAAAATTACCTTAATTAACCCACAGTTGAAAATCCTCTGCACTGTTTCCGTTTTTACATATATTTTTTTTGTTTTGTTTTCATGATTCTTCTCAAAATTTATTGCAAAAATATTGTGCATTACAGCTTTTATTTGTTTAATTTTTTTATTCTTGAGTCGTTCTACATTTGCAATTTTCTCGAACAATTTTGTAATAGACTTGGATTATGATTCATAATTAGTAAGGCTATAGAAATTTTCTCTTGCCGTAAACAATGTTAAATGCATTTTGTTTTAATTCTGGTCTAAAAGGTATTAGGATCAAGAAGAAGTAGTAATTTGTTAAAGTAGTAAAAGTAAAGTAGTGTTAAAGTAATTTGTTAGAAATTTGTTAAAGAAGTATTTTTAGAAGTAATTTGTTAAATTTGCTTCTTAACCCTTGCACGCCAAAGTTTTATCTTGTAATACACCTAGAGTACCTGGGTGTCCACCACAAGGTTATTTTAAATCTTGAAAATTCTTTGAATATGAATAGAATCGTTTGAAATAAATTTACTTTATTAAGTAAGCATCATTAGAATCGATCTATGCTCTTTTCAAGACCCCTACCCTGCTACAGCTTTCATGAAAGCAGTAGAAGTACGGTCTCCGATCGCTTAACACATGCAATGCTGACCGCGCGCTAGGTCAGTATTGCACTTTGGCGACCAGAAAATATTTAAAATTTAAGTAGTGGGGATACTAGCGTGACGTGGCCTTTTCTCTAGCATTAACAATAAGACAAAGGGCCCACATAGCTGTGCGTTATTCAAAATCGTCCTATTGAGGAAGCCAAACGTGTATTGCGAAGAAAACCGGGACTACGTGCTCAGCGTGTATTTATAACTTTTCGCTGTTTGACAAATACCTGATTTTTAACATTTCTGTGACTATCAAGCAGGAAGAACTATCGAAATCTGAATTTGCGAAGTAAGTATTATTTCCTAGTATAATTTTTCTTGCTTATAATATATTATATTTTTCAAAACTCAGTTTTATTGAATCCTGGTTGAATCGTGCTCAAAGAGAAACATATTTGTAATATTTACTTGGAGACTACGATGAAGAATTTGAAGACGACAGTGAAGATAAGAACTAGCTGCCGGCTGAGGCTTTAGTCAAAAAGCCGTCATCAGATATGGGAACTGCACCCGCGATTTATTTGATTTGTCGGTACTTGCTGAGTACCTACATAACTTGACCACGGATTTAACCGGGATTCAGTAAATTTTATGTGATAGATAGTTCCTGGCCACCTTAGGTTACTTATGCCCAGTATATTCATATTTGAATCTGTGCGCTCCGAAGGAGAAGAAGAGATCGGTGCTGAGTCCGATGAGAGCGAAAGCAAGAGCCCTGCGGCAGATAATGCAGAAAATGAAAATGCAGCTGAGGCTGTACTGCAGGCTACCAGTGGGGTCACAGTTGGTGGATAGTGAAACAGCCTCTAGATATAGAGGTGAAATAAGCCTAGAATAAGTCGAATTACCAGTCACAACCAAGCAGACCGGGTACTTGTCGATATAAGCAGATTTCAGATCTCTCTTGCCAGCAAACAGCTAGGAGCGGAAAAGTTGGCAAGAAGCCGGGCTCTCTATTGTCCTAGGTGTGATAAAAAAAACTACCAAAAGCGGATGAATCGAATCGGTACGGTCAACGTCATAGAAGAGTAGCAGGCAAGCGAAACCACTATATTAAAGATCCGTAAGGATATCCGTAGTAAACTCATCACCATAACTCAAGATCATCACGGCTCAAGATTAAATATTACGGAGCTAATAATCCTCCAATCGGATTTCCGGGTGGGACATTTTGAAAAAAGCTATAAAAATAAGTACGTGGAATGTGAGGAGCCTGCTCAAAGCAGGAAAATCAATAATGTGATGCCGCAGAGATTTAAAGACGAATATATTGGGAATAAGTGACCTAAGGTGGCCATGCACGGGGATCCATCACCAGGGCCCTCTTTAGCCAATTGGAGGCCCTAGGCACATTAGGATAATGGGGCCCCACAAAGCACTATTTTGTTAAAATAGACAAGGAAAATAATAATTCATAAAAGTAACTCTTTTAGCATCCACAGGTTAATGTTTAAAAATCTTTGGTGATTGAAGAGATCAAGATTTGAGGTGGGCAAAATCGTTAATCACTTCTTCAAAATCTATATTTTCGAGCATATCGCATTCTATGGACATCAGCTACAAACTGGTTAATCTTTCTTGAAGCATTGTACTTTTTAATTCATTTTTTATTCTTTTCAATTTGCTGAAGAACTGCTAGTTACCATCATGCTTAAATCGATTCTCAATGCAATTTCTACATTTGGAAAGTGTCTTCAATTTTGTTTTCTTTCAAAAGTTGATATATTTCCAATATACTATTAGCAGTCTGTTAAATGCAGATATTCCATTCCCAACTCTTTCTCGTTAACGTCTTCATAATAGATTTCAGCAAATTCTTTGCAACTTTGTCTCAACTCTTTAAAATTCAGTTTTTGGCCAAACAATAACAATAATGTTCTTATACGAACTTAAGCGCTGTTTTATCAAATTATATCAAATATTGGAAGAAAGGTTTCTACTTTGAATTTCTCTTTACCATTCAGTTGTACTGACGGTACAGGGCCATAAAAAAACTCTGGCATAAGTTTCTAGTTCTTGTTTCTTTGAGATAGGTCCTTGAGATAGTAGTCGGATTCCGGATTCCTTTCTTTGACGGACGATTCGAAGTAATCACATCTATACCGGATGTTAAGAATAAAATTATCAAATAAAGTAAACAAATCAGTTGCAAGGTCCAGTGTTGGGCGTCAAGCAGACAGTGCAACTTTGATCTCCGTATTGCAGCAACAGGCAACTCGAAACAAGCTGTTTACTAATTGAAACTATTAAAAAGTTTATAGTTTCTTCAATTAAATTGATAGTTTCTTCAACTAAAGTTGCTCTCTCTGCAGACCGCCTTATCGTTTCTTTCTGAAGATAATTACATGTTTTGTCTATTCTTTCCAATATAGTGCTCCAAATTTCCGTTGGTATAATACATTCTAGGTTTCCCATTTTTGTGGACATACTTCGTCTCTAGTTTCTGTGCCTATTCTGTGTCTTTTGCGATGGGCATCAAAGCTTCTATAATTTGTTGATGACCTTCATACAAGACGCCTACTGCATCAGCTCGGGCTAACCATCTGGTTGGTGAAAAACTTTTAACAACTTTTCTTAACCCCCAATGTTCTGTCAATGAAAAAATGTTGAACATTTTTCGAACCAGTCCAAAGAACTTTGTTGCCTCTGAAACACACTCAGTAACATGGGCATCTACCAAGTTTAGTGAATGTTCCGCACATGATACAAAGGTGGCAATTTCACATTTTTCCTTGATTATTGCTTGTAGACAAGTATGCTTTCCCGAATTCTTCTTCTATAGCTCGACAGCCTGGGGTGGGCCTTGACTTGAGTTACAACATCCTTCCATCTCTCCCTGCTGTTAACCAATTGCAGCCAGTTTCTCGCACCTAATATCTTTAGCTCGTCGATGCAGTCATCTCGCCATCTCTTACGTGGTCTACCCCGAGCTCTTCTTTCATATGAACTCCTGTTCGTCAGTATTTTCGGTCCTCGGGTGCTTTCCATACGCATAATATGTGCAAACCATTGTAACCGTAGTGCCTTTACATGCCTTACGATGTCCGCTCCTCCAATTAGTCTGTCCAGTTCATGGTTCATTCTGCATCTCATGTACCACAGTTTTCCTGTACTGGGCCAAAGATTCAGCGTAATATGCTTCTTTCGCAGACTCGTAGTGCGTTTCCGTTGATCGTAGATATGGTCCATGTTTCACACGCGTATGTTATGACGGGTCTAATGAGTGTGTTATAGATATTTAACTGATTTGACACTTAGAAACTTCTCTCCCAGTAGCTTGTTATTCGCGTAATAATCTCTCTTTCCTGCTACAATTCTCGCACTGATTTCTTTGCTGATTCTGTTGTCGTTAGTTATTTTCGACCCGAGGTAGGAGAAGGTTCTGACTTCTTCGAAATTAAATGCGTTGACCTGTAGTGGCTCTGGTCAGGATGTTGGATCCCTGGTACTTCTCATGAACTTGGTTTTATTCACGTTCATTACTAGTCCGGCTACGCTAGATTTCTGTTCTAAGGAGGCAGTAGCTTCTTTTGGGCTTTCTGCTGTTCGTGCTGATATAATTATATCATCGGCATATGCGCATAGCTGCTGAGATTTTGTGTGTATGTGGCCTGTTATGTACAGGTTTTTAATAACTGATTCAAGTATAAAGTTGAATATCATAGCAGATAACGCATCACCTTGCCTGACCCCTGTCCCGATGTCGAATTCGTCCGTGAGTTTGGATGCTACTAATACTTGAGTACGTGTATTAGTTAGAGTTAAGTTTACCATTCTTATATGTTTTTGAAAAATCCCAAGGGCAAGTAACTGGTACAATAGTTCTTCTCTAGACGCGCTATTAAAAGCTTGTTAGTACTCAACAAACAGGTGGAAAAAAGTTATGTTATGCTCATAACATTTTTCAAGCATTTGCCTTATTAGATGTATTTGGTCCGTTGTTGATCGATTCCTTCGAAAACCTCCTTGGTAGTCCCCAAGTATATCCTCTTCATACATTGATAGTCTATAGTATATTACTTTCCCGACATATTTGATATTAAAAATCGGTCGAGTAAAATAATACTTATTTCATATATTTCCCATGAATAAAGTGCACAATAACATTTTTGTTTATTCTCGTCGCTACGTAATCTGAGGGAATGGTAGAAACAACATCCAATGAACTATTTCAAGCTGCCGCATCTAAGATCAAAATTGGGTTGAAGTTTGCAAACCTCCTGAAAGTAGATCACTTAATGAAGAAAAGGCAAATGCGTACATATAGAAAGACAAAACCGTTTGGAGTAAAGCGCCGCTTCAAGTACATCAAACTTGTGGGCCCAAAAAAGTGGCCCAGATAGATCTATATAAGCTTTATCAGTAGAAGATACTTTCAAAAGAATTATTTTAGTTATTAATTATTTTAGTCAAAATAGTAGATCTTATTACTCGGTATCCTAACAAGAAAGGTAGCAAAGTATAACGCAAAGAATCCGGCTTCGAGGCGATTATGGAAGCCAATAACTATACAAGAAATGTATGCTTTTACTTGGGGTTTTGATTTCTTCCGGGGTTAATAATTCAAGGACTGATCATACAAGCAAAATGTTTAAACGTACTTCGTACCCTCTTTACCGCGCGTCAATAGGTATCAAAAGATTTCATTGGATAACGCGATTTATTCGATTTGACGCCGACGATAGACACAAGATACAATCAGAAGAGGACAAAGTTGCTCCTATACGTGACATTTGAACAATGTTCAATTCAAACTTAAGTAATATGCACAAGCCGACAACAAAATTAAACAATTTATGAGCTGGTTCATCCTTACCGAGGCCACACAAAGTTTATTACAATATATTTTTATTATTTTTATTATTACAACTTATTTATTTTTTTTAAATTTTTTTTTTGTTAATTTGTGATATAATCTATTACTGTTGATGTTTAAATGTTTTCAAGTTATTTTTTTCTTTTATGTAGCCAGGCCTATGTACAGGTATTTACAAATACCTCTGTAGAAATTACAATGTAAATCATGTAATTATCTGGTTTAAATAAATAAATAAATAAATATACCTACTAAGCCAGCTAAGTATTTTATCAAAACTTGGTGGATTTGGAATACCTAGAATGCATACGCTCTACATGGCATCATTTATTCGGAAGAAACTGGAAATGTTCGTGAAAAAAAATCAAGGAGAGAGAAATGTAGAAGAAGTTGAAGCACCATTCAAAAGAAGTAAATGTAGGAAGTGAATGCAGCACCGCTCAAAGGAAAGTATGAATAATTAAATCACTAGTTTAACTCTTGTTGAACATTTATTGTCATAACTTGTCTATTGTTTGTACTTCTAAATCTAAGCCTTGCATTCCAAAACAAATGGCTCCCCAGAAGTCTAGAGAAGAATATTCTACTGTCTTTAGTTCTCGCGAATATATTGTATTGTGGTCGTAAGTGCCAAAGAAAAACAAAGCGGTAATTTTACCATCGACAATTCGCTCATATGTTCCTGTAAATGTGTAAATGATGATGAAAAGAAAAATCCTCATATAATCACTTATTATAATAAACGTAAAACTGGCGTATATATGTCGTAGTCTTTTCGAAAAATCCGTCATTTCATGAAATACCTAGGCACTTCCAGAAACGTCGACGTTTAGTGAAAAATATTAAAATTGCATTTTCCGTCTAGGTAGTTCATGAAATGACCAATTACTCTTTATTACGGAACGTCCCACAACACGCTAGGCTTCACAGGAAGAATCAATCTGTATTGTGTGTCTGATTGTGAAACTCGGCCTTAAGTACGAGATGCCGGTGCCGAGTGCTCATTTCATGAACTACCTAGGCGGGAAATGCAATTTTAATATTTTTCACTAAACGTCGACGTTTCTCGAAGCGACTTAGGTATTTCATGAAATGACGGATTTTGCGAAAAGACCACGACATATGCAATGGATCAAATGGTAACTTCACCCAGCCGCACTTAGAGGTGGCCTCTTGTTATATTTTTCAATATAAATTACAAAAAACAAAAAGAATTATAAAAAAAGTAATCAGCGACGTCTTTTCTTGTGTCAACTGAGTGAAAAACTGGCAAAATGGTGTATTGAAGATCGTTCTGTGAATGGCCACATAATGCGTAACAATAACACAAAAATTGTCATTGAGAGAGTGATCGGGCAACAGTTTCCTCCATCCTTTGTTTCTGGAGAACAAAGTCAACCTGGAGATACAATACCTACGTTGTAATTCACTCAAGACTTGAATAAATATAATTATAAGTACAATTTGGTTTCCTGAACTTAAGTGCCACGAAAGAGAATGTGGGTTGCTAAAAGCATTATAATCTGATAAATGTTATTATTATTATTAAAATATTAATAAGATGAAGCCAAAAGGAGAAAGCGCGTCTCTGGATGTTCATTATTATTAATATTTATCAGGTTATAGTGTTTTTAGCCGAATGTGCAGGAAACAAAATTGTACTTAATAATAATAATTATATTTATTAATTTTATGTCATGAGTAAATTAGAACGTAGTGATTTTCTAATTCTTTTCTTGGTTCTTGTTATGTTTGCGACAAGTAAACGTTTAAAAGATGCAGGAAGACTCGAAAATGTTTTTCAGTGTGCAAAAACCTGTCTGAAATGAACACTGTATATTAACAATTAATTGTATTTATTGCGCTAACTAAATTTATCTTGAAAATTATTGTAAATGTTTATTTATTAACCCCTGTTACATATACATACATATCTCAGCACCGTAGGCCCAGTTGGCCCATGGCTTCGTTTATATATTTCTTCCAAACTTTTCTATCTCTTGTCTTTTCTCTCCAGTTTGTGATATTGCTCTGATCTGCGTCCCTGATTACTTCATCTTTCCATCTTGCTTTCGGTCTGCCTCTCCTCTTTCTACCACCTACGCTCCTTTTCTTTGGTACTCTCTCTACATTCATCCTCATGATGTGGCCTAACCATCTTAGTCTCTGTCCTTTGACTACAGCGATTATATTTGGTTCGTTAAACAGATCTTGTATTTCTCAGTTAGTTCTCCTTTCCCATCCCTCTTGTGTTATTTTTCCTTTATATCTTTTTCTTAATACTTTCCTTTCCCAAACTCCAAGTGATGCTTGTTCTTTTGCTCCCAATGTCCACACTTCACTTGTGAATAACACTATGGGTCTAATAATCGTCTTATATATTCTAATTTTCAGATTTCTTGAAATATGTATGTTGTGTATTACTTTCTTAGGAGCGTAGACACATCGATTCCTGCCATTATCCTTCTTTGGATTCTTTGGATCTCTCTATATATTCCCGGTTTCCTATATAATTCTGTCCCTAGGTAAGTAAATTGTTCAACTTCATCAAATTCGTAGTTTTTTCCTTCCTCTGTTGTTATGATCAGTTTGTTCCCTTGCTTATATTCTTTGTCTGTCCATGTCATATATTTTGTCTTATTTTCATTTATTTCTAATCCTACTACGCGTGCATTTTTTTCAAATTGTATTATTACTTCTTGCAGTTCTCTTTTTCCTCTGGTTACTATTGTCAAATCGTCTGTAAGGGCTAGACATTGATGTTTTTTTATTGTATAGAAGACCATTTCTATTTAATTTTGTTTTCCTTATGACAGATTCCAGTACGCAGCTAAACAGTATTGGGTACAGTGGATCTCCTTGTCTTAAACCTTCCTGTACATTGAACCTTTCTGATGTTCTTGTTCTTACTCTCACCCTGTTATCAGTTTCTTTTAACGTTACTTCAATTAAGTTAAATAGTTTTCCTTTAATTCCAAGTTCTTTTAAAGCTATGTACAATTGCTCTCTCTTTATTCGGTCGTACGCTTGTTTGAAATCCAGGAATATCACATATGTTTCTTTGTTATATTCGTGGCTTTCTGACTGTAGCTCTCTTAAAGTAAATATTTGATCTATAACTGATCTGTCCTTCCGAAAACCGCACTGGTATTCTCCTATTTCCTGGTCTAACATCTTTGTTAGTTTATTTTTTAATGTAGAGGCTAGGATTTTATATGCTACATTCAATAAAACAATTTCTCTATAATTTTTGCACTCCATTCTATCCCCTTTTTGTATATAGGAACTATCACTGCTTCATTCCAGCTTTCAGGTAATTTTTCTTGCTCCCAGATTTTTTTCATTAGATGGTGGATCTAACTTGCTTATGGTTTCCCCCATACTTGAGCATTTCCGATGTTATCTGATCATTCCCAGCACTTTTGTTATTTTTTAAGTCTTTTATTATTCCTACGATTTCTATTAAAGTTGGTAGTTCCTCTCTCCGTTGGCTTTCTTCATCAATTTCTTCTTCCTGCTCCCTCTCGTTTTCTTGGTTTTGTGTACCATTTAAAAGATCTTTGAAATATTCGTTCCACATTTCTATCATGTCATCCTCATTGCCTATTAATCGTCCATCTTTGTTTTTATAATATACTGGTCTCGGTTGTTTATATCCTTTCCTTTCTCTCTTAATTCCTTGGTATAGACTCTTTATTTCTTTATTATTATAACTTTCTTCTATTTCTGCAAAGAGTTTTTCTTTTCTTATACATCATTTTTTACACTGTTTCCTTTGTTCAATGTACGCTTGCTTGGATTCCGGTGTTTCTTTTTTTAACATCCCCATTCTCTGAACTTTTCGCTTCTCTATTTCTTTTTGACATTCTGCATCAAACCATTTTTTACCTGCTACTTTATCCTTTCCTTGGATATATCTTACTGCTAGCTCTGTACATGTTTTTATATTCGTCCATATACTGTCTATGTCATTTGCGCCGTGCATTGTCTGAGAGTACCTATTTATCATTTCTGTATATTCCTCATTTTTTTCATTTTTTGCGATTCTGCTCCTCAGTTTTTTCGTCCTCTCGGTCTTTTTGCCGTTTCTTTGTTGAGGTATTTCTTGCTTCAGCTTTATTCCCACTAAAAAGTGATCTAAATCCGCATCTGCCCCTGTGTAACTTCTGATGTCTGTAGTGCACTTTTCTTCGTCTTGTTCTATCAATAGATCTATTCTGTCTATTTGATTAATGTGTGTTCCGTCCGGTGATCTCCAAGTGCCTTTGTAAATTTCCTTCTTTTCGAGGTATGTGCTTTTTATTCTCATGCCCTTTTCTTTTGCAAATTGTATCAACAGTTGTCCATTTTCATTGGTGTTTTCGTGCTTGCTAAATTTGCCTCTTGTAGGTCTGTACATTTCTTCTTTACCTATTTTCGCATTCGCGTCACCTAGAATTATTTTTAGATCGTATCCTGGTATTCTCTCGAATACTTGGTCTAGCATATCATAATAGGTTTCTTTCACTTCCATTTCAGTTTCTTCCGTTAGTGCGTGTATATTTATTAATGTTATATTTTGGTATTTTCCTATTAGTCTTATCCAGCATAGTCTTTCAGATATAGGTTTGAATTCTACGACAGCCTGCTTTATTCTCTTGCTTACTAGAAACTCTGTACCTAGCATCCTGTTTTTCCTCCACTATTAAAAATTATACAGTCCTCTATTTCCACGATTTCATATCCTTTTTGTTTTGTCTCTTGTATTGCTATAAGATCATAATTATTTCTTTTCATTTCTCTAGTTAGTTGTTTTATTGCTCCTTCTTCGTGTGTTCCCCTGACATTCCATGTTCCTATTTTTACATTTTCTTTTATTGCCTCATTTTTTGTTTTTCTCCTGTTTCCACTTTTATTCTCTGCTCGCTTTTCCTTTTCATAATCATTTTTCATTGCCAGGGTCACTTCCTTGTTCTCCCGTGCTTTTATTATCTCTAGTTTTTTGGCTTTTGCATTTCTAATGCCATTATTTCCCTATTCCATTTCCACACTTGTCCTTCTCTTATTAATTTTTGATGTCCTACTTTAATTTCTTTTCCTTTGTTCATTTCTTCTTTTGCATTTTTTATCTCTCTTTGTGCCTCCCTTTCCTCTTTGGTCATGTCATTGTTTATAAATACTTTTTTGTTTGTGTTATTTTTAAGCTTGTATTTATTTTTCATGATATTTATTTTGTCATCCAACGTATTTAGTTCAATCATGCATGTTTCTTCTCCTAATGTTATGGCATTATTTATTTTTACGTTCACTCCTAATTTTTCCTTGATGAAACTGTTTATTTTTTCTTTTATGATGTTCTTTTCCCTTGAGTCCATATTCATTTCCCTTGAATTACCACATTCTTTTTTCTTTTCTCCTCTTCCAATTTTTCGATTTTTTCATTTGTTTTTTGAGTTGTTGTTTGAGTATATCTATTTCTGGCATTGTTTTTTCGTTTATTGCTTTTATATCCTGTAATTCTTCTTTGTATTCGATTTGTTCTCTTCGTAGTTCTTGTGTCTTCACTACCTTTTTTTTGTTCATCCTTAATATCCCTCGTATCACTTGTGAGGTTTTCCATGATTTCCATTATCCTCTCCATCATGTTTTCATTTCTCTTTTCCTCTTTTTTTAACCCCTGTTACTCCTACGAAATATTCATTAATAATGTTAATTAATTAATAAGTCCAAATATTTCATTTAGTGGGTACCCGCTAAGCACATGTACTTTAACGGCATTTAGTTAAGGTTCAAAAAAGCTTCAAAAAGAGTTAAATAATAGGAATTTGAAGGCTTATGTCGATATTTCAATTTTTATTCTAAGCAGAAATTATAAGCAGAAATATGACGAGGTGGGTATCCGGGTGTGCACATAGGGGTTAAGATGTGGTATTTTTTCAACCAAATAGAATGTTCACAAACTTCTTGGATTATATAATTTCATAGCTAAACCGCAGGAATTTGCTAAATTTGTTTCTTAACACTTAACTGTAGTCCTGGGTCCATTGGACCCACATTCAATCTTGGAACGTGTTTAAAAATATCCGCAGACGGCGCAGCACCCCCCGCTTCGAAGTACCTTCCTGCAGTAAGCCGAAGCACGCGAAGTGGGAAGGACGTGTTTCGTTCGCTACTCCTAAGGTCACTATGGACATACGCGTGGGTTCAATAGACCCAACAACTATAGAGATGTGTTACTTTTTTATTTTTATAATTCATTTGGTATTTATGTTTTATCACAGGTATTTCAGATGGCAATTGTTGGAGCAATGGTTGAATGCGGAAATAAGCACAGAAATAGTGCAAACAAGGAACAAAATTTGCAGCTTCCAGCTACACATTCAGATAATGAATTTTCGGATAACGACGAAAATAACTACAGAGCAAACTCTGAGTCATCTGACAACGAAGACCAAGATCATGTTGAATTTGAAGCAAATAAAGAGACTTTTTCGGGTTATTTTTATGGGAAAAATAGACACAAATGGGCTAAAACCACCACTTGCAAGAAACATTCGTGTCGGGGGGCATAATATAATCAGATTGCCTTATTCTACATCTCAATCAAGACCTATTGAGCAATTTGATCCAAATTCAGCATCCGAGAAGATATTTGATGCGAATCAAGAACAAAATACTATTCTGAACAAAAATGCACTCTGATTGAATGCACTCAGCAAGAAAGAATTGCATTGAAAGAATGCACTCTGCAAGAACTGGCTGTATTTTTAGGTCTATTGATATACTCGTCTGTGTTCAAGTCTAATCACGAAGCCGTAATTTCGTTGTTTGCTACAGATGGAACTGGACGAAAAATTTTCCGACTATGTGTGTCATCATTGAGGTTTTATATACTTCTATTATGCCCTCGCTTCGATAATCCAGAAGATACAGTAGAACGGAGACGTAAGAGATATAATAATTTATATCTTCAATAAGAATTCGAAAGCCAATGACTCAAATTCGGTGCAAATGTAACTATAGATGAGATGTTGATTGTATTTCGGGGACGTTGTGCTTTCAAAATGTACATCCCCACCAAACGTAACAAATATGGTTTGAAATTTCAATGTCTTTCTGACTCCAAAACTTATTATGTACTCAATACGTACGTGGTCTGTTAGAAAAGTATCCGACCTTATTTTTTATAGTAGATGGCGTCAGTTGCTGTCGAGCAGTGTTCGAGTGATTTAGTGCTCTCGTCGGTTTCTCAATGCAAGTAAAATGACGGAACAACTGGAGCAGCGCTACTGCATCAAATTTTGCCAGAAACTGGGCGACAACCAGGTAAACCATTTGCAAGATTCAGATGGCTTTCGGTGACGATGCTATGGGCATCACACAGATTATGGAGTGGTACAACCGGTTTAAAGACGGCCGCACATCGATGGAAAGCGAGCCACGATCTAGTCGGCCATCAACATGCCGAAATGACCATGTCATTGCCAAAGTTAACGCTGTGGTGATGCGGGGCCGTCGTGCGACTATTCGAGAAATTGCGACTGGAGTTGTGGTCATCAGGAAATTGACGACTCCATCACGACAATGCTCCAGCACATTCTTCGCACTTGGTTCACATTTTTTTGGCGAAACACCAGACTCCTCTGGTTCGTCAGGCTCCTTACTCTCCTGATATGACCCCCTGCGACTTTTGACTATTCCCCAAAGTCAAGAGGCCAGTGAAAGGAACGCAATTTCAGATAAGAGAGGACATTATGGCTGCAACGACAGCCGAGCTAAAGTCGATTCCGAAAGAGGCTTTTTCGGAATGCTTCCAGCAATGGCGGCACCGCTGGGAGAAGTGTGTGGAGTCCCAAGGAGACAACTATAAGGGTGATTAGGTTTCCAACGCTCCAGGTATGCCATTTTTTTACCGGCTAAGGGTCGGATACTTTTCTAACATACTACGTATTTGTTCAATGGACAAAATACCTACGGCCTAACTTTGACAGATGAAGAGAGATAATATCCAATACCAGTGCAAGCTTGTATCAGCCCATTTTCATCTATAACCGTAAAATCACGACATACATCAATGGAACTTATCAATGTCATGAAATCCAATGGTCTTACTGTTGTTGGAACCTTGACGAAAAACAAGAAAGAAATTCCAAAAGAGTTTCTGCCACACAAATCGATCGATCAAGCGAATCATCACTGTTTAGGTTTACAAAAGATATAACAATTGTAAGTTTTGTACCGAAGAAGAACAAGTCTGTCATCCTTGTGTCTTCCATGCGCCACGACAACACTGTTGATGAGTCTACTAACAAACCTGAAATTATTCTTTATTATAACAGCACTAAAGCCGGTGTAGATTCTGTTGAACAAATGTGTTCGGTATACTCCTGCAGTCGTAGAATACGTCATTGGACAATGCCTATATTATACAGGCTGTTAGACATGAGCGCATTGGATGGTTATATCATCCAGCAGACTTATGAAAATGCCTTGAAAATGGCAAGGTTGACATTTTTTAAATGCCTTGAAAAGACCTTGTGTAAACCTTAGATGAGAGAAACATGTTACAACCAAAGGCTTCCCACACAATTCAGGTCGAGCATTTCCACAGTTCTCAAGGTCCCACCAGCGTCAACACCAGACAATGACGAAACCCTGAAACTAGAGAGGAGCAAGAGAAAAAGATGCACATTATTCGCGCCTAACTAGAGAGCAACGACTGATGTGCTAATTGCAAGCAACCTATTTGCATGGGTTTCTCTAAACCTGTGTGTAATTCCTGCCAGTGACTTGATCCATTTTTACCAATGTCATTTTTTAAGAAGTTTTTATTTTATTTTTGTTATACTCTAAGCGTAAGCATACCTTTAAGTTTGAAAAAAAGATTTTTATATTGTTTGGTACCTTTTTAAAAATTTTGTTCAATACCATATTTTTAGTTGTAGGCAATGTTCCCTCTAATTTTTTCACTGACTGCGCGGTACAAAAGTATGATCGTGCAAAAATCTGCGAAAGGTTTTGAAAGTGCCGCAAATGGGGGGGGGGGGGGCGTATTGTTGTCAAATTAAATTTCTAGATGTAAATGAAGCTTATTATATTGCGAAATTTTAAAAAATTATTGCTATAATTACAATACAAATTAATTAATTATATTTACGATTAATAAACAGCTTTTACTGCTGCATTTTTCTCAACTGTCTTTCGTACTTGTCCATTCAGACGCTCTGTCTGTATGTGTTAGCTTCAAAATACCTCCAAATTCTGTTTTGTAGGTAAAACCGAACAATACTCTGCTTCGTGTAAGTGTTTTGTGGTGCGTGCTGTTTGTATGCGGATAATTTTGCCCCAATCCACGTCGAAACGTTCTCTAATGAATTATATGAGGCTTAAGTCCTTCGCTCCTCGCACACAATGTGTTAATATAAAGAAAAACCTAGCAAACGCTAGATGACGTAATTGATGTAAACAAAAAAGGTTTCGTTTGACGTATAAATGGCCAATTTCAAACATTTGTTTGACCCTATAAATATTTTTGACAAGATGAATGTACGCGGAACACAAAAACGACTTCGCAATCTTCGAAAAACTTGTGCGCGGCCGCGCACCCACGCAGCTTAGATGGAACTTTGGTTGTAGGGTATTAAAAATGACCGATTTGTGTTAGGTTCAATAAGAAATTGAAATATAAGTGTATACTGTTGATTTTGAGGTTTATTAATGTTGGATTTATAAATTTATTAAAAAAAAATTAAAATATTCCATTATTTTACTTTTATTATCTTTTTAATATAGGTGGGTCCATCGGACCCACCACTACAGAAGTGTTACTATTATTCAACACTACAGTTAAGGTTTAAGATGTTTTTTCAATCAAATAGAAAGTTCACAAACTATTTGAACTTTATAATTTGATAGCTCATTTTTTCCAGAAATTTTTAATTATTTTAAATCTCATGAAAAATATTAATAAACACATAATTTCTTTCCTAAATTAAAACAAATTAGTGAGGGAAGAATTTCCATCTATAGAAAAATTATTTCTGAGAAACGATGCCGATATTCGTTTTTAATTATCTACAACATTTGTCGAGGTATCGCCTTATCAAACCGGCAATCGTAAAAATTTGATTTTTCGAACTAATTTAGTTGTAAAGTTACAAATAAACAAGATATCGACTATTTATACATTTTTCAATGGTTTCAAATCTAAAAGCCTTTCAAAAGATCCATGGCTGGCAAAACTCGGTATATAAAAAACGTAACATTAACGCTCATAAATAATGAAGCTATTTTATTATCTTCATTTTCGTGAAGAAGTTTTTTGGCCGTTTGTTGCTCACTGAATGCAATATGAGCGTTTATGTTGCGGTGCTTATAAACCGAGTTTTGGCAATGTCTATAATCGTTGTTTATAGTTGTATTCAAAGTAATCGCCACATAGCACTTCCGTCATGTAGGAAACGACTGACGATAGTAATGTTCATGACTATGTGTAGTATTTCCAGAACAAATTATCTACTTTTACTTATTTTACTTGCTTTTTGTTAAAGATCTGACTAATATTATATAAAACATGCGGCAACAATTCAAGGTGTTATTCTAAGAATATTTTGTCCCATAATGATTTCTGAAAAACTCCTTTGTTTCGAATGGTGAACAAAACTTATTGGATATTTGTTGATATCATTAATGTAAATAACAGTATGGCGTACGTCAATGAGTTTGTCGTACAAAAAATTAATAAGCATACCAAGTACTAAAAATTCTTGAATATACTGGACATGATAGAGGAAGATCCAAGTACCTATATGCGACAAATTGTGAATTCTTTGAATATAAATCATCGGACAGTTTGGAAAATTCTTAAGGGCAATTTGTTGTATCCATAACACATTCAACGTGTCCATAATTACAACACTACCTGCTGATTATCGTCCACGTATTGGGTTAGGTTATGTCAATAGCTTTTGCAAACATTAGTTCTAGTCTGTGCAACAACAAATGCAACAAGAAATTCTCATAACAAGCATGTGTGGGTAGATGAAAATCCGCATGAGGTATGTGAAGATCGATTTCAACGTCAGTTCTCTTTGAATGTTTGGGTTGGAACAATGGATATCTATCTAATTTGACCGGTATTTCTACCAGCAAGACTTACTGGTGAGATGTATCGCAACTTTTTGCAAGAAACACTGCCCGAATTTCAGCAAGATGTACGATTGACGACAAGAATTGTTGAATTGAAGAATTGAACTGGTTTATGCACGATGGTGCACCCCCACATTTCAGTTTGGTTGCTCGTGTTTTTTTAACGGCAACATACGGAGATAGCTGGATTGGTCGAGGTGGGCCACAGGCATTGCCTGCTCGATCCCTAGACTTAAACCCCCTGGATTATTTCTTATGCGGCTATCTGAAGTCATTAGTTTACGTAACCCCAGTGAAGAATTTGGACGAATTTTGAAATCGAATAATTGAAGGGTGAAACTCAATTTGAAATAACCCTGGTGTGTTTGAAAGAGTTCGGCACTCAATGACGAGAAGATGAATGCTTGTATCCACACTGGAGGAAGTCATTTCGAACATTTATTATAGATTGGGCAACTTTACATGTACTTTTTGATGTTGTTGCTGTAGCAAATTTTGTTTACCTGTATCTTCGAATCCAAGCTCTTGGAATTCAGAAATCAACGTAAGACAAAATATTCTTAGAAAAGGCCAAGGAATAACCCCTTGATTTTTTAAGGAATGTTTGCCTAACACCCTGTATATAAGCTTCAAATCTCAGAACAGTAAACTTCAGTAATTACACCAGCAGAATAAGTTTTGTTATATTTGTCAATGTCAAAATCGTTTTATTAATTTTTCTATAAAAAAAAATGTTGAAAAAACCGAAACAGTGTGAAAGAAATTTATCAGCAGAATATGTTTCGACTATAAATAATCAGTGCCAGTTGGAAAATGCGAATGCGACTTTGAGTCACGACAATAAAGTTTTGTGCCACAAAATTGTAAAGTTATCAGAAGATTTGAAAGTTTCTGGAAAAAAATTGTTGGAAAAGGAGGATTTTATCGCGAAGGTTCAGGAAAGTGTAAAAATTTTCAATGAAAAACAGCGTGTGGAGAACGAAGGTTTCGAGAAGAAGCTCCAAAAATCAAAAGTCGTTGAGAATAAGCTGAAATCCCAGTTGGTTATTATCAAAGAGGAAATGGAGAAGATGCAGCAACAGCTGGTCAAAGTCGTCGAAGATTTGGAGTTTTACAAGTCGAGTAGTAGAGAGTATAAGCTGAAGCTAAAGAACTCAATGGAACTTTTGGAGCCTTTGCAACAAATGATTGACAATAAGACTACATTTAGTGATAAAGAGTGTCAAACTTCGAAGGAGATTCAAGCAAAGGTGAGTCTGGAAACGGAATACAGCAGATTCGACGAACAGATTTTATCCGAACTCTTCTTCAAAGAAAATCCGTTCACAGACGCATATGTACTATAAATTGAATTATATCTTTAGTAATCCAAACAAACCTCAAACTGATATGATGTACAAAATAAATTTATATTTTAGTTTCAGAAGGTAAATATAGAGGAAAATAAAATAGAAACTTTACTAAGCTTGAATTCCTAAACTAATGAATAACTTGGAGTATTTCAAATTCTGTCCAGGTATTAAGCCTATGTAGTTATACTAAACTTGAATACATAGCCTAAGCTTAAAGACTTAGACCAGTCGACTAAGACTTCAATACTGAGACGATTAGATTACGTTTGAACACTTTAACTGGTGAATGACTTGTATACCAATTCTTGAATTCAACTCGGCCACATCACTAGTGGTCCGAAATATAAGCTTCTGCGTCTCATAATCCAAGGAAAAATCATGGGAAAAAAGTTATTGGAGCGAGAAAAATGTCCCGGCTTAGGAATCTGAGAAAATGGTTTAATGTTACGTCGTCTGACCTAATTAAGGTTCAGTTTCCAAAATCAAAATAACAATAATGACAGCCAACCTCCTGTATGGAGACGGCACATGTAGAAGAAAATAACAAAATAGTATATGTCGTAGTCATATAATGAAATCCGTCAGATTATGTAAAACCGAGGAAAACCATGATGTCCCGGCATTTCATGTACCTATACTATTTCAACTACACTATATGACTAGGTAGCTCATGAAACTACCTCACATCTGTTTCTTTATTTATCTCGTTATTAATAGCTCTGATAATTAAAACAAGTAGCTTTATACAATCAGATGACTGCACTTCATGACATGGCATTTTTTGAAACGTCGAATCGGTAAGTAGGTAAGTAAGATAGTGTAAATCGCAATTAAACAATTGCCTTATAAAATCGTCGAATTCAACCCTTCAGCGAAAAACCTTTTTGAGTAGTGGGTCAAATTTTGTTCATTATATTTTGCGTACTAGCTCGTGGGTCACTAGGCCAGTGGCATCACTTGGAAAAGAGAAGGTCAAAGACTACTTATTTGTTCTCACTTAGGTATAAGGCTTTTACAAAATTCAAGTTTCCTTACAAGTTCTTAGTCTTACAACTTCTACTTTGGAAGTGGAGAGCAAAAAATATAGATCGAAATCAAAAAAATGAATACAGTATAATCTCGGTAATTCGGCCGTTGATTAATTGGACTACACATCCAGTAATCTGGCGGTCTGGAGACCGCTCGCGTTCTTCCCTCCCACCACTCTTTCTTATAATCCGGCAGTTGTCTAGTTCCATATGTATCGGATTATCGAGATTATACTGTATAAGAGTCCTCGAGCGGATCCATGGCTGGTTCTATGGTATTTTTTAATTAAAAGCTTCTTGTGAATATGATATATGTTTTCAGACTAATTTTGGGACGCTGAATCGACTAGTAAAAGCGAAGTCACGGTGATAAGCCGTTCAAAAGTTATGCCATCGTGAAATCGAACTAAGTTTTGAGTTTAATTGGTTGTAACTTAGAAATTAGGCAAAATAAATGAAAGTGGCTTAGACAATATTTCTAGAAAATTCCATTGTCTAAACAACGGAGTGAATTTTGTTTAGAAAAATTTTGGTTTGGAAATTTTGAAAAATTCAGAGGGAATCAAATTTAAACAAGGTTTGGGTTTGATTCGTTTGTAACTTGGAAGTTGTTACAAAGTACGTGAAAATGTTTCAGACAAAAACTGTTAAGAATTTAATTGTGTAAGAGAAAATTTGTTTGGTTTTATTACTTGTTTTGTGATTTTTGGAACGATTTGAAGGGAAGTCTAAATGGGAGAAATTTGAGAAAAACAGACAAAATAGACAAAAGTGGTTTAAACTACATTAGTAGATAATTGTAGAAGCCCTATGCCCCACTGGGGGAAACAGGAACTAAGAGAGAGAGAGAGAGAGAGCGAGAGAGTAGAGAATTGTCTATAATGTCTATAACATATTAATGTTGCAATAGTTTTTAACTATTTTGAAAATTTTCTGAAAAAATCGAAAATCTAATTTTTGTTAATGTTAAGAAAGTTTGGAAGACTATAACTCAAAAACTAAGAATTTTAGGCAAATTTTTTTTAGATACAATTTGTAATGAATTGAATTCTCTATGAAAGTTACTTTCAACAATTTTTTGTTATTTCGTGTTTTTATGCAGAAAATTGCATAAAACGGAATGAAGCTTAAAAGCTGCGTTGGGTTGTCAAATTTAAGGGATGATATCTAAAAATTAAAAATTTTAAGCAACCCCCGACACCAAAAAACCTATAAAAAGCAAAAAAAATCAAATTTCTTTCTTGCCCATTTAACTCCATTAAAAGTAACTATTAATATTTTGATGATGAACGTCGCCGCGTCGGGGGACCGCTATGTGAAGAAGTATAATTAGTTATACCTACATAGGTATAACGAATAGAAAATACGTATGAACTTGTTGTATCAATCTATCTTACAAGGTCTAATAAGTACTTGCAGAGTTTCGATATGGTATGGATCACGTTGTATCAAGCCAGGACATTCTTCTCGCTCCAATAGTTGTTTTAACCAATTTTCTGCAGTTTTGTTTTTTTTTATGCAAAAAATTGCATAAAACCGAGTGAAGGTTTAATTTGGGCGAAGACAACTTTAAGGGATAATATCAAGAGAAGTAAACAAGTTAGTCAAAAACTCTTTAGATTTAATGTGGATTAGATTAAGTTACGTTAGAGCCAGACAAATCCAGACTGAGGGACCTAGACTAAAAATTAAGTCAATTTTAATAGAGGCAATAGAGGAGAAAATTTTCACTACGTCTATGTGTTTTGTTTAGTGACGCGAGTTGTTGCCATAGTAACAACAAACATAAATCATTTAATAGTGAAACTCCATTTGATTTACATCGGACTATTACGCAAGATTTTTAAACTTTTATACACGATTATAATAATGGTCCTTCATTTGTAGTTGAGAAACTTTTATAAGAAAATAATAAAAGATAGAAAATGAATGCCTGGGTCACTTAAAAAGCCTCTGTGGGGTGTGACCCGCGGGTCATAGGTTCGCCATCCCTGAGCTAGATCATACAATGACTCAGTTTTTTTTCTCGGTCTCGTAGCCTAGAGGTAAGAGCGTTAGCTTGCGATTCTGAAGTTCCGAGTTTAATCCGAGCGATGTCCGACCGTATTTCTCTCTACTAACGTACCAACTTTACAGAGAGACAAACTTCGACAGACGACACAAACATTTCAAAGGGGATTATGTAATCTTTGGAACCATTTCATAGACAATGAAAAAGTAGCAACTTCAACAACCTTGTACTGGTACCATATCAATGATAAGGGACAGTAATAGTACCATATCAAAAGGATGAGTGGCGGTGACGTGACATTAAACCATTTTCCCAAAGCCAGGACATTCTTCTCGCTCCAATAGATAGATCTTTTTCCCACAATTTTGCTTTCGATTGTGACTTGCAGAATCCCATAATTCGGACCTCTACTGATGTGATCGAGATAATGCAATTTTCTTTTTTCACCTCCTTTGGGATCTCTGTGTCTTTCTCCATTCTTCTTAGGACCTCCACGTTGGTCACATGTTGTGTTCATGATACTCTCAACATCCTACGATAGGCTTACATCTCGAAACCTTCTAGTTTCCTCTCGCAATACACGTTGGTCCAAGCTTCTACACCATACAAAGAACAGGAGATACGTAATATTTGAGCATCGGTGTTATCAAGACCAGGCTCAGGTCGTGGCTACAGAGCAGCTTTTTCATCAAACAAAGGTTGCACGGGCTTTCTATTTTGTTATAAAGATTGTCGATTCAGTCACATACATTTTTATACAAGTAATTTAATACGTCTTCAAACTAAATAGCTTAATACTCTAATCAGAATTTGAAAAAATCCATTAGTCTAGGAATTCAAGCTTAGTCTGCTGATTTTATTATTATTGAAGCCTTAGCTCGCAGATCTGAGTTCACAAACTTATGATTAAATGTTTTCATTTACTAGCGCTAAACTATATTGACGTTATTTTCGTGGACGCTCCACGCTTTTATTTATAGTCAATACGGCAAAACAATCTTTTCTCCTTTTAAGTGCATTTTAATTTTAATAGGCTTGTGTGTGTATGAAATTTTGCAATCGATTTTATACAATGCATGATCAGCTGGAATCGATTCTGCTTACACGCATTCTTCTTGAATTGCTCTTTGAGTAGTCCGGATGTTTCTAAACATCTTCATCTTCGATGTTCTGCTATGTGCAGGTTCCATTCTGCCTCCTCCACTCAACTCTATCCATAGAATTTCTCTTTATATCCACGTATCCTGTTCCTTCTATCAGATCTTAGTAGAGAAGGATCCTATGTTCTGTGAAAGATTCTATGTTATGGTAGAGAGGTGGCTCCCTCTCCACCTTCCCACCACCGGCGAAACAGATTTCAAACAGCTTTAAACAGCTTTCAATCAGCTTTAAACTGCTTTCAATCACCTTTAAACAGCTTTAAACAGCTTACAATTAGCTGTCAAACAGCTTTAAGCAGCTTTCAAACAACTTTAAACAGCTTTAAACAGCTTTCAATCAGTTTTAAACAGCTTTCAATTGTATGGCCGGTGGTGGGAAGGTGGGAAGGTGGGGAGGTGGCTCCAGAACATAGGATCTTTCCCTACTGATTTTCTACCAATTTCACTCTTCTTCTACTTCTATTCCCTCCACAGTTCCCTCGATTACCTCTGTGAACAAACAACTCTCTAAAGATCTTCTTTCCACTATTCTTTCCAAAACCTGCTCTTTCAGATCTTGTCTATTCACTTTATTCCTAGCATTTTTCTCCACATCCACATCTCCATAGCGTCTATCCTTTCCCTATCCTTCTTTGAAATTGTCCATGTCTCACATGCGTACAACATAACACTCCATACAAATATATTTGCTATCTTCTTTCTTAGTTTTAGTTCAATCTTGCTACACAATATCCTACTTTTCTTTATAAAAGTTTCTTTAGACATTCCTATTCCTGTTTTAATTTCTTTCCATCTTCATCAGTCATTGGTTTTATTGGTACATAGATATCTGTAGTTGACAACCTGTTTCAGCATTTCACCTTTCAAAAACACTTGCATATCTTTGGCTTCCCCGATCCTCATAACCTTCGTCTTTTTCTGATTTATCGCTAATCCGTATTCCCCTTCCATATCTTGAGAGTTGTTTAACTAGTACCTTACGATCTTCTGTACTTTCTGCGAACAGGAGGTGTCATCAGGAAACCGTACGGATACAAATCTCCTTCCTCCAATATTTACGACTTTATTACCTTTCGAACATTCCGACACCATGGATTATGTTGTAATATTTGTATCACCATGTGTAAATATTCAACAAGGTGGTGGATAAGGGACATCCCTGTCTCACACCCTGACCCAGATCAAACCAATCCGTAAGATTGCCACTGACTCTCAAAACTACTTGCTGTCCCAAATACAACCGGCTAATCAAACCTTCTGTCCTTCCAGTTCACCCCTTTTTTGTCAGAATATCCATTATTTTTTACCACAGGACACAATCAAATGCTTTTACCAGGTCGACAAAACACAAACTTAGATCTTTTTCAATGTATCTTTCACCTATCGTTCTTACACATCCAATCGCATGTCTTGTTCCCATTCCTCTTTTAAATCCGAACTGCTCATTCGCCACGTTTTCTTGCATTATCCTCTCGCGCCTTCTATTTAACACTAGCAATAATATTTGCGCCGCATGTCCTACTGACTGATGGTTCTGTGCTCACCGTACTTCTTTGTGTCTATCTTTTTAGCCAGAGGTACCATCAGCGTCTTCAGGAAGTCTTCTGGTCATTCTACTGGCTCAAATATATAACAGCAGAAAGATGTTAATTCCTTTTTCCTGAAGATACCTCAATATCTCTACTGCTTTTATGTCCTTCATTGATCTTTCTACTTTTGCGATCATAATGCCGGCTCCCATATTGTCTGAACAGACCGAGTATTCTCTTTCCAATTCGAGGACCCTTAGCTTTTCATCCATTTTATACAGGTCTTTCAAGTATTCTTCCCATCTATTGAGGATTTCTTTCTCGTCTTTCAACACTTTTCCGTTCTTGTCTTCAACTTCATTACTGCAAACTGCTCTTGATGTTTTATCTCAGATAATCTCTTATTTTGTTGTAGACAATGTTATGCCTGCCTAATCTTTCCAGTTCTTCCATTTCATAACAAAGGTTTTCCAGCCATTTTTTCCTAGCTTCATCAGTTTATTTTCTTTTCTTCTTCTAAGCTTTTCTCAACTCCGTGTTAAGCTTTTGATATGTTCTCCTTCCTTCATGTGTAAAGATGTTTCTGTACCTTCTTCTCGCGTCCATCTTTGCTATCATTACCTGATTTATTCAAGGCTTTTTTGATCTTGTTCCTTTCTAAACAAAACACCCAAATATACCCGATCCCCGGCATATATGGTTATATTGATAATGGACTACATTTAATATTCAGTACATTTAATATGGACTACGTAATTAAAATAAAAGTAAGTGAAGTAAGTAAAAGTAGGTATGAGTAAAGTATTAAAATATTGCATTCATTCATCCAGTAATCCATTTCAGCGCAATGTTTAAAGTTTCAAGTCTCTACCTCGTCGGGAGACTTTAAAATCGATTGCAAAAATGTCCCAAACAGACAAGAGAACGGACAAGAAATCGATTAAAACATCCAAAATAGATTTTGAATATACCAAATTGAAAAGAGAAGGAAATCCAAATTTTTATCAAAATACACAATACGGACAAACAGATTGACAATTATTATGACGTAACTTTGAGAGTGAAAACTAAAAACAAGTAAATTTATCAACATTCGATAATCTGTTATTGGTAAGAAGATGGAAACCCAAAATAGATTTTGTATATATCAAGTTGAAAAAAGGTAAAGAAAGCAACATTTCTCTTAAAATAACAATACAGACAATTGGTTGCTATATCTTACTAAAGCGCCGGCTAATATCTTAAAAAAATCACTCATTAATTAAAAGTGCTATCTTGGCGCACGTTTCTTAGTACGAGAAATGCTTTTGATTGTATTACCACATAACTTGGGTAACGCAAGCAAATATTCAATATCGCTAGGTTACATTAAAAAAAGAGAACGAAGGTTTCGAGAAGAAGCTCCAAAAATCAAAAGTCGTCGAGAATAAGCTGAAATCCCAGTTGGATATTTTGAAAGGGGAAATGGAGAAGATGCAGCAACAGCAGGTCAAAGTCGTCGAAGATTTGGAGTTTTACAAGTCGAATAGTAGAGAGTATAAGCTGAAGCTAAAGAACTCGATGGAACTTTTGGAGCCTTTGCAATGGAGCCTTAGATGTTTGACAATAAGACCACATTTAGTGATAAAGAGTGTCAAACTTCGAAGGAGCTTCACGCAAAGGTGAGTCTGGAAACGGAATACAGCAGATTCGACGAACAAATTTTATCCGAACTCTTCTTCAAAGAAAATCCGTTCACAGACGCATATGTACTATAAATTGAATTGTCTTTAGAAATCCAAAACCTCCAACTGATATGATGTACAAAATAAATTTATATTTTGCATAAAAAAAGCTACATTTCTCTCAACATAACAATACAAACATTTGGTTGCTATACTGTCAAATTGACAATTATTATGCCGTCACTTTTATAGTCCAAACTAAAAGCAAGTAAAATCATAAAAATTAGATTTGTTATGATAATAGTACGATATAGAAATCAAGAAAATTATTGTCATCGATCGTAGCATAATAAAATAGCTTACTAAAGCGCCGGCTAATATCTTACAACAAATTTTATTACTCATAAATTAAAAGTACAATTTTGGCGCACGTTTCTTAGTACGAGAAATGCCACTTTTGATTGTATTACCATATAACTTGGGTAACGCAAGCTATCAATATCGCTAGATTACATTAAGAAAAAACAATGTAATAAATAAAATAAACTCAATCAAGACCTCAATATTAAAAATGTGACGTGAAAGTGACAGATTTTTTTTCCATTACAAAATAAAAATAAAAATTAAAGAAAACGTTTTAAAATGAGTGTAAATTATATGGTTATTGAGGAGACTGAGGAGAGTTCTTATGACCACCGGAATCCACACCACCGGAGACAATTGAAAAAGCAAATTCTTCATTTTTGATTCAATTTTTTTTGGATGGCACCTGGACCCCAAACTTGTAAGATACATCCCCTCGAATGAGTAATAAAAAATTTTGTTTGCTACACGGGCGGTATTGTCAATTGCCCTCTCGAGCGAATCTGCGCTTTCCAAATAACCCAATTTCGCTCTCTTGTCCAATTGACAACCTACCGCCCTAATTGCAAAATATACTATTGTGAACTGTATATACATACTATTTTGTTATAAAGTGCGTTGTTATAAAGTGTGACAATAAAATGAAGTTATTACTAAAATACAGAGTCATTACAGTCTTGTGATTTTATTTTCAAGGGGTGCTTAAACATCTTAAAAGTAGGTCATTAACCTTATAATGTCTTAACAAAAGTTATATAATAGAATAGAATTTATTTTTTGGTCCCATAAAAATCCACCAAAGGGATGTAGTACATGTCAACAAACAAATAAAATAAACGTATGCAGTCAGGGGACCCCCGTCAGGAACGAAGTTCCACTTCCATCCCTTCTGCCTCGAGGACTTCCGCAACCCCACCGAACTCTCCCGGGGAGACAAAGTCGATTTCGCAGCGTAATCACAAGACTAAAGTTTCTGTCATGGAATATTTAGACTGTATCTATTTTATTGGCTACTAC
This sequence comes from Phosphuga atrata, assembly GCA_944588485.1. Classification (NCBI taxonomy): domain Eukaryota; kingdom Metazoa; phylum Arthropoda; class Insecta; order Coleoptera; family Silphidae; genus Phosphuga; species Phosphuga atrata. The sequence continues at coordinate 31,332,927 of OX155904.1, forward strand.
GAAAGGTGAGTGAACCAAGTATTTAAGATAAAGCCTATTGTCCACATGGATGTTAAAGGATTTGCGAAAATATCTGTCATTTATGACAGATGACGTATTTGGTTGAGTATTTGATTTAGGTCAGGGGTGTCCAAACTGCGCTCGCAAGACAAGTTGCAATGCGGCTTAAAATAGAACGGTTAATTTAATGAACAAATTCAAATTGAGCCTCATACGGGCAAGATGCAATGCGGTCCAAAATTTAGTAAATAAATGAGAAACAAATTGTCGAACTGAGGCAAGACAAGTTCCAATGCGGCCCAATACAAAACCGACAATTTTTTTCATCCATTTATTTCAGACACCAACTTGTGAACAAAAGTTTGCATATTTCGAAATCAGAAAGGTTGAATATTTTTATATATTCAAGCTGTGTTCCGCTCTAATAAGTTGGTATGCGTTAGAATTAGATATTGATGAGATATTCGAGCCAACTATTGATTCGGCCATTCTGGAGTTAACCGAATGTACTGAGTGGGTTGCTTTAGTTGTTCTCGCCGCCCCAGCAGCTCGAACATAAGCACCACCGATAGCGAGTTCTTTAAAGCTCGACCGACGACTAGGAATATTATTGGTCAGTCTGAAGTGAAACCTGTTGTTCCAAAGACTTCGTCCTGTTTTTTGTTGCAAAGGTCCAAATCATAAACTTCAAGTTTGTTCCGAATTTTTTAAATTAACTTCTGGGAAAATATCTAAGACGGTCAACATTTCAATCAACTTGTCAAGAACAACATTTGTTATCGGCTTGTACGGACACAGATAATTGTTCTCATTGTCAGGCTCCTCATAATTCGCTTTGTTCTCATCTCCGTTTAAAGTCCAGGGCAAAAAGCGTGGGCCCGCTGTGGTTCCTTAGATCTAAATCGAAAATAGGTCATGGTACTAAGTGCATGATCACTGTGTTGTCCATTCGCGATAAGGGGCAGATATAGTTGAAGGTCAAATTGTCCATTTGCGATAAGAGGCAATTTTTTGTTATTTTAGCGTAAATACTATACTCGTTGTTTGTTTCAGATTTGATGACTTGTGTAATTGACAGCTGAGGTGTACTAGTAACTTTTCTAATTCGATAAATAGATGCTATTAGTTTTGAAGGCATTATTCAATGTTATTAGTTTTGAACGCACTCTTCAAGTTCGTATTGCGCCATTGATATTTGTGCAATTTTGTGACGCAATTACTTTATTATTTGTTGGTTTCAGATTTTGAGTACCTTTTATAGTTTGAGCTGTACTAGTGACTTTGTGGTCAAATTAGGTCTACTGCCGTCCCAATAGGGGACTACCCTCTGGTAGTTCGGGAAAATTTTGTAAATTGTTCTATGTATTTAACACCAAGAGGTAAAAGTTTTGTTCCACTTGATCGTTCATTTCGTTTAATCCTATCTGGAGTTGTTTTGTAGAGGTTTGTTGTTTCATATTTTTTTTAATTTGGTTGGGCCCTGCTGACCTCATATTGTTTTCAGGTTTTGTGCTGAAGATGGTCACTTCAGGGGTGGCGGGATGTTGGAGCCCTTTTTTATTGGATTTGCGGCCTATCAAAAGAGGGCGACAGGTGTCGATATCTCGCAATTGGTAGAAAACCGCGCAGCGATTTAGATAGATTAGTTAGTGTGTTAAGTGTGTTTCGCAGGCTCGCCTCGGCCGGCATTCTACCACGCTCGTTTTTTTGTTGATTGGAACTCTTCGGGGATTTGGCCAATTTACCGGAAAGTCTGTGTCGATTTCCTCTGGATTGGGACGATCTGCGGCGTAAGGATTTTCCACAGATTGGTATCCTTCTTGTCTTTAAATTGGTGTGAAATTCCCTTGTCAGTTCCGATGAGGCAACAGTTTCATTTTTTTGCTTGTTTCATAGCCAAAGAAGAGATCTTGTTTCCTTTGTGCTAATCCATCTCTACGATTAACCATAATCTCATAAATATCTAAAATTGTTATGGAACACGGAAAAAGTACACTTTAAAAATTTCAGTTTCAAATAGTAGCAACGGCCTTACGAATACAAATTTGTAAAGATTGCAGTCTCATACAGTAATTTTTAAAACTTATTTAAACTATTTCGTAAGGCCGCTGCCACTATTTGAAACTGTAATTTTTAAAGTGTACTTTTTTTCGTGAATTGTCTTCTAGACATTTTATGGTTTTATTAAATAAATTTAACATGTGGCTACAAAAATGGAAATTAATTTAAATCATATCATTTACAGTGTTGTTGAGCATCAATAACTTTTGTAAAACCATTGGATAGTTGTCTCAACTTCAATATCTCAACAAAATAACACTTTCGTCTCAACAAAATAACTTCCAAAGGTAAAATAACTTAAATAGGTGACCAATTTAATAATAATGTATCAATGCATGGCAAAAGAGAGAGAAATCTTGTTCGCATATGACGTATAACTTCATGAAAGTCTCCATCTACTGATTCTACATATCTTTTTAGTTCCTCTATTCTTACAGCAGAATGTGAAAAATGAGCATAAATTTTCAAAATCACATTTTCTATTTCATATGATAAAAAGCCCATGGCATGTTTCATGCAATTATGCACTATGTGTGCATGATAATTTCCTTTAATCAAATCTGGCACCAAATCTCTGATATTTGTAAATAAAGAATGGTTGACACCAAATAGCATTTGTGTTGTCAGCCCTTAGCCCAGATACATTATGGAAAGATAATTTGTATTGCTCTATTGATTTTTTAATTGTTTTAAACATACCATCGTTGCTATTTTCATAAAAAAATCTAATAATTTGTTTTGAATGCCATTTTTAGTTTTAAAGTTTTTTGTTAGAAGCATCTGTTTGTCAGCAGTAATATAAATTGTCTGTATTAATATCATATATTTCATAGTGTATAGCATATGGGCCCAACACCTCTGTAACTAGTGCTTCCGTTTTTGTTCTAGCTAGATGAATTCCTGTAGCTGTACTTGAATTGGCATAAATAATGTCATTCAATTTTATAGTACAACCAATGCTATTGTAGTACAAATTATGCTTTACAGTGTGATATGTTAGAGCTAGCTCAGCAGCAACAACATTTTCTTTATCACTGCGGAATGAACCGAGGATTCTTCGACCTTCGACGATCATTATACCACACACAGACAGCTGAAGCAATTGTAAATGTAATTTCACACAATTTGCATTTTGCTTTATATTCGTTTTGGGGATCATTTTTATACCAATCACTATGTTTGATTTCTCATTGACTTTTATATTTCTGCAATCGTTTATTTTTCTGTTTCCTCCTATCATTTTTTTAGCGCATTTTTCGGTGTAACATATTCACTATCTATATGCTTCACCATCAAAATTACGTTTTGAAGGTGTACATGGAGTACTTTGTTTACTGAAATTGCCCTTATCCGTAATTTACTATAACATAAGTCTATAAAACCGATAAATCGAATTCTTATTGCACTCAAACCGCTATGCACAAAACAAACACGAAGTTTTGACAATAACTGAAATGTGTGATTCACTGGTGACAATAGCATAATGCGAGAAACAAACTGTTTAATTTTGTTATTACCAACTAGTTTCGACGATTTATTCAAAAAATTTCGGCATCATCAGGCACAAGTAACAGTTATTTTTAACAAGATTGCAACCATTGTTAAAAACGGGGTACAAAAAACATATTTAAAATTATAAAAGGTTAAAAATAATATAATTCATTGAATATGAAAAGTATAATGTGTTAATCGTATAAAAATTAACAAAATAAAACTGAAATGCTCGATTAAACAGGCCACTGTGTGGATAACATTTCTGTGTGGACTTTTTAGTCAAGCGGATAAAACGATAAAGACGATTTTTGACAATAACATTTATAATGTTGAGATTTGAGGTTAGGTTGCGCTCAAAAATTATCGATACACCTATAACCTATCGATTCAGCACCAATCGATAACATTCCGTTTTACGCAAAAATGCTTACGACCAAGCTTTTTTGAATCCCAGAAATCAAATCATGCGAAATAAAGTATTTTCGCGTACTTTATTTTTCTCATAAAGTATAGAGTATAATTACCATAAATAACGTACAATACTTTATTATAAAGTACGGGTGGTAACCCTAGTCATAATAGTTATATTTGGACTGTCGAAAATCCAATGCTATTCATCGTAGTCATTTCCATTACATATTTTCGATAAATATTTATGTGTTGCCAAATCGATTGACTGGAAATGATTATTTCTTCTGCAAAATCAGTTGATAGAACTATTGGAAGAAGTTCCTTTAAATGTACGTCGACAAATGTGGCTTCTTGAAGATGACGTACCGCCGCATTTTAATCGTTTTAATCGCCAACATTTAGATAAAGTGTTTATATAGTTTTAGTTCGCCTACATTTAGATAATGTGTTTATAAATGGATTATTGGAGGTGGTCCTGTTCCATGGACTGCTCAGTCACCTGACCTTAACCCCCTTGATTTCTATTTATGGGGCATTATGAAGATCATGGTATATCAACGATATAATTGATTTAGATGATCTTCGTAATCGAGTTCATGCAGCTGTGGCGAAGACCAAGGCCAAGTAAATCATGCCAATTCATGGATAAGTAGAGTGAGACTTTGCGTTCATAAATACGGCGATAACTTTGAACAACTATATTCGGGCCGGCGAGAGAATGCATCTCGTCTCGACGAGTTTAACATTGTACTACGCATACCCCCACATTAATCCGATTACGCGGTGTTTAGTTGTGCGTGTTTAAAACTGCGCGTACCTCGGCCTGTTCCTCGCCCCTCATACCTCGGCGCAGTACAGCTGCATAGTATGTTGTAAAGTGGATTCCATGAAAAATTTAAATACTGTTTTATTTAATATGCTTAAGCGCCGCTTAAAAAAAACAAAAATTGAATACATTAATACATCGATTCCCAACCGGTGGTTCGCGAACCCCTAGGGGTTCGCGGGGTGTACAAAGGGGGTTCGCGAAAATAATATTGTAATGGAGGCATTTTAAATTGCCGAAGAAAAATAAAAGCAAGAAAAACAAAAACATACCTAATGCAATACCCGACAAACAAGAAGTACTAGTTCTATTTTTTATCGCTTCATATTTACTAGGCAACCTAAAATACTTTTCACAAGTTGAATAATTTGGAATATCCTCTCGTTTGTTAGTTAAAGATTGCATACCAAATAACGTATTAGCAAATATTCGTACAGAGGGTTGTAAACCTTGAGTGATTTAGTTCGCGATTAGTAGTATGGCTATTGCGGCTTTGTTTTTTTAGTGACGTTCTTCTTGTGTACATAACTTTCAATAACTATTATACCACAATTTTATTATGGATCGATAGTTAACAACGAGTCGTGTAGAAGCAACACATGATGATACTGAAAACAGTAGTGAGCTACAATTTTATCAGACTAAAAACAAAGAAAAAAAAGGTGAAAATTGTGGCAAAAAGCGAAAATATGACAGTGATTATTTACAAATGGGTTTTTGTTTTACTGGGGAAGATTCGGAACCTAAACCGCATCGTGAAATCTGCAACGAAGTTCTTGCCAACAGCAGCTTAAAACCATCACTTCTTCGTGGACACCTTGAAACAAAACATCCGACGTACAGGGATAAACCTATTGAGCATTTTAGAAATTAGCAGATAATAAAAAGTGTAGTGTCTCATCTTTCCTATCCTCCAACGAAGATAGTAAAATGGCTCTTGAGGCATCATTTCGAGTGAGTTATAGAATTCAAGATCTGGACAGGCACATACAATGGCAGAAACTTTAATTGGACCATGTGCAAAAGATATCGCCAAATGTATGGTTTGGGAAAATTCAGCAAGGAAAATTGAACTTGTTCCATTATCAAACAATACAGTATCACGTAGAATTAATGATTTTGCAAATAATTTGGAGAACGAACTTTTGAGGAGAATAAAATCGAATTATTTTGCGATCCAGCTTGACGAGTCGACCGATGTAGCAAACGCGCAGTATTGCTTGTCTACGTGAGATATATTTTGGCGAATATCAACTGGAGAAGCAATGTTCGATCTAATCAATGGTTATTTTGAAAAAAATGGAATAAACTGGTCTTATTGTGTGGGTGTGTGTACTGATGCTGGTGCAAAATCAAAAGTGATGCTGTAGAAATTGTAAATTTTATAAAATCGCGTGCTACAAATTGTCGTATTGTCGTAACATTTCATGCTCTTTGTGAGGATTTTGGAAGTCTTGTTTCGTTATTACTTCATACGGAAGTTAGATGGCTCTCCCGTGGCAAAGTGTTGACACGCTTGTTTGAATTGAGATCTGAAGTACAAGCATTTTTTATTGATCATCCGTTTCATTTGTCCTCTTGTGTCTTCGATAATCTATGGCTGCAAAAGCTTGCATACTTAGCTGGCATTTTTTGTAAATTAAATGAATTAAATCTGTCATTACAGGGCACGGGTGTCACCATTTTCTGTGTACATGATAAAATTGAGGCCATGCTAAAAAAGTTCAACTTTTGTTTCCAATGCCTGCAAATGAATGAGTACGAATGTTTTGGTTCTCTCTCCACCTTTTTTATCAGAAAATTCTATTAAACTTGATGAAAACATTAAAATAAATATATCTGAACATCTGAAACATCTTCAATTAACTTTCGATGACAATTGCCCAATAGATGCAACATATCCCTCTCAAACAACTGGATACGTAATCCTTTTCAAGGAGATGTAAATTAAGAAACCTATCTAACTTTAATGGAAAAAGAAAAACTCATAGAGTTATCCTGTAACAGTTCTTTAAAAGCTATTTTTAAAGATCACTCTTTAATTGACTTCTGGCTCAATATTAAAAATGAATATCCTCTCAAAAAAGCTATAGAAATTCTATTACCCTTTTGCACAACATATCTATGTGTGAAAGGATTATCCACATATACATATCTGAAAGATAAATATAGAAACAGGTTAAATGCAGAACCTGATCTGAGATTGAAATTGTCAGATATTGAGCCAAATTTTGAAGTGCTTTATTCCATCAAACAACCACAGGTATCCCATTACGAGTTTTTTTTTAATTAGCCATTTTCCTCTGAAGATTTAAAAAGAAATCCGCCAGAGACAGCACTAGTAGAGACACATAAGTTTTGATTTCCCTATGACAGTAATGTAAAAGATGCAATATAAAAATGGAATTAACAGAAGATGTTGTACCTGGAGCAAAATTGTAATTTGCAAAAATTCAAGATCATCTCATCCGGGATTTCAAACGATGGCTTGCTTGCCGTGGTTTATCCGTTCTAGGCAATAAAAATGTAATCGTAGAAAGTACTCGATGTCAGAGATTTAAATATTTCATCTACATATTTTTGTTAATGTTTACTTTTTGAAGTGAAATTTCTATAGGCGCGGTAGAGTAAAATGGTTACACAAAATATTCTACTTCAAAAAAGAAGCATTAACAAAAATATGTAGGTACATAAAATATTTAATATCTGATAATAAACGAAACGAACTGTCATCGAGTACACTTATTTTGCCTAAAACGTATAAACCACGACAAGCAAGCCATCGTTTTAAATCCCGGATGAGATGATCTTGAATTTTTGCAAATTTTAATTTTGCTCCAGGTACATCATCTTCTGTTAATTCCATTTTTATAATGTATGTTTTACATTACTGTCATTGGGAAATCAAAACTTATGTACCTCTACTAGTGCTGCCTCTGGCGGACTTTTTTTTAATCTCCAGGGGAAAATGGCTAATTTAACGTATGCTTAACTAATTATAAGACTGGTTCTTGATTTGTTGAAATGAAGTTGAATTGATTTTTTTCAACTATCATAATGGTTTTATTTATGTTTGTACTTGCAATATGGAAAATAAATGTTCTACCAAATTTGATTGTTCTTTTACCTGCCAGTATAAGGGGTTCGCCAAATTCTTTCGGATTTTAAAGGGGTTCGCGAAGAGAAAAAGGTTGGGAAAAATATATCCCTTATTATGCAACTTTTGTTAAGATATTTTTTTAAATGTCAAACCATCTTTTAAGATAAAACATCACCCATTAAAAATAAAATCACCCATTAAAAATAAATCATTAAAAATAAAATACCGTAAACACTATATAAATTAAACGAGTGATGAAAATATTTATAAAAGTACAAAAATCCAATTTGTACAAAGACTTCATAGAAAGGAAAAGATTTGTCTCGCAACGTAACAACAAATTTAAGACTTCCTAATGCAATCCAATTTGCTCGTATCAGCAATCCAATAAAAATTTAATAAACCAATTAAACCCGCAAGAAAGTTCCTATAGCCTTTCGTTAACCACAATTCCCTAAACAATTTCACTTGTAATAGAAACAACTAGGAGCTATATACAAAACACACCAAACTCAAAAAAATCGGTCACAAAAATTGAAAGAAAAACGAAAAATAATCTAGAACTACGGCCTTAATTGGTGTATTTAGTAGAACGTTGGCGCGCTGAAAACAAAAAGAATGAAATAAATAGTCAATTACCTAACCCGAATTATAAAAAATAACTTCTCCAAATACAACATTGCCATGCAAAAACAAAAACGGTGGAAGTTTCTACGACTAGTTTAAGTTACATGCAGAAGAGAAGAAGTTTTGGAGTTAGTGGTTGCACCATGCTGTGTTATTCAGTTTTGTGTATCATCATGCAATTTGTTTTAATAAGATTTTCTTTAATTCTGTTTTAGTTTCAAATGTCGGTTATGTTTCTGGTTTGTATATTTTTCTTGGATGGGATTAAAGTTTCGTTTAGCAAGATTCTGTGGGGCCTCTAGACAGAAAGACAGACAGAAGCCACTGGTATACACATCCACTTTATACACCAAAGATAGAACACTTTGTTTAATTACCGAATGATTTTTCGAAGCTTAAGAAAATGCCAGGTTACATGAAGTTCACTATAATGAAGAGAAAGAAAAAAATATAACACATTTCTGTCGCATCCCCCCAAGGTTCACTCAATTTCCTATTGGATTTTTTTTGGAAATTTAAATATTAAATATATTTATTGTAATTTTCGGTTTGTTTTTTTTTTTGATTACTTACTGACTATTATGATTAGGATCACCAGGCCAATGACTCCCATTATTATCATCATCTGGAATGTTAAAAAAATATTAAAATTAAACTCGAGGAAGCAATATGGCGGAAAATGGACTAGAAACCTTTAAGTTTTGAAGCCAGAACTTTCTTTTGAGTTTGCCAGCTTGCTGTTCGAACTGAGAAGCACCCTGTTGAAGAGCATCTAAAAAATTCCAAAATTAAATTTCATTTACCAAAATTTCTGTTAGAATTTGCAACTTTTTAAAATACAATAATATACACCTTGTCGGGCTATACTTATCAAAGAAATTTGTGTTAACCTGCTCTGTCGTCAAGCTCCGATAACTTCTGATCCCTTTCGAGAACCTTCTCGACATTCGTCTTCATAATATCAACGACCTCATCAACCTGCGCCTGGGTTTGCTGCAACCGTTTTTGCGCCGCGATCTGTTGAGGCGTTCTTGGCCCACCGACGACCTCTCCATCGGCCCCTGCTGCTGGAGTAGGCGCACCTAAACTTTCCGATCCCGGTGCAGCCCTTTAAAAAATCCAAAATAACTAAAAAATCTATTATTGTTTGGGGAGTGTGTCTAATGAGACGACGGAGCTTTTTGTAAATATTAGATTTCTGTTTTTTCGGAATTTAGTTCGAGATCGATATAGTTGTAGGGATGGGCGAAATGCGCGGAAACGGGGAAAAATGATGGGGAATTTGGGGCTTTGTCCCGTACGGGATTTCTGGATTGTTCGCGGTAATTATTTTGTTTTTGTGGGGGCTCGAGAGACAAAGCTTTTATTATGCACAGTATCAATGGAGATTTTCGCATGAAAAGCCCGAAACCGTTTGCTGACGCAATAATTATTATTACCTGCTATATGTCGTTTAGTTAATGAAAATTTCAATTAGTCACATAACATTTTAATGTCGTGTTTAGAGTTGTTACATTAAATGTGTCAATTCAAATAAAACTCATTATTTAGCCTTAAATTTATATAAATTTCTACACATATCACGACTCGAGTTTCGACGTTTGACGGTCATTTTCAAGTTTTCATTACTTGAAAATGACCGTCAAACGTCGAAACTCGAGTCGTGATATGTGTAGAAATTTATATAACTGTGAATAATAAGTTATATAATATTTTTACATAATATAAGTGTGGTAAAAAACAAAGTGAATTTTTCAATTCAATGTTATTCAAATTTATTTCGATTTCTTGTGTTTAACATAGTGAAATTAACACATGAAACAAATTAACTGTTTTTACGTAAGGTATCAAATGAACTGCTAAAATCTCCTCGATGTACCTAGCACCCGTTAAATCTCTTCTTCCGTTACCACGGGCGCCCCTAATGCTGAAAGAAGGGTCTATTCGTGCGACCATAGAAATTTCACCGCAGATCATGCACCGTCCGCTCTTCAATACAGTATTCTGCAAATCGCTCTCTTTATCTATGATACACTTTTCTTCTTCAGTCATCTTTCAGACATCTGAGAACACCAGAACTGACCCCCATTGTTCTAGCGTCCAATTTAAATGATCCCTTGCAAAACGCAGACGTGCTTGACGAGGAGCTGGGGTAAGTTTTTGACAAACTGTAGGTATCTTAGGGGTCAAGTTACTTTCCTGCAGTCTTCGTCTTACCTAATAGCCACTCCTCGTACTTGACGGAGCTGTTGTTGCAGTTGAACAGCATTAAGATGACGATTTTTAATGATGTTGACAAAATAAGGAGGTCATCCCGATCCCCACCTGTAACAGGTCGTCTATGAAAGGATCCAGTCTCCCCATAACGTGGGAACACTGTTCTAAGCGCGGCGCGTTTTATATCCAGTTATCGAGCAACAGCTCGCCATTTTCGATTTACAGCTCAATAATTTCGAAAGTCCATTTTCGATTAGAACAAAAACTTGGGCGGCCTGTTGCGGTGTAGTATGCATCAAACTTCCACTCTTGAAAACCAATCAAATTATGAAAAACGATTAATGTGCAAATTTCATTTGCAAAGACAATAATTACAATGTTTCACAAATTTGTTATTCTCGTAATAACCACCACAAAAATACGTTCGTTTTGGTTTTTCGATTGGTACGCCTATAAACCATAAGAATTCTCGATAAGTCAAACTCATTTTAAAGTATATTACATTGTCTGTCAAACGGCATATTTCTTTATTTCATCTAATAAATAGTTTCTAAAAAATAGTTACAGTTAAAGGTTAACAGTGGGCCGATTTCTATGCACGCAAGTTTATTTAGTCTACATTTCATTTCAACATGTATTACATTTCCAATGTTCAAAAAGTCGTAAAATTGTGCTGATTGTCATATTACTATTATTTATTATTGTTAAAAACGAAAATAGGTTTTATTATACTTAGGGTTGAAAATATATTCAAAAAAGAATGATCGAAATCAAAAAGGGATGTTGAATATACCTAATCAAAAGAATATATATTTCGGTCAAAATAACAATTGGGAATATTGTTTACTGTACTAACAAATTGGTATGCCTTCACTTTGATAGTCAAAACTAATAATCAAAAGTAAAATTATATGATTTGTTCTAGAAACAGTGCGATATAGTCAAACCAAATCATGACAGCATATGACAGCATATGACATATCAACACAGCATATGACTTTTCATGACAGCATATGCCTTTCCATAACTAATATTGCATGACATTATAACTATCAATATTCTATTTCGGCCAAACACATCATAAAGACCTTAAAAAACATATTTATGATCTGAGAACATTCTAATAACATAACAACATCTTTCTGACATTTTCTGACATTATAACGGGTTATATCACTTACACACAAATTGTGCAAATTATTTATAACAACTATCATAACAAATCAAAAACAAATCAAACAGCATAACATATCAAAGTATATTACTTTTCGGTCATAAATAATTGCGTACGACATTGTAACTTTCAATATTATGTCACTTAGACATATTTTGTGAAAATAATTAATGACTACTATCATATGACGCTATCATATGATATCACATCATAACATTATATATTACTTTTTGGTCATAATTCATTGCGCACTGTATTGTAGCTGTCAATATCATATAACATTTACATATTTTATGAAAAAGATTTATGGCATATATATATCTATATTTATATTTATATTTCAGACCATTTATTACCATTTCAAAGTTCAAAAAGTCGTAAAATTGTTCTGATTGTCATTAAGGATATATTATTGTCAAAATGAAATAACGTTTTCTTATAGGGGAAAGTCCCCTAAGCCCGGACGGATCCTAAAGCCGGACAGTATTTGAATCAGTGCGAAAAAGCACGCCAATTTCTTGTTTGTGCCGCGGTTAGAAAGCTCTTCTGAAGTGAAGTGTGTGGAGGGTGTGCCAATAGCCAGTACTAACTTGTTCGCTGTGGAGCGTGGTGCAAATTTTGAGGTTAGTAAAAACCTTGTTCGAAGTAATTTTTTGGGGTATGTAAACAGAATTTAAAGCATGGAATGATATTCAGTATTATTAATTATGATTGCTATTGTACTCATTTGATATAACTCATGCGTTTTTTTGTAATTCATAACACACAATGTGAATGAGATTTTTTTTTGTATGTACCTAAGGGTCCCTAAGTTCGGACACTCTCAAAGTCCCCTAATACCGGACAGTTTTACGGCAAGTTTGTTTTTATTGTAGTCATCATTTTTGTGAATTTCTTTTTAGATTCAACATGAGTAAACCTAAACCGAGTTGTGAAAATATCCCCAAAGAAGAAATATTAAAAAAAGCCATCGATAAGGTGATGTCAAACAAATTTTCTCTGAGAGAGTCATCGGAATGCTATAATGTGCCAAAAAGTACACTGTTCGACTACATCAAAAAATTGAAACAAGGAAAAAAAATAAAACTACCACTCAGAAAAGGAAGATTTGACAAAACTTTTACCGAGGAGTACGAAGAAGCACTAATTGCGCACGTAGTAGATATGTCCAATAGATGCATGCCATTAACCAGAAAGATATTTCTAAAATTGGCTTTTGATCTCGCGGAGCAATTAAAACTAACCCATCGATTCAACATGGCCAAGAAAAGTGCTGGTAAACATTTTTATTATGATTTTATGAAACGCCATCCAGATATCAGCTTGAGAAGGCCTGAGTTAACAAGTCTGATGAGAGCGGTTGGTTTTAATAGGCCTCAAGTTAAACGGTTTATCAACCATTTAAAAGATATTACTGAAAAGTATAATTTTGGTCCATCGGACATCTATAACTGCGACGAGATAGGGGTCAGCACTGTCAAAAGTCAAAAGTAAACTGACACTCAAAGGTAATCGTTAAGTTGTCAAGTTGACTTCTTCTTAGAGGGGTAAAAATGTCACAGTTATGTTCTGCATAAGTGCTGCTGGGTATTTTATCCCACCACTATTTATTTTTCCCAGACAGAGAGTTAATGGAAGGTTGATGATTGGTGCTCTATCCGAAAGTGTAGCCTTGGCACAGCCAAACGGATGGATGAAGGCTGAATTCTTTTTAAAATGGCTTCAACACGTAACTCAAAGCCACCTAAAGAGAAGCCTGTGCTTTTGATCCTAGATGGTCATAGCAGTCATAAAGATCTTGCTGTTATAAGTTACGCAAAAGAAAGCCACGTGCACATGTTAAGCACCCTACCACACACGACCCACAAACTGCAGCCATTAGACAGGGTTTTTATGAAGCCATTCAAAGATGCATATTTTGAGGCCTGTGGGTTGTTGATGAGGGCAAACTCCGGTGTAAGAATAACAGAATATGAAATTGCTGCTATGATGTCGCAAGCTTTCACTCGCGTTGCACGTTTGGATATAGCAAAATCTGGATTTCGATGCACTGGAATTCTGCCTCTGAATCCAAATGTTTTCACAAATTTAGATTTTCTGCCATCCGCTTTTCTGTAATCCGCTGTAGCAAGACGTGCCTATGCAGTCTGATGCTGAACTTCAGCATCAAACTTCAGCAGCTGAAGTGAACATTTGCAATGACGCCAATACGGGTACACCCGAAGACCTGTCTCAGTAGCCTTTCGACGTCAATGAAAAGGAGAATGTTGATACTCAACCGTTGACAAGCAAAGCAATTGTCACTGTAATTCATCAGCTATCACCAGTTCCAAGCGCTGCAGTAAAGAGAGCCGTGATTCGACGAAGAAAAGCTGAGAAAAGTGAGATTTTAACATCCTCCCCCTAAAAAATCCTAAAAAAATGCGCTCATTGAAAATAAGGCAACAAAGACTAAAGCTCGAGTAGTTAAAATGCAACAACTGAAAGGCAAAAAAACTAACGACCCGACTAAAATAAAAAGGACCAAGAAATCGACTGCAACTCCAAAGACAACGATATCTCAAACATCAAAATCATCAACATCAGTGACTGAAAATACAACAACTTGTTTAATCTGCCACGAAGATAATGATGAAGATTGGATTTGCTGTCAGGCTTGCAATCAGTGGGCTCATGAAGCGTGTGCTGATGTAGAAGGGCTCAGTTAGCTACATTTGTGATTTTTGCAGGCTGTACAATTGAAGTTTGGTGATTGTATAAAAAACGTTCCTAATTATGACCAAAGTTTATTAGAATTAAGATTAGTTTTCTTTATTAAGAGTTGATTTGCTGTATTGTAATAGATATTGTTACGAATTGTTTGTTAAAATAATGTTTAAGTTTAAAAATGAACGAAAAGTTGTCTGTCCGTCATTAGGGGACTTTTTTTAAAACGTCCTTTTTCTATGTTATTTGTTCCTTAGTATCTAATACATTTTAAGTAACATTTGAGACTTCTGATATATTTGTGTTGCTTAGGTATATAGTTGAGAGTTTATTAAAGTGAAATAAACAAATTAGACTATTACACATTTTTTTTTTATTTTTGTTATTTTTTTTATATATATTTGTTATTCCCTTTAAGTGTCCGGTTCTAGGAGCCCTCCCCCTACTTACCTTTGATTTAAAAATATATTTAAAAAAAATGATTGCAATCAAGAATAGATATTGAATATACCAAATCGAAAATGAACAATATTTCTGTCAAAATAACAATGCGGATAATTGTTTGCCCAACTGTTAAATTGACAATTGAACCCGTCATTTTCGAAAAGGGCACGAGTCATCATTTTTGAAATATCACTTTTTACGCCATTTTATTCATTGAAGCGTTTTACATATTCCATGCGAAAACACAATGTGCATACACCACAAGTCAACTTAAAAAGCAATGAAAAGGACACGAGTCCTGGACTGAGACCTAGAAAAAGGTGGCAGGAATAGTGAAAACTAAAAACATAATAAAAATGCGAAAATTGCTGGGTAATGATGATTAACTAACTAAAATTTTTGGACAAATGCCTTTTTCGAAATGATCCCTTGATCATTTCGAAAAAGGCCAAAAATTTTAATTCAAAATATCTTGATGAAAATTGTTCTTTTTTAATAAATAAATATTCCAAAAAGCGTGTATGTTTTTTATTTTACAACCTCTATATTCAGTTTCTTCGGCATCAATGACTTTTTTAACAAAAAATATATTTTTGTTGATTCTGAAAAGTTTTAATTCATTGACTCATGCCCTTTTCGAAATGACGGGTTCAATTGTTACGCCTTGTTAGTTAAAACTAAAATTGAGTAAAGTAAGTAAAATTATAAACTTAATAAAGCCGGAACACAGCCTGAATATATAAATATATTCAACCTGGCCGGAGGTCTATAATATTGTTGGATCTTTTTAGGACTACCAAAACAAATCTCATGTAAAATTTCCCAATTTTGTTATTTACTAGTTTTCAGTCCACCTTCTTGGCACTCAACATAAACCAGAAGAATAACATTGTTTTTTAAGATCATGTATTTCACTTTGCGACTATTCACTTAGTTAATGGAAGACATTATCTTAAAAAACAATGTTATTTTTCTGTTTTTCGTTGAGTGACACGAAGGTGGACTGAAAACTAGTAAATAACTGGTAAATTTCACATGAGATTTGTTTTGGTAGTCCTAAAAAGACTCAACAATATTATAGAGCTCCGGAAAGGTTCAACATATTTATATATTCAGGATGTGTTCTGACTTTATTAAGTTTATATGATTATCTATAATATAGTATGGAGTTACTAATAGTAGGTAAATATAAATGATTTGTTCTCAAATACTGCGCTCTAGTCATGCGGAATCGTGACTCTGTCATATCATATGCTTTCATGACTTTCCATAAATAATTGCGCACGACATTATAACTGTCAATATTCCCATTGGACAAAACATATCATAGAGTGCTGAAAGATTTTTAGGATGTGACAATATTCTAATAACATTACATCTTTCTGACATTTATGTCGAACGGGTTATGTACTTACACACAAATTGTGAAAATGAGTTTTAACGATTGATTTATATCATAGGACGCTATTATATAGAGCGCATATCATATTATAGCATATTACTTTTCAGTCATAATTAATTGCACACGACATTTTAACTGTGAATATCATGTCACTTAAACATATTTTGTGAAAATGATGTATAAAAACTATTGTTTTACACTATCATATAAACTAAGCATATACAGCATATGACTTTTCGGACATAATTTTGCACGATATTGTAACTGTCAACATCATGCCAGAATATACAGGGTGATGATAAAGTAATGCACAAAATTCATGAAACGCACTATGTTAATTTTTGAAAAAAACGCAAACAGTTTATTTTATTCCGTGTCATATAACATAAGTCAAAAGAATAAAACGTCAAATTTGTCAAAGTTATGACGTCATAAATATTTTTTTTAAATAGGATGCCAGTTTTTTTTTACATTATTTGATAAAGCTTGTTTTTCTGCATTATAAAAAAATAATTGAAGTAGGGGTCACATAAGAAAAAAAACGAGAAAATTAATAAAAAACGAAATAAACTTAATTTTAGTAATAACTTTAAATTAACTAAATAGTCCATTAAACCACAACTATTTCTAACAGGAATTTTTCTGTGTCCCGTTCACTATCTGACATAGGCCAAGACGATGGTAGACCTGATTTACAGAGTTTTCGATCATCTGCGGAGTTATACGAGTCATTTCATGTCTAATTCGTTCCATTAAGTCTTCTAAATTGTCTGGTCGGTTAACGTAGACCCGACATATTAAATGTCTCCACAGAAAAAAAATCAAGGGGGGTAAGATCAGGTGACCTAGGTGGCCACTCCATTGGTCCACGTCTTCCAATCCACCTTCCTTCAAACTGGTTATCCAGAAAACTTCGAACATTAAGACCATAATATGGTGGTGCACCATCTTGTTTGAACCAAATACTGGGATCCAAGTTTTCCTTATAATTTGAATCCTGAAATGCCGCAATTAGGTAGGGAAGCACTGCCATACGAAGATGTTCCAAATATCACTCAGCTATTTAATTCGCGCGAAAGAAATAAGGACCAATAAATCTTCCCCTTACGATTCCTACCCAAACATTATTTTTTTGGGGGCGCTGGGTGTGTTTTGTCTGAATCCAGTGGGGATTTTCCCGAGCCCAGTAGCGACAATGGTGTCGATTTACTGTACCACTTAAATAAAACGTTGCCTTGTGTGAAAATACTACACTATTAAGCAAATTTAGATTTTCGTCACAATGCCTCATGAAGATTTCACAAAATTCCGAACGTCTGTCCGGATCATCTTCTGAAAGTTCGTGAACAAGTTGAACTTTGTATGGATGCAGTTTTTCTTTTTTTTTAACTTTACTACAAACGACTGACTAACATTTTCTTGTAAGGCAATTGCTCTTGTAGTTGCGTGAGGGTTGTCTTCTAATGACAGCAAAATATCTAACTTTGCATCGTCGCTTATTTCTGGAATTCCAGATTTTGGAGCATCCCTCGCGCTTCCCGTTTCATTAAATTTTGCAACAATTCTGCTTACTGTGCTTCTAGCAATTGGATGTTCTTCGATAAAAATTTTGGATCCTTTCTATTTCGGTTAAAGGAGCCATCATAATAAAATTGGTATGACGCTAATTGTTAAACTGACACTGACAAACAGTTGTTTTATTAAAACAATTGAAAAAAATGATAAAAACAGATGTTCTTACTAGGTAACTTTAAGTTTTAATTTTTTTAATATTTACTTTTTTCATAAATTCAAAATCAAGTTTATTTTGTAAATTATTAATTCTCTCAGTTTTTTTCTTATATGACCCCTACTTCAATTATTTTTTTAGAATGCCAGAAAACAAGCTTTATCAAAAAATGTAAAAAAAACTATTTAAAAGCTTCCCATAAGTTTCAAAAAATTTCCCTAAAAAAAATATTGATGATGTCATAACTTTGACAAATTTGACGTTTTATTTTTTTGACTTATGTTAAAAGACGCGGAATAAAATAAACTGTTTGAAGTGTTTTTGCATTTGTTTCAAAAATAAACATAGTGCGTTTTATGAATTTTGTGCATTACTTTATCATAACCCTGTATGTTAGAATTATGTTAGACATATTTTGAGATAAAGATTTATGACATATATTTGACTAATATTTCAAAACATTTATTACAATTTCATACGTTCAGAAAGTCTTAAAAATGTACAGCCTTTAAGGATGTGTTGTATACGAAATGGTATGCATATACCATTTCCTTTATCCTCTGCATACCACATAGAACAAAGTGCTATCGAGTGGTATACGGATGGTTCGAAAACAAAGTAAGGTGCTGGTGCAGGAGTGTTTGGATCCCGTACCAAGTACTTCGAATCCATGGGAATCTAAACAAGTATCTTCCAAGCGGAGGTACATACTGTCGAGAGATATGCACAATTTAACTTCGACAGGAACTATCGCAAAAAACTAATTGCTATCCTGTCAGATAGCTTAGCAGCCATCAAGGCCATTAGCTCATACACCATAAGATAAAAGATCATAAACTGATATGGGACTGTATGGGAAAGCTAAACAAGCTCGACAGAGAAAATAAATCAACGCTATACTGGGTTTTAGGACACACTGGTATAGATGGAAATGAAGACGACGATCACCTAGCAAACCAAAGCTTCTAGTAATCCATAGGTCCCGAACCCTTTTGCGGTATGAGTATAAACACCATCCACAAAAGTATAGATAAAAAATAAGTGAACAATGGATGAAAATTTGGAATGAACTTCCAGGGCTAGAACTATTCAAACTAATGCTGGGATCTTTTAACCAGAAAAGAACAAAAGCTTGCCTGAAACTAAACAGGAACAAGCTTATAATTATGACAAGAGTCCTGAAGGGACATTGCAGACTTAGAAAATACCTCAAGGCTATAGGCCTAGAGGAGAATAACAGATGTAGATTCTGCGGCTCAGCAGAGAAAACCGACACATCTAGGCAAAGAGACAGATGTACCTTGGGGCCCACTGCTTTAACGCAGAGGAGTCCCACCCAGATACTGGAATTCCTGAAGGAATCGGGACTAGTGGAAGCGCTATAAATGGGTTTTACCATAAGTATACCAACGGTTAGAGGAAGAGGTTGGGGTACAATAGATCTGTGAAGGTCGCAGTAAAAGTTAGCACCTAAATCTACATAAAGGATATATTATTGCCAAAATGAAATGACGTTTCTTTTACACTTAGGCTTCAAAATTTGAAAATATATTCAAAAAGATTGTCGAAATCAAAAACATATATTGAACATAGCAAATCGAAAAAAACAATATTTCTGTCGAACAACATACGAACAATTGTTTGCTATAATGTCAAATTGACAATTGTTATACCGTCAATTTAAAAGTAAATACTAAAACCAAGTAGTGTGAATAAAATTATATGATTTGTTCTGAAAATAGTGCGATATAGTCAAGTCGAATCATGACACTATGATATCATGACACTATCCTATCCTAGCCTATGCCCTTTTCATGATCAGTTGCGCACGATATTATAACTTTCACTGCAATCTTAAAGACAACATTTTTAATATGTGACTACATTTTGATAACATTATTGTGAAAATGAATATTGGATTTTGGGGGTTCAACCGCCTCCTCCCCCCGAAATATGCAAAATAAAACTTAAATATAACATATATTATATTGAAATAAGGAGGGACGAATAGAGACGACTCTCTTCAAGGGAGCATGGCAGATGTGGAGTTTACGAACCCTTGTGTGTCAGTTTTAGAAAGTAAATTGGTGCATTTCAGTGATTGTATTTTCTTAAAACCCCCTCCCGAAACCAAACCCTGGCTACGCCTATGCTATTGACTACTACCATAAGCCGGTGTGCTATGATATGTCATATCTTAGCATAGTATATCATATCTTAACACTTATGTCATTACCCAGTCACTACTACGTTGTTCAATACCTGTGTACCCGCATGGGTGCATGGGTTCATTCAATAAAATAATTTGAATACCCGGAGACTTTCACATTACAACTCGGGATTACCCATAGAGTATTCCACTACCCGAAAAACCCTATTTCTATAAATAAAACCGCCGGGTGCACAAAGTATGGGATCAAAATATGGTAGATAATCGACGCCAAATATTCATATCCATTGAAAGGTCAAATTTACACTGGCAAAATAACAACTGGCCGTGAAATAAATCAAGGCGAAAGAGTGAAAGAGAGTAAAAGATTTAGCTGCAAAATATAAAGGATCCGGAAGAAATATTAGAATGGATAATTTTTTTACTACTTTACCTTTAGCAAAGCATTTATTGTATGGAACCTAACAATTGTAGGAACATTGAAAACAAAATACATTCTAGTAGACATGCTAATATCTAAAGATCGCGAAGAATTCTTTTCTCTATTTGGGTTTCATGAAAAAGTTACTCTATGCTCTTATGTTCCTAAAAAAAAAAGAAATACTTCTATCTACGATGCACTCAGATTTTCAGCGAAGACAAAAAAAAAACCAGAAATTGCTCAGTATTATAATAAACCAAAAATTGGTGTAGATATAATGGATAAGACGTTGGGCCGTTACACAATCCACAGATGAACTTTTTTAAATATTTTGGATATCGCCAGTCTTGCCAGCTATATCATTTATCAGCTAAATAACGTATTTTTACGAAAATTAAGTTAAGAATTATATATGACAGCTATTCAAGAACGATCTCAAAATATGCAAATTATTAGAAATTTCACCACTAGGATTGCCATAGAAATCATATATGGAAAAGCAATCGATCCTATAAGCAGGGTAACAACATCATGTGAGCCAGGCGGGTCTCCTGAACAGACAGATTCCACTGGACGAAAAATTGTTTTAGGATCATGTCATATTTGTTACCAGGATGTCTATAAAAAACGGAGAAAAAATACGAAAATCGTGTAAAGAATGTAAAACAAACCAGTTTGCGATGAACATTCAAAAGCAATTGTAAAGTGTGACGCATGTTGCCAATAATAAATTGAATATAAAAATATTTTATGTATAATTTATAATAAGTTTTATAATAAAATTAATCAAAAGTTAAATAAATCCGTTTACTGATATATTAAGTAATATTTTTTTTATCCCTAGAAATAAGTTTAATTATATATTTATATATGGGTACCCGGGTACCCCGGGTATTGAACAACGAGGTATTTGACTTTAAGTCCAAAAAGTTTATATATTTTTTGGCACATTTTATTATTTATGTATATGAATCGATGTCAATAGACTCAAATAATGAGGATCTGAAAGGATTTGATGATTTTTCGTTAAATAAAAAAGATATGTAAGTAAGAACATGCAAAAGAGTACCCGGGTATTGACATATGTGTTAACATATGATTTTCCAGTCATAATTGCGCATTGTAACTGTCAATATCATGGGTCAATGTAATGTCATTCTGTGCCATCAGGTCACTTAGATATATATTGTGAAAATGATATATAACAACTCTCATAGGACTCTATCATATGACAGAACATCATATCATAACATATGACATTTTGGTCGTAATTGCGCAGGATATTGTAACTGTGAATAATCATGTGTTAATGTAATGTCACTTTCTAAAATAATCATTTTTTGCTAACTTTTTCCTGTAAGTCGAATATGAAGAGAAGAAGTCTTTTGTCGTATTCTTTGTTTCTTTTTTCGTTAAATATTTTGTCAATTTAATTTGTAAAAAAAATCAAAATTATCAAAAATTAAATTGCTCCGATACCTGAAAAAAAAATGTATATTTCACATTTTTTGCTAACAATAAATATAGTTCATAGACATTTAGATCGTTAATTATGAGTGAATATGTAATTATCGAAAACATGGGAAAAACATGAAATTATTTAATAAATTGCTTGATTTAATATACTTAATATGAACATGTTATTCTCTAGTGTTTTATCAGCAAATAATCAGTTTAAACTACAATAAAGGTCAAATTGGTCTAGGGTATGAAAAATAAACACATTTTCTTCTAAATATTATTGATATTGACATATATAATGTTGTGCGCAATTAATTAAGACCGATATAATTAGCAAAACATTTAAGTTCAAAATTTGTAATATGGTCGCAAAATGACATTTCCAAGTTATTTTATTAATTATTTTATTGTCATATTTTGCCTATTTGTGTTAGTTAAAAATACAATACAGGTTATGACCAAAATAACCCAATAACACAGTGTTTCCAAAAGTGTGGTACGCATACCCCAAGGGGTACGCGAATGGTTTGAAAGGGGTACGAAGCGATGTTCCAAAATTTTCATTTTTTGTTTGTGCCTAAGTGAATATTAGAAGAAAAATAACAATATTTAAATTACATCAAAAATAGTGCATCAAACATTACTCAAACTTTTGTATCTTTGTAATCTTTTGTAACTTGTGCATCAAACTTTTTATAAAGTGTTTGCATTCTTGAATTAGCTGTGAATCTGCAAAAAATTCCTCTTCATCATCTTTGATAATTAATTAATACAATACAACCAAAAGATTTTACTAACTTGTTTTTATATATATAAAAACAAGCAGAAACTGTTTTAAAGTGAACTCATAAAGAATAACATTTTTCCTAATATTTGTAATAATTTGTATTCAATTTTACCATAAAAAGTCACGTTTAATTCATTGGATACGGATAAATAAAAAAGTGGTTTATTCACTACTCAAATAAAAATTTAATTTCGCTAGTGAAATAAAAGTATCCATAGCAACGCATCAAAATAATTCACTTATGAGCTCCGTAAACACAATCCTAAATGTTGACTTCGCTGATGTTCTTTTTTGATATCCAATCACAAAATCTATTACACATTTTTCGTATAAATTGTCTTGATTTCTGCGTGAGTAATCTTTTCGCAACTGCGTTACCATTTAACAATAATTCTTAGGATGCATCCATTTATGATTAATAAAACACAAATTAATTAAACACGATATTCTAAACAAAATTTTGACGCACGAATCAACAAACTCATCGTTGTCACGACAACAATACAACAACGGACCGACGACCTGCTTCTCTTAAAAAAAAACAGAAAATGGAACTTGAAAATGAAAGCAAAATTAAAGAAAAGTTTGTATACACTAGCGAACAAAATTAAGCTTTAACTCGCGAATTTAAATCTTCTTAAACCTTAATTTTATCCGCTTGTATAATAAATCAATAAAACCAATCTGGAGACTGTATATTATTTAAAAAAGACCGGTACAGTTTTTATTTTTAATGATATATCTCAGAAATGTTATATATATATATATATATATATATATATATATATATATATATATATATATATATATATATATATATATATATATATATATGAAGTGTTATATATACAAACAAATCTGAAAGGGGTACACGTGAATCGAAAGTTTGGAAAACACTGCATTAATACAGTTACTGTTACTGTCATTTCACCAGTTACTGTAATTTCCAAAATATCACTTCGCAATTATGACATTTTACTTCTTTCTTAAGAAGTTTAGACTGCTGTCACTTAACAAAATTTTCTGACAATTGTTTTTGTCACCATGTCACAGAAAATATCAATAAATGTAGAATTGCTATAAAAAAATTACCTAATAACACCAACCACTATTTAATGTCATTAAAAAAAATGTCAGTTCGTAATTATGGCATTGCACGTTACCATAAGAATTTGAAACTACTATCACTTGCGTCATTTTCGGACAGGAGCTTTTTCTCGCCGAAAATGTCAATTAATGTTAACTTTCTATGGAGAAAATAACCTAATAACACCAAGCATTTATTGTTAAGTATATAGAAAAATTGTCACTTCGGTAATATAACGATGATAAGCTGAAAGTACTATCATTTACGTCATTTCCTGCCAATAGTTTTGTCTCACCATGTCACAGAAAGTATTAATACTCCTGTGGAGAAAATAACGTAATAACACCAAGCATCATTTAATGTCATTTTAAAGAAAATGTCACTTCGCTATGATGACATTTTACTTTGCCCTGAGAAGATTAGACTACATTTTCTGACTGACGTTTTGTCACGCCATATCACAGAAGATGTCAATTAAAGTTAAATTGTATGGAGAAAATAAACTCATATCAGCAAACACTTTTAATGTCATTTAAAAAGAAATGTTAATTCGTAATTATGACATTTCACTTTTTCATGAGAAGACGAGTGTACTGTCATTTACGTCATTTCCTGACAAAACTTTTGCGCCATTAATTAAGACCGAAAATATTATTACCAAAATATCTAATTTTATAATTTGTTATATGAACGCAAAATGTCATTTCCGAGTCATATACTCAATTATTTTATTTTGTGATTTTATCAATTTCAATTAGTTAAAAATGTAATAAAGGTTATGACTGTTGTGACCAAAATAACTTAATAACACCATTTACTGTCATTTCCAAAATGTCACTCACATCACAATTATGACATTTCCTTCAGCAGATAAGACTACCATCACTTGCAACATTTTCTAACAATAGTTTTGTCTCGCCATGTCACAGAAAATGTCAATAGATGTTAAATTGCTATAAAGTAAATAACCTAATAACCCCAAGCATAATTTAATCATTAAAAAAAATTACTTTGGAATAATGGCATTGCCAACCTACGATTAGATCACGAACTTCATTTAAAATTCAATTCAAAATTGTCATTTTCTGTCTAGAGTTTTGCCTCATCGTATCAGAAAATATCAAGTAAAGTTAAATTGCTATGAAGAAAATAACCTAATAACACCAAGCATCGTTTAATGTCATTTCAAAGAAAATGTCACTTCGCAAACGTACTTTGCCATGAGAAGATTATGATACCATCACTTGCGACATTTTCTGACAGGAGTTTTGTCCCACCATATCACCGTAAATGTCAATTAAGGTTAAATTGTTGTGGATAAAATAACCTCATTACATCATTTAATGTCATTTACAAAAAAGATTGTTACTTCGCAATTATGACATTTCACTTTTCCATGGAAATATGAGAACCATCTCTTACTTCATTTTCTGAAAATAGTTGTCTCGCTATTTCATAGAAAATGTCATGTGTCATGTAATATTTGCTGGAAATGTTTTGTTATTTGTCACGTAAATTGATTTTTAAATTTTCTATTCTAGGCTAGTGTCTGCAAAACATGTATATTCCCTATATATATACCTATATTTTCTTTTGTCAATTCCAGTAAATATTTGTCTACGGATTAAAAGCGTTAATGGTAAATCGATAATGAAATGTCAGCGGAAATATCACCACAACGTCACAGACTTAATGAAGTTTTAACAAATCGTTATCTTTACCGCACAATAAATAAAACATGGAATCGAATGATAGTTTAAATGATATTTATGCATTTGCAAATTATTCAAATGTTTGTGCAAATGACATTGTAGTTGACAATAACTGACAAGAATTTTTATGGGGATCAGAAGTTCTTAATGTGCCAAAGTCACAAATATTGATCAAAAACAACCTACTGTCATTGAAAAATTACATTGAAAAATATTTCCATTATATTTCAAGTGACAGTTGTGCTTAGATAGGTTATGAGATTTAGATTTGACAAAAGTGACAATAGTATATAAATTTAATAAAATAAATAGAAACTATTTTTAAAAAAATGACAGACGAATGTATCAATACGAAATAAAAATAATAAACTCTTCATTACAAAAATAGTTTTTTTAAGGCCGTAACAAATGACAATGGCCGATGTAATGTCATCGTAATTGAAGTATCGCGATGTCATTTCATCCCTTTTAATGATGACAGGGTCATTAAAACACCATAAAAGTAATCCGCCGGGAAATCCAAAGTATAAAACACGAAATTAATTAATCTAAAAGGTAATTTCTACACAAGTATATTTGAAAGAAATGTTTTTAGATTAAAAATGTTTGTTGGGCTATTAATAAGACAGTGCTATTAAATAAAAGAATTTGCTAATTCTTTTAAAACAATAATTAAATATTCGTTGTATTTGGTTTTATAGTATTTGTAGTATATATAAAAAAAAAAGAAATAGACACTGGTCCGGTCTACTAAAGTGTGTTTTCTTATATTATGATACAAAATAGTCTTTAAATTGTTTTAACTAATTGCTGAAGTCTTTAAATTAGATGTAATCTTCGGGTTAAAAGATTAAGGTGGAAAATTTATTAATAATTTAGTAAATAAATGTTTCAGTTGATATATTATTAATGATGATTCGGGAAGAAATGTTGAATAAATGACGTTTTCTTATAAAAAAAAAACGCCTAGTTAAGACAATTCACACTTCTTGAGACAAGAAAAGAAAAAATGAAGGGTTCGTGCAAAAATCTACTTACATAGTTCCTGAATGTTAACGCGCCGTTTACGAAGCGGTAAAACGTGAATGGCGAAGTGAATTTTGTGAGTTTGCCGAGTTCAAAAATCGAATCCACTCGCACGCATTTCCACCAAACCGTTCGATTCGACACCGAACGTGCAGTTCGCACGGAGCGCAAGCGCCCGCGGAAAAATCGATTTCCTTCTGCCATCCATCTCATAATAAATTATTTAACGATACAAATAAATACATACACAATTAGCAAGGAATAAATAAATGTCCACTAGGAAAACCCATTTTTTTTATAAGAAAAAGGATTTGTGTCTTTTTTTTCTTCCAAAGCTTCGAAACTGAATAGGAACATCGTTTCCTGTATTTTCTCTAAATATTTTACGGTATTTGTTATTAACCAATTCTGCTACTTACATGTTTTATTTGCTAATTATTTTAAATTTCGTTGGTAGAAAAATCAAACTTTTTTCAACAACTGAGAGTCGATTCGCGTTTTAACTGGGTCCATGTATTGACTCGCCGCCGACGTCACACTGGCGTGCGGCGCGAGCGCAATAGCGCCAGCGGCGCGCGCGTGGGCGGGGGCGGCAGCGCATTGTCTTAGGTCGTGCACCCCACGATTCATTGATAGCGAAAACCCTTCGAAATGCCATCTACCAAAGAAAAACTAAATATTATAGCAATAGCATATCTAGATCTCTTCTTTGACCAAACTTTTTTTTTTCATTGTTGTTTTGTGAACCTCTAAACTAAATGCCCTGTTCCACTTGGTCTTTTACTATGCGCCATACCGGTATCGCATATCTTGCAATCCCTCAGGGTGGGCAGCCCGGACGGTTAGTGCCGCCCGTATGTTGTCCACTACACTTCCTAGGAGAACCTAAACTAAGTCTTTGACCTAAACCTAGATCTATTCTGTGATAAGGAAAAAACCTAAACTTAGATCTCTTTTTTTTCCTTTAACAATATTAAGACGAGGACTGTATTATTGCTATTGAAGTTACTTCAGCTTTCCATCATATCAAGCATCATCATAGTTACATAGGTACAGCAGCCACGATTGTGGACACGTATTAAACGCTTCCATGTTTTCTAATTCGGCGATTGCGAGAAAAATATCATGCAAAACAGAACACAAGAATAAAAAGCGAGCAGTACTGCTGAAAATGTTTTAGGACCGGCAAGTCAAGAAAGCCTACTTAATAATATAAAAACAAGTCCAAAATTTTCAGTAGCGAGTATAGAGAAGAATAGAGGAAATTAGAAAATATATCCATTATTGATCAAATATTTTTCATTACCGAGTGGCATTCGAAGGGGGTATGAGGGGTAATTCCAATTCAATTGACAACCTCACCTGCTCGTGGTGCACCCTGCTAAATCACTAACGAGGCTCTGTCGAGCGGGTGTCTGCCAGTATAATTAGACCCTCTTGCAAGCCAACCGCTTAGAGTGGAAGAGCTAACTAGAGTAAGGGCATCTCAATGTCCTTGTCTGCTATTGATGGATTATACTTCTTATGTTGCAATTCGAAGTAAGCAAGTTAAACATTTTCTGAAACAACTGTAACCTTATTTGCATTGCACCACTCATTAAATTTACTATATTCTTTTTTATAGCGTGGACGTGATTTATCCAGCAACCAATTGCTCATCGTATTAAAAAGAATTTCCTGAATTTCATTTTTTTTTGTGGGGGTCGTTTGGCTACAAAGCCTTTCTGCACTGCGACCAACTTGATCTATTGTGCTTGATCCTACTACAATTACTCTCCCAGGAATTCAACATCGTGAACGAAGTCTAGGATCTCACTAAAAGGCTTGCTACTCAGCTCCAAGGTGGTCATTCTTGCGACCCTGAAGTGGACAAGCCTTGTGTGTGCTAGCGCTACACATGTGCACATTATGTGTTCAGAGGTTTCTTCGTCTGATTCACATAATCTACAGGCAACTTCCTCTGCCTTTCCCACTTTGTGTAGGTGATATCGCTAAGGACAATGTCCTGTGAGTATGCCTACCAAAGATCTGATTTCTCTTCTAGAGAAGCTTAGCGCCTGCTGCGTTATTGCAGCAGAGTAGTTTATGAGCATTTTAGCTTGCCTCTGTCCTGGCGTGTTCTTCCAGTAGGTTTGCTTTTGCTCTTCTTCCCATTTCCTACACCCTGCCTTAAGTGGACGTTTGTAAGCCCACAAGTTGGCTCCGGGACCAAGAAGGGAGCCTCGGCCCCGCTTTTGGCGAGTGCGTCGGCCATTTCATTTCCATATATGCCCTGGTGACCCGGTGACCACATTTGCGTGAGTCTGTTACCTTTCGCCAGTTGCTTCAGGGTTTGTTTGCAGTTCCAGGTTAACGTGGAATTAAAGTTGTGGGCTTTCAAATTCCTTAGAGCTCTCTGGCTGTCCGTTAGGATGTACATTTGCACTCCTTTAAGACGCTTCTTTAGGCAGATTTATGCGCATCTTTCAATGGCTATAAATTCAGCCTGTAGTACCGGGGAAGCCTGGCCCAATGCCGTGGACTACCTATGACTCCGGCTGTATATGCTAATTCCTGTACACTTAGCAGTTTTTGATGCGTCGGTGTACCATATGGACGCTTTGTCTTTCAGATGTTCGATTCTTTGAACACTACTTTGGCGGTTTTTAATGACCACTTCAACGGCTGTGTCAAAGTCGTATTCTGTAGATATTGTGTCCCAAGGATGCTTCAGAAATTCCTCTCCGATTTGTTCCCTTATTTTCATGTGTCTCTGAATAGGCGATGTACACCTTAGTCTTAGAGCACTGAGAAAGACCTTCTTTTTCTACATGTTGTCCAACAAAACTTCCATTGCTGTGTTTGGAGTAGATTGCATCGCTCCTGTTATACCCAAGCACGCGAGCCGTTGAAGCTTTTGTAGCAGGCTTTGGGTCTTTTTTTTTGTTTAGTATCACCATACGAGTGAACCGAGTGTAGTAGGTGAAAACGAGTGAAGTAGGTTATAATCGACCTCTGCTTTGTAAGGACCACCATAGGACCATTTTGGGTTTTAGTCCCCATGTTTTCCCAAAAAGCTTACGGCAGATCCAAAACGCCGCTGTGGCTTTTGAGAACGTTTTGTTCAGATGCAAGTTCCAAGTGAATTTCTTATCCAAGGTTACCCCTAGATATTTCACCTCCTCGGAGAACTCTAACGTATGACAATCAATGCTCGGAGCTTTCAAGTTCAGCTTCCTCTTTCTGGTAAAGGGGACGTTACTGTTTTGCTCGGGTTGACACAAAGGCCCTCCTTCGTGATCCAACAGTTGATGATGTTAAGTGCACTCTGTGCAAGGTTCATAATTGTACTACCAAACTTACCCCTTATTATGATGGCAACATCGTCTGCATAACCAACCGCCTTATACCCGTTCTTTGTTAACATATCTAGGAGATCATCAACGACCAGGCACCACAGCAGAGGCGATAACACCCCCCTTTTGGGCAGCCTCTCTGTGGTTACCGTCCTCGTTGATCCCCCAAGTGCGGCGGTAATTTTACGATTGGTCAGCATGTCTTGAATCCACTCAATGATAGGGTCTTCGATCCCTTTGTTGGTGGCTGCATTCTTTATTGATAAACGGGTTGTGTTGTCAAACGCTCCCTCTATATCTATAAAGATACCTACTGCAATTTCTTTGCAGTCCAGTGCTGCTTCCAATGTGGTCGTTATATCGTGTAGAGCGTCCACTGTAGATTTTCCTGGCTGATAAGCCTATTGGTGCTTATGGAGAGGACTTCTTTTGAGAGAAACGCACCGTATGTGATTGTCCACAATTTTTTCCATTACTTTCAGGAGGAAGTAAGTGAGGTTAATTCGTCGGTAGGACTTTGCCAGGTCTTAAGGTCTGCGCCCTGTCTTAGGGATGAATGTCACCTTCTCCTCTTTTAAGCTGGCCTTAAATATCTCAGCAATGCAGGGGGGTATGGTTTCGATCCCCTTCGGCAGCATTGCCGGGAAAATGCCATTGGGTCCGGCAGAATTAAATGGCTTAAAACTGTTCACAGCCCATGCGACTTTTTGAACAGTAAAAATGGTTGTTGCCATGATTTTGCAGATTGTGGTTGGGCGCTTCATCCGCGTTATCCGTTCACCAGTTATTGTTGATTTAGAGCCGGGAAAGTGCGTCTGCAGTAAAACTTAAACTTTCCTGTAAATCTTTGGTATACTTACCACTCGGTGTCTTAATAAGCCCGATTTCATTTGAGTGGTCCTTTGCCAAAACCTTTTGCAGCCTTGCCGTTGGGGCGGATTGATTAATGCCATCACAGAAGTCACGCCAGGTTTTCCTTTTCGACCTTCTCAATTCTTTATTGTAATCAGTAAGTGCTACTTTGTAGGCTTCCCAATTGCCTGTTCTTCTCGCACCGTTGAAAGCTTTCCTGGCTGTCTTTCTCAGACGTCCTAACGCTTTGTTCCACCAAGGAACAGCCCTTGATTTCTGCATCTTTTTGAGAGGACTGCTAGTCTCATAGGCGTGTGTTAGAACGCCTCTTAGATGAAACGATGCTGCTTCCAGCTCGTCTGTTGTGGTTATTATGAGGCGTAGACCTTCGGTTTCCTGTCTGAGGATCTCCTTGTAGAGTTCCCAATCAGTACACCTAGGGTTCCTGGGCTCTATTACTACATTCTGTACCTCTCCTAAGTGGAAATCAACCTTTTGGTGGTCTGACATTGATGGCTCGTCGAGTACTCGCCAGTCTTTGATTTATTCTGTTGTAAAAGCATCAGCTAGAGTCAAATCTAAAACCTCTTGTCTGATTGCATTCACAAAGGTGGGTTTTTACTGCCCTTATTTACGATCTCCACATCGTTAGTACATAAGTATTGGAATAATTGCCTACCTCTATTATTTGTATCCGTGCTGCCCCACACCATATGATGTGCGTTGGCATTGCAGCCCAGAATGTAGTGTTTGTTGTTCTTATTGCACCAGTCCACGAGGGGTATAGTTTCCTCTGGTGGAGGGTTGTCCATATCACCCAGAAAGTAGAGCGAGGCCAAAATAATGTGCTTCTTGTGCCCTTTCGTCGGGATCTCCACGACTGCCACTGCCTGGTCTCCTGTGGTGAATTCTGGAAAAGGTACAAAATTAATATTCTTCCTTAGCATCAGCACTGCTCTTGGTTTAGAACAGCTAGTGTCATAAACTAGCTTACATATGTCAGTAGGTAGGCGCCTGATTAATCCATGTCCTGGTAAATCCATGGTTTTTGCAGTAACCCAATACCAACAGTTGCCTGTTTTAAGGCCATGTGTAGGGTTTCACGTGTAGGGTCGCCGTTTTGAAGTGGTGCAGGTTTATTTGCTGACCCCACAGCAAGACTCCTCATTCTTTTATTTGGCTTTAGTAGCCGGACTTCTTAGGCTTCTTAGAGCCATTAGGGTTCTGCGACTTCGACATTGTTTTTATGGTGGTGTCTGCTGACCCCTTCCCAGCGCCGAGTGAGGAAGTGCTGGGCTGTGATTCTTTTCCTTGCACCCTACGGCGTTCCCTCAACGAGATCTGTCCAATGCCATAATTGACGTTGGACCCGAGGTCACTGATTTTTCCTGCGACGAGGTCGTTCTGACCTTCTACTAGAGCTAGAATCCTCTCGGACTTCTCCTCTATGCTATTTCGAAAGTAGACGATGAAGACTTCGTCGAGCGGCATCTCTGCCGCTTCAACAATCTTCAAATCGAGTCCCTCATATGGTTGGAGTTGGGCCTCAAGGCCCTTCAACCATTCAGCAGTCTCTTGGTTCGCACAAGTCAGTGCTAAAATCCGAATTTCAGGATACTTTCACACCCATTTTAATTTTAATCTCTAAATTAATTTACGTTTTCGTTAATTAATTAAGTGTCAGTGAAAGTGTCGTTTTCCAAACTAGGACGCGTGCTGAAAAATCGCGCTTACTGAACTCGTCCTTTAATATAGTATTTCCATATAATTAACTCGTATTTACAAGAAATTACAGTTTCTATATTTTTTATAATTTCAGTTTCATAAATTCTATTTTAGAATTTATGTATTGTCAATTGTAGTGGGGGTGCTCCAGCTGTTACAGGACATATAAAAGAATTTGTGTGAAACTGGCAATAACTTTCAGACATAAAAATTTTGCGTAAAATTTTTATTTCAAAAGGATATAACTTTTTTATTGATAGGGATTTTTCAAAATTTTCTTCACACAACTGTTGCACACTAAGTCACGTCATAAAATATTCCAACAAAATTTAATTTTCTTTTTACACATAGGCATAATAATCATATTAAAGATCAAGAAATATTCACATTTACTCTCTTCTTAAACGCGGAACGTCAAAGTGTATTATTTTCCAAAATTTTCCAACATAATTTCCACCATCTATTAGGCCACAGTATTACCTTCATTTCTCAAGCAGGAATTTTTCCAAAATTCCTAATAATAAGCGCACTGCGATTATTTAAAAAAAGTGCATTCCACGCAGTTGCCATTTAATAGAAAAATCCAAAGAGGTGGCAATTTTTAACATTTCTCAATTTTTCTTTCAAATATCACTAGAGAATGAATGTACCTAACATCAAAATAAAACGTTTTTCGAAATATAAAAAAGCAATTGAATAACGACTAAACTTAAAATGCAGCTGCTCCACGTAGCACCATTTCATAGCCAGGACGTCAAATTGCAGTAAATTTTAACTTTTCTCAAATTTTCTTTCATACATCACAAGTGAATAAATGTACCTAGACATGTGTAAAAGCTTTTGTAAAAATTCGCATAAGTAAATGTATTCCACCCCACTTTCTTTCGCCGGGCAAATTGCAATAGGGGTAAATAGAAGTAAATTCTAAATTCTTTTTCTCACATTTTCTTTCATTTCCTATTAGGGGATGAATATATCTACTTAACTCTATAAGCATTTCAAAAAATTCGCAAGAATAATTGCATTTGACGATGACTTAAAATGCACTCACTCGACGCAACACTGTGTTATTGCTCGACCGTCAAATTGCTCTAAATTTTAACTTCTTTCACATTTTCTAGTGACATGTGAAAGAAAATTTAAGGAGAATATAATAGAAAATATAATATTAAGGAGAATAAATTTACTGCAATTTGTCGGTCCAGCAATAAAACAGTGCTGCGGCGAGTGAGTACATTTTAAGTCATTGTCAAATGCAATTATTCTTGCGATTTTTTTTAAATGCTTAGACTGTTAAGTAGATATATTCATCCCCTAGTAGGAAATGAAAGAAAATGTTAGAAAAGTTAAAATTTAGAGCAATTTGACGGTCGAGCAATAACACAGTGCTGCGTCGAGTGAGTGCATTTTAAGTCATCGTCAAATGCAATTATTCTTGCGTTTTTTTTTTAATGCTTATACAGTTAAGTAGATAGATTCATTACCTAATAGGAAATGAAAGAAAATGTGAGAAAACTTAAAATTTAGAGCAATTTGACGGTCGAGCAATAAAACAGTGCTGCGTCGAGTAAGTGCATTTTAAGTCATCGTCAAATGCAATTATTGTTACGAATTTTTTTAAATGCTTAGACTGTTAAGTAGATATATTCATCCCCTAGTACGAAATGAAAGAAAATGTTAGAAAAGTTAAAATTTAGAGCAATTTGACGGTCGAGCAATAAAACAGTGCTGCGTCGAGTGAGTGCGTTTTATGTCATCATCAAATGCAATTATTTTTGCGAATTTTTTTTAATGCTTATACTGTTAAGTAGATATATTCATACCCTAGTAGGAAATGAAAGAAAATGTTAGAAAAGTTAAAATTTAGAGCAATTTGACGGTGCAGCAATAAAACAGTGCCCGGCGAACGAAAGTGGGGTGGAATACATTTACTTTTGCGAATTTTTGCAAAAGCTTTTACACGTGTCTAGGTACATTTATTCACTAGTGATGTATGAAAGAAAATTTGACAAAAGTTAAAATTTACTGCAATTTGACGTTCTGGCTATGAAACGGTGCTACGTGAAGCAGCTGCATTTTAAGTTTGATCGTTATTTCGTTTGATCGTTATTTTATTATTAGGTACATTCATTCTCTAGTGATATTTGAAAGAAAAATTGAGAAATGTTGAAAATTACTACCTCTTTGGATTTTTCTATTAAATGGCAACTGCGTGGAATGCACTTTTTTAAATAATCGCTGTGCGCTTATTATTAGGAATTTTGGAAAAATTCCTGCTTGAGAAGCGAAGGTAATACTGTGGCCTAATAAACTTTGGAAATTATGTTGAAAAATTTTGGAAAATAATAAACTTTGACGTTCCGCGTTTAAGAAGTGAGTAAATGTGAATATTTGTTGATCTTTAATATGATTATTATGCCTATGTGTTAAAAGAAAATTAAATTTTGTTGGAATATTTTATGAGGTGACTTACTGTGCAACAGTTCTGTGACGAAAATTTGGAAAAATTCCTATCAATAAGAATGTTATAGCCCTTTGAAATAAAAATTTTACGCAAAATTTTTATTGCCGAAAGTTATTGCCAGTTTCACACCGGTGAATTTGTGGCATATATGAAACAACAACATATTATTTAGATCATGTAAATGAAAGGCGGGTGTGTGTACCTGTCACTTACACACAAAAATACACCAAAACTAAATTAATTTACCCATCAACAATTTACACACATCCAGTACCCTTTTAGGGGGCGGTTAAATATCTGAGTGTGTATATAGACATACTTCAATCAATGAACTTTTTGAAATCAAAAATATTAGTGAAATTATTAATTCAGTATAAGTATGGATTACCACGTGGTAACGGTCGCAACCGATCTATTCATTAAATTTTTTATACAAAACCATTATTCTCAGAATGGCGTTGAATCGAAACAGATATACGGAATTTGATGACTTACATGAAGAAGGGCAGATATCCAGATTGATTAAATACATTTACAAATATTTGCAACAATTTTGCAAGCGACATCCAAACAGACTAGTACGGGACTTGAGGAGCATACGTATACATACACAGATAATTTAAAAACACAAACTCCTCTATCAGAATCTGCCAATTTTGAATAAATCATTGAGTTAGTGGTCTCATTTAATACGGCATAAATGTTTTAAATTTTAATTAAATTTAGATTATTTTGCTGTTTACCTATTTTTGGGTCGTACAAAATGTACCATTTTATTGTGATCTTTAACGAATCTGTAATATAACAATTTTAACCAAATATGTTAGACTTACAGTAGTATTACTATTAGCTTGTTAATTCATGAGAATAGTAGCACAACTGGAGTCGAAGAAGAACTAAACTTTAATTTAGAGATACTTTTAATTTAGTAGGTACTGTTGAGACACCTAAGTAATAACTACACAAAACTGCATATATCAGGCGATACACAAAGCATGTAAAAACTGCAAAACTGGGGAAGGACTACCAAAAATTAAAAAGAAATCATACTGGTGGACCGATGAAATTTCGAGCATAAGAGCTGCATGCACCGCTACCAGGCGGAAGTACCAACGCCTAAGGACAAAACAAGCTGATAGCGAAGTTACCAAAGAGGCAAGCCAGATATATAAGAGTCGAAGAAAGGAGCTGCGGCAATTAAACAAAACTAATCAGTAGCACTGGAAAAAAACTATGCTATGAGCTAGAAAATGACACATGGGAGAAGCCATCCAAATCATAAGAAGAAATAGGAAAATTTGCTCACAAATTGACGCGCTAAGATCTGTCATAGAGATTGCCGAAAAGGCGAAATCTGGCATGCAAAGAACAAGGAAACTGTGTGCGCTGCTAACCTTCGATGTTAGAAACGAATTTAACAGCGCTAGCTGGATGCAAATCATACAAGGCCTAACATCAAGAGGTATATCATCGTATCTACTTCGTGTGGTGAGGAGCTACCTTAGCGATAGAAAGTAAATCTTAAAAGGGGCTGGGCAAACGGAACAGAGAAGCATCAGCAACGCAGTTCCACAAGGATCGACATTAGGCTCAATCTTGTGCAACGTCGTATATGACGATGTACTGAGATTAAGACTGCCATTGGGGGCGGCAGTTATTGGTTTTGCAGACGAATTGGATCTAGTGGTAACGGCCAGAACAGAAGAAACCAAGCAAAAAAACAAATCATTAAATGGATGAAATCCAAGTCTCAATCTAGCGCCAGAAAAAAATGAGGCGGTCCATCTCATAAAACAAAAAAAGTCCAACCAATAAAATTTAAAATTGAAAAACTGACGATAATCCCAAAGCATCAAATAAAATGCCTGGGCATAGTAATAGATAAGGCGGTATTAGTCTTGACCATCGCGGGTATTCCGCCAATTGACTTGCAGGTGGAAGAGCAAAGAAACCTGCAGGAGACAGGTCGCACTACAGGTCAGACCACCTGTACCAAATTGGCAGAGCGGCAGACGACCAGTGCATATACTACGGAAAGACCAATACCGTGAGCCATACAATCTTCGACTGTTCTCGATGGGAAATTGAAAGACATAAACTTGCAACCAATCTAGCTATCCGAGAACGATAACTGGATAAGGTAAGTGTGCCAATTATTGACACATTAAGGCTATTCTCCTAATTTATTTACATATTGTATTTGGTATGTTAGAAATAGAGTCGAATGGATTGTTTTTCCTATTCTTATAGAGTCTTTACTGTAGGATTGCTGTTTAGTTTCAATGTTACTGTTTTTATTGAATTTTTTAATTAATTAAAAATAAATAAAATCACCGTACACCAGCTATTGACAAAAAAAATTTAATGAAAACCCGATTAATGACACTTTAGTGTACTATTTGTTGGCACCTAGTGTTTATTTGTAAGGAGTGGTAAAATATTAATAAAACATAAAACGTATAAGTATATAAGAAAGTGGACAGTATAATGATTTGTATTTTTTATTTAAATACATAATCGAAAGGTAATAAAATATTATAATTTTATATAACATAAAAGAAAACGTAAATTAAAGCATTTTAGTACTTTTTAGTACTGTTTAGTTACTTTTTCGTAAATCAGACTACATATTTTTTTATAACTGGGACGGAATAAACACCTCTCTTATTTAATAATTGAGGGTGGCGAATTTGTTTTATTATGTCTTCACTTTCGTACCACAAAACATCTTCAACGCGGAGTCATTTCCAGTTAGAACTACTTCTTTCCATGGGTTTAACTTTGAATTCTTTCTGTTCGTTTCTGTTCTCAATTTTAACAATTTCGCCAGGAAGAAAATTCTCTTTGTTTTTGATAATCACGGCAACTGCGGCAACCTTCTTTTAAAGTAGTGACATCTATGGCTTCTTCTTCTTCCTCAGAGTTTTCAGTAAATGATTCTGGGCTTGATTCTGTCAAATCGTTACTTAATCTAGCAATTTTGGTTCTATTGGCTTTTCGCTGTTCTCGAAGACGCTTTCGCTGTTCTTTTTTTTCTATTAGCTTAGTTTTCTTATCTTCTTTCTTCTTATAAAATACTTGCCATTTTTTCGAAGAAGCCACGGCGGGGACTTTTTCTTTTGCTTTCCTAATTTTCGTTTTTTTATCGTTACTTGGTGGTGTTGGCCAAAACATTGATTTCTTGAAAGGAGAAGGCACTTGATTGTATATATTATTGGATTTTTGTTCTAGCATTCCAGAATCTATTTGATCAGAATCGTGTTGAGGTGGCGGAGGTGAAGCATATCTTGAAGATTCTACAATAGTTGAAATATTGGAATCAGCTGTTTTGTCCTCTTTACTGTTTGTGATCGCTGCTAAATCAGTCTTGTGTTTTACAATATTATCTATAGAAAAACCTAGTGTTTCTTCATTATCACTATCTACGTCTACGTTTTCTTGTTCATGTACAGTAATATTTAATCTTTGATCAGCATCACAATCTTCGTTTAAATGTATGTTTTCAATAACCAAGTTGTCACAATCGCTGGGAGGAACCACAACCAAAATGGGTTCTTCTATTTCAGCGTTAACTTCAATACTTTTCAAAATACTCACAACTACTAACTGAAAATCGCAAAGAAAATCTAAATCAAATTTCTGGATTTATATCTTCATTTTCCACAAAAGTGTCATTTCCAAATTCCTTAAAGGTCTGAGAAGTGGATAGCCTATTTTTTAATCGTTTCCAAAAATAAAATAGATTTTCATCCTCCTTGTCTCCTACCCAAATATCGGACGATGATTTGAAATTATCTAATTTATTCTGCATTTCCAGTTCAAAAAAAGTTAAAAACTGTGAAACATTGTTATCTGATTGTGTAATAAAAGACGTTGGAGTGAATGCTACATCTAGAGTGGTATTATCTTTAAATATGTTTGTATAATTTACATTATTTGCTCTCAAAGGACATAAACCAGTCGATCTGAATCCGTTCGCTAATATACTATTCTTCTTGTCAATATTACTTAAAACACCATCCAATGTTGGTGCAAATTCTTCTCGAGATAATCTGATTCCGTTGTGTTGCATTCTCCAGTCCTGAATTGCTCTTCTCCACATTTTCTTAACAGGATGGAAAAATGCCACGTCTAATGGTTGTAGATTGTGCCTCGAGTTTAGAAAAAACGAAATTAATATTATGCCCACTTGAGAACAAAAATCACTTAAAGTCATTGTCAAATGTGATATGTGCCCGTCAACAAATAATATTATGGGAAGTGTTACATTATTTTTGATTAACCACGGATAAAATATGTTGGCAATATATTCATAGAAACTTTCAGAGCTCATCCACCCATTATCAGAACGTCCTACCCCCAATCTTTGGGCACTTTTTCTATAATATTACGTGGTACCCTTTTGTAGGCGTACATAATCATAGGTGGTGGAAGTTCCCCAGAAACATTGCACATTATTAAAGTTGTTAGATATTCCTTTTCGTCATTATTATGAAATTTTAGACTTCTTTTTCCCCTTTCCGTATTAACACTTTATCACCCTTTGGTGATAAAAAAAGCACTCGTCTCGTCACAGTTAAGTACCCTCTTTGGATCATTGGTAATATCATTTTTTTTCAGGTAGTCTTCGACTTCTTTAAACCAGTTTCTTAGTTTTTCCTCTGTTGCAGTCGCTCTTCTGTTTGATAAATTTTGTGAAACCCGAAATGCCAAATTAGAACGCCTTCTCATAAAGGCATTATACAATTGGCGCCCTGGTCTCCCGTTGGTAAAAGGAGGTTGTTCTTTGTAAATTTTTATTGAGAAGTTGGACACTATACTGTAGTTGAATTTTTGTAATAGGAAATCCGCAGTCTGCAGCATGAAACATCCAAGTTTCTAATATTTTTGTTAATATTGTAGCAGGCCCAATTTTTCTCTCAATTGGTGTCTTGCTTTTAGATTTATACAGAAGAGTGGTTTTAGGAACACGGAATAATTTACTAGCTTTTATGGTGGGCATTCCTTTCTTGGCGGCCTCTAGTGCCAGTGCCATATCAGTCTCGCTGTACTAAAATCTTTTAGCCATAGTGTTGCTGTAATCAAGAGATATGTACCATATATTGACACATCAGAGGACCTATTATTGACTGATAATTTAATTGATTCGTAAAATATTTTCCTGTGCAAAAACGTATGGTCAATAACTGATACGATTCAACTTTTACATATCTTCTATAGACACACTAGAATAAAGATGAATATATATGTCGTGTATAAGTTGAACGAGAACTATAGATTATTAATACTAGAACGCAGTTATTGACACTTGTGTCTGTAGTTGGTACAAGTTGGTCAATCGGCTGTACCAATTGGGACACCTAAATTTATCAAGCAACGGTTATAAAATCGTTAAGAACTCTTTTCAATCACCAAATTTATTATATAATGAAATAACTAAGTTGACAGAAGAGTGTTGAATATCAACTTTTCACAAAGAAAATATTTTTCGCTTTCACTACCTTGCTTAACTTACTTGCTAAGATTTCCACAAGACCAGAGAGTAGGTATAATAATATAAAGATATACCTACCTACTCTCTGACAAGACACACGTTTTCACAGTGGCGGTTGAATTGAAGTAGCTATTATAAAATCAAATTCTACTTTATCGACTATGGTATTATTGGTATTCAAAAAGTAAATATTTAGATTTCAATACCCTTCAAGACCTACATGAGATTTATTTTTCAAAATCTTAATAATTACATTTAAACGTGAAAACTGTCAATAATTGGGTCCCTGTCAATAACTGATACAACTACTTTATATGCTCAGAAAGTAAAGGAAAACAGACGCAACATTCATTATATTATGAAATCCAAAATAACCGATGAAGCGAAGGAACAAAAGATAAAGAGAAATTAAACTTACAAATAATTCACCCGTACTACTCTTGAGAGAAGAAAAATGTGCACCTTATAAAGTTTATATTATGATTTTAGACCGATTTATCAATATAAAAATTAAATAGAAAATAGAATAGACACCCGCCGAGGAGACATTCAACCAGGGCAGCACTAACCGACCGAGCTGCCCACCCTGGAGAAACGCGCAAAGCGCGATACCGCGGTGGCTATAAATTACCGCGGTAAATATCTTGTCTATTATGCAATTTTCAATCTTTCAAAAGCCACACTGTCAGTTCCCAGTTTCCTTTTCGGCATACGGTCGGATGCGGTCGAATATGATATTAGTGCCTTTTAATTAATGCCTTTGTTCCGCTCCTCTGGTATAGGCTTTTCTTGCCAGCTTCCCCTATGAGTTCTTGGATGCAATTGAATAGTTCTTTACCATCACCCTGGTCCATCGTTACCTGGTTTCCTTGTTGTTCTTCAACTTTTTAATGGCTTTTTCATATATGTGATGGTTGGTGTTTCCTTCAATATCATCGTGATTTAGATTCAATCCTTGATCCATTTTACTGTTTCAACTATTTTACACAGTATATTATAGGTCGCATAATTTTGAAATTGTTAAAAGTATACCGTATAAAAACAAGGTTGAGAATCACTTGACAAAATGAACAAACTGAACTATGTTCTGGTATGTTAAATATATAACATTCAAATTTCACGAAACGATATTCACGAATTCTCTCTTAATTTTAAGAAATTGTTAGTGTTAGTTTGATGCCTATAAGTGCTAATTTGAATGCAAATTCAAATGCCAATTTTCTAGTTATACAGCATTTCTTGAGACTAGATTAATTAGAAACACTATATCCTGCTTCCTCTAACATGCGTAGTTTAAATTAAATTTTTTCAAAACCATATTCTCGAAGTCTTTACAAATTTTGAAAACATACTAGTATTAGTTAAAAGACTGTAATTGCTAATTTTTAAACAAATCGAATCGCAAGTTTTCTAGTTAGACAGCAACATTTTGTGAGGCTATATAAACGAACTGAATTCAAATATCTCGAAATAATATTCTCGAAACCTTTTCAAATTTCGAGAACTTATTTGTATTAGTTTAAGAAACTAGATTAATGCTTTTTAGATTTTTTTATAATAGTGTTAGTGCAATAAACTAATCTTGTACTTCTTCAATTTCAAGTTGCCATGTAATTAAAGATATTAAAAATATCATAACATAACTAAACCTGATGATTTTTTACAGATGCTATCCAACATATCTTCAGTCAAAGCAAAGTTTGTCTAATCTAAATAAAACTCAAGCGTAATTTTATTTAGGCTTATTGAAATAGTGTGCCTTAATAAACGGCATTTTAGTCACCACGGCCTTATAAACCTTCCCTCTGATCTTCAACCCAATCTCGGTTCCAGCCTTGGACATCTCAGTTGGCACATATCCCATTCCAATGTTCTTGCCGACAGAGGGAGCTGGGCAACCAGAGGTCACCACCCCCAACTCCTTTTCCCCGCCGACGTTCAAAATAAC
Source organism: Phosphuga atrata (assembly GCA_944588485.1). Taxonomy (NCBI): domain Eukaryota; kingdom Metazoa; phylum Arthropoda; class Insecta; order Coleoptera; family Silphidae; genus Phosphuga; species Phosphuga atrata. Next base: position 31,375,600 of record OX155904.1, read on the forward strand.
AACGTCGTGCCTAGCTGGAGGTCCCGCCTCCGCTATGAAACCGACTCTCTTAATTTTAGAGCCTTCTTTAATTTCTTTGACGATTATGGAAGCGCCGGGGAAATCTAATCTTTCCCTACGCTGTTTATCTACCAACCAAGTCAGACCGGCTTGAACGGGTGTTATCTTCTCCGTGATATCGCTTCCGTAAAGACATAAACCTGCTTCTAATCTAAAAGAACAACTTTAAATGTCGTGGAATTTATTTTTTCATAAAGATGAAAACCTTAATGAATCTCTAGCGCCTAAACCAGCTAACTTAACAGCTTTATCTTTGATTATTTTGTTTGCAATTTCGACGGACTTGGATGCCGGCATGGAAATTTCAAAACCATCTTCACCTGTGTATCCACATCTTGTAATTCTGCAAGAATCTACGCCCCCTACATTTCCCACCACTGAGTTCATGAAATATAGTTTGCTTAAGTCTAAGTCTGTTAAATTTTGCAAGGATTCGGCAGCTTTGGGTCCTTGTAATGCAAGTAAGGCTCGTTCCTTAGGCTCAAAAAATCTGATGCAAACATCCGATCCTCGCGGCTTTTTTCGAGTCTCAAGAGCTTTAACCAGGTGCTGTTGATCGTGATCTTTACGACCTGCATTGGACACAATGTACAGGTGATCCTCTTGAATTTTAGTTATGATCAAGTCATCAAGAATTCCACCATTTTCATCGGTGAAAACTGTTAAAACCGAAGCGTTTTGCTTCAAACTACGCAAGTTCGCCGTCACCAAACTTTCTAAATAATCTATACAATCTTTACCTAAAAATAAAGTTTTTTTGTGTACGGTAGCCTTGATTGGAATTATTGTACTTACCGGTGAGTTCAGTTTGTAACATGTGAGAAACATCAAACAGAGAAGCACTAGACCGAGTAAACAGATGAGATTGGGTAATCCCTTGATCCGCATATTGTACCGGCAACATAAACCCCCCAAAATTGACCATTTTCCCTCCGTTTTCCACATGAAAATCGTACAAAGAAGTCACGGCCGCTTTGGCATCTGAGTAACTTCTACTTCCTAAATATCTGGAGACTGCCCTCGAGATTTGGACCAACATATTCACAAAGTACTTTTTCTGTTGGCGGTCGAAAGTTATTTGATCAAAAGTTTTCGTTGGTGTATACTCTTTAAGTTATCATCGCGGGGGGTCATTGGCGGGTTAAAGGTTAGTGTGTAATTGATAATTAATTGATAATATGTCGCGCGAAGTCGATATAGAGATTTTTATTTAGAAATTTATTTGTGTGTGTATTCGTTTTAAAGAAGATATGGATCATTTTCTTTGCCAAATGCTGGATGATTTCTATGGGAAGAAACGATTACAGAAAGTGTTTAAGATCTAAAAATAGATTAAATATCTTTTTGTATTTGACTGCAATAAGTCTTGGTCAAAAATTAAAGTATTAATAATAATATGGAGATTGTAAAAATTGTCTAAAATAAACAGACATGTATTTTTAATATCTAAGTCAGTTTATATCAATGACTGCTTAAAACGTCTGAAAGATTCTACACTGTCTAAAATGTCTAAGAGATTTTCCAAAAGCATTTCGGTTTTTGAACAAGTCAGGGGTTTGTCGAGGGTGGACTACGATGAAGATGATATCTCTGAGGTACGAAAATATCTTGACCAAAAAACGTCAACTTTGTTCTAACAAAACTTAATTTGCAGAGATCTTATGTAATCTTCGACTCTTACGAAGATTTCACTGAAACCTTTTTATCTGTGACAATGTCTCTGGAATGGCTTTTCACCTCGGCGTTTACTAATTTTATTTTATACTTCATAGAGTCTTATCAGGTACAAACAATAAATTATGTAGCTAATTGTGGCGGTAGGTGTATTAAGGTATGTCCACACTAGGCAACAAATTGGTAGCAACATGTTGCCAACACTTTGACATGGCAACATGAAGTTGCTTCAATTGTATCTGGATACATGTTGTCGGTGATGTTGTGCGTCCAAACCACAACCACTCAAATGTTCAAAATGGACGTAAAAGCTGCTGGTGTTTGTGCTGCTTATGTTGTGATAGCTGCCGGTTCACAAAAACGAAATAGACGATATTGGCAAAGAGAATTTTAAAATGTACAGCCATTTTACACATTTCGTCATATTTAATATTCCTGCTTTTATATTCTTTCGTTGCAACATCCCACAAAGCTGGCGCACCTTGCAACATTTCTATCAGATCTGTACTTTTTTTTGGTCCAAGAATATTTAATTTCTTCACCACCACTATTCTCCATCACTTTTTTTAACTATAAACTTATAACAAAAACGAAGTAGGTAGCTAACCTGCACAAATGAAACCTCAATCACTGGGATTCACGCAAAATGTTGTCAACACTGTCCACACTGAGCAATGTTACCCATATAAGAGCTATGTTACCCGTATAAAATGGGATACACGTATACAAGCAACAAGCAACACATTTCTTTGATGTATGCCGCCAAATGTTGACGAGTATCCATCAATATTTTGCTTGTTTACAGCAACATGTCAACATTGTGTTGACAACATGTTGCCAACAATTTGTTGCCCAGTGTGGACCTAGCTTTAGTCACAGTACACCCCAGGCAACAAATTGTTGGCAGCATGTTGACAGAGATTTTACTGTCATGTATCCCGTCAACATGTAACAAGTTGATGGATACTCATCAACACCAGACGGAATGCCATCAAAGAAATTTTTTGTCGGTTGCTTGTTTCAATTTCAGAGGAAAGGCATCCCTCAGGGTTGCCAACATATTACGCTAATCACAGATCACAGTAGTGGTACTGAGGTTTCATTATTAAAGAACTGGAAAGTAATTAATTTTCCGGAGAAAAACTAAGTGCATCTATAGGAAAATGACCTTCTGAAAACGATGTCGTAATCTGTATTTGATTATACGTATACATTTTCGAAATATAGATTTATGAAATCGATAATCTCAAAAATTCGACGGACAGCGCTCCGAAAGGGTACTCGCGGGGCGCTTTTGCTGCTTCTATCCGCTAGTGTGGCGTCCACACATTTTTTTTTATCATTTCCTGGTTTATCACATGTTTGGGTATCTGAGTCGTTCAAATAAACTGGCGCTGGCGACGCTTGCGCCGGCAGGGGTGTCGGGGAAGGCGGTTCCCTGAATTCCCGCTATTTCCGTGGTGACAGCGGGACGAGGTCTTGGGCGCAGCTTGGGGGTGGTGTCCACCGAACAAAACCCTACGGTAGCGGCTCTGGGGTCACTGGTACCGGGAGTGCTATTGCATTTGGGGCAATTTCGTCGGAACACTCCAGGTGTATTGCATCCATAGCAACGAATATCGTTTATTCTTCTCCCGTTTTCTTGGACTCGGCTCGTTGGGTTTTTTAACACAAAAAAACCAGCCGACCTAGGTTTTTTTTTTTTTTTTTGGCATTCTTCGACGTCGACGCGTCGTTTTTTTTTCTCAGTCAAGTTCTAGTTAGGTGTTATGTTAGATGCTACGAACTCTCCTCCCTTGTACGATGTAGCGGTTTATATACGGCGCTCTGGTACTACAATGAAAATTTTGGGCGATTTTTTTTTTGCGATATTTTCGGTAAAATAAAATCGATTTTTGAGTTTATTTATTTATTTATAGTTAATTCACTATAAAGTTTCAAATAAGCAAGATATCGGAAATTTGTCTTATTTTTCAACGGGTTTTCGCTGTTTTCATCCATTTCATTTCAAACTTCTTGCAAATTCTTGCTAGATAATAATTTAGCCGAATTCCCTACACACCTTTTAAAACAAAATTTATTAAAATTGGTTGACTCAACAAAATGTTGAAAACATGTTGATAGATGTTGCCTTTGTTTCCCGATGTGTACAGTGTACCTACACACGGTTAATATTAACATTAAGTGTAATTGGCCACTTAATGTCCAAGAGTCAAAGGGGATTTCCTCCCCTGAAGTAAAGCAGAGCTTAGATGAATAGTATGCCTATCAATCGCTACGTAACATATCCATGAGTTTGATTGAAAAAGTTTACTTAGATCAAATTCTAATAAAAACAAGTTTTCCGAGTTATAAAGATTTTAAATCAAAAAGTAGAGACTCTATTTGCGGAAAATGTGGAGAAGTTGCTTGCCAATTGAAAATCTCTGTATCAGACGTTCATAAAAGTTCAACGAACTGTGTGTAGTTTTGAAAATTAAGAGAGAGAGAATAATCTACTAGCTTTCTCAACTATTTTTTAACCCCCAACGCAAACAGGGGTGTTATCCGCCTGTCCGTCTGTCCATCTGCCCGTCTGTCCGTCTGCCCGCCTGTCCGCCTGTCCGTCTGTTCGTCAGTCCGTATATGTGGCTGTTTGTGGAATCGTAGCTCCTAAACGAATGGACCGATTTTGATCATATATATTACTACTATCTATATTGCATTTAGTATGGGAAACGAATGGCCAGCGAGTTCACTGACGAAGGGAGAGAAAACATGCAAACTGCTGAAAAGAAAAAAAAAGTGCAAAGACAACTGCTGTCATGTTAAATTGCGGCAAATATAAACAGAAAATATATGCCTGAACCATGAACTTTAACGTGAGGTGTACATCCCTTAATCCAATTGTAGGTATGTAATACCATACCGTGTAGCCTATACTGCATTCTGAATTTTCCACACACCTATGTGAAAAACTATGGTCCACCATGCACGCTAGATCACACAGCCACTTGCTATTACTGAGTTTCCTGACAGTTTTTCCCTTCATCTACATTAACTGATCTCATGAGCATGTTCCCGCGACTCAGCCACCGTACTTCACAGTGATAAACAAGATCACCGTGTTCAGAGTCAAGGTCATTCAGAAATTCTTTAAATTGGCGGCTATTAAGCCCTCTGCTTTTGATAAAATTAATAGATATAATAGACAAAACTGTTGACATCACATTGTCGAGCCGCAACGACTGTGCACAGAGACTTTCTTGATGTATGATGCAGTGGCATATAATTAAATCATTTGGATCAAGGCTGCGACGATTCATTTCTAAGTCTCTCATACAAGTCCTCAAATGTTGTAGTGCCATGCATAGCTTCCCACTGGAATGTCACTACAGCAGTTCTTCCCGCGTGTCAAACTCTGCATTTATTCCACGAACGAAAACGGCCAGTTGAGCAGTATTTGTTTAGTTCGTTGTCTCGTCACAAGCCAGAGATAAAAATTGGAAATCTTCTGCAGATCCCTTCAGTGTATTTAATATCTTGTGCTATGTCAGTAATCCGATCTGAGATGGTTCTCCGAGACAAACTAACACTCTGAAACAATTTTACTTTGTCCGGTGCTATCAACTCCGCAGCAGCCACCATGCACTCTTTCACAAACTCTCCCTCTATATGAGGCCTCAGTTTCTTTGCGATTAGCTCGCTCACTACATAACTTGTCTGAATAACGTTGTCATTGTCACCACGAAGCTTAATGAAACTTTTTCATTACTTTTTGTGATTTCAAACTCTGCTGAAGAGCTTTCATTTTATCCAGGCGCATTTGCCCTCCCATTTATTCATTTAATTTTGCATGTTTTGTGCTGCAATGACGCTCCAAATTAGCCTTTTTCATAACAGCTAACGCATCCCCACAAACTAGGCACACAGGCTTGCCTTTCACCTCAACAAAAAAATAATCATGTGTTTCTTTTCTTTTCTTTATACTCGCCATTTGTAGGATGTCACACCATATAAGTTTTGATTTCTAAATCACTCACGTTTGCGCACGAAGGACCAAAAGGAATGATGAACAGTCACGCATGTGCAACAAGGAAAAATTCACAATCCCCTCACGAATTGCAAAATACGTGAAAGCCGGCCGAGACAAAACGAGCAAAAACTCTAACGCTGGCCGTGCTTCTCTTGCTGCGACTCAAAATCATACTCAAAACCGCCTAATCAACTCTAAACCGCCGCGCGGTTTTTTACCTAATTCCTTTTCTAATCGCTACGCGATTTATAATACGATGCGTACGATCAACACATACCGAAAATAATAATTAATCGAGCTGGTGACAACCGTACACCCTCTTTTGACAGCTTGTAAAACCAGTAAAAAGGGGCCCGTGAAACAGTGAGGGAACAATGAGATTTCCATTCTTAAAAAACTTTACTGGAAAGTTATTGGAAACTATGTATAAAGATAGTTTAAAATAAGTGAACTAATTAAATCGTGTAAATAAAACCCTAGCCCTAAACTGGGTATACTGCATGATTAAGACTTTTACGTGTAAGTGATAAAAATAGACATTCATAAACTATATTAACAAGAACAGCTGATCGTGTAGTGTCAGCGGCTGCGTGCCCACGGTGGTCGACTGGCTTAATGGAGCAGGGCCGGACTAAGCGCATCGGCAAAAATGTCTAAGCCAGAACCAACGGCAATTGAAGAATGACGGGAAGCATTCCAAGAAGCAATGGGCGAAATTCAAAACGGCGCGAACAAATAGCGGCACTACAGCCGAAACAAAGTTATGGTACAATACATTCGGAAGCAGAAGAACAACTAGTTGCAGAAGAAACTAAATGGATAGTGCAGCGAAATAAAAAGATGAAACTCAGGCTTACCCCAGATGATAAGCCAAAGAAAACTCAAGAGTCACAGACAATAAAACAGCCAGAAATAAATCCACCGGAATCAAAACAGCTGAAACCTCCTCCAGTAATAGTAAGCAATGTCAAAGATTTCAAGCAACTGGACGCAGTGCTCACCGACAAGAACTTAAAATATAAGACAAATATGCTGAATAATGACCAAATCAAAATCAATGTTGATACAGAGACAGAACACAGGGAACTAACTCAACTTATAAATGAAACAAAGCAACAGTGGCACCCATACGAAAACAAGCAAACAAGGCCAGAGTTATGAACCGAAATTTGCATTCAACATGCGACCCCGAGGAAATCAAAGCTGAGCTAATAGAAAGGCAGTTTAAGTAATCGATGTCGTCAACAAGATAAGAAAAACCAGAGTAAATGGGCAAACAATAAGGAAGCCGCTACATCTATTCATGGTAACGTTTGAGCATGATGAAGACATCAAAAAAATATTTGCGATGGAATTCCTAATGAACCTAAAGGCAAAAATAGAAGCATTGCGGAGCAACAAATTAATTAAATAATGCAGAAAATGTCAAAAGTATGGACATACCCAAAAATGTTGGTTTTTGACACGAAGCAAGGTGCGTCAAATGCGCAGGTGATCACCTTTCATCTGGGTGTATGAAACTATTGAATACAGAACCTCTGCTCAAATTGCGGAGAGAATCATGTTGCAAACTATCGTGGGTGCATAGTAGCGAAAGAACTGCAGAAACGGAAGGATTCCATTAATAAAACAAGGAAGGTGGAACCAGTAAACACAAGAAAACGTGAATATTTATATTCTGAAAGAAGTTATGACACCACATTTGCTCAAGCAGCACAAGAAAATATAAAAAATACACAAACATCACAAAGTCACAACGAACAACAAACGATGATACAAATGATGCAAGATTTAATGTTAAAATTTGTTACACAAGAAAAAAACATGAAATCTCTTTCTTAAAGATTGAACGGATTAGAAATAGGCAATAGAGCTGCCGCTTCCAGATAAACTAATGGACCAACAAGACCTAAGAATAGCGACTTGGGATGCTAATGGGCTTCTAGAGAGACAAAATGAAGTTGAATTATTCCTGGACACACGTGACATAGACATATGTCTAATTTCAGAGACACACTTTACAAACCATTCACACATAAAACTGCGGGGATACCAAGTCTACCACACATCTCATACCCGAGATCAAGCTAAAGGAGGAAGCGCAATCCTAATCAAAAATAGTATCAAACACAACGAGTCACAACACCTCTAAAGAGAATAGTTGCAGCTAACAATGGTATTGATTCAAACAACCAAACAGAAACTATTAGTTGGGGCAATATAGATCCCACCCAGGTTCAACTTAAAGAAAGATGACTAAAAGAACATACTCAAGCAAGCCGGAGACAGATTTATTATAGGAGGAGACTATAATTCCAAACATTCATGTTGGGGTTCTGGCTCAATAATATCAAAGGTAAAGAACTAAGAAGTGCTATATGAGAACTTGGATGCAACTACCACTCGACTGGTAAGCCTACATATTGGTCCACAAATCGTAACAAAATCCCAGATCTGCTTGACTTCTTTGTCTCAAGCAAGATATCACCCAACTTCACTAATATCGAAGAAAATTTTAACCTGAATTCCGATCACTCAGGAATAATTTTAACCATAAGTGAAAGAATCATTATAAAAGAAGCAAAGCCCACCCTGACTAACAAGATAACTGACTGGAAAACTTTTAGAATAGACTTGGAAAATATAATAAACTTAAAGGTTATATTAGAATCCAAAGAGCACCTTGATACTGAAGCAGTAAACTTTATGAAAGACTTACAAAAAGCACCATGGAATAATACCAAAACTTCCATCAGGAAAACAGTGGGAAATAACTACCTAAATGAAATCAGGGAACTGATAAAGGAAAAGAGGAAAGCTAGAAGGGTATGGCAACAAACTAGGGATCCAATAGATAAAAATATTCTAAATAACAGAACACAGCGGCTAAATAGAGTATTCAAAAAAATTAAAGCAGACTCAATTAGTAGCTACTTGAAGGTCTAACAGCGCATAGTGATACCGAATACTAGCTATGGAAGGCAGCTAAAAACCAAATTTGATTAACCAAGCTCCGCCGTTAAGAATGGAAAATGGTTCCTGGGCACGGGAAAACATGCAAAAAGCAGAACTTTTCGCCAAGTATCTAGAAGAAACTTTTATACCGTATGAAACACAAGCAGACATTACACTGCTAGACATAGTTAACCAAGATGAAGAGAGAATCCCTTTAACCACCCCGAATGAAGTTGGGAACGAGATAAAACAAACCTAAGCTTAAGGAAAGCACCAGGCTTCGACTTAATCACAGGAGAAATCCTAAAACAGCTCCCACGAAAGGGTATTGTTAAATTAACCTATCTGTTCAATGCAGCGCTTAGGTTGAAACATGTTCCTAATATCTGCAAAATAGCAGAAGTGGTCATGATACCAAAACCTGGCAAGTCACCACAAGAAGTCAAATCATATAGGCCCATATCCTTACTATAGATAATCTCTAAACTGTTTGAAAAACTGCTCTTAAAGAGATTAAAACCATTCATTGAGAAAAAAAACCTAATTTCCAACCATCAATTTGGATTTAGATGTAAGCATTCTACAATAGATCAGGTACATCGAATTACAGACATTATCGAAAAGGCTTTAGAAGAAAAGAGAGTTTGCGCAACGATCTTCTTAGATGTTTGCATTCGACAAGGCTTCGCACGAGGGACTTGTTCACGAATTAAACCAACAACTTCTTCCAAAACAGTATGTTGAACTGCTAAAGTCATACATTACAGATTGAATGTTTCGCATAAAACAGGAAATTACACTGAGCTAAAAGAAATACAAGCAGCTGTCCCGCAAGGTAGTGTGCTAGGACCTACACTTTATCTTCTCTATACGTGCGATCTACCAGAAATTGAAAACATCTTACTGCACTTATGGCAGTTGCAAATATTGCAACTAAAGCTACAGAAAAACTTCAACAAGCTACAAATAAGATATCCAGATGGATGCAAAATTGGAAGATAAAGCTGAATGAAACCAAATCTACTCATACCAACTTTACCAACAAGAAAATCATGGACCATACACCTTTAACCATTAACAATAACATTATACCATACTCAAACACAGCAATATACCTAGGTACACCTAGATTCAAAACTTCTTTGGAAAAAACATATAGAGAATAAATTGGAAGCATTAGTTATAAAATATCGTAAAATGTATTCCCTAATAGGTCGCAACTCAAAATTGTCAATGTATAACAAAGTGTTACTATATAACCAGACTTTAAAACCACTGTAGACTTTTGGCATTCAACTGTGGGGGTGTGCCAAATCATGTCACATAAACAAAATTCAGCTATTTCAAAACAAGGTTCTACGAAATATTTTTAATACACCGTGTTATGTACGAAATAGCGACATTCAACGGGACCTTGGCATCGAAGATATTGCTACTGCGATTAAAAGACTTGCTGCTAGCCACGAACTAAGGCTCCAGAAGTCAACGCCGAAGTTACCCAACTCCTGGATACACGTGGAATAAGAAGACTGAAAAGACATAAACCTCACGAACTAGTATAGTACGAGGACTTAGAGCTAAGTATGTGATGTGTGATGTTTCTGGAACGTTTAATGCAAACTTTTGAACACCAGTGGGTGAACACTAGATTACGCGTCGTAGTATTGTAGATTAGAGCAAAATTAATGGTTAGCTTAGTTAAGACTAGTTATAATAATTACTGTATTTCCTTCATGATGAAACGATTAATAAAAAAACAAAAACAAAACAAACAACTTCGCATATAGGCATGAATTGAGAGGATGAGCTTTATTTTTATTTATTGATGCACACTTTTAGAGTACTTATCATGAAGTTCGTCACTCAGTTTTTGGCTACAAGATGCTGCCTGTGTAGAACACACTTTTCCTTTAGAAAGACCAAAAATCCTCTGTAATGGCCTACCATAGCAGGTGCACCGCCAGTAGCTACCGCAGTAATATTCTCGAAGGCATTTCTGAGTTGTTCAAATATTCTTGCAAACAAACAAAAAATGTCTCACCTTTTGAAACAGTTTCTGGATATTTTGTAAATAGAAATTCATCAAGCCATGAGAAGATTTGAACTTCCGAAAGTTGATTCGTCCAGTTAAATTGTTTAACTTGCAATGCTGGAACTCAAAGGTCAAAGTTCTTTCCAAATCATAGGCCATTTTGTCAATACGTCGCTTCGCAGTATTTGCACTTAATGGCATGAATTTTGAAACTAGTTGAGTCTTTCTTCATAACATTTTCAATTGCATATTTTATGGCTGGTATTATCATCTCTTCACCAGTAGTATACGGTTTGCCTTTCTTTGCTATATTAAGAGAGATGCTATAGCATGTCTTCAGTCCTCGTTCTATATCAACACTAGCAGTTGACTCAAAATATGTATTCAAATTTGTCCTCAATCAATTTCTCTTTCAGTATTTTGAAAAACTCAAAATCTTTGTTTTCTTTATCATAATGGATCCTTTCCAAGTGGTCTTTCATTTTCGCCGACTTCATAGCATCAATGATGAAAGTTTTTCACATAATAAATACATATTTCAAATACTCCTGTGAATATTGTCTGCATTTATTCTTAGCATTGGTAGCAGACATTTTAGGAATTAAAATCAGATTTTTAATATGAAGAACACTTATAAAAATTTAACACGACTCGAGTTTCGACTGGTCAAGGTCATTTTCAAGTGGATTTCATTTTTCACTCAATTGATAGTTGATTGGATTTATACTAAGGATTTTTTGGCAGGGGGAGGTGCGTTTCTGCAGTTGAGAAACGAAATATCCAGAATATCCAGTTGAGGTGCGGTTTGCTCGTTAAGAAGATTTACGGATAGGTTACGGTTCTGTTTGAAAATTTCTAATGGCTCCAGAAAGGAGATTAACAGATGAGTTATGGTTCTGTTTGAAAATTTCTAATCACTTCAGTATGGAGATTCTTTATAAGAATGGATCCTTTCCAAGTGGTCTTTCATTTTCGCCGACTTCATAGCATCATTATTGAGAGTTTTTCACATAATAAGTAAATAGCAATAGTTTCATTAGCAAACGGTGGCACAAATCAAATGAATATTGTCTGCATTTATTCTTAGCATTGGTAGCCGAAATTTTTGGAATTAAAATCAGATTTTCAATATGAAGAACACTTATAAAAATTTAACACGACTCGAGTTTCGAGTGGTGAATGTCATTTTCAAGTGGATTTCATTTTTCACTCAATTATATTAATTTATACTCAGAATATCCAGTTGAGGTGCGGTTTGCTCGTTAAGAAGATTAACGGATAGGTCACGGTTCTGTTTGAAAATTTCTAGTGGCTTCAGAAAGGAGATTAACAGATGACTTACGGTTCTGTTTGAAAATTTCTAATCACTTCAGTAAGGATATTAACGCATGGGTTAGAATCCAGCAGAATATTATGCTGTTTGCTATTTTACTATGCTATTTTATGCCATGTATCATAAATGATTATAATTTCTTATCTTTTATTGGCATTCAAACATTTTAAATAAATACATTATAGTACGAGCCATCATAAATTATAAATTATCGGAACAGGTTAATCCTTATTATTTGTATGCTCTTTCTGCTTTTTCAGCCTCCTTAACAATTCCAATCCATTTGCCCTTTCATCCATACACTCTTTCCATTTGCGCCGTAGCCTTTTCTCTTAATCCTTCCATTCATTCCTTGTACATTCTTCCAGCCAATATCTCCATCGATCCCCTCCTATCCCACATACTCTACACTCTCTACATTCTTCACTCATCCAATATTTCCTACCACGCTCTAAAAAACCTAAACCTTGCTAGTATGACCTGCGCGTCTGACTCTTTACTTGTGTTTAAATAGGTTGGTAAACGACCATGCACCTGTATCATTGCGTATTCTTTGAAAAACTTACTATTCGCAAGTTTTCTCTGGCGTTCCTGTAATTCTACCTTTACTAAACTCTAAAAAACATTTGTATCCAGTTTTCACCTTCCTTCTTAAATTTCCTAGTTCCTCGCCAGATATCCATTGTCTTTCATACAATTTTCTTTCATTCATTTCTCACGCATTCCCTTTCTTCCCTCTTTCACCCTCCCGATTCGCCATTCTAAACATCTCTTTTAATATTCTTTCATCCCCCATTTCACTCTTCTTGCATCAATTCTTCACCACTCTTTTTGCCGCTAAAACGCCCACCTTGTAGGCATTCACATCTTGAAAGACTATGTAACCTTGTGGTAAGCTTTAGTAATTTTTTCTAACAGTTTTGTAGAACCCTCTCTGTATTTTCTTCCTCTCTAGTCCCCCAGACTTACAATCCATACGCTAACACACTTCTTACTCACACTTTCCATATTATCTCAGTCGCCCCAAAGTTCCATTCAAATCTAGGTTTCTATCCATTCCACATACGTTCTGAAGCTACCCAAGCTTTTTTGGACACATAATCCACATGCACCCAGTTCCTGTACCCAGTTCCAAACACTTACCCTAAACATCTAAACTTTTGCACCTCCTCGATTTCATTCCCTAGCCATTAAAAATGCTATTTCCTATATTTACATTCTTTTCTTCTTCTATTGATAAAATTGACATAATTCTTTCATAACTTGTTCCTCCCTTGCACTTCCATTCCCTACACCTTCATGCTTCTCCGCTCCTTTCAGCAAAACCATAAAGTTACTTTTCCACTTTTCCATCGGGATACTGTCTGGAACTCGTTCTTTCCTCGATCCTATTTCTCTCAAGTACTTCCAGAGCTGTGCTTCTGTTTTGATGTCTAGTTTACGTTATACCGTTCTCTTCTCTTGCAATTCTGTTTTTTCATCGTCTCCTAATTCTGTTATTCGCCTTTCGTTTTTAACCACTCTTCTATACTACCGGTGCCCTGTCGCCACTTTCTCAGAATCTCTGTACTTCTGTTTCTCCGTCGTATATTCTTTGTCTGCCCATGATTTTCCCGGTGTTTTTGCTCTGATTTTCTTCTTTAACATTCCAGCCTCCATCTTCTCTATAATGTTGTCTATGTCATTTAATTCCTTCCATTTTATTGTTTGCATTCTAGAATTATACCTTTCAGAAGCTTCATTGTCCCATCTGGCAAACCATTTCTCCTCCCTGGGCACTATTATTATCTTCGGCTTTAAGCTTATTGCCACTGGCATGTGGTCTGAATCGATTCTCCCTCCTATCTCCATTTCTTTAATATCGTGCCCTGCCATTTCATTTTCCACAACCAAGTCTATAGTCGATAATTGCCCTATCCCCACAAACGTGAAATCTCTCTCCCAGTCTCCTTCCACACATCCATTTACGACATCCCATTGTATTTTCCTTTCATTCGGCCCACGTTTTTCATTATGCATTCCTAACTTTATCCTAGGCATTCCTTCTTTTTTCTTTACCTTCACTATCCACTGTGTGAAACTGTTCTTCCCATATTCTAACATACCAATCGCCTCCTATGAGTAACTTTGCCATTACCGTTCCTTCTCAATTACATCTTAATGCCTTTTTAATTACTTCCAACCCTTTGTTGTTGTATACCGTGGCAATCTGCCACCAGGCTTCTTCTACTTCCCTGCACACTACGCCCTCTGCCTCTTCCAGTCTTCTTTCTGACTCTTTGGTACTTCTTTTAAATCCAATGAATATACCCCCCTTTGCTCTTCCATAGTTATACTCGTTCTGGGCCGGCTGTATTTTCCATATATAGTCTTTGGGAAGTTTTCAATTGCAGATATCCCTTTTTTTTTCTTGAATCCAGGTCTCAACTAATCCAATTATATGAAATTTCTTAAGAAAAATTATAATTGATCTGTTATCGTCTTCCAGTTTATTCTTAAGCCCCGCCCCATTCCAAAAAATTATCTTAACATTTTCCGTTATCCGTTCATCATTGTTCTTGTGTCTTCTCCCCTCTTCCACTCTTACTTTTTTACACCTTCTTGTTTTCCTTTCTTCTGTGGTACAACTTTTCCATCTACTATTAGTTTCTTGAAGCCTATTTTTACATGGTTTCCTTACTCTTTTAATTCTTTTGCTCTAATTTGCTCTAATTTTAATAGCCTTCTGGCACTCTCTTGCGCCCTCTGTAAGGTCATCGCTAATGAATACGTTAGTATATCTTAATTTACTTTTCTTCTACATAATTTTGCTTTTCACTTCCAAATTCTCCAATTTTACTGCAACGTATCCCCTCGTACTTGTCTTTCCATGGTAACTATTCCCTCCTTTACGCTTTCAATATCCTTGTGACATCCTGTGACCTCGTCAAATGATTATTCCAGGTAGCATTTGACCCGCAATTCAAAACCAACTTCCCCGTCTTCGCTACGCTATTCATATGCAACGTCTTCGTCTTCATGGACATATACTCATCCCTAATGAGGAGCTATATGAAATTCCCCAACAAGAAGTTCATCTATCATCGTTACAGCAAAAGCAAATAAAATCCGATACAAAAACCCATTTAAACCGCTAACGGATCGTTTTCATTTTAGTATTCTTCGTCCTGGAAACAATTTCAATCTACACAATAATAATCGAGGTGTTGAATGTGAGCAATCGATACGCCATCCTTGTGAAACTGGTGTTTTTAGTAGTGCGGAACCACAAAATTCCACTTTATCACAGTAAGTTTTTTTTTCTTTTAATTAAATTTAATCGATTTTTGGTTTTGGTTTTATTTTCCAGTAAGAGTTAGTAATACAGATCGTATAGAAAATCTGGGAACTTTCATGACGAAATACGTTTTGATTTATGCTTTCATTTTGCACACGTTTACTTGCATCTATTACTTGAGTTGTAATGTAGGTAGTGTTTTTTTATTTGAAAAAGAAAAAATTGCATTTTTTTTCTTCAGTATAATGAAAAAGATTCCTCACAAAAAACATTTCTTACCGCTTACGTTTTGAAAAATGTGAGGGAACGGAACCACGAAGATTATCAAAATGGTTTAAGGGAAAGCATGTACATGACGCCTGCGGAACTTTACACGGTCGTATCCTACTTTACCATAGGATCAATCTCACATATTGGGTAAAAAGTTACCAAGAAAATTGAATAGAAAACTGTAATGTGAATTTAAGTTTTGGAAATCCCACTAATAGTGTAGAGGTTTTCATCTGCATCGGAATAATTGTCATAAGCCTGATCGTCAACGTCATTTTAATCTGTGACTTGGCTGCATTGAAAATGGAAAGTATCTACAATCAAGCCGAATTCACGAATCGCCTGAGTCTCATAAAAAAATATATGGTAATAATCAACAAAAGGAACGAAAATATTTTAACGCAAATCCGTTTTTTTTTTTTAGAATAATGGCAAATTTTCGCCGAAGACGGTAAAGAGAACATTAAATTATTACAGGAAATTCTGGCAAAGGAACAGCAGTTACCAGACCAAATTTTATTCGGACATTATTCCCACGGCAATGCACACCGAATTGAAACTGGACCAGTTTTGGTTCGCCATCCATCAAGTTTGACAGAGACAAAATTTCGACGAGACACTTTCCCTGACTTTCGTTAACTTTTCAGGCGTACATCTTCAAAGATGAAACTCTCGCCGTGAAGAGGAGCATAGCAAACATAATAGAAATTGAACATTTTAACAAAGGAGACTTCATCACCGACTTAACTCACATCAGGAATAAAATCTTCTTTATTGCACAGGGAAGCGTCAGCTTACTCTCCTTGGAAGACAACGAGAGCTCGTTGCTCTCCTTAGGTGTAGGAACTTCGTTTGGAAACATTAGTCTTATCTACAATTACGTAGACAAATGCTCAGTAAAATAAGTTTGCTTGCGTTTTTAGTTAACTAATCTCTTTAAAAAAATTTTAGGTTGTTGCGGAAACCTATTGCATTTTGCACACGCTGAATAAAAGTAATTTTTGGTATATTAAAGAATTACAATGTTTTAGAAGATCGGGACGTATCTTTCGAACTTTGCAAGTTGGTTTTTATCCCATCAACACATTACCTTGTTTTGTGAGTTTTATTGTTTATAGGAGAGGATAAGTATCGCGAGAAGGGTGAGGCACAGGATGCCTAAAGGTGAAAGAACGTTGAATCGCGTGAAGAAGTTGCTGAAAGACGTCGAGGAATTCAACATTTATGACGAGAGGAATATTTATCAGGTGGAGGGTTACTCGGAACCCTACGCTAGTTACATACGGAGCAAAGTATGAAATTGGTAACACTTAGTGCATATTGAGTTTTGCTTCTTGCTTTTTTCTCGTTGGCGTTGTCTCGTCGGCGCGTCACGGCGTTAGAATAAGAAACTCTTCTATTTAGCCAATAATTCAAAATTGATTTACCAGATTAATCTAAAATAGAATCTCATAATGCTAATCTCGTATAGTAGCGAATACTCTGTGTCTATTCTTGTCTGTCTAGTCTTGTCTATCTTGTCTATCTGCCTTGCAAGCGGGAGACTAGGTCGGTTTTCACTAACCGTTCGGGCTGCCAACCCTGAATGAATGCAAAATATGCGATACCGGGGTGGCGCATACTAATAGCCAAAGTTAAATAGGGTTTAGGGATAGCTTATCTGTCTAGTCTTGTCTATCTAGACATGTCTGCCTATTCTTATTTGTCCAGTCTTGTCTGTCTAGTCTTTTCTGTCTAGTCGTCTAAGTCTAATCTACACTAATCCGTCTTGAATAAGTCTTGACTGTCTATTCTTTTCCGCCTAGTCCTGCCTTTTTTTATTAGTATTGGAGCGGAAATGCTTTATGCACACCAGACGTGTCTGGTAGTGTGGGAGCCACCTCCAGTGGCCTGGCAAACCCACTAAAACTCCTTCTTGCCTTTTGCGACCGCCCGGTTCCTTTTTTCACATTATGCTTAGGTAGTCGCCGGCTGTTTTCTTGTTGTTCTTTTATTTCCAAGCTCCTGCATTTTCGTCTGTTTCTTTTTGTTTCATAACTTTTTCCATGAATATCTTCGTTGCTTCCCAGTTTTCTTTTCTTTCTAACATTTATTGGACTTTGAAGGTTTTCGCTATTTATTTCTCCTATTTTTATACTGAGCTCCGTTCTCTCTCTTTCGAAGCGTTGGCATTTAAACAATGTATGCTCTGCCGTGACATAGAAATACACAACGGGCTACGTCAAGGAGACGCGCTGGCGTGCCTTCTATTTAACACATGCTTAGAAAAAGCATTCAGAGACGCGAACACAAACAGAAGAGGTACGATTGTAACTAGATCTACTCGCATACGCAGACGACGTTGACATAATTAAAAGGACGACAAGAGAAATGACTAGAACTTATTCAGCCATCGAGGAGGCGGCCAACAACTTCGGCCTACAAATAAACGAGGAAAAAACAAAAATATAGCCAGTAACCACATCATGAAGGGCATGAACTCGGTGAAGCACTTACAATCGGAACAAAAAAAAATCGAAATCGTACAAGAGTTCACGTACGTAGTGTCAACGTAAGTCTACATTTTTGCAGTACCAACACATTTCGTCGTTTTTCAATTTTGTAAAGATATGTGCCAAAAACGCCATGCCCAGACAATTCTTGTCTTATACCATTTTATTACATTGCAAATAAATTTTTTTGTCCAACCCTGGTATGCTTCCCATTGCGTCTGCCACTTATTGAATGTATCGCTCCTAGCCTCCACTTTATGTTCAGCTCCTTTTCTGTGCAACGCTACTCTCTCTTCTACCTGTAGTAGGATTGGGGGTAGCGCGGCAATTGAAAGTGCGGCCTCAGTGGCTATTGTACTGTAACAGGAGATAATACGCAATGCCATTTTCCTGTTCATCCTCTCCATCATGCTATGGTATCTTTTACACCTTAGAACAGAAGCCCATACTGGTGCGGAATACAATATTATTGCCCGCACTGCTGAGGTTAGAACCCTTCTTTTACTACTTCGCGGTCCTCCTACATTGGGGTTAATGCGCGTAAGGTACATGGAAGCCTTATTTGCCTTGCTGCATATTTATCGGATATGTGTAGTCATTCTGAGGTTTTTGTCGATGTATACTCCCATATATTTGTCCGATGGTTTGCTGTCGATGGTGGTCCCTTCTACTTGGACCTGAAGGCTTGTCAGTTTTCTTCTTCCTACCATGAGGACGATATCCGTTTTTGCTGCCGCTATCTTGATCTCTATTTCCTTTAGCTTTGAGATTAGGGGTTCGTAGGGGTCCTTGCCTTGACCACTATGACATGGTCGTCTGCGAAAGCCACAAGTATAACCTCCGCTCCTAAGTCCAGTCGTAGAATCTCATCGTAGTAGACGTGCCACAATGATGCACTGAGCACTGAGCCCTGTGGGACCCCTCTTGTTACTTCGATTTTTTCCCCTGGGGTGTCACAATGAATCTGTTGCTGAGATACAATTTTAATATCTCTGTTAGATTTGTGCTTACTTTGGCCTTTTTCAATGCTTTTATTATTTTTATCCACGGCGCCGAATTGAATGCATTTTGTATGTCTATCAGTATCGCTACACAGAACTCTCTCTTTTTGTGTGCTTTGTTTGATATATTATTAAGTACTTCCATAATTTTATTTAGAGCATCTATTGTGGATCTCCCTTTCCCGAAGCCAAACTGGTTCTCATGTATGGCTCTTTTTCATCAAGTTCGTTTTTCAGTCTGTTTTTTATTATGGCTTCTAGTAATTTTGCCCCTGAGTCTAGGAGACATTTTGGTCTGTATGCCACCGGTTTGGTAACATCTTTTCTCTGTTTCTCTATCAGGATTAGTCTTTCAATTTTCCATTTCTGGGGAAAGTTGCCTAGTTTAAGACAATCGTTAAAGACCGTAGCGACTATTCCCGGTCAAGCGATAGCTACATATTTTATGACCTCCGGTGGTATTTGGTCTATCCCGGGTGCCTTTTTTTCTTTCATTCGCTTTGCAGTTGCTTCTATTTCTTCTTCCCTGACGATTCTATTGGTACGTTTCCAGGTTTATTCTTAGGCCAAATGGTTTTTTCGCTCTCCGGGAATAGATTTTTTATCTGTTCCAGTGTGGCTTCTTTGCCAAGATTCGTCCTTGGCTTTATCTTGAGTTTGCTCGTAACTTTTTTTTGCTAGACCTAGCAAAGACCCCATATATTGTCGTCGAGTTCCTGACATAGTTCATCCCAGGCTTTTTTCTTCTGTGTCGTGATTCCTTTTTGGAGTGCCTTTTTCGTTTTTTTGTAGACTACGGGCTTCTTTCTTTTGTTCAATGCTAGTTGTTTGTTTTTAGTTCAATCCTGCTACCGCCCTTCTTTTCCTATTACACTCCCATCTCAATTTGGCAATTTCTGTTGTCCGCCAATACATGGGGGTGTGCTTTTGTCTTGAGCTCTTCCTTAGGTCGAGACATTTATTGCACATCGTTGTAATGCTGTCGGTGAATCTATCTAAAATATTACCATTGTGTTTCTGGTAGGAGACTTCCATTGTCATTTTTCCGTTTTCCTGCAGCTTCTCCCAACTTTCTTGAGTTATTCACCATCCCTTACTTATATGTTGAGTGTATGAGTTAATATTTTTTTGTCTATAAGATCGAAGTATATGTTGTTGTGGTCGCTGGAATTTTCCTCGTTCTCGTCTACTCTCCAATTGATGACGTTTCCGCTTATACCTTCCGATGCTAGAGTAATGCCTATAATCGATGTTCCTCCTTGGCGTCTTATCTGCCTAGTCTTGTCTGTCTAGTCTTGTCTATCTAGTCTTGTATATCTAGACTTGTCTGTCAACTCTTGTTTGTCTAATCTTGTCTGTGTAGACTTGTCTGCCTTTTTTTAATGGGGACGTAGCAAGCACATTCAGTTAACTTGACAAGTGCGCCCCCTGGAAAGTCACGGGCATCTTGGAACTGCTTTTCGCATATCTTCAAGATTTGACCTTACCTTGGCGTTGGATTTGACCTTACTTAATGTCCTTACGTCCCCCATCCACGGAAGGTGATTAGGTGTTCAGGTTTTTTTCAGTTTTCGTTGTCTATGTTGTTTTGTCCGTTCATCCTGTTCTATCATGGTTAGTATGTCCCTTATCATCATGTATGTTGCAGACAAGTCTTCTTCACTCGTAAGTATTGTCTCCGAGAGTGTGTTAGTTTCTAAAATTCTTTTTGTTTTTGAAGTGCATATGTCCCTCTCTAAAGATCACCTGGGGCATTTGAAGATTGTGTGATACGCACTATCTGTCTTATCACAATAAACGCGCTGGTTGTCTGCTTCGCACCCAATACTATGCAGGTAGTCTTTAAAGCACCCATGGCCGCTCAGTGCCTGCGTCAGGTAGTAGGTAACTTGTCACTTGTCCGTGCCTTCTCGACTTGTGTGCCTAGTCTTGCCTATCTAGTCACAACTGTATAGTCTTGTCTGTCTGTCCTCTTCGGTAGTGTAGTTGACAACATACTAGCATGGCGATGCGGGAGACCCGGCTTCGATTCCTGGTCGGGGAAGCGATAGCTAGGGCGGTTTTCACTAACCGTCCGCGCTGCCCTGCCTGAATGAATGCAAAAAATGCGATACCGGGGGTGGCGCATACTAAAAGCTAAAGTGGAATAGTCAGAGAGTTGTATGTCTAGTCTTGTTTGTCTAGTCTTGTCTATCTAGCTTTGTTTGTTTAGTCCTCTCTGTCTAGTCTTGACTGTCTAGTTTCGTCTATCTAGTCTTGTCTGTCTGACGAGAATCGGTACCCCAGATGATAACGGAGATATTACAGTAACGGACAAATATGTCCACCAAATGGTGAACAGAAAACCGACGACCGATTAAGCTGATTACAATTACCTCTATGCTTGCCTAGAGAAAGTGAAATACAATTCTGAAAAAAAAAACGACGGAAAAAATCTGGATATACTACCAGAAAAGACCCAGAAAAACCGATATGGCCTATAAAAAGAAAACTAGTCGAGTCTGCATTTACAAAAACCGACATAGCAATCAGGGTCTATTGTCCATGCGGATTCAACTCAAGAAGAAACCAGGATCAGACCACAAATGGACGGAAATCATAAAAAAAGTAAAAGCATTCACAGGACGAAGAAAATCGTACCAAGGATGCTAAGGAAAATAAAAACACAAAAAAAAGAAGCCGTAATAATAAAATCAGAGGGAAGCTCTTACCTTGACCTGCTAAAAATGGTCAGAGCAAATGACTCGAAGATAACCGGCGCCACTATCACGGGAGCCAGGAGGGCTAAGATTGGCGAACTCCTACTTCAAGTCAAAGGTGGCATGGCCCGGGGACTAGGGGAAGAAATTCGGAAAAAAGGTCCAACCGCCGAGGTTTGACTCAAGACGGAGGAAAAAATCATACATGTTAAAGATCTGGATGCGGCCACAACTGAGTTGGAAATTATCCAGGCCATTAAACAAAGTACTGTAGCAGAAAATTATGACACCAGGGTCCTAAATCTTAGACCGGCTTATGGAGAGAGCCAAGCTGCAACTCTCTCCATCCCCAAGGAAATAGCAGGCAAAGTAATCAAAAGCGGAATAATAAAGATAGGGATGGTAGAATGCAGGATCCAAGAGAGAATAAATATTGTGAAATGCTATAAATGTTGGGAAACAGGTTACTATGAAAAAGATTGTAGAGCAGCAGACTGGCGAAAGCTATGCCTTGATGCGGAGAAGAGGGTCATAAGGCACAGGATTGCAAGATGGAAGAATATTGTCCAGTCTGCAAAGCTAACGGACACAGATCTGACGCGTGAGTGACCCTATCTTCCGGAAAGCCTTATCGGAGGCAAGGCAAAATTATCAAACATCACAATGCCCAGTATAATCCAAATAAATAGCATGCGGTGCCGGGCTGCACATGACCTACTCAACGCCACAGTAGCAGACCTCAACAGCGACATAATTATCATCAGTGAGCCTAAAAAAATAATAATTAACACGAGAGACTGGTTTAAAGATATAAAAATTGACGCTGCAAACAAAGTTGTCAATAAGGAAATAATTGTGCTTAGTCATGGCAGTGGCATAGGTTTTTTGTTGCTTGAGTTGAAGGAAGCATTCATTTACAGTTGCTACTTCTCACCAAATGATACCCTCGAACAGTTGGAAGCTTCACTGGGAAACATAAAACAACATATATTGAGGCTCAAATAATCGAAAACTGATAGCGGGTGATTTCATTGCCAAATCCCCTACTAGGGAAGCCGGGTAATAGATGTAAGGGGAGATATAATCATGGACTGGTTATCCGAACTAGATCTAGTCATAATAAATGAAGGTAACACCCCGTGTTTTGAAAGGTAGGATTCAACATCCATAATAGACCTCAGAATAACGACAACTGGCCTGGCAAACAAAATAAATAATTGGAAGGTGCTAAACAAGGAGACACTATATAAGCGATCACAACTACCTCTGCTACCAGATAGAAGGAAACGCGATAGACTTTCCTATTCAAAGGATAAAGTATAAAGTATATATTTGCCGAAAGTCATTTCACAGTTAAAGGATAGAGTATATATAAGATGGGTAACCAAACCTTTGGATGAAACAAAGTTCGCAGAAAAACTGCAAAAAGAAATTAGCCAGACAACAGAGCGTACTCCAGAGATGCTAATTAAAGTTCTAACACAAACGTATGATGCCACAGTAAACATAAACAAAAAACAAACAAGGAGAAAGCTAGTATACTGGTGTAGCGATGAAATTTAAAAATAGAGAACATTGCAGCAAGAAGATGCTATCAACGAAATGTAAAACGAAACAAAAACGCGGAGAGCATACAACACTGCAGAAGCCTCTATAAGGAAATCAAACGGTCTCCAAAAATTTAAATAAATAGGTCCAAAAGACATCACTGGCATGAACTCTGCCACAAGCTAGATCAAAACGTCTGGGGAAACGCATATGAAATCGCTAGCTGGAAACTCAAGGTTAGGCACCCAAATGCCAGCCTACGTATGAAAAGAGTGCAAGGAGCCGTTGATGCCCGAAGAATTGGTAAACGAAAAATTTTCCTTAGAAGAATTAAAAATAGCAAGTATGTGCCTTCGAAACAATAAACAGTTGCCCAGACTTCTTGATAGACATCTTTAACGATGTATTAAAAAACGGTAACTAAAAATGGTAACCTATTATTAAAATGGTAACCTAAACATGGAAGAAATCAAGGCTGGTGCCGTTAATAAAAGACAAACCTTTACAGGATCCATCATCGTACAGGCCAATTTGCCTGCTAGATGTAACAGGGAAATTACTAGAAGAAATGGTAGTAGGGAGGATAAAACAGAAGCTTAGGAAAGGTCTGTCCAGAAAGCAATTCGGCTTCAGGGAGGGACTCTCACCTATAGACGCAATAATGAGACTACTAAAGGTGTCAGAATTGGCTGCAAAAGGATTGCGGTGGAAAAGAAGAATTTTGCGCACTCATAACGTTAGACGTTAAGAACGCCTTAAACTCCGTTGCTTGGAAAAATATTCTGGAAGAGTTAATAGCAAGAGAATTCCCTCCATATCTCCTAATGCAGCTACCTCTGCAACCGAAAAATTATTATAGAGGTAGAAGGTGAAATCGTAAAAAGACAAATCTACAGTGGTGTTCAACAGGGCTCAGTAATGGGACCAACTTGTAGTGGAACATCCTGTATGATGGAGTCCTTAAGGTACACTTTCGAGCAAAGCGGCTCTGGCGTCACTTATGCAGCGATACTGACGCGGCGACATAGCGATAGTATTATGCACTATGGATACGTATGAGGCGCAATTCGAGCGCAGCGACACTAACGCGCTCAGCGTCACTGCGTTAGTGTCGCTGCGCTCCAATTGCGCCTCATACATTTCCATAGTGCATAATACTATCGCTATGTCGCGGCGGCTTTGACGTTGCGTTAGTGTCGCCAGAGCTGCTTTGCTCGGAAGTCTACCCTAAGACTGAAGTTGTCGGGGGAAGTGGAAGCTATCGGTTTCACCGACGACTTAGAACTCATCGTCACCGGATTAACAGAAAATTGTGTTATCAAATCCTGTATCCTGTCTGTCTAGCCTTGTCTATCTAGTCTTGTCTGTCTGTTCTCCTCGGTAGTGTAGTTGACAACATACCCGCCTTTCAATGCGGGAGACCCGGGTTCGAAACCTTGTCGGGGAGGCGACAACTAGGGCGATTTTCACTAACCGTCCGGGCTGTCCACCCTGAACGAATGCAAAAAATGCGATACCGGGGTGGCGCATACTAAAAGCCAAAGTGGAATAGGGGGTTTAGTGAGAGCTTCCCCTGAACCACTTTTTAATAATTAGTCTTATCTGTCTAGTTTTGTCCGTCTAGTCTTCTGTCTAGTCTTGTCTGTCTAGTCTTGTATGTCTGGTCTTGTCTGTCTAGTATTGTCTATCTAATCTTGTCTCTCTAGGCTTGTCTGTCTAGCCTTCTCTGTTTAGTCTCGTCTGCATAATCCTGTCTTGTTTGATCTTGTCTGGTCTTATCTGCTCTTGTCTGGTCTTGTCTGATTTTGTCTGTTCTTGTCTGGTCTTGTCTGGTCTTGTCAGGTCTTGCCGAGTCTAGTCTGGCCTTGTCTGGTCCTGTCTGGTCTTGTCTGCTTTTGCCTGGTCTTACCTAGTCCTGTCTGGTCTTGTCTGATCTTGTCTGGTCTTGTCTGGTCTTGTCTATTCTTGTCTGGTCTTGTCTAGTCTTGTCAGGTCTTGCCGAGTCTAGTCTGACCTTGTCTGGCCTTGTCTGGTCCTGTCTGGTCTTGTCTGCTTTTGCCTGGTCTTACCTAGTCTTGTCTGGTGTTGTCTGGTATTATCTGCTCTTGTGTGTGGTCTTGTCTGATCTTGTCTGCTCTTGTCTAGTTTTGTTTTAGTCTAAAATAAATCTACTACTGAGAGCAGAACATTCAATAAACGATAACCATTTACCCTCTGATAATTCATTTACCCTCTCTAGTTTTGTACGATTATTTCTAGTTTATATGTTATAGGTGTTTTATATCAATTTTGACGGACTATTCATTCGAACAATTTGGCCCTGGAAACTTAGAAACGATACATCTTTGATCCACATCTGGGAATTGATAATAATAATCTCGACTTTTATTCTTTTGATCGTGTGGCCATTGCCTGTCTACTTCTACGGAGATCTGGACTCGAATCTTATCAATTTCCTGAGCATCTATTTTGGAACAGTCTTCATAATGGACGTCGTCATCCAACTTTCTACAGCAGTAGAAACTTCTACGGGTAAAATTATGTTCCCAAAATTATTGCTAGGAAGTATTTATTCACAAGTTTTTTTTTCTGTAGGTCTTCGGATACAATTTACCGAGATAGTGGAAGTTCGTTGTTCCAGCTGGATATTTCTCTTCGATGTTTTAGCGGCAGTTCCATTTGATACATTTTTATCGATAGTCGACTTTTCGAACAATGACTTCCAAAAATTATGCAGAGTTGTGGTACTGTCTGCAAAATTGCTCAAAACCTGCAGAGTAAAACAAAAACTACGAAAAAAATGTATATATTCTTAATCTTATTTTCATCTGCAGTTACCAAAATATTTAACATCATTGGAACTAAAATACGTAAATATACACAAGATAGTGTTCAAGTGTATCAAACATTTCTTAGTCGTATTGTCGACTACCTATATAGTAGGACTGTTAAATTATTTATTAATTTGCTTTCATGGGTATATTTTAAAAAGTTTCAGTAAAGAAAATTTCCTAATATTTTCCATTTTAGACCGAAGGTATGTAGAACTGGTTCCGTAATAAGCAACATTGTGGACAGCTACAATGAAGTCGCAGAAGACGGATTCATAAGACTAGTTTATTCATTTTTCTTCTCGTTAATGCTCATAATACAGAATACCCTCTTCTTCATAGGATCAGTCCACGAGCTCCACTTCATACTATTTATGTCTTTATTAGGTTTATTTTTGTTCCAATATGCTCTAAGCGAACTAATCGCCACAGCTTTACTTTCCAAAAGCATATGGTAATCAGAAGAACACAATCTAAATTGGTCTAAATTATTTTTTTTAAGGAACAAACATCTTATGATGAGCAACAATACGCAACGTTACATGATCTTGAGAAAATTCCCATTCCACGTGCGTCTGCGTGTGTTGTATTACTTCGAAGCTCAGTGGCTTTACGACTGCGGAATGCGTAATCGCGATTTGTTCTTCGACCTGCCCGATTACCTTTACAACGAACAACAGACGATTTACTACAACAATCTCTGTAAAGAAGTTCCGCTTTTCCAGAATTTGGATCCCGACTCTCTTCGCACCATCGCTTCAAAGTGTAAGACCGTTTTTCTTCCACCGGGAGAAATCGTCGTCTATAGAGGTGCCACCGTCACAGACATGTACATAATTAACAAAGGTTCATGTGAGGTTTGTGAAGAAACATTTATATCTTGGAAAATCGGTTAATTCTCTGTGAAAAAATTTCAGATTGTTTCGGAAATAAGTGGAAGGTCGAAAAGAATTTTATCAGCGAAAGATCATTTCTGCAGTTTAAACATGCTGTTTGGTAAAACTCGAAAACTTCTCTCAGTTTCTTTTACAATTTGCACCACTTCTAGATACTCCTTTACTTTTCAACATTAAAACTTTAACCTATGTATCTTTGGTGAAGATTGCGAGAGCGGATTGCATCTACTCGTTGAAGATGATGCCCCAATATTATGTGGACGTTATGAATCTCATCGGAGAAACCAGACGTGAATTGGTAATCGCTAATAGGCTGTTGTTACTATTTTACACAATTTTATTGCCGTAGGAAGCGACTTGCAGAATGCTTACCGTCGTTCAAACGAGGCCAATCAAATATAATGAATTAAATTATAGTTTCCGTCAACACAAAACGAAATCTTGGTGCATCTTCCAACAAACTGAAAATGACAATCTTTTATATATGGAATATTTGAAGAAATTTAAAGAAAAGTCTTTCTATACTTTACTTAAGTATGTATTAAGGTATTTTTTTAAAGCTTTGTTTTATTGTTTTTTTTTACTAGATATATTACGATGAGGAGGACAATATTTCCTAATGGTTCGTTTTGCTTCTATTGGGAATATTTTAGAACTTTCTGCGTTTGGGTGACTTGCATGATAAATCCCGTTCTGTACATTTACGAAATCTATTTTCCAAATATTAGAATCTGCACGTTAATACTGTATTTGATCTTAATCACCGACATGTAAGCAATCGCAAAACAAATTGTACAGTGGATCCGAAATGCTTCCCCGTTTCCCTAGCTTTCTACAAATGCACGTTGGCTATTACACGGAAAAAGGAATTGTTGTAACTCATCCTATATATACTTTCAAAAATTATTTAAAAAGCCATTTTTTCCTCGACTTGCTTGGAACTGTTCCCTTGGACCAACCGTTTATCTACCACTTGATTCAAATAAAACCCATCCTCGCAGCAAAGTATGCTGCGATTGCAAGTTTATTAAAATTCCTCTTGCTGTTCAGGTCGCGTTGTTTGGTCTACAGGACGAAAACTTTTAAGAAACAAACACTTTGGGTGTAAGAAAAAACCTTACAAAACGTTGTGAATGTCATTTAAATTAAATTTTTCAACAGGATTATTCCGTATACATTGATGATTTTCACGGCAGTTTATAACTTCTTTGCTTGCTTGTACATGTTGCTTACTGGGGAATTCTACGAGTATGCCTCCACTATATTCACAGTAAGGCCTTTAAAATTTTCATGGATTTACGACGAAAATATACAATGTAAGTTTTTATTTGCCGTATTATACCAAGTATAAAATCAGTCCGATTATAAAACGACTCCCATTTTTACCAAAAAAACAGAAAAAAAATACATTTTTTAAAACCCTGATGTTTGACCCATGATGCCCCATAATAAGCAATACAATTGTGTTTTACTATTTATTAAAGATTGAAGACATGTACCGATTAGATACAACTTATAATATAAAACTTTGATAGACAAAATTAAATGCACAAATTTGGGTTCTGCCTTGGTAAACCAAACTAAATGGACAAATTTAGGTCTCAGAAAAATTGTTCAAACATTTTGTTCGAAAAAATTTTGTTGGAAAGAAATTCTCGAACAGATTTAGTCGAAACTTGTTTGAAAGAACTTTTTCCAACAGAAATTTGTTCGATTGGAATTTTTTTCGAATCCATTTCTTTTTCATTCAGTTATTAGTTATAATTTATCATCATCTGTCAGCCATTAGGGTCTACTGCTGGACATAGGCCTCCCTTTGATATTTCCACTCTTCCTTTTCCTTCGCAATTACAGTAGCCGCCCAGTTATCCGGAATCGGGTTATACGAAATTGGGATTATCCGAAATCGATTTCGCTGTAATCATAATGGACAACATAATAACCACAGTAAAGAACCTTACAGCGGGATATAGAATGGGGAACCAATTCTTCTCTTCTTTCAACATCCTATGCTATGCAGATGATGCAACGCTAATGGCAGACAACGAAGACGATCTGCAACGATTACTAAAGACTTTCTCGGAAACAGCAAAGAAATACAATCTCGACATTTTCCACCAAAAAACCAAGTGCATGGTAGCCAGCTGATACCCAACAAGATGCAAACTAGAACTCGACGGTAAGATAATAGAACAAGTGATGAGCTTCACATACCTCGGTATAGAAATATCAAGCGACAGAAACCTTAAGATAGAAACCCGAGCAGCCACCAACAAGACCCGAAAAATATCCGGTGCAATAAACAATATAATGTGGAGAAATAAGCATATATCTAAAGAAGGTAAAATCCGAATATACAAAACCGCAATAAGACCAATTCTCACATACGCAGCCGAAACAAGAGCCGACACAGCAGTTACCAAACAAGCCTTAAGAACGACAGAGATGCGCACCCTACGAGCGATAAAGGGGGTCACGATAAGAGACCACACCAGGAGCTCCACAATCAGAGAGGATCTACAAATACAGGATGTTGTACCCTGGACAAGAGACCGTCGGAGGCACTGGCGGGACCATGTGAAACGCATGATCCCACAACGGATCGTTAACTGGGCCATGACACAAAGACCCAACAATTTAAGACCACCTGGAAGGTCACCAAAGAGATGGGCAGACTCCTAGACATCCATATCACAGGAGATTAGAGACTAAGGAGGAACTTAAAGAAACAGGCACACGTGCCTATACAAAAGTCTAAAAAGAAGAAAAAGATTTCGCTGTACTATCCGAAATGGATTTGCCGCTTTTGCCGATTTTGAGCTTGCCGCCGCATTATCTGAAATTGCACGTGTTTCTGTCTTATTCTTTCTGAGAAACAATAAAAATGTGTTTTGTCTTGATCACGCAATCGAGATTTTGCCAAAAATAATAAAATCCCCTATCAACTTCAATGGTAGTTCGCTGCCAAAAAATGAAAAATTAAGTGGAAAAGCATAAACGAAAAGTTGTAACAATTGCCCAGAAACTGGGGACAACCCAGAAACTCGATAAAGGGGACTAGTTAAAAAAAGTTGCTGCAAAATTATGGCGTAGGAGTAAGCAATATAGCAGAGTGGCGGAAAAGTCGAGATAAAATAGAGCAGTAGGGTAGCGTTTTAGCGTCTCATAATCTTGAATGAAAAATCATAAAATCTGGTGAATACCAAAAAATTGTTGAGGCATTATATCTCTGGTTCGCTCAGAAACGTGATAGGGGAACACACTCTGGTTAACTTAGCAACGTGATTTCCTACTGTCATGTCCAATTTTAGAGGAAAAGGCAATCAGTATTAGCGAAGATCTTCCAGTGTTAGAAACACCTTTACTGCGAGTGATGACTGGCTGGAAGAAAAGACACGATACAAGTAATTTAAAAATTTGTGGTGAAAAATATTAAGTGAAAAGTCAGCTGCTGAAATTTTAGAAGAAGAAAATGGTTATGTTGAAGATGAAATATACAATTATGATGAAACTGGGCTCATTTATAAGATGTTACCCACTAGTGCATTGGTTTCAAAAACTGAAGCGCCTGCACCTGGTTACAAAAAAGTAAGAAACGTGTCAATTTTAGCTTGTGCCAATTATTCAGGATGTGATAATGATAATCGCAAAATCTGCCAAACCATGAGCATTCAGAGTAGCTCATCATGCTCAGTTTCTTCTTCTTCTTGTTCTTTCGAATAGGCCTAATTTAAAACACGCTTCTTCAACTGTTGGGCTTTGATCTTTGCCCAGTATTGTCGCATCTTCTGCCGGTGTAACTCTCTCTCTTTCTCTCTAACTTTCTTTCTTCTGTCCAGAGGGTACCTTTCCTTTGGGTTTTTTTCCTGAAATCCACGGACTTCCTTCAGGGTGCATCCACAGGCTGTCTGTTTTCGAGATCTGTTATTCCCAGTTCTTTAATATCCTTCTCGATTTCTGTCAACCAAGTGGTACGAACTTTCTTGTTTTACCAGAAGGTGAACAGACGGTTGGTTAGTCGGTTTCGCTCTTGCAACGTGGCCATAGAAAGCTACCCTGCTGTTCCTTGCACAGTCAGAGAGCATCTCAATATGTTCGTAGAGCTCAGAGTTATGCCGCCTTCGGAATTCCCCATCTTCCTTTACCGGGCCTAGGATCTTCCTAAGGATTCTCCTCTCTCTGATTTCCAATTTCTCTACCAGACCTCTTCGGTTCAAGGAAAGACACTCCATGACATACAGGGCTTCTGGTCGTAAGACTGATGTGTAGTGTATAAGTTTCAGGTTGCGTGACAGGCATTCCTTGTTGCAAGTGTTCTTGGTCAGTCGATAGGCTAGTTCTAACTTGTTGACTCTCTTGATGCTCTTTCTGATAAGTTGGGTTCAATCCACAATTCGCTGATATACTTGAATTTCTCAGTCCTCTTGATGTTTCCCTGCTCTAGTAACATCTCTCTGTTTGCTTCTCTGATGTTGGTGAAGAATTATGTTTTCTCCAGCGACACTTGAAGACCCACTTTGGCAGCCTATTTCCTGAGGCAATTTACCTGCATTGTTGCTATCTCAAGATAATCAGCAAACAGTTTCATGTCATCTGCAAAGGTAAGGCAATCTACAATCAGTCCGTCCTGAGCACCCAAATTGATCAGTTCCTTCTCTCATAACAGCCATTCTCTCATAACCTTTTCAAGAACACAGTAGAAGAGAAGTGGAGAAAGTCTATCTCTTTGTCTCACTCCAGTTTTTATTTCGAAGCTTTCTGAAATCTCGCCTCTAAATTTAACCTTCGAATAGGTGTTGGTCAAAGTTTTTAGGATGAGTATGCGGGTTTTGTTGTCTAGCCCTAGTTCCTGGAGTAAATGGTTAAGCGTTTCTCTATCAATGGAATCATCGTCGGCCTTCCTAAAATCAACAATGGTGACGACCACCGGTTTCTCATCTTGGAGTTTGCAAATTCAGTTTTAAGATTGATGATCTGTTCAACACAGGATCGGTTCTTCCTGAAGCCCCCCTGGTATTCTCCCAGTTGACTATCCAGCTACTTTTCTGAAATTGTTTTTTTAACGCCTTCGAGAGAATCTTGTATGTTACCGGGACGAGAGAAATTCCACGGTAGTTGTTTATATCAGCAAAATCTTCCTTTTTGTGAATCGGATGGATAAGAGCAGATTTCCAAAAAAATTTCTCTGTTTCCCGGATGTCCTGGATGATCTCGGTTAGCTTGCGCACGGCATTGTTTCCTGCACCTTTCCACAGTTCAGCAACGATAGAGTCCTCTCCAGCTGCCTTATTATTCTTAAGAAGTTGAATGATCTGGCCAACTTTTCCAATGAAGGGGGCAGCGAGTCCGGGTTTGGTGTTGTTTGTAATGCGTTTGTTTTTTTACGTTTGTTTTTTTTTCCTAATGCTCAGTTTATTATAAGAACCAAAAAGTGCCTGGAACTGAACATTTTTTAAAGAAAAATAGACTCCCAAGAAAAGATTTGTTAGTGTTTGATAATACACCTTCTCACCCGGGCGTCAATTACTTGAAAAGTGGGGACATAAAAGTTATGTATCTGCCACCAAATATCAATGCGAATCTTCAACCCATGGATCAAGGTGTTTTACAAAATTTAAAGCGGATTTATCGTCGAGGTCTTCTGCAAGAAATATTACAGCAACTAGAGTAGAAGTTTCAAAGACTGGCATTTGTCTGCATCAGGGGCGATGGGGTCATGCCCAAGAGCGGCAATGAAACTGCTGCTGGATCTGACTCCGTTGCACCTTGTGGTAAAGGGGGCCGCCAGATCAGCGAAAATCCTCTGCTTGGAAGTACCAAAATACGAAATGGTATGCAAATACTATTTTCAGAAAAACTACAACGCAATGTGAAGTATTAAATCCGATTGGAGCGACGAATCCTCTGCATACCACATAGAGCCAAGTGCTATCAAGTGGTATACGGATGGTTTGAAGGCAAAGGACGGTACTGGTGCAGGAGTATTTGGACCTCGTACCAAATACTGCGAATCCATGGGAATCTATGCAAGTATCTTCCAAGCAGAGGTACATGCAATCGAAAGATGTGCACAATTTAACCTCGACAGGAAAAATTCCAAAAACTAATTGCTATCCTGACAAATAGCCAGTATGGCAGCCATCAAGGCCATTCATTCATACACCATCAGATCCAAACTAGTATGGCACTGTGTGTGATAGCTAATCAAGCAAGGCTGTGAAAATAAAGTAACGCTATACTGGGTACCAGGACACACAGTAGGTATAGATGGAAACGAAAAAGCCGATCACCTAGCAAAGAAGGGATCTACCAATCCTTTTATTAGTCCGAAAAGTTTAGATGAAGAAATAACAATGAAGAATGGACAAGGAACAATGAAAAATGAATGAAATCCTGGAAAGTACTTCCAGGGCTATGAGAATCCAAAGTAATGATGAGATCTTTTAAGCAGAAAATAATAAAAGCATGCAAGAAACTAAACAGACTTAGAAAATGCCTCAGGCTCGTAGGCCTAGGGGATGATGAAAGCAGGCTTCCTCTGCATGATAGCTGAAAAAAAAACCCATGCATCTACTTAAAGACTGCGGAGCACTGCTCTGCAAGCACTGCAAGAAGCAGGTGTACTTTGGAGCCACGGGCGTAGCAAGGATTTAGTTTCGGCGGGCTTTGAAGAAATTAGAATATCATTTATGCGCCAATTTGAACATCTAGGTCAAAAATTATGGAACAAAACGAGAATGAGAATGAAACATCTATTGAACATCGGGCTGCTGAATTAGAACGATGTGAAAATGTAACATTTGAAGAAATCGAAAATTTGGTTACTGGTGACGAATTGGAAGAAGAATTAACAAATTTTGGGCAGTCAGCAAGAAAAGAGAGAAGAAATTGATGAAAATTTTGAGAAAATGGAAAACGAGCCAATCCCAGAATTTGCGACAGCGAAGAAATGAAGGCTCTTGAAATATCATTTGCAAATGTAGACTAACAGCCAAATGGGACTGCAAGTGATGTTTTACTAATTAAAATGTGGAGATATTGAGGCGAGGAATAGAGGCAATAAGTTGAAACAAACACTTATTAGTTCGTTTTTCAAATAACTATGTACTATAAGTTAATAATTTTTTTTTAATATGATGAATTCAGGAATGCAATAATTAACCTCCGAATTCTTCCGTGTTATGCGAACTTTCAGTTATTCGGAATGGCCACATAATTTCGGATAACCGATATAGGACGGCTAGTATATTTACAACATTTAACATTAAAAACAATACATGCATCCAATTTTTGTTCAGGCGTCCAATATTGTAGGATGAAAGTGTTGCAGGACGTTCTCTGTTAGTTAGAACCTGCTGCCTTGGTTGCCATGCTTCCCAAAGGGTTGGTTACCGCAGTTTTCCACAAGGTTGCTCAGGCTTCCACAGTTCGCCAGCTTGAAGCAAGGAGTCGAAAATGAGTAGGAGAGGCTAAGAGGCCCTGATATAGAGGATATATACACAGACAAGTGGAGAAAGGGGAGATATCGTAGATAAGAATACCCGCAGTACAGTACCTAGTTTTACCGCTAGAAACGAAAGGTTATGCTACGCTACGTTGTAGGGTTATGTTACACTACGAATTAAAGTTTCACGATACCACATTTGTAAGCGTATACGCGCCAACTGAAGGTCGCGGAAGGCGAAGCAACTAATAAGCTCTACGATGATCTGTAGGACACCTGCGAAAGAATACCGAGACACGATGCTAACATAGTTTTTGGAAACTATGCCAAGCTGGGAAAAGAATCTTCCAAAACATATTTGGAAGGCACAGCCCACACGCAGTGCCGTAATTAGGGCCTAGGCACAGGGCGCAGACCCTGGAGGCGCGCAGAAATGACCAGACCAGGACCAAGTTTAGGGTGATATATGGTATGGTAGTTAGTACTAATAAAAATATTACATAATAAAAAAACAAAATAATTAAATTAACATTTAAGATGAATTAAAGTTACTCGCACTCGATTCATGAGTCGCAACTCACACACGATAAGTGTTCTCTCTTTGACAAACGTAATACTATTGTTGAGTTTAACGAGCGAAGTCTTCTCCGTAAAATCTGTCCTAAAGTATCTGTCACCTCACTTTTTCGTATGCATTCTGCTTTCAGAAATATTATCTGCAGATAAAATCTGCTTTCAGAAATATTATATGCTACTACCGTAGTTACAGGTATCTGCTTCAGAATTTCGAAAAAAAAATCGCGAGATTGAAGCCAAAAAATTGGGAAATTCCTTAATAAAAGGGACACAGGCAGCAAAGAGACAGGAAGATAATGTAGGCTCCTGCGAGGTCAGGGCACAAGACGATAACGAATGTAATATCAGTGCCAAACCTCAATATTGAGGGAGACTCAATACCAAAAAGACTATCATTGGATCTGCCCTTCAAAACACATCTACGTTGGAAATAAGACAAGAAACCAATCACATGTCAAGATGGACTGGACTGGTATACAGACGGCTCCAAAAAGGACAGTGAAACTAGCGCAGCCTGCAGTACCTTAAGGCTCTGACAAAACACAACAAGTTCACACTTGCTTGAGTACAGAGCCAAAGGGGACTGGTAGGAAACGAAATGGCGGACAAATTAGCAAAGGATAATGCTAACAAAGCACCAGTGCAAGCAATAGTGCTAGCAGGTACTCCTACATTAACAAAACCATGACCCAAAATGGAATCTGTAAATGGGTAGCTACTAAGCACCGACTACAGTGGGAAAAATAAATGGTCAGAAATACAGCAACGAATGCTAGAAAATTCATCGGTTTCTTTAACTGATAAAATGGGGATCTGGAGAGATAAACTATGCAGACTATACTATGTGGAGGATGAAACTGCCTCCCATATAATCTTCCATTGCGAAGCAATTGCACGTAGGAGACACGAGCTTAGCATTACAGCAAGTGTGAAGAACATGGTACTTCTCTACTACAACATGCCCATGAAGAACATGGCACTTAGACTCCTTGACCTAATACAGGAGCTGGCTCACCTAACCATAGGGGTTTCCATAGGGTTTCTTCAACCATAGGAACCTCAATGACACAGATAGGAGCATTTACAGACGGCATCGATATAATAAACGGAAGCAAAAAGGGGCTGTAAGAAGCTGTGACCAAACAAGAAAGCGAAACCAAATAACGCGGGCTAAGTATAAATCGGGCAAAAACAAAATACATGGATGCAAAGCGAGTAAAGACTACACATTCGAGAAGGTGGACAGAATGAAATATATTTAAGGTTTCAAATAAATAAAACAAGTGGAGTGCAAGGAAATTAATGGGCGCATTATAAGCGGCAACAGATTACTACAGGTTACTGCAAATATTAGTCTTATTGAGAAATAAAATGCTAAGTAGGAGTCTAAACATTTGCAGAAGTTTGATACGGCCTGTACTCACCTACGGATCCGAACCATGGATACTACAACAACAAAGAAAATTTCCGAGTCTTCGAGCGGAGAATAATAAGAAGAATCTATGGACCAGGGCAAGACAACGAGATACGGCGTATCAGAATGAACTACTATATAAATGACATCCTGCAGAACGCCGTAATAGTACGATTTATAAAATCATAAAGATTATCCTAGCTGGGACAGATAATCCGAATCGGCAATGACAGAACAGTGAAGAAAATCATGGAATGGAAGCCATCCGAAACGAGAGACAGAGGAAGGCGATGATTGGATTACATAGAGGTAGACATAAGGACTATGACCGCGGAAATTTTACAGCGAAATCTTCACCGTAGGAAATTTCACCGCAGCAACTTTCATCGCTGAGCGGTTTTACCTGTATCAATTTATTTTCCTATATTTTTGTTTATGAATTTTATGGATGCGGTGAAATTGTGGAACGGTGAAACGTGGGTTGAGAAGCTTCGCAGATGAAAAACTGCACAGCGGTGAAAGTTCCTGCGGTGGAAGTTCGTACGGTGAAGATTCCGCGGTGAAACGAATGTAGTGAACGTACCGGATATCCCATCAGGTACAGTCTCTTATATTCTCATCACTATCCTATTTGAACCCCAGATAGAGAAAACCTAATGGAGAAAATTTTGTTGCGCAAGCATTGATAGACCAAAAGTACAAAATTTATTTCGAAAGCCATGGTAGACAAAACTATCTGGATAAAATTAGGTTACGCAAAATTAGATAGGAACAACTAAATGAACAAAATTATAAATCTTGATAGATAACACTAAACAGAAAAAATTAGTAGAGCAAATCTTGATAGACAAAACATCTGAACTACATTTCATGGATTATGCAGTAGAGACTTCTGTCTGCACTTTTGACGTTTGTACGAACCAAATTCTAGTAGACTTAGTAATAAACTGCATAGCTAGGAACTACCTCTGTAAAAGATTTTGTAAAGAACTAGCAGAATAATCCTTGTTTGGTGTCCAATCAGGCACTAAAATGACCAACAATCGAAAGATCCAAACATAAGACTATTCTTGTTTTCCAATGATATTTCTGAAAAACAATCTCTTCTCATATTCAGATCAATGCGGTATTTTTTTAATGAAAAAACATTTTTTAAGCTGGAGGAGATATTAAAGAACCTATCTACTTCTACATAACGTGTATGAAATTGGCAAGCTCAAACCTGCTTTTATTAGGATATATATGCAACGATTCAAAATTAGATGTTTACGAAAAGATGATCAGCATCATCTGTGGCATAATTGGTATAAACGAATTTGCGATAAAAATCACAAGCTCTAATTTACTGCAATTTGTTACAGGATATTTGGTAGCCTTCTCATTTGTCCTCAAAGAACCCTGGGACACCACCGTCTCGAATTTCTACACAGCCCAGAGGGACTTGAAACAGTTCCTGAAACATTATAAAATCTCCAAACCGCTTACCAAGTCGCTTATTTCCAAGTCGTCGAATTTTTAACTCAAACACTAATTGGTTTTATATTTCTAGACGCACTGTAGATTATTTCAACTACATTTGGAAATATACATTGTTTATCCGTTCGAAGAACTTAGGATATCTTCCGGACACAATCCAACAGGATATAGTTCTCTGCGTTTATGGGTCAACGTTATTGGACATTCCTCTTTTCAAGAATATGGGAACCGAATTTGTGCGAACTCTGGGTTTGAATTTCGATGAACTTTACATTGTCGATGGCATGGACATCATACTGGTCAATGATATTTTGGAAAAGATTTATATAGTGCATAGGGGTGATTGCGAGGTTATAGCTGCTGATGGGACAATTTTAAAAGTCATTACAAAAGGAAGTATTTTTGGAAATTTGGATAATATTTCGATGAGTAGAAGCATGGTCAAGATTCGTGCTGTTACTAATGTTGAGTTGATAGAGATGAAAACAGCAAATTTTTACAATATGATCAGAGGCTATAGCGAAATTACAAGAACATTCAACCATTACATTCTTCTAGATAACATGGCAAGTTTAAAAATAAATCATTTTAAGTTTATGATTATTGCAATTTTAGTGTTACATTCCGAGTAACGCAGAAAGCAAAGGCGACCCAACTTCGACCAAAACTAAATTCGAAACTTTCATAGAATGCATAAACATCAAGAAAGGCAACTGTTATGAACTCTTCTTCTACGTAATCAATTACTTATACGTATCGTTTTTCTTAACGTTTCCCTTCTTGGTGCACATCCAAATCATTTTATACGTAATGGACCTGATAATGTACTTCAACATCTTCTTCTATATCAGCAACGCAATAATATACTCCAGACATCACAAAAAGAAAAAACTCCCGTGGTACAAGGAAACACACCATTCGTGTAACCCATGTAAATGTAACAAATTCCAGGTACTTCTACAATTATTTTCTATTCGATGTGCTTTCTGCGATTCCCATCGAGATCATTCCTCGGCTAATTTTTGGAAAACACTGGACTTACTACATGTTTCACTCGAACAGATTATTAAGAATAGTAAGTTATTGTTTCTATCCCGTTGTCAAAGTGGCGTATGTGTTAAATTTTTTTCGATGGTAGCAACAAACTTGGCACAAGTTTTTTCTTACCATTAATTCCCTCCTTATTCACTACTCGAAAAATTTATTTTGTTATCCTTTCATCTCCCATCCCATCCACGTTATATTCATAATTAATCACTCTTTCCGCTGCAATTACAGCCACGTTATACGCATTCACTTCCTAGAGCACAATGTGACCTGGTGTCGACTTGTATAGTTTCAATATTTTCTTATGAACATTTTTCTGCACCTTTTCGATCTTCAACTGCTTTTTCGTTCCCCAGACCTCACACCCATACAATAATACACTTCGTACACATACCTTCCATATCATCTCTTCCACTCTAAAGTTTTGAATAAAGTTAGTTTTCCATACATCCCAGAGCCGAGCCGCAGCCACCCATGCTTTTTTTGTCACATACTCTACGGGCTCTCTATTACTATAACCAAAAACATAGCCCAAATACTTAAACTTTCACACCTCTTCTATTTCTCAACTCTGCCATTCAAATCTTTCTTTTCTATACTGACCATCCCTTTTAAACCGCAATTACTTTGTTTTTCCTACATTCAAACAAGGCAAACAAGCCTGAACATACAAGATTGGACAGACAAAACTGAACAGACAAAAGTGAACACTGAGCTTTAAACTGAAAAATACCATCGTTAGGCCAAAAGAAGCTTCAAATATCTTGGCATCGTGATTATATCTAGTCTGTCTTTTAAAATTACATCAGTAATACATCCCTATAGGCATACATAGTTTAAAGGTAGGCATGTAAATCAAATATAGGTGGACCAGCCAGCAGCAAACGACAAATAGCTTCAGTCGCCCACTCAACCCTCCTGTATGCTGTTCCAGTGTGGGCAAAAGCCATGGATATCACACACCTCAGAAACACACTCGCCAGTGTCCAAAGGAAAATAGGTCTAAGGGTGTGTAGTGTCTACAGAACGGTTTTTGAAGTTGTCCTCGTGATTGCTAGCCTACGAACTAATGGTCGAGAAAAGAAACAAAGATGAGCCAAATAAAAATTCTTATCATACCACTGCAAGGGCACATCGCAACTAAGGGCCAGTGAACAAAGCTTCTAGTCCCAAAATAGTACTACCTCACCCAGGCGCTTATGGGCAATGGCTGCTTCAACCAGTATTTATACAGCCTACGATGAGTACCGGATCGTAACCAGATAAGTCCCCAACTACAGACAGACACCTCCCCTCCCCACCAAAACTCTTGGTATAAATTCAATCTCATCAATTTGTAATCCTATGATTCATTTGTAATAATCTTCAACAGTCGAAACTCAAGTGTAAAGTGTGTAGAGTTATATAACTTCACTTCAAGTCAAATAATATTTTCACAAAAATTAGTGGCAAAAACAATGAATTTTTCAATTCAGAGT
This sequence comes from Phosphuga atrata, assembly GCA_944588485.1. Classification (NCBI taxonomy): domain Eukaryota; kingdom Metazoa; phylum Arthropoda; class Insecta; order Coleoptera; family Silphidae; genus Phosphuga; species Phosphuga atrata. The sequence goes on from OX155904.1 coordinate 31,416,118, forward strand.
AAATTTTTACTAATTTTTGGGAGTATTATTTTATTAATAATATTTGGGAGTTTCAGTAATATTTTTTTCTTCTCGTTAGGGCCTACTTAGGACACGGGGCTCGTATTGACTCCTTATATGGATATGCTGTTTCTTCTTAGCCCAGAGAGCTTTCATTTTCTACCTATGGGTACGCTTCCTCTCCTCTGTCCACTTTGGTCTGTTGGTTCCTGTGCTGTTTTTTGCTGGTAAGGGCCACTGGGAATACTCCTTGACGAATGGTCTGCCGGAGTTTGGACTTATGGTTTCTGGTGGAATTTTAAGTTGCTGCAGGTCTGATTTCACTGTAGTGATCCATTTGTTTTTGGAGGCTTTCCCTGTACCTGTCGTGGTGAAGATCCTGTTCGTGAGTCTGCGGGGGTTCATGCGGGTTAAATGTCCATAGAAGGTTAGGCTCCTTTTCCTCATAGATGTGATTATGTCTTCTTGGAGGTGGTACAGCTAGCTCACTATTGTGTCTGATCCTGTATGTGCCATCCTCTTCTCGTATTGGCCCTAGTATTCTCCTCAGGATTTTCCGTTTTTTAAGCTCTAGTTTTCTGAGTGACCTTTCCTGTTCATCAAGAGGTAGCTGAGGTACAAGAACGACTTTACGAATGGTAATGCTTTCTAGTGAAATTGTAGATAGGGCGTCCTTTATGTTAGTAATGAACACAGTTTTTTACGTGCTGACTCTCAAACCGGCCTAAGCTGCTATGCTGGAGAGGCTCTGTATTTGGTAAGTAACCTCTTCTATATCGTTGGATAACAGGACAAGGTCATCAGCAAAGGCTAAGCAGTGTACATTGAGGTTAATTTTTTTGTATCCAATTCTCAGTCCAGTTCCCGATGGTAATGAGCAAGTCATTTAGTCTTTTTCACATTTACTGCCAGTCTCCTCTTTTCAAAAAATCTTTTCACCCGATCGATCATCTCTGACATTTCTCCTTTCGTACTAGCTAAGATCACAACGTCGTCCGCGTAAGCCAAACTCCAAACTTTCCTATTACTAATTACTACCCCTCCAGCTTGACCTTTCCTCAGTACACTCTCTAAATCAGCCGTGTATAGGTTAAATAATATTGGACTCAACGGACAACCCTGCCTTAGCCCCATTCTAACCTCAAAACTTTCTGAAACTTCCGCTCCTACTTTCACTCTGCAACAGGTATGCTGATATAAATTCTCAGACATTCCCACATTCTCTCCCTCCTCACAGTGTCGTAAGCTGCCTTCAAATCTATAAACAGAGCGTAAAGCTTCCCTTGTTTCTTAACCAATTCCTTCTCCACAATATATTTCAACGTCACCAAGTGCTCCACCGTACTATAATGTTTTCTAAATCCAGCTTGCACATCTGGGATTAGGCCTTTATCTTCCTCCTCACATAAAAGCTTTTGCTCCAACAGCTTTGCATAGATTTTATAAGACGAGTCCATAACCGTTATTCCTCGGTAGTTAGCTAAGTCTTCCCTATCTCCACTTTTATAAATTGGTACAATTAAGCCTTCCTTCCAGCTCTCCGGCACCCTTTTACAACCTCTGTACATCTTGTTTAGCTCTTTGAAAAGCTCTTGCTGGATGAGTATCGGCGCATGCTTCCACGCTTCATTCGGGATACTGTCCAAGCCCACTGCTTTTTTTTTCGGAAGCCTATCCACAACACTTGTAAATTCTTCCCACGTAAATTCATCACTGCCAATTACTGCCCCATTAACCCCCCCTGTATCGTCGCCGAACTGTTCGGGCACACCACTGGTTAGCAGCTCTTTAAAGTAGGTTCTCCACTGGTCCAGCGGCTTGTCACAACACCCTTGTTTTCGTCTATAAGCTGACACCATTTTCCAAATATCCGCTTCATTGTGGATCTCCTTTAACTTCTCGAACTGCGCGGCTTCCCTCTCCTTCTTCTTTTGGAGTTCCAGCTCCTTCAGCTGCTTACGGCACCTATTGTATTCCTCCATCGAGTCCTGGCCCTCCTTCCACCTTTTGAACTTCTTCCTCACAGACCTCTTAAGTTCCTTGACTTCATCGTCAACCATATATGTTTCTTTAGCCCCTCCACATTTGATCTTGACCCGAACCATGGCTTCTCGAACCACTTCCATTAAATGCTGCAAAACTGTTGGATAACAGGACAAGGTCATCAGCAAAGGCTAAGCAGTGTACATTGAGGTCAGTCCAGTTCCCGATGGTAATGAGCAAGTCCATTCCCTGATGATTTTCTCCAGTGCAACAGTTGAACGGTATGCAAGAAAGACCATTAGCCTGTCTAACTCCCATTTGAATGGGATAGCTCTAAGAGAGATCACCTCTAAACTTGACTCTGGAGGTGGTGTTTCTCAGAGTGGCCTGGATTAGTCTGCTTGTCTTCTCACCCAGGTCCAATTCTCAAAGGGTGAAGATCAGGGTCTGTCTGTCTACTGAATCATATGCTTTTTGAAAGTACTATACTAGAATTACTACCCAGGGATGTCCGCCGCGACGCCAGTATGTAAGGATGGTCTTAAGATTTTGTTTTTGCTCTGTGCATGATCTACTAGCTCGGAAGACAGCCTGATATTCACCTAGTTGGGAGTCAAGCTGGTTGCTGACTCCAGTTAACAAGGCTGTAGAGAATATCTTGTATGTGACAGATATCAGAGATTTGCTTCTGTAGTTGTCGAGGTCTGTCTTATTACCCTTCTTGTGAAGAGAATGGATCATACCTGAGGTAAAATCTCTGTTACCCATATGTCCTGTATAATCTGATGGATACTCTGTATGAATTGTGCATCTACATTTTTCCACATCTTCACCTGAGGTTTTGTTGTTCTTCAAGCTCTTGATAATGTTCTCTATTTATTCCGTGGTTGCTGGTATGGAGTCTGAATACCTAAAAGTTGGACCATGGAAAGTAAGTCTCTCTTTCTTGGTTCTTCTGCATTGAGTTTTTGGAAATATCCTGCAAAGGTATTAGAGCTGTCTTTCTTGTTTAACTGAAGCTTCCCATCAGGTCCACGTAGCTAAAGAGTGGGACTGTGTACGGCGTGATCTGCTTCCTGAGTTCCCTATCGAGCTCTCTTAAGTTGTTCTTCTTAAAGTCCAGCTCTGCCTGTTGTATCAGGTATCTGGTGTAGTTTCTCTTGGTATTGCGGATAATGCTCGCAGTTATTTTTCTATGAATTAAAAAGGCCTGATAGTTGGGCTCATCCTTACGCTGATTCCACTTGATTCAGGCTTTCCTATAGGGCCTGATTACATTATGTGGTCCACCAGGGATGCTGGCCTTTGTTGGATGGCATGGATGTCAGGCAGGGATGGTTCCTTTTGCTGCCTCCATCAGAGCTCTTTGTAGGTTTGGCCACCATTCTTTTCTTGTGTTTTTCCTTAGAGTGGTCTGGAACTTGCATTCTTCATCATTCAGTCATGAGATGTTGCAATTTGATATCTTAGAACCTTTTGTAGTGTTAGGTAATCTCTTCAAAGGTTGTAGGTTGGTCTTTATTAGGTATAGATAATGGTCAGAGTCTAGGTTAGCTCCTCTGAGTACCTTGACATTCTGTATCTCTCTGTGGTACCTCTTATCTATAGCCACATGGTCTATCTGAAATTCACCTAACAAGGGATTTGGGCTCTTCCAAGTCTTTGACTTCCTAGGTAAGTGTTTGAAGGCGGTTGACTTAACGACCATGTTATAATTGTCGCAAAGTTCTATAAGGCGCTCTCCATTTCTGTTGGTCCTCTTGTGGGCTGGATAGTAGCCAACTATCCTTTGATATTTCCGCTCTTCGCCAACTTGTGCATTGAAATCATCCATGAGTATAGTGGTGGGATGTGGGATTTTATCTAGGGTTTCTTCTAGTATGCTCCAATAGTGCAGAGGTGCATGAAAGTTCACTATAGTATATGCTCTGTTGCGGAACCTTAAGGATATTGAAGAGGTCCTACCATTAGGTGAAGTGAAACCTAATGGTGTCGATCATCCTTTGATGTACAGCAAAGCCAGGGCCTAGGTGTGGGACTCTCTTCATCACTCTGATGCCTGGTTTACCTTTGAAGATCCTGTATCCTTGGGATTCTATCACATCTTGCATGAACCGAGTCTCTTGTAGTGCTGCTACCTTAATGTTATACTTGTCTAGCACATCCAGAGTATGTTTCAGTTTGCCTACTTTCAACAAGGAGTTGATATTAACTGTAGTTAGATAGGTTATATTTATCTTGTTTTTTCTGCCGTTTGGTATTTGGTGGAACACATGAAAGTGCAGGCTCCTCAGAATTGGATAGCCTACCTGCCCCAGGATAAGTGGGGGTGGATTGCTTACCACATGGGGTATATTCTCTTAATATTTCCCTTCATGCTGACTCTAATGAGTATCTAAGTAGGAGCCACCCTAATAGTTGACCGAGTTGTTTGCTCTCAAGGTTGTTAGCCCTGGAGTTTATAATAAAAATTTACAATTATTTTAAGAATATATTTCAGTAATATATTTATTCATTTTAAATTTAAAAATGATTTTAATTGGATTAAACTTAATAATAAAAAATCCAAGCACATACAATGATTTACTCATAATAAAATTATAAAAAAATTAATGAAGAATGCAATGGATCAATGTTATCAAATTTTGTCGACAAAATATAAGAAAAAGATATGTTGATAACTATTCTAAATTCTGTCTTTAGTCTGGTGAGAAGTAAGCGACAAAGATTTAAAAGTTTTAATAGAGCTGCAACATGATGTCTATCTAGTATTCATTGCATTCTTAGATTCGAGATTATCAGCAATCAAAATTGTCGAATTCTTTTCAAAACAAATACGGGCAAACTAAGAAATGGATCAATACAAATGTAATGATTTTGTTTTAGATTCATATAATAAACATCTTTATATACATCGGGAAGAGAGTGGATAAAGCTTACTACAGGATGAAAATAATGATGCTGATAAGTTTCGTCGTAATCACGATACACACCGGAGCTTGTATTTTCTATATCACTGCTTACTGGACAAAAACACTGTCTAATGACATCACTTGGTTGAACCAAAATATGTGCGACACAATTTACTTTTGCTCGTTCTTTTACAGCTTGAGCACTTTCAGTGTACGCGGTCATCGCGCGATTGTTCCAGTTTCCATTTGTGACACCATTGTGCACATACTTTTTGCGACTGGTTGCAAATACATGTTGGCTTATATGAACAGATCTGTTTTGAGTTTGTTATCTCATTTCTGGTTTGGAGTCACACAGTTTAACAGCGGCGTCCAACAACTAAAGGTGAAGTCGAATTTCAAAATCGATTAGAGTTTCATCAATCTTCTTTTAGAGGGCTTTAAAACGGAGCTTCGTTTCTAGAAAGATAGTAGAGAAAATCTTGCATTATACTCATCAAGTGTGGGTCCAAACCCGCGGTCATCACATTCCGCAGATATTGAACCGAGCTCCTGAAACCATGATTTCTGAAATCAAGATGGAAGCTTTCGGAAAACATTTGTTGCTGCATCCGATTTTCGCCGAAGCTCACCAGGATTTTCTTCGACAGCTCGTCGGAAAAATGCAACTGATGCATTATTTTCCATCGGACGTGATTTGCGAAAAGGGCGAAATCAACGCTACAATGTACTTCATACAATCCGGAATTGTCGAAGTCGTTGATATCCTAAAAACAGTCGAATTTGTTATCGATATATTACAAACCGACGATAGTTTTGGCGTGGTAAGTTAAATACTTATAAGAAATCCACATTTTTTTGAAAATTTATTCTTCAGGTGCAGGGTCTGGTCGACTGTACAGAACACAGCTATACATTCAGAGCAACTCACGTTACCAACATTTTGTCATTGGAGTACAAGGATTGGTATTATTTGTTGAATTTCTTTCCAGCTACCAAATTTTCCATTTACGACGATATGTTAAGAAAAATTTATAATAGTCAACAATAAGTTCTGCACCAAGTTTAATTACTACAAACTAGTGTAGAATGAGGTACAAGATGTCATCAATCCCTGATAACTGTTAACGAACCAGCAAACTACCCCTGTGCTAACTGAAAATTTCATATAAAATTATGTAATTTTGTAGAATTATGTACTTAGCTATTTGGTGGAAATGAATGAATTACACCAATTACAAATATATGAACTTTACTTAACTATTGTTACGCATAATGTTACCTTATTCGGTGACCAACACAAAACTGCAATGCGCATGTCTCCCACTCTCCTCGCGCATACGCATTCTTAAGGTCCATCCATAATATATTTTTTCATAATATTTCTTCCCCGATATACAAAAGAAAACGAAAAGTATAGATATAAAAAATAGGTTTGAACATGATATTTAATAAGGCTAGTCCGGAGTATATCGTGTCAGGAAACGACGTTGTCGCTGGGAACCACGAGGAGACTTGTGGCTCGTTCCGTGGTTTTGGCGTTTCAGCGATAACTTCCGGCATCAGGTGACGTCTCCCACAAAAATGGATCCGTCGAGGCTGTCGACTGATGTCTCTATTTTCTGTTGACTGTAACATACTGTTTCGTGATTGAGATGAGGATCTAATCTATATTTGGCCTTTTGAAGTATCTGCCATCGTATTCGGTCCAGTAGTGCAGAATTCCCAAAGCTGTCCAAGTGGACCCCTAGGGGTCCAAGGAAAATTCCACTGCGTGGTATTTTCCCTGGGGGAAATACCACCCCGGGGGGTCTGCGTTGGGGTGAAAAAAAATGGGGTCCACAAGTTGTAATTGGGGGTCCACGAAAATGTATCTGGTTTCGATATTAAAGAACAAAAATGTTGGTTTCGGTTTACCTATCAATGTAGGCAGATAATAAACTACTAAATTAAGGGAGCAAAAAAAATCCAAATTTTTCGGTGATTTTTGACAGGCTGTATTTCGGTGAAAAATAGTCGTATTGAAACTTTGAATATAATCTCAGAACAGTCATTACCATAATCTCCAAACAATTCTAAAAATGATTCGTTTGTTTATGACAGAGCTTATATCATAAACCCCGAACAGTTAAAAAAATATTTCATTTGAATATTTTACGATATGGTATGGATACGTATGATATGGATATGGTCAATGTTTTCAATTTTATGATAGAACTGTTCTTGGCAAACCTGCATTCGACATACTCAAATGAATTCCTGGCTAAAATGCAGAATACGCCCCTTCAATGAAACTTTTGGTGTGTGGACTTTTTACCTGGTGTAACTGTTGTTAATCGTACTTGACACGTTTTAACTAAGGCCGCAAAGCTAAAATGAAGCTAAAGAAGCTTCTACATTGCTTGGTTCAATAAATATTCGTGTTTTTGTTGAAAATAATTAGTTGAATGATTAGTTCTGTGATGTACTTGGAAGTCAACGAAGAACCGATGATCTTGTAGAAGTGTTGCTATCAACATAGTGAATCCATAGTCGTTAGTTAAATTATAGAGTTTATGTAACAGCATTCTATAGTTTACGGTGTCGTATGCAGCGGAGGGATCAATAAAAGCTACAGCTGGGACCTTTTTTTTTCAAAACTATTTCTATGAACTGAGTGAGGTGTAGGACTTGTCAAGTACAGTTTTTACCTGGTCTGAGTGCTGTTTTTACCTTCCAGCTTGTGGAAGGATGAGGATAGGATCAACTACAGTAGTTAAACGATTCAGGATCATTCTTTCTAGGATCTTCTAGAGGTGGCGAAGAAGAGATATTGGTCTAAAACTTTTGGGGTCATTTGATACTTTACTAGGTTTTAAAATAGCAATTACACGAGCCTTGCGCCATAATTTTGGGTTCTTGAAAAATGCAAGGTAGTGTTTGAGAAGATTTAGAAGCCAGATTGTAGTCGCATTGCCAAAATGTTTAATTTGTTCAACACAGATATCATACAGTCCTGCTGCCTTGCCATTATTACATGTCCGGATGGCCGTTTCTAATTCTGGGAGGTCAAACGGACTACTGAGTTCACTGTTGTGATTATGATTCTTAACATCAAGTTACAAAATTTTCTAACTGAAGATCTTGGTGTACTGTTATTTATTAGTTGTGATGCGATTTTATTGGCAGTGATGTTTGCGTGTGTGACGCTCTTAGTATGATCATTATTTAGTTTCTTCAGCAGTCTCCAAGCTTTCTGACTATTAACAGAAAAGTCAGTGTCCTCCATTAGTTTCATCCATCTTTCTCTCTTGTACTGTGCTATCGTGGTTATTAGCTCTTGGCCTGCTGAAATGGTTTCATCACTAAATAAATTTTCTGCGAAGAGTGAAAGATAATTACTCATAAGTTTAAGATGTTTAGCCGTGGAAGTATTGTGTCCTGCATCCTCGGGGGCCTAGATAACCTTGATGCCTTCTTCGCTGCATCTACAAATTTATCATATTCTTCTGGTGTTGACTGGATATCAGCTACAAAACTATCCAAATGAATAAATGATTTTCAACGTGGCAGCTAGTAGACGCGAACGCAACTGACTCGACGTTGCCATATTTATTTATTTTTTAATTACCTCATTACCATCAAAATATGGATACTTTTTTTAGAATATATTCATATTTTCTAGTAAATATATAGTAATAACCTAATTTCCGGGCTAATCATAATCAAATTTGTTTCTAAATAAAAATAAAATTATTTAAATAAAAAAAATGTACTATTGCGATAGTTACATTTAATTACACACACACTCTGACTTCAGCGCCAGTGTCCAAATTTTTTGACAGTAAATATGTAAACAAATCAGCGAATATAAATATTTCCTTAACTTTTACTTTTATGACAAGAATGAGTATAAACATAAAAAATCTAAGTACGCGAATAAAGTTCAATGAATTTTTGGTTAATCTGTTATCTGTTATGCTTCATAGATATAGGCAGCACAAGACAGAAAGGCGTAGAGAAAATACATTTAAAAGGTGTATATAAAAATTGTTTGAAATTGTTTAAACTATTGAAATTTTGTCTTATTTCGGATCAAGAGGTCGCGCTCCCGTGCGATATGTGGTCTTGATTGATCTCCTAATACAACCTAATCTAACTATCCATTTTGACCAAATCTGTAGCTACGGTGGCGCTTTTTACACGCTACTGGAGGTTTTATGTCAATTTCCGTTAGTTTCAATTGTGGCACAGGGGGCGCTGATCGTATAACGCCCCATATATCAGATCAACCGAATTTTTAAATTAACATAATTTGACATCGGATTATATAAAACGCTATTTTTATATCATTATTGCATATTTTAGTACTTTTTCATTTATAATGCTTATTTCAGAAGTTAAATGTCTTTTGAAAAAAGGCCGATTCTCATATATGCGACACACAGCTACGCGACGTCACACGAAATCGCCTGTCAAATAATAATTACATTGGTTTCAATGGGCACGTTCTCACTATGGCCACGCGACAGTTGCTAAAAGTCGGAATTCAGCGCGCTGTCGCTGGGATTATTTCGTGAGCATTCTTTTACGTTTTGTCGCACATCGCATGACGTTTGGAAAGTGAGTTTGTGATTCGGACGACAAAAAAGCATAGGAATTGATCGCCCTTGTGGCTGATTATGTTGAACTGTATGGTTGAACTGACTTACAAAATTAAAATTACAGTAATCAACAAAGGAAAGATCTAATTTGGAGAAAACTTTCTTTAAAATTAAATGAGACTCGTAAATAGATCAATTTTGTTGTAATTAACTCGTCCGTATTACTCGTATTGTAATTAACATTTTACGGTTATTGCTCACCGAGTGCTGTTATTACTATTAATTAATTAAATTTGTGTATTCGCGATTTCTACACATCACATAACCTCAAAACTATCTCGCCGAAAATTTGACACTGACAGCTCTGAATTTCAGTGCCAACCTTGAAAAAATAATCTCATAACAGCACTAGATGAGCCATAACCGCACGCATATGAGTGCTGTTTTGAGTCCATTACAGACGAAAAATAGAAAAAAATATTTAATTGTATATTGTCACAGGAACTACAAGAACTACTCTATATATTGTAAAAAATAAGTAAATTCCAATAATAAATAGTATTTGGATTGTGCATATTTTATGCATATTTCGCCCATTTTTTGTGCATATTTCGCCCATTTTTAATGCATATTTGCATGCATATTTTGGCATGTTCATAGTGCATATAATCCGATGTCTAAACATAATTAATATTTCATAATTTTTTATAGTCTTTTTTAAAGCAAAAAATGTCTTTCAATTTTCATATTAACTAGATATACTAGAATACTAGAAATACTACAACAACTCAGGAATCGGTGGTGAAACGGCTTATGCAAATGGACTTGGTTGCAAACCATTATAACTGTCCTGTGTGTGTAGCAAATATGAAATTGAACAGTGACAAAATAATGATGGTTATCGGTAAAGGTGCAAAAAAGGAGTTGCAACCAAGGTTAAAAAAACGGTCCTTGCCACTTTGTCCTATACTGGATCGAGAGTTCGCGCTGCGCGCGTATGTTGTCTTGATTTATTTTCCAGTTTCGCGGTGGGCAACCTAATCTAACCAAGGTTAAAACAAACGGTCCTTGCCACTTTGTCCTATATTGGATCGAGAGTTCGCGCTGCCGCGCGTATGTTGTCTTGATTTATCTTCCCGCTGCGCGGTGGGCAACCTAATTTAAGGCCTAGGCCGCACTACGGCTAAACCGCAGCGGTCTTCAACCGCCTGATTTTATGACTCAAGTAGATGCCTCACTTGCGGTTTTTACCCGCGACTGACTTTTCCGATAGCGTGCTGTGTGTTTCTGAGGTTTCGCGGTTATAGCGGTTACCGCTCACGGGAAAAAACCGTATTGCGGCCTCGGCCTAATCAAGGTTAAACCAACGGTCCTTGCCACTTTGTCCTATACTAAATCGAGAGTTCGCGCTGCCGCGCGTTTGTTAATATTAATTTATCTGCCCGCTTCGCGGCGGGCAACCTAATCTATTTTTAAATTCTTGAAAATAAACAAAGCGATGCTTCCATGTGGAAGAAAAAAGAAAGCGCTTAGTAGGAAAGCATCCAAAACGATTTCAATGTTCGATCTGGAGGCACATTTAGATCGACCAAAACATTGAAGATAAAGTATGAGGGACTGAAACGTATGGTCAGAAAAAAGTCAGCAGAAATACGCTCAGAACTTTACTGTACAGGATGTGAAAAGAACACAGCGCCTCCGCTAGATAATGTGGAAATGATTACTTAATTGATAATAAATTATTAAGATATGATTACTTTTAGCACCAATGGTTTAGAAAATATTTTCGACTCCGATATGCTACCACAAAGTAAAGGTAAATTTAATGATTATTAGTTAAGCAAATAGTTAGTAAATTACAATAAGATAAAACAATTAAAAACAATTATTATTGATAATCGTAGTATAACTCCAAGTACTACGAATAAAAAGTGGGATGTCACTAGTAGAAAGAATTTAAAATCAAAGAAACATCCTCCACTGATTGTTAAGACATAATAATAGCATTAAGAAGACGTATAGAAATGTACAATTTCTTTGCCAAATTAATTTCACTAATGTCTTTACAACTATTGTACCGAATAAAACACTTATTGATAAGTTGACTCGAACTAAATTGGAATTAGTTTGCGAAACTAATTTTGCGGAAACTTTGCGGAACTGCAAAAAGATTTATTGGAAGCAGAAATCATTGAAAAAAAAGAAAGGTGCGGGACTTGAAGAAAATGAACGCAAGTTTAAAGAAAATGAACGCAAGAAGCAGTCAGAATTTAAAGAAAAGGAACGCAAATGGAAGGAAGAACAATATAAATTGAAATTATAAAACAATTTTAAATGAATAATGTTTGTTTTATTTACTGCCTTTAAGCAATGGTCAAAAATATTCTTTCACCAGTCTATTCCTGGCGTCATTCAGTCCAGAGCTCTGTGATACAATTTCTTCATGTGCGTCTGTATCTGTCAATAAGTCTGAATTCTCGTCGTAGTTTCTCTCGTTATCATTTAATGCAATATTATGTAGTACAAAGCAGGCAACTATAATAGCTTGTACACGATCTAATTTTAAAGTTACCTGTCGTCTAAGGACAGTATTTCGTGTTCGTATGTGTGACTCATTATATAAGTTTTCTGCAGGGGATGATGGGTTCAGAAAGGGTGTCAACAGATATTGCTTCAACTCATATCCACCATCACCAAGAAGTAAGCAATCTCTAAATTGTCCAGAATTTTGTACAGTTTACAGTACAGTTGTACAGTTTTTGAAAATTGCACAGAAAAAGAATTATTGAAAATTGTCTGATCATGGACAGACCCAGGCCAGGCCATCTTGCTACAATGTCCAATCATTTTAATTGACTCTCACAAACCACCTGAACATTAATTGAAAAATTACCCTTCCTGTTTCTAAAATTTTCAGCTAAATCACCTCCTGAAATGAAAATCCTGAAAGTTATCTTCCATTGAAATGACAACATTATAAATAAAACGTACTGGGTGAATTTACTGTAACATGGGTACAATCTAGAGCTCCTATTACTCTGGGGAATCTTGCTATTTTACAAAAACATCCCTGTACTGTACTTAAGTCGTCAGGAAACTTTATTATAACTGGGCGTACTTGAGCAATAGCCTCAGTAACTTTTTTAACAATATGGCTTGCTGTTGGTGAACTGACACCACTGACAAAATCTGCCGCACTTCTTAAGTAGGATCCAGTAGCGAGATTCCTTAGTGTTAAAAGTAGACTTGTTTTTGTTAAAACTGCTTGATTTCTAAAATATGTCAAAACTGTCAACACTAATCAGTCTCTTGCTCAGTTCACACTGGGGTGTGACCCCGGGCTTTGACGCAATACACAATGAGTTCCTTGTCAATACCGGCCCCAATACCAGAATATGGCTACAAAGATTTCTCAGCATCTTGCAATCAGGAACTCTCCCTCCCATGTCAAACTATAAAAAAAAAATCACTCCTAAAATGGTGGAACCAGATCACCTTCCAAGTAGTTATCATGCTATTGCCCTACTGAGTGCAACGTACAAGATGCTCAAAGACTTTTAAATAACAGAATAAGCCAAAAAATTCTGAGTGATATCCCCGTCGAGCAAGCCGGCTTCCGCCCAGACCGCAGCTGCTGTGATCAAGTCCTTGCTCCTACCAAATTTATCGCAAAGGGATTTCAAGAGGGCCTGAAAGCTTCAGTGGTCTTCGTAGACCTTACTGCAGCATATTATACCGTGTGGAGAGAGGGGATGCTTCTGAAATTATTAACTACCATACTGTGCACAAGAACGACTAGCCTCAATAATAATATGCTCCCAAACAGACAGTTTATCCTGTACAAAGACAATCAGTGCAGCACAAAAATAATACCCAACAACGGGTTACCACAAGGATCTGTGTTGGCTCCAGTACTTTTCAACCTGTATATAGGCGGATCTGCCTCATACCACGTCCAGGAAATTTGGAATTGCGGATGATGACCTTGCGATTGCCGTGCAACACAAGAACATCACCGCAACATAAAATAACTTAACAAATGATCTGATCACACTGGGAGTCTATTTTCGAGAATGGAGATTGAAGCCTAGCATGAGTAAAACTGAGATTTGTTTGCTTTCACCTAAACAACAAAATGGCTAACACGAGGCTTAAAGTGTATTTCGACGGAGCACTTCTACACCATAACCCAACCCCAAATTATCTTAGTATCACCCTGGACCGAACTTTAACTTACAAAAAACATCTCACCAACACGGCTGCAAATTGAAAACGAGAAATAATATCTTACATAGCAGGAACAACATGGGGTGCTGCAGCTTGCGCGCCTGTATGGATCAACAGCAATCACACCAAATTAGTGGATGTACAATTAAATTACTCTATGCGCAACATCTCGGGCACCATAAAATCAACACAACTGTACTGGTTACCTGCTCGAAGTCACATCGAGCCCCCGGACCTTCGCCGATACCGAGCACTACTTCGAGAATACAATCAAATAATAAGCAACCCGGACCTTTCCATAAACGAAGACTCCCCAGCTGGGAGACAACGCGTGAAATTGAGGCACCTACCTATTGCTACGGCTATCGAACTTGCTAACATCCATTTTAATGTTAAAGACCGCCAATTGTCTTGAACATTAAAATGGGAGTTAGCAAGTGGTGTAAAGGTGTAGTCTAGACTACACCTCCTGAATGGCACAAAATCCTAGATGTGTACGCAACACCAAGCGGCTTCGATTTGTCCCCTGGCATCTGGTCTAAACTAAATAGAGTTCCTACAGGTCACGGGCGTTGCGGTGACTCGTTTTTCAAATGGGGAATAAACCAATCTTCCAAATAAAATTTTTGAAAACTGTTCAGAAGTTCAGTAATTTTATACGTTATTAGTAAAATCACTTCAATAACGAGAAAAAACACTCACCTTTGCGATTTATAGATTATTTTGTGTTTTATAAAGTTATGCACTTGGTTCACTGCAGACTTGGATAGACGGAATCTATAAAAAAAATCTGTTTCATCTAAGTCCGTAAAATAATCAACACGTAATTTAAATACACGAATCCTAGGTACTCGGTGCGTCGTAAAATCTTCTAATTCATCCAATTGATGCTCAATCAACTCAAATAAATGCATTCTTACACAAAGCTAGGTTATGTTCTACACAAAATGAGAACGGACAACTGTCATGTAAACACGCTATTTGACAGATGGCGTGGCAAGTAAGTTACAGGTAGGTTAAAACTAATAGATTTTTTTCAAAACAAGAAGCTTGTATCTAGAGCAGTGTTTCCCAACCTTTTTTGTGCCAGCCTCACCTAAGCCTTTCAAAAATTCTTATGCCCCCCCTTATGTAACATATACATAATTTTTAACATTAAAAAATTGTATTGTTCACTTATTATTATACAGTATTCTGCCTAGTGGCAGGTCCTTGTCTTTGTACGGAGAATTTCTGCCTCCAATGTTCCCTGTCCTCAGCTTCTTCCTTTAGCCTGCTGTATCTCCTCCTTTCTTTCATGTCATCCAGATGTTGTATTCTTCTTCTTCCTCGACCTGCAGTTCCTTTAATCTTCCCTTCAATGACGTCATGTATGAGCCCCTCATGTCTAATTATATGTCCGAGCCAGTTGGCCTTCCTCTAGAGAATTGTATTTAGAATAATTCTATTTTCTCCTACCCTTCTTAGTACCTCCTCGTTTGTCACCCTATCTGTCCACTTGATCTTTTCTACTCTCCTCCAACACCACATTTCAAAACTTTCGAGGTATTTTTTCTCCCTTTTCCTCATGGTCCACGTCTCTGCTCCGTACAGTGCAATGCTCCAGATGTAGCACTTCACCAGTTTCTTCCTTAGTTCTAAGCTCAACAAGAAGAGGACTCTTCTTGTTGAATGCAGCTTTGGCCATGGCGATTCTTGTTCGTATTTCATTTGTGCAGTATGCATCCTTTGTCAGCAGGCTTCCCAAGTATTGTTTACATTGTTCACTTAAGAAACTTAATTTATACGTTTTAGGAAGAAATCATTAGAAAATTGTTACGAAACAAGAAAATTTCCAAAACATATAATGAAAAACTGAAATTCAAATTCGAAATAATTTTAATAAAGTTATAATTATAAACCAGTAATAATTTTAATAATTTTTCTATATTAATTTATTATTTATTTTAGTGAGATCCTTGCGCTTGATGCACAGAGATTTTATGCAAAGGTAGACTTCCGAGCAAAGCGGTACTGGCGTCACTAACGCAGCGATACTGACGCGGCGACATAGCGATAGTACTATGCACTATGAAAATGTATAAGGCGCCATTCGAGCGCAGCGACACTGACGCCGAGCGCGTCAATGTCGCTGCGCTCGAATGGCGCCTCATACATTTCCATAGTGCATAATATGGATATGTCACTATCGCTATGTCACGGCGGCTTTGACGCTGCGTTAGTGACGTTAGAGCCGCTTTGCTCTGAAGTCTATCTTTAGGTTCCAATTTTTTTTACGTCTATTGGTTTTTTTACGTCTCAAGTCCCCCCGTTTTGTTACATCCAGATGATTTCTGTTTTAGTACGTAAAGCAAGTTTTTTACCAGTAAAGCATTTACGGCAGTAAATCCACATTCAGCTAAATATGAAAATGGAAACAGTAACAATTGTATTCTTGCACATTTGGTTGAATTTGGGTATTTAATTCCTGTTTCTTCCCAATGCGATGCAATCGCTCCTTTTATATTACATAAAGTTTTAACTGACTCGTCATTTTGCAATTCTGATAGTTCTTCTTGATATTGCATATTTGATATATCAGACAAATCCACTAACATTGACTGCATCATCCATGTTGGAAAAGCGATTTGTTTTAAATCAGAAAATCTTTCTTTTAAATCAGCCGATAGTATTCTCAGATGATCGACAATAAAGTATAGCGGTATCATTTACTTCACATTTTTGGAGCCAATGAAAACTTCAAAATTTTTGTTGTTAATATATTTCTAACATAACTCTATAAAGGTAATGAAACCAAATATCTTAGCTTTTACATCGACAAGAGTTTTATTTGTTCCTTAAAGTAGCTTATTTAAAATATTTACTTTTTCAAAGATATCGTCCAAATAACTCACAAATGCTTTACCATCGACTGTTTACAGATGCTTCATTTCAGGTTTGTCGCTTAAAAAATCACTAAGAGTATCAAACAGCCCATAAATCTTTTCAAGCAGTTCCCTTTAGAGAGCCATCTTACTTCAGTGTGATTTCACAAAAGTCTCAGATGTTCTGCATTTTGTTCTTCACAAAATAGCTTGAAGAGGCGCATGTGTGCTCTTGGCGTTAGCTTTAATAGCATTGATACACTTTATTACTGAATCTAGTACTTTATTTAGAACAGGCGAGATGTTCTAATTAATGTTTATTGATTGAATTTTAAGTAGCCATTTTTCTTGCCCATCATATTAGGAGCACCACCTGCAGCACAAAATGTTATATTTTTCATTGGTATATTATTGATATCTCAGTAGTTTTTTGGTGCATACTAATCTTTTACAGAACAACATTTCTTCAGCAAAATGACCATTATCAAATCTTATATATCTTACGTAAAGCCGGGGTTATATTAGAACCACGCCGCGTGTCGCAACGCGTGGGATTGCAATCGGTTACAAACATTTAGTATGAACGTGATTACATTCGCTCAGTCCCGCGTGTCGCCGAGCGAGCTGACTCCACGCAGACCACTCGATTTCGATCGGCGTGGCATCGCTGGCGGGGGAAGCAACGCGTTGGTTGGCTCGGCTCTAGTATAATCACCACGAGGCAAGCAAGCAGACGTCTACCACATTTCAGTACGCGCCCAAAATGTCCGTCGACGAAATTATTGAGTTAGTAAGACAGTATAAATTTTCATATGTTCCGAAAAATAATGATTATTTAAGGAATAAGGATTAAGGAATTTTTTTAATATCTTTTTCAATCAAAGAATATACGTAATTAAATTGTGTTTTTGTCACGTTTAAAAACGTTTAAACGTCCTGATATATTGGTGAATTTCCTCTTAATGCATTTACTGGGTGCACCCAATATCTCCTCTTCATTCTATTCTTCTTGAGTAGGCTTAACATAAATATGTAGGTAATATCTTCTTCAAGATCCGTATCCGAGTCGGAAGAGAACATTGCAAATAAGTGCGGACGTTTACGCGGTCGCAAAACGTTCATCACAAAACATCACAAAAAGTTCATCAACACGCGCGGCGACGCGACACTGTAGTATAATCACAGCCCGTTGCGTGAGGCAGCGTAAAGCCTCTAAAGCCGGGGTTATATTAGAGCCACGCCGCGTGTCGCAACGCTGCCTCACGCAACGGGCTGTGATTATAATAGTGTCGCGTAGCCGCGCGTGTTGATGACATTTTTGTGTCAGTTCAGTCAGCTCGCTCGGCGACACTCGGGACTGAGCTAATGTAATCACGTTCATACTAAATGTATGTAACCGATTGCAATCCCACGCCTTGCGACACGCGGCGTGGCTCTAATATAACCCCGGCTTAATATAACCCCGCCTTAAATTACCAATACTGCCTCACTGTCTCTCAAAGTTGATTCATCCATTTGCACTGAGTGAATTTTCGTGTTTTCAGGTTTTCCAACAAGTTGTTTTTCAATATCTTCACTCATTACGTCTATTCTCTTGCTTTTGTTACTGAGTGGCATATGTCATATAATTAGCATTCTTCGCAGTAAATTTCGCAGCATTTATTTATGATATTTATAAGCGTCCGGGGGGTTCCGAGGTTAAATTGACTCCAAAACCCCAAAATTGATATTTTGGTCTCGTCAAACGAATTTATAATATTTATTGGCCGCAATTATTTAAGAATTTGCGTTTTTTCCAATTTTAGCACCGAAATCTAGCATTGCATTTAAATGGCCCGGAGCAAAAGGGTTAAACTCGTGTCGAGTCCATTTTCGAATTTCCCCCCTTAACAATCAAATTGCCCCCCTGTGGGGCGTAGGCCCCACATTGGGAAACACCGATCTAGAGTAACTAGAGTTTTTTCTTACAGCAAAATAAAGAAATTGTCAAATTTTCCTTTTCTGCAAAATTCTTTCTTACAGCGTCAATCGCAATATCTCAATTTTGCTGTAAGAAAGATAAAAGTACCATCGCCGAGATGGTAAAGATGATGGTATGATGGTAAATTCGGAAACTTTTTATCACGTGACCAAAAATTTATGAGCCGTTACATCAGATGTGTCAATTTTTAGGACAACAAAAACACGAATATTTGTTGAACCAAGCAATATAGAAGCTTCATTTTTGCTTTCCGACCTTTAGCTAAAGCATGCCGAAGACGATTAACAACAGTTACACAAGGTAAAAAGTCCGCAACCCTAAGTTTCAACGAAGGGGTGTATTCTACACAATACCTCTATTCAACTGGACAACTTTAGTCAACTTTATCTGCTAATGAAGCATTATTATTGGCATATTCGATTTGTTATGAACGAAGAGGTCTATGGAGAGTTGCTACTCGCGAAAACGACACGGACACATGGAAAAATCGATTCCATTTACATTATTTCGATTACCACAACATTATTTCGGTGGCAGCAGATTAAGCTCCTGCAATGTTCGGGCGATATCGTGGGTTTACAAGCCATCTTAAAAATAATATACCAGGAGTAACTTCAATAGCGCAATTCACTGTGTCATGCACCGACAGAATCTGATAGCGAAAAATTTGAGGGATAAATTGCACCAATCGCTTCAATTTGTGAATAAAACAGTTAACAAAATAAAAGAAGCAACGCAGTGACCGTTCATACCCGTTTATTTGCAAAGTGTTAAGACTTCCAACGATTGCTCTTACATAATGTAGTACGCTGTTTGTAGAAAGGTGCATGTTTAACATGATTTTACTCATTTTTTGAACCAGTTTTAGAGTTTGTGGAAAGTACAGATTCAGATATAAAAAAAATCTGATCAAATTGAAAGCATACATCGCGTATTTGACAGATTGTGACACAAAATTTAATGACATTAACTTGCAGTTACAAAGGACAGTCTAAAATTAATAAAAACTGTTGAGGTTAATGATTAATTAATGTGGAAATTAACAATGTTAGTCGTCAAATAAAAAGGATGCACACAGATTTAATTGTAATATTAAAGAACTCAGAGTAACACGCGTCTATACCCCACTAAGGTCGCAGCACAAAAGTAGAGAGAGATGGTTGGCGCAGTGCGACAAATGCTTACAAGACTAGCAGTGTTGCCAATATAGAACTGGTAACCTTTATGGTACCAACATAACACATAGTACATAAGTATGGTGACATTCAAACAAAATATAATTACAACACTTCCTCTAATGTTATCATGCAAAATTCAGTTCATTTTCTTGAGTCCCAACATTTCACGTAGTTTAATGAATCTAGGCTTTGGAAGTGGCTTCGTTAAAATATCTGCCACTTGTGCGTCTCCTGGAACGTGTTCGATTGTTATATCTCCAGAATTTAGTTTCTCTCTAACGAAGTGGAATTTGACCTCAATATGTTTGGTCCTTTTATGGAATTCTGGGTTTTTAGCCAATTTCAGTGCACTAGCACTATCAGTATAGAGAGTAGGTAAATTACTGTCTGTCCCGTTTACATCGTTCAGCAATCTGCTCAGCCAGATTGCTTCCTTTGTGCCTTCACAGGCTGCAATGTATTCAGCCTCAGTTGTTGATAGAGCAACACAAGTCTGCTTCTTACTGCTCCATGAGACTGCTGCATCTGTGACTTTGCAAACCACGCCGCTTCGGGATCGCCTGGTAGGTTTGTCTCCCGCGTAGTCAGCATCGCTGTAAACTTCCAGTTTTGGAATCGCCAAATCTTCCTTCATGTACAGCAAACCCAAATCAGCTGTACCTCGAAGATAGCGAAATATGCGCTTGACTGCGCCCCAGTGTGATGCTCTCGGATTCTCCAGAAATTGGGAGACTGCGCTGACGGCATAACTAATGTAAAGATGGAATTTGTAAAGAATATGGGAATGGCCATTTTTTTTGGAGTTGGCGGATTTTTACCTTGAATAACTGTTACTAATCGTCCTCCGTAGTGTATTTGCAAACTTAGAGAGCCAAAACGAAGCTTCTACGTCGATTTATTAAAAAAATATACGGGTTTTTATGAAAAAAATGACATTTTTTTGACGCAACAGTTAATATTTTCCTTCACTACCTAACCTCTCTAATTACTTGTCAAACAAAAAGTGCAGGAGAAGCCCAACCGACGTTGCCAATTTTATCTTTTTATTTTACCTTGTTCTGGTAAACATTCAATATACAATTTCTTCACATGCACTTACAACAACATTGAAATATAAATTTAATTTTTAATTCTAATTTCATTCTAATTGGTTTAACTCAGGTTAACTCAATACTTCTTGCAACTTTATCTTATTTTAGACCATATAGGCGGTACTCTTAAGACCATATAAAAACCTAATCTAACCAAGGTAAAACCACCGGTCGTTGCCACTTTGTCCTACATTGGACCGAGAGTTCGCGCTGCCGCGCGTATGTTGTCTTGATTTATCTTCCCGCTTCGCGGCGGACAACCTAATCTAACCAAGGTGAAACCACCGGTCGTTGCAACTTTGTCCCACATTGGACCGAGAGTTCGCGCTGCCGCGCGTATATTGTCTTGATTTATCTTCCCGCTTCGCGGCGGACAACCTAATCTAACCAAGGTAAAACCACCGGTCGTTGCCACTTTGTTCTACATTGGACCGAGAGTACCATAAAAGTTTGGATCTACGAAGTTAAAGTTTAAACCACATGCGTGCGGCAGCGCGAACTCTCGATCAAACCACATGCGCGCTGCGCGCGCATGTGATCGAGAGTTGTTGTCGTATGTCGTTGTCGTATGTTGTCTTGATTTATCTTCCCGCTTCGCGGCGGACAACCTAATCTAACCAAGGTGAAACCACCGGTCGTTGCAACTTTGTCGTGCGGCAGCGCGAACTCTCGATCAAACCACATGCGCGCTGCGCGCGCATGTGATCGAGAGTTCGCGCTGCCGCGCGTATGTTGTCTTGATTTATCTTCCCGCTTCGCGGCGGACAACCTAATCTAACCAAGGTAAAACCACCGGTCGTTGCCACTTTGTTCTACATTGGACCGAGAGTACCATAAAAGTTTGGATCTACGAAGTTAAAGTTTAAACCACATGCGTGCGGCAGCGCGAACTCTCGATCAAACCACATGCGCGCTGCGCGCGCATGTGATCGAGAGTTTGCGCTGCCGTGCTATATGCGGTCTTGATCTATTCTCTCTCGGACAACCTAATCTAATTTATACCCATGGTAATTTCATACCCATGGAGGAAGATAACGGGAAATCACCTCCATTATACTTCCCAAGAGAACCACATGATGATGAAATTCAAGTCATTATCGTGGTCGCAAACATTCATTAGTGAATATGCATAAGAATAAGAAGAATACATAGAAGATTAACATGACCCCTGCGCAAGAATTAAAATAAAATTAAATATATTTAATACATATAATACTTAAATTGTAGCGACACAGAAAAAAAGTATAATCTCTGCAAAAGAATTGAACTTGGCAACAGCGTATCTGCTGTATAAACATATTTTCTGTCAAATAACCGGACAGAAGTTGCAGTTATATTTGTTGTTGTATTAAAAAATGTCAGTTTTTTGGATTACAAAAGCCCGTATATTTCTTGAACCAGCCGACGTAGAAGATTCATTTTTACTTTCCACGTTTAGAAATACAGTTTGGAAGACGATTAGCAACAGTTAGTGAAGGTAACTCCACCATTCCCATATTCTTAATAATAGCCAAGATTATTTGTCCGAGAAACAGTCATATTTAGTGCATATAAGCCTCGTGTGGTCATTGTACCCGTTAAGCGCACATCGTTGTTCTTCACAAACTTGCACATGCGGATGTCAGCTTGAAACTTAAAGCCTTTCTTCATTGTTGCGCTGACTGAGAAGAGATTGCGCCCAAGATCTGGTACATACCAGACGTTCTCTAAGTAGTTGTCAACTGACGCACCGTTGTAACGCATCTGAACGTTCACTGTTCCATGACCAATTGCCTTTATGCCACTAGAGTCCCCGAGATGCACGGATTTTTCTTGTTCGAATCTGTTAAAAGAAGCAAAGTATTCTTTTCTACTCGTCATGTGTGCCGTTGCACCACTGTCCGCAAACCAAGTCTCACTGTCAGTTACCGCACTATTCGCGAACGATGCAACCGCCATGAAAGCTTCACCCGCACTTTCGTTATTGCTGAAATTTTTGTTTCTGCATTCGCGAGCAACATGTCCCATTTTGTGACATTTGTAACACTTTAAAATAGGCTTACGTTTATAGGCTTTCCTGTCCTCTGCAACTAGCGCTTCAGATTCGTTTTTCTTCGTTGGCAAACGCATTTCTATTAACCGTAGACGCTCGGTTAACTTGTTTATCGAACGATCAGCAATGGCAACGGACTCCCACACACTCTTAAATTCGAAGTACTCTGTGGGGAGGGTTGACAAAATTCTACTCATGAGTAACAGGTCAGGAAGTTGCGTTTGGGCAACCGTCGTAAGTTCTTCATTCATTTCCCTGAAGATGCGCTGAAGGCGAGCGATATGTGTCATGATATCCTCATTTTCATCCTTTTCATAGGTGAAAAATCTTTCCATCAGCCTGTCTAAGCGCTGTCCTGAACTTTGTTCATATACACTGAGTAGTTTATCCCAAACAGCTTTAGCTGTGTCACATGTGGCTGTCAAGTCCACATTCGATTCGTTCATTGTCGAAACAAGTACAAGTTGGGCTAGCGCGTCAGCTTTTTTATACTTTCTTAATGCTGCTTGTGCTGCTTCGTCGTTCGAAGCTTCCGGGACGACCGTCATGCCGGTTACGGTTACAACTTCATACACCTCGTGGTGTTTCAGTATCAAACACACTTGACGTTTCCACATCGCCCAATTTTGTGCTCCACTCAGTTTATCGATCTGAGCCTTAAACTCCATTGTTATTGAAACAATCAAGGCAGTAACGTACTACAAGAAAAAATGTCCGAACTCACAAACACGTGCTCACACTCGCGCAACTTACTAAGTTCAAGATTTTAATCACTAAACACTCGAAATTTACAGAAAATTCGTTCTGGGCCCATAACCTGTTGAGGTTAATGATTAATTAATGTGGAAATTAACAATGTTAGTCGTCAAATAAAAAGGATGCACACAGATTTAATTGTAATGTTAAAGAACTCAGAGTAACACGCGTCTATACCCCACTAAGGTCGCAGCACAAAAGTAGAGAGAGATAATTGGCGCATTGCGACAAATGCTTACAAGACTAGCAGTGTTGCCAATATAGAACTGGTAACCTCTATGGTACCAACATAACACATAGCACATAAGTATGGTGGCATTCAAACAAAATATAATTACAACAAAAACAAAGGTTGTAATTGCGGCTTTACTTGGAAAATTTAAATTTATGAAGCAAAATATTAGTCGGCGCGAATTTTCCCAGTTCCCAAACTTGTCACAGGCAGAATGTGTTGATGAGGATATTCAAACCTATGTTCAACATTTAAATGCCCTGCATGAGGACTTGAAATATAGATTTGAAGATAATCTGATGATGTAAATACCACCTTGGATCATAGATTGTAGATATGGTGGTGACGACTTGTACTGCGACCTTTATAGATCTATTGTACAATCTAGGCTTAAACTGTGAAGCCTTAGCACTGCTTAAGTCCTAATTGTTACGTATACTATAATGGCTTCGTATCAAATTTTGCTGCTCCTGTAGCTCGACTTCCATCAGCCTCGCCATCAGCCTTTCTTCTACTGGAACCCCTTTCCCTCATTGGTTCTCCACCTCTGATATTGACATATCCCCTCTTTGATACATTTCCCCTTTTTTTCTTCCCAAATTGGTCTCTCTCCTTTCATTCCTTACTTCCCTACTTGCTTCTCTGAACACTTCTCTAATAATTCTTTCCTCCTGCATTCCATTAACCTTCCGTTCATATCTTTCCAGCCTTCTACTTGCTACTACTGACACCTTAAACGTATTAAGCTCCTGTAAGACTATATAGGAAGGAGTGACCTGTCTAATTGCATGGCCTTTTAAGAAATTTCAGCTGAATTCTTTCAATCCTTTCTTCCTCCTTGACTCCCCACACTTCTGCTCCATACATCAATATACTCCGCAGACAGGCCTACCATTTCTTTCGCTCGGTAATTCGATTTAAATTATTTTCCCCATACTTTCCAGAACCTTTCACCCGCTACCCACGCTTTCTTCGCCACGTACTCAATATGCTCCTTGTTACTACATCTACTCCCAAACACATACCCGAAGTACTTAAACTTATGCACTTGTTCTATCCCACTTCCTTTCCATTCAAAATGCTCCTTCTTGCAGCTTCCGCTTTTCCTAAATCTTATCCATTTCGTTTTCCCGACATTCAGTTCTCTTTTAAGGAAGAATCTTTCCAGCCGTTTAATCAATTCAGTCAATTCCCCAGAAAACTTTGCCAACACCACTACATCGTCTGCGTAGGCAAGGCTCCACACTTTTTCCTCCCTACTACAAGTCTTCCAGCTTGACCTGCCGCCAAAACTTTTTCTAAGTCTGCCACATACATGTTACATAATGTGGGGCTTAGTCCTGCTTCAGATCCCTTCGTACCTTAAATTACGCCGATCTACAATCATTTACTCTCACTCTACATCACGTTTCTCTATACAATCGTTCTATACATTCTCTCAAATTCTTTGGTACACTCTTTTGCTCCAAGCATTCGCACAACATTCTCCTATTTACTGTATCATATTGCTGCCTTTAAGTCCAGGAACAGAGCAAAGAGCTTTCCTTTCGGTTTTGCGACTTCTTGATCTACTAAGTACCGCAATGTTACTAGGTGTTCGATTGTTCCCGTTCCCTCCCCAAACCCGGCCTGAACTTCCGGAAGCAGCTTTCTTCCCTCCATTTCATCCCTTAAACGTCTCTCCAGTAGTTTTGCAAATATCTTATATGACGAGTTCATAAGTGTGATTCCCCTATAATTTTCTCACATTTTTTTCTCACTACCTTCCATACTCCTGCCTCTGTCCTAATGTTTTTCTATTTCATCCAGTCCTAATGTTTTTTTATTTCTTTTCTCAGATCTCCCTCTTGGTCTTCATACATACATTGAGCTTATTTTTTGCTTTTTTAACTTCCTCTTTACTACTCTTTCCCAACCTTCCTCATCACTTCCCGGTTTTTTTTTTTTTTTGCAAGCCTACCTTCCCCTCCAAACCATGTAGTTTTCATTCCGTGCACCTTCATTTTCTTTGATACCAAGGAAGCTTTCATTTGCTCGAAAATCTCTTCGAGGCCCTTAATCTTTAACCAGTCTACTTTCTTCATCCTATCTACGTATTTTTCTTGAGAATACTGATCGTAATATTATCTTTTCTTCCACTGTCCTCGGTGTTGATTTCTCCTTCAGCGTCACGATTACGGGCATATGATCCGAGTCTCCCTCATAACATCCATTAAGAACATCCCACTGATTCTTATTTACCCACCCTAACCATTTATTTCCGAGCGTGTTCATTGTATCTCCTCATTATTACTCTTCCACTATTGTCAATGGCCAGTGACTGACTCTTTGACTATCAAAGTTGTCTGCGAAGATTAAAATGTCGTCAAATTTGGGATACCTTATATAATAGCCTCCATACGTCGTTGCCAGATTTGAGGTATATTTGCTGCTCCATATACTGCGCGGGTTTGTCGAATTAATCCGTGTGTTGGTGTGTTCAACGTTAGAGCCTGACTGAACTCTTTATCCACCGTCAAATGCGTGTATGTCCCACTCTGACACCACTATTATATCCTTAGCTATTTGGTGGGAATGAATGAATGACACTCACATATATGAACTTTATTTAGCTAGTGTTACACATAATGTTCCTTATTTGGTAACCAACACAAACCTGCACTGAGCGTGTCTCCAACTCTCCGCGCGCATACGCATTCTTACGGTATATGTAGGAATTTTTTTGCTGGTTATGAAATAAGAATTATATAAACATTTATGTTAGTGTAATCAAATTTATATCACCTTTATTATTGGAAAGAAAATAGGCAATCAAATATTACAATAAAATAAAAATGAATAGAAACAAATGAATAAAACATTTACACAATAGAAATAAATATGCATACTGGAATTTACGTTTTGCGGCAGTGCCTATAAATACAGAAAATCAAAGTTGAATCTATATAGATTTACTTTTAAATTTTACGTTTAATTAATCTGAAATAAAAACTAATCCACATAAAATTACGTATGAAGTAAGTAGAGTAGACATGATAAAGCAGACTAGGTTGTTTTAAATTACCGAGAATCCTATATTTATAACATTAGAAAAGAATCAAAGTATAAACATTTATAATTTTCTAATAATTTTGTATCAATACTGCAAAAAAAAAGACATAATTCCTTCACATTCGCAAAATTTCGATTCAAAGAAACATATAATATTTTAATTTCCCTTTAAGAAAAAATAATTCCAAACCTGCGCCCTACACCCTTCATCTATTAGTAATCATAGATGGTGGCATATGCCCCGTATCACCCAAACACCTCAAAATTACTTTACCACTTGGCGTAATCGACAACCAAGTAATGCTACCGTGGTTCAAAGAAATTCTCAACCAACCCTCTGCTGGAAACTGTAAAGCCCTACAACATAAAAATTACATCAAATTTTTCCGTGGACAATTTCCCCGACTAGATATTCACCTGCAGACGAAATATCTAATAACGTTGGCGTGACAAACCAAAACCGTGTAACTGTTGTTCTCTTGTTTGCTATGAGCTCGGTGGAAATGCTTGCGGAATGCTGCTTCAATTCTAGCTCCATCTATGAAAAACTGCTAGAAAAAGAAACGTTAAAAGGTGAAGGGAATAACTTATTTTTGGAACACACTCTAAAAGAAAAACTAGAAGAATTTTGTGATAGTACATGCAGAAATAAGTTTTGCAATAGAATTAGAGCTTAAAAGAAAAACATTGTAAACAATAAAGCAGAAAGATTTAAAAACGGTGCAGAAAGATTTAATATGCAAAATATTATTTTTGAGTATTGATGGAGATACCAATAGTCAGAGCTGTAACTAGGGTATGGTCAATGTGGGCTCCGCCATAAGCGCCGATTTAATAAAAGCGGCAAAGGGAAGGTTTCGGAATAATATGTATTTTAAATTAATAACACAAAAAAACGTTTATATTTATATAGTCTTTGGCCCATAAAAGAGGCCAAACTGGAGAGTAATGTTTTATTAAGGGCTAGGTCGCAGTACATCTTAACCGCCACGGTTTTTAATCGAGTGATTTTGTGAGTCAAGTAAGCTAATCCAAGCGAAAAAAAAACGAAGTGCGGCCTCGGCCTAAGGCCTAGGTTCTACTTCCTGCAATCTTCTCCTGCATTATGAGCTGTAGTAATTCATATCTTTCTTCTCTCATAGTATGTTCCAGATATTCTAGTTTACGATGCGGATATTGTCGAAGTTAAGGTTAGCATTATATGTATTTGTTATTATATGTTAGCATTATATTAGTATTGCTGTTTTTATTACTCATGTGGGATAAGTACTATCTTGGCGGCTGTTTTTTAGTGCGACAAATGGCCCAAATGGCTGTTTTTAAAACAAATACTCAATAAAAATCACTAAGTGACATTAAAAAAAAACAATTGAATAAACAAAATAAACACAATCAAAACCTCAATATTAAAAAAATGACGTTAAAGTGAGAGAATTTTCTTTTCATTACAAAATAAAAATAAAATATTTAAAATAAAAAGAAAACGTTTTAAAATTAGTGTAAATTCTATGGTGATACCAGAGACTGATGAGAGTTCTTATGACGAATCCAAACCACTGGAGACAATTGAAAAAGCAAATTGTTTGCATTTGCAAAGCATTTTTGATTCTATTTTTTTTTTTTTTTGGATGGCCCCTGGACCCCAAACTTGTAAGATATGTCCCCTCGCATGTGTAATAAAAAATATTATCTGCAACTCGTGCGGTATTGTCAATTGCCCTCTCGAGGGACGAAGTGAGTGCGCTCATTCGCTCTCGTGAACAATTGACAACTTACCGCCCTAGTTCCACAATATACTATTTTGAAATGATTACATATTTGGTTTTTTAAGATTCATTTTCAACCCGTATTGCAAGCTAATGACTTTCATTCTTTCTAACATTCTTTGCAAGCCTTCTTGACCTTAACCACTCGTTTGGCAATATTCCATCATCAATTTGTTCGCTTTTCACGAGTTTTTAAGCTCTATTGGTACTTCATCTGGGCCAACCGCTTTACCGCCTTTCATGTTTTTGATGGCGTGTTGTACTTCCTTCTTTGTTATGGGGGCGCTAGTTATATCTTGGCCTGTGTTACTTAGGGTGCCCCTGGTATCCTTGCAGAGTTCCTCTGTGTTCTTTCCATCTTACTAGCTTTTGTGAGTGGTTCATTATAATTTTCCCTTCCTTAGTTTTTATAATCGAAGGTGGATTTCTTCTCTTAGTTCACGTTAGTTCGGCCTAAGGCCTAGGTCGCACTACGGCTAAAGTGCCGCGGTTCTTAATCGCGTGATTTTGTGAGTCAAGTAAGTAAATACAAGCGGCCTCACTTGCGGTTTTTTCCCGCGACTGATTTTAATAACGTGGTGTGTTCTTCTCGAGCGGTTTCGCGGTTATAGCAGCTAACCGCTCGCTGGAAAAAACCGTAGTGCGGCCTGGGCTCAAGACAGGACAATCCCACAACACCAATGGATGACGAAAGAAATATTACAAGTTATGGAAGAAATGCGGAAAAACAAAAGCGGTCACACAAAATACTTGGAGATTCATAGAAAGATCAAAAGAATGATTCGAGAGGCGAAAGGGGAGTAACCTGTCTCACAAATGCAAAGACATGGAGAGGCTCCAAAAACGTTACAACAATTTCAATCTTCACAAAAAAATAAATAAATCATTAAATGTTTGTGTTTTGCTTTATTTTTTATTCTTAATTATCTTCAAGAAAAGGAGAAGCAAATTTTCATTTTCTTGAAGAAAATTTAGAATATTTTTTTGTCACATACACAAATAATCATTAAATGACACAGATATTTCTGAAGCCATTTAATGGTCTGATCAGGTCAGATCCTGACCTGAAGAAATTATTCAACAGAATAAATAAACAAATTAAATTACACATTTTTCAATATAGAAGTCAATCCTGGCTTAAAGTTTGCGAAGAGATTGAACGGGTTCATGGTAAAACTTACTGTAACTAAATAAACAAATTAAGCAAATACAAAAATAAAACTCAATCACCACAAATCATCGATACCAAATTTCCTCACTTTGAAAAAGCGTTCACTCGCACTCATAATTCCGACTATGATGATCAGTATTTGAATATAATATCCAACTGGTCGAGTACCTTTTTCATAAACAACAATATCCAGGCGCCCTGCTGAAATTTCCGACGATAAATACTTTTCAATCATTGCTCTGTGTAAAAACAGCGCTCCTGATAGGGACAACATCTTAAAACTCCTTATTAGACATCTAAACGACAATCACATTTTTTTGCCTATTGCAACGCGTGTTTCCCCCTTCTTAAAAACCCTACTCCTTGTTCTGGGTAAAAACTTGAACAAATAAAAAATCCTTAAATACCGCACAAGGACTTGTTTGAAAAAAGATTACTTGCTTCCAATTTGGCTTTAAACCTTTCCATTCCACTATACATCCACTTTTCATCCTCACAAATAATATACAAACCGCCGCCCTTTTCCTCAACTAAAAGAAAGCTTTTGACACAGTTTGGCACGACCTACTGCTTTTCAAATTACGGTACAATGGTTAATCCGGCACGTTCAGTAAACTGGCGCTCTGTAGAAACACGTGCCTTTTCTTTACGCTGCCCCGCGACGGATATAAACCTCGCGCACAGAAAGACTCAAAAACAGCACCATCCAGTGTTCTTGTAAAGGTCTGGACAACACACCTTGCTTTTAACTATAAACTGCTAAAAATTTGATTGAAGATTCTGACCAAGCTAACTCCACTCTACAATTGTCTTGCTATCTGTTCTATGTTTGTACATATTTTTTTGTATGTACACGTTTACCTATATAGTTACATATTTTATTCTTTCTGAAATACCATTTTATATATAATTGTGGACATAATTATAAACAAATAATTGTAGACATATAATATGTAAAATTGTTATTTTGTTTTAATTCTGATAATCCGGATTTTTTTTGATAATCCGGCGGTTCCATTGTCTGGTCCCATATGTGTCGGATTATAAAGGTTATACTGTACACAAATTAAACGTACAATCAAATCTTTTTTTCATGCTAAAGACTTCCTACGTTACAGAAAGTTATGTATTAAAGTCAATGAAGCACACTCTAACTTTTTTACCCCTCTTCAAGGTGTTCGTTATGTCACGACATCTTTAATATGGACCTCAACTCTCCCAATCTCATAAATCATTACATTCTCCAATATTCCGATGACACGGCCCTCATTTCACATGCCAAATGTACTACCGTACATCATGAACTAATATTATTTTAAGGCAATGATGCGAACTCTAAATAAGAATGTCTGTAAAAATACATAATTCCGTAAGTATCAGACAGTTTTTCCTCTCCCAGCCTAGCCTCCATACTCCCTTATGGGCGCCAAGTGTTGACAAACATAAAATTTTGTTTTTCATTTTGTTTTTCACTTTGGAGAAACTTAATCACATTTTTTAAGGAAGTCATTCGCCATTTTGGATCAGCCATTTTGTTTTTGAAAAATTTGATATCGGATTTGTCATTAGCGTCCTCGAAAACCCCCAGATACCAAATTTCTGGAAGATTGAACATCAACTTCTATTTATGATCAGGTTTTTTGGATTTTGGCCCACTGTGCGACGTAATTGCCGAAAGAACCACACTAAGAACTATCACATTCGTCATCCAAACAACTCTCTACACAGGTGGTTCCTAACCTGGGGTGCCCGCACCCCTGGGGGCGCGGGAAGGTATTTTTGGGGGTGCGGGAGCAGCCCCTAACAATATAAATTATTTATTTACATTGTTTAGACCCACAGGGGATCACATAAGGCAAATTATGACCTGTTGCTTTTATTTTTATTTTTCTTCCAGAATTGATTCATCTCGCTATGTTTAGCTCGACGTTCTTCTGTCCATTTTCCTCTCGTTATTTTGATGTCTGTCGGTGAGATATTTGGGTTTTTTAGATCAATTTGTAACAATATAATTTATTGAATATCAATTATTAAAGTTTTGATAATAAAGTATTTGAAAACTATAGTAATCCCCCGATAACGCGAAAGTCGGGATGGCGTTTTTAGATATGTTAACTAGAAAACTAGAAATTTGGATAAGTCGAGTTGAAAATGGGAATTTTGCAAACTTTCCCTTGCTTGATTCAATTGCTGTGGAAAATGAAAAAAAACAATTATACCGAGACAACAAACGTACATTAAACGAGATTGCGATTGCGAGAATCATTGTATGGATATTTTTCTACTGGAAATATTACCAAAACTCGGAGATGGATACTGGATCCATTTCTATATAACCTAAATTCGATGGATGATAGTGATTTAAAAAAAGACGATCTTATTGAAATGCGAGACAGTGGACATATTCAAATGGAATTCGAACAATTAGAATTACAAAAATTCTGGTGTACACAGTTTGAACGTTATCCAGAGTTGGCGAAAGAAGCATTGCAATTACTTTTACCATTTGCCACTTTTACCATATGTGCGAAATGGGGTTTTCATTGCTTTTGCATATAAAAACTAAAGCGAGAAATCGCTTAAATGCAAGTCATGTTTTACGCGTGTCTCTTTCAAAAAAGGAGCCTCGCTTCACAAGTTTTATAAAGAACAAGCGACAATAGCCTAGCCCTTAATTAATAAAAATAATATTGTTTTGTAGTTGATACATAAAATATTCAATTCTTTTAAATAAACAATAAATTTTGCAAAAAATTATTTTCTAAACTAAAAAATTTTAACACATTTTTCAATAGGGTGTGGAGACCTATTTTATGATTCAAAAGGGTGCAGCTCACTTAAAAGGTTAAGAAACACTGCTCTGCACAATCAATTCAAGACACTCCTATACGAAAGAACTAAAATCACTCCAATCCTTGGCAGACTGACATAGACGACAAAAGTTTAAAGACCAGGTCAAAAATAGAGACATGCTGGACTATGTAATAAACGGAACAAATTATCTCCCAGAAGACATCCGTCTTGTTCACTTATGGAAGCTGTTTATGATGAACGTAATTTATAACCATAATTGTTTAAGAACTAACGTGAACTAAGAGAAGAAATCCACCCTCGATTATAAAAACTAAGGAAGGGAAAATTATAATGAACCACGAACAAAAGCTCTTAAGATGGAAAGAACACATAGAGGAATTCTGCAAGGATAGCAGGGGCACCCTAAGTAACACAAGACAATATATAAATAGCGCCCCAATGACAAAGGAGGAAGTACAACCGCATCAAGAACATGAAAGGCGGTAAAGCGGTTGGCCCAGATGAAGTACCAATAGAGCTTAAAAACTCGTGAAAAACGAACAAATTGAAGATATAAAACAGGAATATTGCCAAACTAGGATAGAGTGGCTAGGGTCAAGAAGATTTGCAAAGAATGATAGAAAGAACGAATGCCTTTAGCTTGCAATACAGGTTGAGAATGAATGTTACAAAACCAAATATATGATCATTTCAAAAGCAGCAATACCTAATGCTAAACTTGACTTCAACAATATCCGCATCGAGAAGGTAACCAAATACAAGTATCTTGGTACCTGGATAACAAGCGACAACGTTCAGTAATCAAAACAAAAGAAATCAAACACAGATTTCAACTAGCCAAAGCTGTCCTTAAAAAAATGAGAGACCTATTTAGCAATCATGATCTAAAGCGGAACTCCGAATTAGAATGGTGAGGTGCTACGTGTTTCCCATATGAATGTAAGGGCTGGAAGCATGGACACTGAATCAGCAGCTTATAAATAAACTCTCCAAGCTCCAATAAAACCCCAAGCTTTCGAAATGTGGGTGTATAGGAGAAGGTATGTAGGAGGGTCTTAAAAATATCGTGGGCCCACAAAATTTCGAATGTCGAGGTGTCGCGAAGGATGCGAAAAGAGCTAGGAATCATAAAAACAATTAAGTGTAGGGAAAAAGAAGAATCTGGTACATACTATGAGAGAAATAATACATGAAATACTACAGCTCATATTGCAGGAAGTAGAAGCGCGAGATTTCCTGGTTAAAAAATTTTAGAGATTGGTTCTGGTACTTTAAAAGAACTGTTTAGAGCGGCAGCACCAAAGTGAAGTTTGCTTTGTTGCTTTGTAGCTAACCTCTGAGTAGGAGACAGTCCATGAAGAAGAAGAAGTACTTATGATCCGTAATTTCTACAAACATATGTTTAATAGTTAAATCACAATTTTTATTGTTATTGAAATATATAAAAGGCGCAATTTTTATTCTTGGCCATAGGGGTCCAAATTCCTAGTTACGGCTCTGCCGATAGTATTAATTCAGATACCAAGAGTACTGAGTAAGATACCAAGATACTGTGAAACTACTGATTAAGGTCGGCCTCGTATTGTGCAGAGTTAGAGCATTAACTAACAAATCTGGAGATCCCGGTTTCGATACAGGGAGCGAGTGTCGGCCGCTTTAAAACCAGAAGACAAATGTGTAATTAATTAACGCCAATTATAGTAACACCTAGGTTTCTGGGCCTATAAAGTGAAAAATGAGGGCAAAATACAATAGGCCACTTGGCTGCAGTATTTATAGGGTTAATACCCGCTATCCACATTAAACCAAACTTTAAATAAAAAGGTATCAAGAGAATTGACTGAGGTACCAAGAGTATTGATCAAGACACCAACAGTATTGATCAAATCTTCAAGAGTACAAGATACCAATAGTATTAATCAAGATACCAAGAGTATTGATCAAGACACCAAGAGTATTGATCAAATCTTCAAGAGTACAAGATAACAACAGTATTAATCAAGATACCAAGAGTATTGATCAAGGTACCAAGAGTATTAATCAATGTACCAAGCATTTCATCCAGATATCAAAGGCTTCTGTAATGAAGATGATGTTCTATAAAAATTCATAAAGCTTTTATCAAAACACCAGAAACATTTAGCTCAATACTAAGAACCTTAATGAAAGCATCACATTCATAATCATACTCAGAAGCTTGATCAAGTTCTTGTTAACCTTGATTCAAATCTATAATTAACAAAACAAAAACTCAATTCACCAAAAGATCTCAAATGAGTACGAAGCTTTCATTAATGTGTAGATCGAGAAAGTTAGATTGTCAAAAAATAGAGTGAGGAAAGTTTGTAGAGTTAGATTTTAGAGGTGCCAAAATACTTTTCCCAAAATCTTACGTGGGCCTCTGGTTTCCAGCTACCTATTGGTGGTTCTGGAGGAATTGGCGCACCCTCCCTTATTAATTCACAATTCGCAACTGGAACCTAAAAATCAAAGATATGTATTACACATTAAACAACAAATTTAATCTTTACTTTATATATATATATATATATATATATATATATATATATATATATATATATATATATATATATATATATATATATATATATATGTATATATATAAGCACTAATGAAGGATAGAGTGGAAATGGCAGCCACTCTTAAGAGACTGGATGGGAGGTATATGTAAGACGAAGTGCACAGAGCTCTCCTCCTACTAGAAACCCATTTTCCGAGATGTAGGAAATACAAAGATACCGAAAATTGATCCCGTATCTTCTAAAAATCTTCAGAAATAATTTAGCGCTCGGATACATACAGAAGGTATTTATGCCAAAGGTGGGGAAGAAAGACACTACTCAACTGAAGTCATTTAGACCCATTAGTCTAACATCTTTTATGTTAAAGACAATGGAGAAGGTAATTGACAATTACCTTAGGACAACATTGCTGGTATTAACTACACAATTGTCAGCATGCATATAGAACAGGAAAATCCACAGAGCCCGTCCTGTATTAGCTGACAATAGTATATTGTGCAACTAGTGCGGCATGTTGTTAATTGCCCACGAGAGCGAAGTTGGGCAAAGTGAGTTGCTTAGTCGCAGGAGTTGGAGATAATATTTTTTATTACTCATGCGAGGAGATGTATCTTAGAAATTTGGTGTCCAGGGGCCATCCAAAAAGAAGATTTTGCTTTTTCAATTAACTCCGGTGGTGTTGATTCCTCATAAAAACATAAGAATTAGTCTCCGGAATCACCATAGAATGTACTATGTTAGTTATTAGTCATTCTAAAACTTATTATTTAATTTCAATTTCTTAATGAAAAAAATTCTATCACTTTCACGTCAATTTTTTTAATATTCATTTTGATTGTGTTTTTTTTTAGTTACCTATTCGATTTTTATTGAAAATTTGCGTGCGCCAAGTATACTTGTCGTACGCAAATAATTGAATTAACAAACCGCCATTTGTCGCACCAAAAAACAAGTGCCAAAATAGTACTTATCCCGCATGAGTAATAAATATGAAATAGAAGCAGCACTAGATACAAAGGAAGTAGCGAGTGCCTTGTTAAAAATTGATGGAGTCTTTGACAACACCTCGAATGAGGATGCCAAATCCACTCTTGAAAGAAGGAATATTGACAGCATTACCTCAAAGTGGTTGAGAGAAATGCTGAGATCTAGAATGGCGGAGCCACAAATGAGAAAAGACACCATCAAGATCTCCACGACTTGAATGTGTTCTAAAGGAGGTGTGTTATCACCACTGATGTTGAGCATGGGGGATGTGGAGTTGATGAATTACTGACTCAGCACTGAACAACCTAGACATTAAATGTCAAGTTTACACTGATGAATGCTCTGTGAAATTGTACAGAGAGACCTCAAAAACTCCTATGGAACAGGCACGCTGAAGAAGTGTTAGGAAAAGCCAAACGCGCTCTAATAGTGTGCAGCATGAGTATACCATTAGTACACCATGAGTGAGACCTGCGATCACTTACGGGACAGTTGTGCGGAAGTAGAACCAAGCTGGTCTCTATGAAGAAGCAGCTTGAGAAGATTCAAAGACTGGTGTGTGTATGCATCATTGTTGAGATGGGGTCATGGCCGACAGCACCAATGGAACTGTTGCTGGATCTGTTGCACCTTATCGTGGAGGGGGCCACCAGATCGGCGATTGTAAGGTTCAGCAAGGAAGGAATAGGTAGAGGTAAAATATTCGATAGCAGAAACCAGTACAGCTTCGCTGCCAAGATCCCCTGGCTGGAAGTACCGAAAGACGACATGGTAGGCAAATATCATTTCGAGAAAAACTACAGAGCAATGTGTAGTAGTAAAACCGATTGGACGAGTCCTCAGCATACCACATAGAGCAAAGTGCTATCAAGTGGTAGAGAGATATGCACAATTTAACCTCGACAGGAACTATCGCAAAAAACGAATTGCTATCCTGTCAGATAACCAAGCAGCCATCAAGGCCACTAGCTCATACACCATCAGATCCAAACTGGTATGGGACTGTGTAGTAAAGCTAAACAAGCTCAGCAGAGAAAATACAGTAACTCTATACTGGTTACCAGGACACACTGGCATAGATAGAAATATAGAAGCTGATCACCTAGCAAACAATGGATCCAGTAATCCCTTTATAGGCCCAGAAGCCTTTTGCAGTATAAACACCATCCTGGAAAGAATTTCCAGGGCTAAGACAATCCAAATTAATGCTGGAGTCTTTTTACCAGAAAAGAACAAAAGCTTGCTGGAAACTAAACAGGAACAAGCTTAGAATTCTGACAGAAGTCCTGATGGGACACTGCAGACTTAGAAAACACATCAAGGCTCCAGGCCTAGAGGAAGATGACAGATGCAAATTCTGCAGCTCAGCAGAGAAAACATCCATATATCTGCTCAAATACAGTAGAGCACTACTCCACAAAAGACAAATGTACATTCGAGCCCACAGCTGGAATGCAGAAGAGTTGCAGTCTTTGAATCCCACTCAGATCCTGAGGTTCCTAAAGGAATCAGGACTAGAAGAGGCGCTCTAAATGGGTAAATATACCAACGATTAGAGGAAGAGGGTGGGGTACAACAGGTCTATTAAGGTCACAGTACAAGTCACCACCGAAATCAAAACAAAACAAAAACGTGTATAATCATTTTGACTTACTTTTGGTAAAGATTTTGAGATTAATGTTCCAGTTTCTTGGGCACGAGACATAGTTGACTTAATGATATCAGTAAATGGCAAGCCCAATTCTTTAAGCCTTTCGCCTGTGCTTAAAGCTTGTTGCCTTCCGAGTTCAGTCAATATCATCTCTTGGTCTGTCTCACCATCTGTGTTGTATTGACCGTGCCGGATCAAAATGATGTGCCTTGTAGCTGTCGGCTTGGCATTTTCAAGCCTTTTGGTGATTTCATTGTTGTTCTCATCACGATCTATGCTCAGTTTCTTGGGATGTATTGTACAGTCCATTGAACGTCTACAAAATAAAAACTATTAAAAAAAGAATTAATGTAGAATAATTGTAGAAGTAAATAAATGTAACTGAATTAGATAACTACAAATGTAAATTTTTTAATTCTTAAGCTTGTTAAACTTAATTTTAATGTGTTCACCTGTCCCAATTGTGATCCCATTTAACAGACGGAACATAATTGGTAGTCCAGGAGGCTGCAGCTTTCCGGTTATCAGAGTTATAGTAAGTTACATAATAGATAGCTGCTCCACTAACAGCTCCAAGACCGAGCACAAGTTTCTGTAATTTGGTAAAGGTTGGCATCTGGAATTATAAAACATTGTTTTCTAATTTTGATAACAAAATTTTTACTAATTGTCAAATTTAAATGTCATTCAAATGTGTCTGAAGAAATTGTGCAAATTTAAAATGAACAGACAAAACTGCACAATTTTGAGACGCAAGAGTAGATTGACTGACTTACAACAACCAACTTTGTGAATTACAAACACAAAATATTCATTTTTGTCCATTTCATGTGCTAGATTTGGTCTCACATATGTGTCAAATGGCCCTTCTTAATTTCCCATTATCTGTGAGCCTTCCATTCCTTCTTGTGTTGAACCAAGAATTTGGTATAGGTATAACCTATGGCTTGTTTCTTACATTTCAAGCAATGCTTGTTCATCAAAGCCAAACTGTATTGTTCGTGTTGTATGACACTTGAGGAGTGTGCAAATTTTGCATTGCGGCTACCTTGAAGTGCAGTTATTTGCCTGCACTTTGTTTTCTTTGGGGATACGTGTTCATTTTAAAACATATTAACAAAGATTATCTTCTTTGCTGAAGAGTCTGTTTGCAATGGTAGCATCAGTAAGTCTCCGATTTTTTTTTCTGCTGAAAAAATGAACAAATAATTACAGTAAATACGCTATGATATAGAATCCATGAATTGATTTCCTTTTATGTTCTAATTGAAATGATAGACTCTAGCAAGAATTTTTTTTAAGCAAGAAGTATAGATGATAACCAGTTTCATAAGAAAACCATGTTCATCATTCCCACCAGCAAGAAATATTATTGTATTATTTCCATTTGTCACATAATGAATAAGCATCAACTTTTACTTCCCCATACATTTCTCATGGAACATACAAAGCTTATGTGCATCTAACATTTTGAAGAGCTTCTGATTTCCCATTGATGGCTATGACTTATTTTGCTTCATGAATATACTTTTTATATCCTTTTCTTCTGATGCCTATCCGCTTCGGATGTTGGCGATCATCGTGGAAATTCGGACTTTGTTTGTTGCAACCCTGAAGAGATTTCTTCTTGTTGTGTTGAAACAGGTTCGAAGGTTTTTTAGCCACGATATTCTCCTTCTTCCTGGCCCTCTTCTTCCATCCACTCTTCCTTGTAGTATAAGTTGAAATAGACCATACCGTTGACTGTTCCTTATTATATGGCCAAGGTATTCCAGCTTCCTTGCCTTTATTGTTAGTAAGACCTCTCCTTCTTTTTCCATTCTCTCCGTCCAGGAAATTTTGTGTACGCAACGGTATAGCCAAATCTCAAATGCCTCGAGTCTCTGTTCGGTAGCCTCTGTCAGAGTCCAGCACCCCACTCCATATAGAAGTACTGTAAAGATGTAGCATCTCAGTAGCCTGATCTTCGTTTGTATATTCAGGTGATGTGCTTTGAATACCTTTGCCACTTTCAGCAATGCGGATCTCGCTTTTTCTATCCGACATTTGATTTCAATTGTTGTCCCTAGATAGTGTACCCACAGTAAAGCTAAAGAACTTAGAAGCAATTGCTGGATGTCAGACTCTCATCAGGATCTCCTAGCAACGTGACATGGAACCTGTACCACAACAAAGTGACTAGACATAGACAAAGCAACAAAGAGACAAGTAGACTAGAAATCTTAGTCTGATGCTTGCTCAATGGCCTTAGCATGTTCTGTTGAGACTCTTCCAAATATAAATGTAATAATTAACACAGTATACAATAACTACCATGTGAATTATATCTCCTCAGCTAAATAAATAGATAAATAGTAAACTAAGCCAACTCAGGGAACATACAAACAAACCATATGTTCATCAACCATTTCAAAGAGCATCTTGCATCCTGTTGATGGCTATGACTTATTCTACTTTATGAAATATACTTTGGTAGGCCGAGTATATTTCCTTGGAAAAAATAAATAAAACAGGAATGTGCAATATTCATTTTATTACTCATGCGTTAAAAGTATCTGGTGCACGCTTTTTTATTACGAGAAATACCACTTTTAGTTGTATTACCACGTAACCTGAGTAACGCACGTAAATATTCAATATCGCTAAAATGAACACAATCAAGACCTCGATATTAGAGGCGTGATGTGAGAATTTCTTTTCATAACAAAATACTAATAAAAATTAAAGAAAACGTTTTAAAGTGAGTATAAATTCTATGGTAATAGCGGCGACTGAGGAGAGTTCTTATGACCAATCCATGATGTATTGATTATATGTATGTATATATATATATATATATATATATATATATATATATATATATATATATTTATATATACATACATACATAAAATCCTTTATTGGCATAAATAAAAAAACATAAACCTTTCCTATTACTACTACTATACTACTACTAATACTAAATAAAAACAATTTAGATTCCACAAAGAAAAACAAAACAAACAAAATATAAAAAGAAAACAAAACAATAATCACAAACAAAATCAAATACGAGTTAAAAGAGAGAAAAAAAAACTACTATATATATATATATATATATATATATATATATATATATATATATATATATATAATCAGTAACTTTATTTACCCTAAGGTGTAAGGTGTTACATTTCGTATTCTAATTTTTACATTTAATCTTTACAATACATTATATTCACAGATTTCTTTCACTATATATGAACTTTTTCCACTCCTTTATTCCTTTTGCCATAATTGATGCTTGAACCATTGTGAGCCATCTGTCCTTTACTATTTTCTCTATGTTTTGATTCCATGTTGTCTTCCTCTACTTTTCTTTTTTTTTAGCTTTAGCTTCCCATACTCTCTTGACTGGTTTTTTGTCCTCCATTCACTTGAGGTATCCATACCATCTCAGTTGGCAGTTCACGATTCGCTTTGCTACTGGTTGCACCTAACTATAACTGTTTTCTGATGGTGTCATCTCTTATGCGATCTCGTCTTGTGACTCCTAACACTCTTCTTAGGTATTTCATCTCTATACTTTGGATCTTGCTCTTTAGTCTCTTAGTTAACACCCAGCTTTCGCACCACAATGTTAGTATTGGTATGAACACAGCTCTGCATATACTCATTTTTGCTTTTAGTGAAACTTGTTTCTTTCCCAGGAAACTATTTCTGAGGCTGTGGTACACCCTTGCTGAACTCTCTATTCTGTCATTAATTTCTTTTTCATGGTGTCCCTTGCTATCTAAACGTACTCCCAGGTATTTAAAAGTGTCAACTTGTTCTATTGCCTTTCCATTTAGCTCAATGTTTACTATTATATCTGGTTTCCAACTAACCATTATTTTTGTTTTCTTTTCGTTTATCTTGAGGTTCTTCTCTGCTAATTACTCAGTCCATAACTCCAAGTTTCTCCTCAGTTCAACTTCACTTCAAGGTTGTCGGCGAACGCACATTCACTTATACGGATTGGTTCTAGGTTTCTATTCCCCACACTAAATGAAGACATTCTTTTCCTCGTTTCTTTCATTACTTCGTCCATAACTAGGTTGAATAAAGTTGGACTCAAAACACCTCCTTGCCGTACACCCTCGTTTACCGAAAACTCGCGTGGTTGCATGTTATC
Source organism: Phosphuga atrata (assembly GCA_944588485.1). Lineage (NCBI taxonomy): Eukaryota > Metazoa > Arthropoda > Insecta > Coleoptera > Silphidae > Phosphuga > Phosphuga atrata. Next base: position 31,458,093 of record OX155904.1, read on the forward strand.
TTTTAACCTAACCTAACCTAACAATATTTCTACTATTTTTATACATGCCCATTATTGCTCTTATTAGTTTTATGTTAATTTTCCTTTTGATCGGGGTTTCTTCTATAATTGATCTTGATATTCTGTCGAATGGCTTTTCCAGGTCAAGGAATGCTTGATATATATATATCATCGTCTGTATTGCTTATTCTTTCAAACATCTGATTAATTGTAAATATATGATCCTGTATACTCCTGCCTTTCCTGAAACCACTTTGTAACTGTTCGAGCTGTGGTTCTAGTTCCCGACTCAGTTTTGTTACTAATAATCTCTCATACTCTTTCGATGCTATGGTTAGCAGGGTGATTCCTCGGTAGTTGTTACAGTCTCTTCTGTCTCCTTTCTTGTATATTGGCACAATGACCGCTATTTCCCAGTCTTTTGGTACTCTGCCTTCCTCCCAAGCCATATTGCATATTTTTGATAACAACTGGACTCCTTTTTCGGCCATATTTTTCAGCATTTCTCCTGTTATATTATCATGCCCAGCAGCCTCCTTTCCTCTTCTGAGTCTATTTATGGCATTCTTAACCTCTTCTAATTGTATGTTGTTTCTTTGTTGTTGTGTTTCTTCTATGTTGTAGGTTCTTTCGGTTCTGTCCACAATGCTTTCTTTGTTCAGCAGATTTTCAAAGTATCTTCTCCATCTTTCTATTATGTCTTCTTCCTCTGTTAATATTGCTTCATGTTCACCCTTAATTTGCTTAATTACTTTATTCTTCTTCCCAGATCTTATGTTTTTCAAAGTTTTGTAAAATAGCTTTTGGTTTGTATGAAAGTCAGCTTCGATTTTTCTTCCAAACTCCTCCCAGGTTTCTCTTTTTGCTTCTAATACTATCTCTTTGACTCTGTCTCTCTGTCTTTTATAATCTTGGTATGTGGTATTTATTATCTCCTTTAAGTAGATATATTTTCCATTTTTCTTTCTTTAGTTTAACTTCCTTTTTAACATTGTCGTTCCACCAGGCCATTTGCTTTTTGTTTCTATTCATTTTCGTGGTTCCACATGTTTCTTTTCCTACGATAATTAGGGTGTTTGTGAATGTTTCCCATGCTTCCTCCTCATTACAATATTTATTAGTTCTTGTCTCATCTAACATTTCCTCAACTTTCTTTGTATACTTGTACGTCACTTCTCTTATCATTAATCTGTAATTTTTTATCGTCTCCTTACTATTGTTGTTTCGCAGTTCTATTGTGTTATTATTTCCCACTCTCTGGCAGATTATTGTCGTTTTCGCTTTTAGTAGATAATGATCACTATTTATCTCGGATCTTCTTATAACTCTAACATCCCTTATTTCCCACCAAGAATCCCTATTTATGGGTACATAGTCTATTATGGATTTGTCCCCTCTGCTTGGGACCTCTTGTGTATTTATGAGCGTCCTTGTGTTTAAAGAATGAGTTCATTACTAATAGGTATATTTTGTACACAGAAATCAAGCAAAATACATCAAATCAACCAGAGACAATTAAAAAGCAAATTTCTCATTTTTTATTACATTTTTTTATGGCCCCTGGATCCAAAACTTGTAAAATACATCCCCTCGCATGAATAATGAATAATAAATAATAATAATTGTTTGTAACACGGGCGGAATTGTCATTTTTTTCGCGAGAACGAAATTGGACGCACGAACGAAGTGGCACTTCGTTCGTTCGAGAGGGAAAACTCTCTTTTCTTCATTTTTTTTTCTCAATTCAACTTTCCACCCTAGTTACAAAATATACTATTTTGTATACATCACTGTCTCTATATACTGATATAAGGTGCAGATCCGGAAAATTTGAGACACCTCGTCATCCTAGTATGTACTGAAGCTTCTGTGGGTTTCATAGTAAAAAAGAATACTATAAACAAAGTTATACTTTACTATTCCAAATAAATGAAATCCAGAGCAAATCCTGAAAATTTGGGACACTTGGTCATCCTTTGTCGAACAGAAGCTTCTATGGGCTTCATTACAAGAAACATTACTTTGACAAAAAAAAGTTTTTGCAACGTCTCACACTGGACAATCAACTAATGTATGATTCAACATTTGATGGACAAAAACATTACAGACAAGACCATTAACAAAGCAATAGGGAATATGCATGTTTTTTTTACATTTTTAATTCACAGTTTACACCGTTATATATGTTATATATGCTGTAATTAAGATTAAAAAAATATTTCAAATAGAGAAAAATTTTGAGCTGTTTAAACGCCGCCATTTGCGTGCGGACTGTTGATGACGTCAATTGCCACTGACAGTTCAGTCCACTGTTTATTACAGCTGTTCTCGTTTTTAACTTGACGTTTTTGACGTTTGTTTTCTAACCAAAAAAAATGACATACAAATGTTAACAATACGAACTTGTTTACATTTGTTCAAACTCGCCATTTGTAATGTTGACATCGACGCTTAAAATGCTCCGAAAGCCATTCCACATGGGTTTACGATCATAACGCTCGCAAGCAAGTGGAACGGGATAAACCGTGGTAGTGAGCGTGAGCGTTGTGGGCGCCTAGTGGAACGCACCCATAGTATGTTACGTCACTTTCGTTTTAACCAATGGTGTTGCGTTTTACAAATTTGAATTTCCCTCGCTTAATTTGCATTTTATTAATCTTATTTTATTTATTAATCTTAAGTATTTAAAAAGATATTAATTACAAAAATAATGGTTTAGTTCAAATTTTATCCAAATTTTAATATCATGCACATTCCCTATTGTGAACACATTTTGTTTTGTACAGAAATCATATACATATGTATATGTCTGTCCTCCATCTGTTATGTTACATCATCTGTTCTAAAGGGTGTCAAATTAACAGTGTCCTGTTTATACATAATAACAACGAAAGGAAGTTATGACTTATTGGACTCAATTTTAACTGTAATAAATTTTAACAGTGAACATTCAATATTTTTTTTAAATGGAGCAGTGGCCGCTTGAACAAAGGATTACTTGTGTAAAGCATTTTATTAGAGAACGCCATTATTCAAATTCAGAGGTGGTTTGGCAGCAGTTTAATTTTCCATTTCTGCCAAATTGCAGGACAATTGCAAGATAGGTCGAAAAATATCGTCGAACAGATTCCCTTAAGGATATTAAACTTGCAGAGAGGTAAAAAACTGCTAGAACAGAAATGAATTCTTTGCAAGTTAGGAACAGAATTGAAAAAAATTCCTAACAATCCGTGCGGCGCCTATTGCAGCAAGTAGGAATTTCAAGTGAGTCGGTAAGAACAATAATGAATGTTATGTCAACTCCGATTACCAATAAATGATATTTGGTATCAGCAAGATGGTGCAAGGCCTAATGCTGCGGTGGCGAACCTATGGCACGCGTGTCACAGCTGACACGTACAAAAAAATTATTGATGGATGCAAGAAGAAAAAATAATTACTTTTCTAGAATTGTATTGTAATGAATTAATAATACCAAAGTATATTTATTAGAATAAAATATAGGTGTGTATTTTATGAGTGGCCTATTATTGTATATTAATTTTATCGAGATATAATCGAGGAATTTACTTGAAAAATGTGCTGCTTGTATTTTGGCCCACGTTTTTTTAGTGCGAGAAATGCCATTTTTGGCTGTATTACCACATAACTTGGGTAACGCGCGCAAATATTCAATATCGCAAAGTTACATTAAAAACAAACAAATAAATAAAATAAACACAATCAATACCTCAATATTAAAAAAGCGACGTGAAAGTGACAGGATTTTTTTTTCATAACAAAATAAAAATTAAAATTAAAGAAAACATTTTAAAATGAGTGTAAATTCTAGGGTGATACCGGAGACTGATGAGAGTTCTTATGACGAATCCACACCATTGGAGACAATTGAAAAAGCAAATTCTTCATTTTTTATTCTATTTTTTTATGGCCCCTGGATCTCACACTTGTAAGATACGTCCCCTCGCATGAGTAATAAAAAATATTATTTGCAACACGGGGAATATTGTCAGTTGCCCTCTCAAGCGAATCTCTCACTTCGTTCGTGCGCCCAATTTCCCTCTCGTGACCAATTGACAACTTACAGCCCTAGTTCCAAAATATACTAATTTTTAACATAATCAAAATAAAATTGATGGAGAAAGTAACAAATGTACAAAGGATTTCCAAACTAATATTAAATTGTGATTTTTGCATTATATGGATATAAAAAGTATAAATTAAATTGAATTGTTAACCACAGCTGTGGAATCAACAATAGTTGAATTTTCTATGCTATTTTCCCAATCTAAAAGTTTCCCAGGACAAAGTTGATAATTTCTGAAATGCAATTATTTGATTTTTAAGCAATTTGTTTATTGCAAGGGTTTATTAGAAAAAATATTGAAAGTAGTTTAATACAATTGTTGTACTATTAACTCTTCAAAAATTTGCAAGCAGTCATAAAAAGGTTCGCCACCCTTGGCCTAGTGTATAAAAATATAAAAGTAAGATATATATGGGAGCGTTATGAGAGTTTTGTCCTGGTCGTCTGATTTCCCAGCGTGGGGATCAGTTGTGGCCTCCTCACTCTCAGAATATATCGGCTTTGAATTATTTCTTATGGAGTCATGTTAAATAAGAATCAGTTTATCAGTTAAAACCAGTGGTATGCTGGAAAACTGTTAACAATGGGCTCGCTGCTCGATGACCGCGACCTAGGGGAGGGGAGCGATTTTTTCTTTTATTTAAAGGTCTGGCACTTACTGACTCCTGACACACATTGGCTAGACGCCTACACACGACCAATAGATCTGCTCTTATTTGCTTGTACCTTGTCCACCTGTATATGTAAGTCAATTCTATTAGGTTTTTTTATGAGAAAAGAGGGTAAATTATTATTAGTTTGTGTGAAAGTATAAACACAAAATATAAATTCTTAAATAAAAATGATAACAAATCTTGGTTTATACCAGGGGTCTCCAAACTTTCCAGCCTTAGGGCCATACTGATTACTCCAGTAAGTTCCGAGGGCCAAAACCATATTATCATTGTTGCCGGTGGTAAAAAGTGAAATAGTCCACTGATGAAAAAAAAGTCCGAAAAAGTACGCAACGTTTAAAAAAGGCTGCAAATCGGACTAAAGTCCGCAAAACAGCAACACTGCATATTATTAATTTTCCTGTCATTATCTGTAATTTCTAGATTAGTCTAGTAGAGTACGAGCCATGAGGAGTAACGTGACACGACATCTGGTGGACACAAGCAGAAATAGGTAGTACCTTCTATCGCTAACAGATGGCGCTAATAGCACGTACAGAATAATCTTGTTGGTTCGAGAAAGTTCTGGTGTCTTCCACTCACTTCTAGATGGCAGTAATTGGAATATATAAGAAGGCTAGTGGCGCAACCACAAGTCAGTTCCTATGACACTGTTGTGAAATAAAATAGTGCGTACCTCCTTAAAACGTGTTTGTGCGTGTTTAAGTTTAAGACATCTTTGTAACAGTATTTTGATTTGAATTGTTGCTTTTGTGTGTGATTTAGTAGTATGGAAAAGAATCGAAAAATTGATAGTGAATGCAGAAAATTCAAAGATCAGTGGAACATTCAGTATTTCGTAATTGAGTCCAGTAACAAGGCGCTATGTTTGATTTGCAATGAAAGCATAGCCGTTCTCAAGGAATATAACATTAAACGTCATTATGAAACAAAACATTTTCAAAATTACTCAAAATATACAGGAAGTTTGCGGACAGAAAAATTCGAAGCTATGAAGCGCGGATTGAAATCGCAGCAATCTTCATTTACAAAACTCAAAACTGAACAAGAGGCTGCAACTCGTGCCAGCTTTCGTGTGGCTCTTGAAATTGCAAAACGTAGAAAACCATTCACCGATGGAGAAATGATCAAAGAATGCATAATTGCAGTAGCCGAAGAAATTTGCCCTGAAAAGGTAAATTTATTAAAAACTGTCAGTATGTCAGCAAACACTGTGGCTCGAAGGGTAGAAAACATTGCTGAAAATATATCCTCTCAACTGTTCGACAAAAATGGATATGTTGAGTGGTTTTCTTTGGCCTTGGATGAGTCAACGGATGTGTCAGATACTGCTCAGGTGTTGATTTATATTCGAGGAGTAGATAAAAGCTATGAAGTGCATGAAGAACTTCTTGATATGTATAGTATTCATGGCACAACTACTGGTACAGATATTTTTAAAGGAGTTGAAATGGCCATTAATCAAAAGAACCTTCGATGGAAAAACTTGAAATGTATTAAAACTGATGGAGGCAGAAACATGAGTGGGAAAGATAAAGGAGTGGTCGCTCTTGTGTCAAAGTCTGTAGAAAATGACGGTGGTTCAAAACCATTAGTCTTACATTGTATCATTCATCAACAGTCTTTGTGTGGAAAATGTTTGGATATGTCTGAAGTTCTGAAACCAGTCATATCAACTGTTAATTTTATCAGATCTTTTGGGCTGAATCACCGACAATTTATTGAAGAGATTGGAGAAAATGACTTACTTTATCATACTGCCATACGTTGGCTTAGTTGTGGCAAAGTCCTTCAGCGCTTTTTTGAACTTCGAGTAGTGATCGAAATTTTTTTGAATGAAAAGCATCGCCCTCTTACTGAATTACAAAACAACGCATGGCTGTGGAAGTTAGCATTCTATGTTGATTTGACAAAACATGTGAACGAACTTAATTTGAGATTGCATGGAGAAAACCAGCATCTTCCTGATTTATACACTAATATCAAATCATTCCGGAAGAAATTGATACTGTTTGAATCACAAGTACGAAGTAAATGTTTTTCACATTTTAAAACATGTGAAATATTCAGCCACACCACTGAGACTGAGTTTCCTATCGATTTTGTAATCGAAACTTTGAGTGCTTTGAAAATAAATTTTGATACTCGCTTCTCGGACTTTACTGCCATTGCAAATCAAATTAAGATTTTTCAGAATCCTTTTGATACTGACATTGAAACCCTAGCCCCGGAACTTCAAATGGAAATGATTGATCTACAGTGCAGTGATATAATTAAGAACAAATATCAAAACTCATCTTTGTTGGAATTTTATAAGAGTCTTCCACTGACACAATTTGATAATTTGCATAAATTTGCTCGTGGGCTGTTTTCTGTTTTTGGTACTACTTATTTGTGTGAGAAGACCTTCTCCAAAATGAAGTACACAAAAAATGTTTACAGATCTAAATTAACTGATGAGCATCTTAAATCTCTTTTAATAATTGGTACAAGTAAAAACTACAAACTATTGTCAGTGGAAAATCTCAATTACATAAATCTCATTAGTATTTCATATGTCATTATGCTTGTTATAAGTTATGTTTTTATTTAAAATGTATAAAATGTTAGTTGGATTCATTTCAATAATTTGTTAGTTATTATATACTGAAGTTAAATTTTCTGCATATTATACATGTCTTTACTCATTACAATTCTGTGTTTCTTTATCCAACTTATCACAAAAACAATAACAATAAGCCTACAACAATGTTATGAGTAGTTAGCCCATGACCCTATCAATGTAGATGTCATATTAATAATTATTCAACATAAAATTAGAATACTTCAGTAAACTAAATTTAATTTGCTATAAAATGTTCTCTAAAAGGAGTTTTCAAGTATGCTAGCTCTCCGCGGGCCGGACAAAATCTGTCCGCGGGCCGGATGTGGCCCTCGGGCCGTAGTTTGGAGACCCCTGGTTTATACAATGCATATACAGTGTGTTTGAAGAAGAACCCTAGTTTTAATTATAAATTTAAGTATAACAAAAGTTTTAAGTATAACAAAAGAGAAGTTTTGTTGCAGATTAGCCATTGCACTGCACTTTTTCATTGCATTGCACTAGGTTAGGTTATCCTAGCCTCTTTGAAGTAAATTAAACGAACTGAGCCCTGGCGCCGTCTTAAGGTCAAGCAGGCGTGGGAGTTGCAGGGGAACGAAACTTGGACAGTTGATAAATCAAACACCACAAACTAGAATAGTATGTATCACTTTGGACAGTTTCTATGTCACAATAAAACTAGAGAGTTCTTTTTGAAACGCAATGTACATACATAGATTGGCATAGAGCAGGGGTCTGCAACCCGCGGCTCGCGAGCCGCATGCTCGGTTCTTTTCTTAAGTTGTTTGCCTCTTCAACTCGTCTATAACATGTATTTTATTACAAATCAAACTTTCATTTATTAAAATAGAAATTGAGACGTTTAGAAAAATTACATTCGATTGTTTAAATTACATGAGAAAAGTACGTTCCCGTTTTAAGATAGACATTTTCACCTTTCATTGCATTAGGAGGGCTGTGTACGCAAGCATTTCCTGTCAAGATTAAAATAGTAGTTTATGCTACAAGTGTATGAAGAAGGGCTTTTGTGCATGCGAAGTTTAAAAGCTTCAATCACAATGAGTCTACGTGGAAAAAATTGCTAAATAGTAAAAACACACAGTGATGGAAACACTATTTGGTTCTTGTCGAGGTAATCTAGGTAAGCCTAACCTAATCTAGATTTAATTTAGATTAAGTTATGGTTGGGTTAAGTTATATTAGAGCCAGATAAATCCGGACTGAGAGGCTGAGACTTTTTGATTCAAAATAAGAAATATTAATTCAATTTTAATATACGTCAAAAAAATTATTTTCACTATCTAAGTGACGCGAGTTGTCATAGTAACAACAAACAGAAACCGTTTAATAATGAAACTCCATTTGATTTAGACTGGACTTACGCACGATTTGGATACTTTTACACACAATTGAAATAATGGCATAAGGATGCACATAGAACATACAATAATTTACTTATTAATACATTTATAGGAGGACGGCCCAGAAGAAACTGTAGAAATGAAGTTGAAGAAGCTAGAAACTAGAAGAAGATTTTAGAATTAGGCAGATAGAAGAAGATGGAAGCTAGGATGCGGGAAACGGCCACGGCTGTTATGAATATATATATATATATATATATATATATATATATATATATATATATATATATATACAGGGTCACCTTCACGTGGAAGTCACCTTGTCGCGGTGTGAGGGCTTAGTTTCGCGTACCGTTGGACGTCACGACTGGAACAACCCCGGTCGGGGCGTTCGGCGGAGGGCGAACAACCAAGAACTTCCAAACCGTTAATCCCAAGGTGTCATGCGACCCGTGCCGAAGGGACTGGTTGATGGCCAAGGGCAACCGGCCATCGCTTACGGAGCCCCTCTGATACCTGGCGACCTCAGAGGGTATCCAGCCTTACCACTATCAAGCGGGGCTCTGATGTGGTGGACCTTTAGTTCCCTTGCGACTCGTGGGATTCGAATGGAACAAAAACAAAAACAAAAATTCAATCCGTGTGTGCGGGATATAACCGCCACACAATTGGCGGATCAGATGGAACATGAGCCCCATGATCCGAGTGAGCGCACCAGTCGAGAGAGACCAACTCCCAGACTGTCGCCAAAAAGCAGGGGCAAGATGGTCAGTAACATCGTTACTACCACCAAGCCAGCAAGCCAAGGGAGACCCGCTCCCAAAACGGCTTCTAAAAGTCAGGGCAAGGTGACCGGTAACACCGTTACTCCCACCAAGCCCGCGACTAAGCAAGAGGAGACAAAGCCCAAGGCAGGTAAGAAGAAAACGAGATGGGCACATCCCTTGCCACCCCTAGGTAGTCCAGGCGGACTCGATGACCCACTGAGAAAGGGCCTCAGCGGAGCCGGGGTGAGATGGTATCTGCGCTTCTTAGCAAACGGGCTACAACCCGAGGAAGCTAAGAAGAGAGCAGTACAGAAAAAGGTGGGAACTACACCACAAACACAAGGAGCTGCCAAAAGAGGGGCTGATTCTGTCACGCCCCAAGACAAAGCAGCTAAAAGACAGAAGGGGAACATCCAAAGTGGGGCAACGGGAGTGGTCAGCTACCCCAGCTGCCCTCCCAAGACTTCTGGGCCGAGCACGAGCTACGCCACCGCCGTCAAGGTGGTGAGGGTTGGTGGGTGTTATGTCCAGAGACTACCCAAGGAATCCCCTGAGTAAGAAGGACATGCCTGCTCTTGAGCAAGCAATTATGAAAGAGACAGTCGTAGACTGGTCTCATGAGATACAGTTTGAAGGCATACACTTTAAACCAGGACTAGTCATTGTCGACTGTGCGAACAAACAGACGGCAAAATGGCTGATGACAAGAGCGCCCATCCTGAGACATTGGGAAGGGGGGGCTCTGGTGGCGAAATTGGGTGATGATATCCCCAAGCCACATGTCATCACCATGTTCCTACCTAGGAGTGGGGACCTAACCCCGGAGGCCTCCATCAACTACCTCAGGGCCCAAAACAAAGGACTTAACATTTCCGAATGGAAGGTCCTTGGGTGCCGGGTGGAAAGTGGGGGTCAACTCCTAACGGTGGGAATTGACGAAGAGTCCGCTGGAGCTATAGCGAAGGCCAACCATAGCCTCTACTTTAGGTTCGGGCGGATCAAAGTCCATGAGCGGAAGAACGACGCCACCCAAAAAGCGGATGTAGAGGTAGCGGCAGCCACAGCGGCCCCTCCCTCGGAAGTTACGACCGCAACAACGGCCACTTCAGAGGTGGAAGGAATAGCGGTGGCGGCAGCTCCCTCTGCTGAACCTTTAATGGTCAAGGCCGCGAACGAGGAAGTCAGCCCGGATTACCGGGAAGATGACCTCGACCTCACACTCGTAGACATGAGCAGTCCAGCTATGTCTATAGAGGAAGAGGTAGATGTTGTTCTGGTGGAGACAGAGAAGGACTTGCTGCCTCCTGTCATAAACCAAGAATGACCAGCAGGCGCACCAAAGTAGCCCAGGTGAACATCCACCATGCCAGGGCAGCCTCGGCTGTGATGGCTAGGATGTTCACCAAACAACACCTAGGGCTAGCGCTACTGCAAGAACCCTGGACCAACGGAGGTAACATCAGAGGCCTCAGCAACAGGGAATGTAAGTTGGTATGGGACAGCCGTGAGGCTTCCCCTAGAACTTGCATTATGGTAAGGAAGGACATTAATTACTTATGTCTTTCAGAATTCTTAACGCGGGACTTAGTTCCGATACAGGTCCTCATCAAGACCGAGGGCCTCCACCGCGAAGTAGTGATCGCATCAGCATACTTCCCTGGCGATGGTAATAACATACCACCCATGGAGGTATAAAGGCTGGTCGAGCACTGTATTAGGAGAAGGCTGCCACTCATCTTGGGATGTGACGCGAACGCCCACAACGAGATGTGGGGCAGCACGGACACTAATAAGAGAGGTGAGTACCTTTTAGAATACCTCATTAAAGAGAACTTAATTGTGTATAACGTCGGGAACACACCAACTTCTGTCACTAAGGCCAGAAATGAGGTACTGGATATTACGGTAGGTAGCGCTAACGTAAGTAAACTAATTAAAAAGTGGAGGGTTTCAAGTGAACCCTCAATGTCAGATCATAGGATCATAGAGTTTGAGCTGGAAGCAGCGAGTGAGGAAAGCACCCCCATTCGAAACCCCAGACAAACTGTGTGGCCTATGTTTAGTTCGCAACTAAAAGAAAACCTGGAGCAGGTGACAGTGCGGGGTAGTATCAAACACTACACCGTGCTGGAGCAGGCTGTAGGAGAAATAAATGTAGCAATCACCACGGCATTTGAATCCAGCTGCCCGGTAAAAACCGTGAAGGAGCATAAGGACGAAAAATGGTGGAACAAAAATTTGTCTACATTAAGAGCAAAAGTACGTAGGCTTTTCAACAAAGCCAAGCAATACGGAAATTGGCTAGAATACTCTGAGGTGCTTACCACCTACAATAAAGAGATCAGAAGGGCAAAAAGGGAAAACTTTAGGACCTTCTGTGAAAACATAGAATCCACGCCGGTGGCAGCTAGACTGCACAAAGCACTAGCGAAGGATAGAGTGGAAATGACAACCACTCTCAAGAAACCGGATGGGACCTTCACGGAGGATGAAGAGCAAAGAGCTCTCCTCCTACTAGAAACCCATTTTCCGGGATGCAGAAGATACAGGGAGACCGAGGGCTTGATGCAACCACGGAAACCAAGTCGGGCCGACTGGAAGAGGGCAGCGTCCATCTGTACGGAAAACCGAATCAGATGGGCTATTGGCACTTTCCAGCCTTTTAAGGCCCCAGGTGTGGACGGACTAGTTCCTGCCTTCCTACAAAAGGGAGAGAGAGAACTAATGCCATATCTTCTAAATATTTTTAGAAGTAGTTTAGCGCTCGGATATATACCGGAGCTATGGAGAAGGGCTAAGGTGGTATTTATACCGAAGGTGGGAAAGAAAGACACCACTCAACCGAAGCCATTTAGACCCATTAGTCTAACATCTTTTATGTTAAAGACAATGGAGAAGGTGATTGATAATTACCTTAGGACTATGGTGCTGGTAGGTACACCACTACACAAGAGTCAGCATGCTTACAGAGCAGGGAAATCCACAGAAACCGCCCTGTATCAGCTGACAAATGAAATAGAAGCAGCACTAGAGACAAAGGAAGTAGCGATATGTGCCTTCTTGGATATAGAGGGAGCTTTTGACAACACCTCACACGAGGCTGTCAAGGCGGCCCTCGAGAGAAGGAGTATCGACGACACTATCTCAAAGTGGATGGGAGAAATGCTGAGAACTAGAGTGGCGGAGACACAAGTGGGAAGAGATACCATTAAGATCTCCACAACTCGAGGGTGCCCACAGGGAGGTGTACTATCACCGCTAATGTGGAGCCTGGTAGTTGATGAACTACTGGTTAGGCTAAACAACCTAGACATCAAATGTCAAGGTTACGCCGATGACATAGTCATAATGGCCAGAGGAAAATTTGAGGGAACGCTCTGTGAAATTGTTCAGAGAGGCCTAAAAGTAACTAGTAGATGGTGTCAAACAGTGGGATTGAGACTCAACCCGAGCAAAACCACGGTGATACCATTTACTAGAAGGAGAAAACTAAACTGCCTGCATCCCATACTCATAGATGGGAAGGCAGTAGAATACCAACAGGAGATAAGGTATCTGGGTATCACACTAGATAGCAAACTCCTATGGAATAGACACGCTGAGGCAGTGGTAAGTAAAGCCAAACGCGCCCTAATGGTGTGCAGAAATCTGGCAGGAAAAACGTGGGGTTGTAACCCCACTATCCTGCGATGGATGTACACCATGATAGTGAGACCTGCAATCACTTATGGGGCGGTTGCGTGGGGAAGTAGAATCAAGCTGGCCTCTATGAGGAAACAGCTTGAGAAGATTCAAAGACTAGCGTGTGTCTGCATCACGGGAGCGATGGGGTCGTGTCCAACAGCAGCATTGGAGCTGCTGCTGGATCTGACTCCGCTGCACCTTGTGGTGGAGAGCGCCGCCAGATCGGCGATCGTAAGGTTCAGCAAGGAAGGAATGGGCAGAGGTAAAATAATCGGGAGCAGAGACCGAAACAGCCTCGCTGCCAAGATCCCCTGGCTGGAAGTACGAAAGGACGAAATGGTATGCAAATACCACTTCGAGAAAAACTACACAGCAATGTGTAGTAGTAAAGCCGATTGGAGCGACGAATCCTCAGCATACCACATAGAGCAAAATGCCATCAAGTGGTATACAGATGGTTCGAAGACAAAGGAAGGCACTGGTGCAGGAGTGTTTGGACCTCGTACCAGATACTCCGAATCCATGGGAACATCCCCAAGTATCTTCCAAGCAGAGGTACACGCAATCGAAAGATGTGCACAGTTCAACCTCGACAGGAATTACCGCAAAAAACGAATTGCTATCCTGTCAGATAGCCAAGCAGCCATCAAGGCCATTAGCTCATACACCATCAGATCCAAACTGGTATGGGACTGTGTGGGGAAGCTGAACAAGCTTGGCAGGGATAATAAAGTAACGCTATACTGGGTACCAGGACACACTGGTATAGACGGAAACGAAGAAGCCGATCACCTAGCAAACAAGGGATCCAGTAGCCCCTTTATAGGTCCGGAACCCTTTTGCGGTATGAGCGTGAACACTATCCGCAAAAGTTTAGATGAAGAAATAAGAGAAAAATGGATGAAAACCAGTGATGCTGGGATCTTTTAATCAGAAGAGAACTAAAGCTTGCCTGAAACTAAGCAGGAACAAGCTCAGAATTCTGACAGGAGCCCTAACGGGACACTGCAGACTTAGGAAACATCTCAAGGCCCTAGGCCTAGAGGAGGAGGATGGATGCAGATTCTGTGGCTCAGCAGAGGAAACCCCCATACATCTGTTCAAAGACTGCGGAGCATTACTCCGCAAGAGACAGATGTACCTTGGGGCTCACTGCTTGAACATCCCACCCAGATCCTGAGATTCCTAAAGGAATCAGGATTAGAGGAGGCGCTCTAAATGGGTAAGTACACCAACACTTGGAGGAGGAGGGTGGGGTACAATAGATCTATAAAGGTCGCAGTACAAGTCGTCACCACCATATCTACAATCTACAGGGTCCGCCAAAAGTATTGCATCAAGCGATATAGAATTAATACGCGTGCGATTTAAGACATGATATTTTAAGGTTACATACAGTTTTCACCAGTGCACATTTTAACGATATTTTTAATTTGTTACTTTCAATTGTTACCGAGTGGTGGCGCCACATACGTTTTTTGTTGTGAGTAGGAGCGCCAATCAAAAATGTGGGGTCACATAACAAAATTTACAATAAATAAATCAAATGAATGTAAAAATAAATATTGTTTTCCTTCTACGGTCTCGATTACAACAAATAAAATAAGGAAGATGAATTAGAGAAGATGTTTAAATTATTCTCCATTTACTTCCTGACAATAGTTAATTCAGGTAATAAAACTTTTAAAGCATTTCGCAACCATAGACGAGGAATGCGTGCTTCGTTACGTATTCTTGCATCCAAGTTCTCTAAGTCGGAGGAGCCTGGGAACCACTCAATATATCCTCTTCGCCCATTCCAGCTTCTAGGAAAAGTTACATTTAAATACTCGCGCACTTCCCTACCAAAATGTGCGGGTCCACCATCTTGCTGAAACCAGACATCTGGATGGATGAGATTATTATTATCTGGGTGGGGTCGAATTTCTTTTATTCGTGGAATGATTTGTGTACGTAACATTCGCAGGTAATTTTCAGATGTTAGTGTTTTATCCATAATAAAAGAGCCGATTATATTACCATCTAATATCCCAGACCACAAATTTATCTTTTGCGGATATTGAGAATGAACTTCAATATTGAGAATTAACTATTGTCAGGAAGCAAATGGAGAACAATTTGAACATCTTCTCTAATTCATCTTGCTTATTTTATTTGTTGTAATGGAGACCGTAGAAAGAAATAATATTTATTTTTCCCTTCTTTTGATTTATTTATTGAAAATTTTGTTATATGACCCTACATTTTTGATACTCTCCTATACACAAAAAAATTGTCTATCCAATGATACCAAAAAAAGACCCATGTTGTCATTAAAAAAAACGTATGTGGCGCCACCACTCGGAAACAATTATTACAAAGCAAATTAAAACTAACTTGATAAGAGCAAATGCATTATTGCCACCTTTCTTGATTTAGCAAAGGCTTTTGACACCGTAAGTCATGAATTGCTGCTTCAAAAACTTTACAATTATGGAATCAGGGGAAATGTGCATAAGCTCATGGAAAGCTACTTATCAAACAGGAAGCAGAAAGTCAGGTTAAACAATATATACAGTACTTATCAAAAAGTTACTACAGGGTTGCCACAGGGCACCATTTTGGGTCCTATTCTCTTTGTAATTTATGTCAATGATCTACTAAGTGCAATGCCGAATGACTCTATAATTTCTTACGCAGATGATACAGTGGTACTCTCTGTAGAAGACTCGTGGTGCCTCTCACGCGATACTATGAATAAGTACCTTGATAGGGTCTCAGTTTGGCTAGCATTAAACAGATTGTCACTAAATCTACAAAAAACAGTATTCATGACTTTTGAAAACAAAGAGGACAGTGTTCCTAAACAAATAAATATTAGAATTGGGGACTACTATCAGTTAAAAAGAGTCTTAACTTACAAATACCTTGGTGTTATTTTCGACTACAATAAGAAATGGAGAAGCCATATTGAAAGTATAGTAAAAAAAACTAAATATCTAATCTTTGTCTTTGCGAAACTCTCCAGGTTTATGACCAAAAATACCCTCTTGAAAATTTATTATTGTCTTCTTCACAGCCAATTATATTTTCAATTATGGTATAATTGCCTGGGGCATTGCTTATAAATGTCATTTAAATATATTACAGAGTCTGCAAAATAAGATTATTATATGTAAACACACAAGGGTTCCTAAACTCCACATCTCCTATGCTCTCTTGAAGAGAGTCATCTCTCCTTATTTCAATATAATATTTATGTTATATTTTACATATTTCGGGAGAGTTTGCTATCTCTCAAGATAAGTTTTCTCTTTATTATGGTTAGGGGGAATCTCTCACTACACCCCCTTTTCCACTTGGCTTTTATTATGCGTCACCCCGGTATAGCATATGTCGCATTCATTCAGGGTGGGCAGCACGGACGGTTAATGCCGCCCTGGTTGAAAATGCCTCTGCCTCGATGGGGAATCGAACCCAGATCTCATGTTTTTCAGGCAGCTATGTTGTCCACTACTGTAGAGGGCTGTAAGGGTTAACTGTCTAGCCTTGTCTACCCTGTATGTTTGGTATTGTCTTTCTAATTTGACATATTTGTCTTGTCTATCTAATCCTGTCTGCATAGTCTAGTCTCTCTCGTCTGGTATGTGTGGTTTTATCTGTCTATCTGTAGTTATGTCTGCTCACTAGTCCATTAAGTGCTCTCTGCCTAATCTTGCCTGTCTAGTCTTGTCTGTCAAGTTATGTGAGTCTTTCCTGGTCACAACTAGGGCGACAACTAGGGCAGTTTTGTCCGGGCTGCCTACCCTGAATGAATGCAAAATATGCGATACCAGGGTACCACTTTTTAAAAAAAGTCATGTGAGTCTAGTCTTGTATGTTTAGTTTTTCCTTCCTAGTCGTGTCTTTTTAGTTTTGCCTGTTTCCTCCTGTCTGTATAATCTTGAGTGTCTCTCTAGTGTTGCACGTTTAGTCTTCACTGCCTTGACTTGTCTGCCCTTTCTTATCCGTCTTCTTGGTCTTGCTTTTAAGATCTTCACTATCTGGTTATGTCTGTCTGGTCTAGTCTGATTTGTCTATTGTGTCTGGTCTTGTTTGTCTCATCTTGTCCCTGTTTAAACAATCCTATTGGGAGAGGTAACTTCAATGGGAAAATTGCATCGGAAATTTCCTATTGAATCGTATTGAAGGTTTATTTTAGTATAGAAATCTCCTGAATCCTATTCAGTTATCCTATTGAGATTTCCCAATAGAATTTAATACTATTCAATAGGAATATTGTGGTCTGAGAATTTCCTATAGCACAATCCAGAATCCTATTCGATTCTTCAATAGGATTTTAGTAAATTGAATAGGACTTCTCAGATTATAATTCCCCTATTGAAAAGAGGCAATTCCTTTTAGATGCTCCAATAGGATTTGATACTATTCAATGGGAATATTGCATTCTCAGAATTTCCTATAGAATAATCCAGAATCCTATTCGATTCTTCAGTAGGATTTTAATAAATTGAATAGGACTTCTCAGATTATAATTTTCCCATTGAATAGGGTCAAGCTGTATGTATTAAATTAGGGAATTTTTAATGATCATAAACTACTCGTAAGTTGAAATTTATTTTTTTTTTCCTAGTAACATTTGCTTCAGTCTACTCTATCTAGTCTAAACTATTTAATATCAATTTTTCTCTTAATTCGAACTTTTATTCCTGTCCATTAGTGGCTTCGCTTTCACTTTCTGTAATGATTTTTAATCCTTTTTCACTTTGTTTGTCACTGTCACTATCACTATCGTCGTTTACTTCATTATTTTTTTCCTCATCTACTTCATCATCATTTTATATGTAAAAATAATAAATAAAACAAATAAATATGAGGCTATACTGACCCCACTAAACATTGAACAAACATACGTATTAGAGTCAACTGCTTATCATTACAGGCATTTGCTAAATTTACATGAGCAATCACTAAGTAGTACGAGGATTAAGAGTATAATATTACCTAAGGTTAACTTAGAAATTGGTAAGAACAGTTTTTATGTGGCGACAATGACTTACAATTCACTTCCAGTAGAATTAAGATGAATGCGTGTTAATACAATTAGTATAAAGAAGTTAAAAAACTGGGCAAGATTTAATATTTAAAATGATCGGTTTCTTTTCACTCTAAGAGATTTATTTATTATTGTTATTATTATTATTAATTTTTTTTTTGTTAATTTTGTGATATAAATGTATTACTATTGAGGTTTTAAATGTTTTCATGATATTTTTCTTTTATGTAGCCAGACCTATGTACAGGTATTTTCAAATACCTCTATAGTAATTACAATGTAAATCTTGTAACTTATCTGGTTTAAATAAATAAATAAATGTGCACTGGTGGATACTGTATGTAACCTTAAAATATCATGTCTTAAATCGCACGCATATTAATTCTACATCGCTTGGTGCAATACTTTTGGTGGACCCTGTATATATACATATATATATATATATATATATATATATATATATACATATATATATATATATATATATATATATATATATATATATATATATGTATTAATTTTAGTGTGGGAGTGTATTAAAAATCTAACTTGTGATTTTTTGTATACCATCATCCCTGCAGCTCTTGTATAAGATTTGTTAATTTTTTATTAAGGAAAATGGCTCTTTACTAAAAACCGGCTGCCCACCCCTGGCATAGTGGAAACTGTGAAAAGCTAATTTTCAAAAAAAATTACAAAGGGCTCACAAATTTATAAAAAATTTAACAATGGGCTCCCCAATTTATACAAAATTTAACAATGGGCTCTCGCAAGCCCACATGAGCCCACTCCTGCACACCACTGATTAAAACAGTTTTTCAGAACTGACCTGAAACCTTGGAAGACTTAAAAAGAAACATTTGGCAAGCTATTGATTTCACCAGAAATGTGCCAACATGCAATGCATTCATTGTTACATCAATCTCAGTTATGCATTGAAGCAAACAGAGGTGATCTAATTGATGTGAAGTGTCAATTGTTAACTACTCTACAATGTTCCAACATTTTTCGTTTCTGGATAATTGCAGTTTAAAATCAGGACACTCTTAATTTGTTACATTTTATATACAGACAAGCATAGGTTGTTGAAATGAACAACATCATGCTAACAAGCTTAGAATGAATCCCACTGTACAGACAAATTACAAAATAAAATATTCTGAATTAGTAAATGTGTAGATTAAGTCAATTTGTTATAATATTAATGAATAAGTTAGAACCAGAACAGCTGAGAGGGGTGAAAACTGAGAATTTTGTATGGGACCTCAGTCACAAATGGGGCTCATATATGTTTAGTTCATCTTTGGCGGTGGAAGGGGCCTAGATTGGTTTTTACATTCCTCTCGGCGGTCCTGGTTGTATTTAAATTGATTAGAAAAGCCAAAAAATTAAAGTAAACAAAACGAGTTCTAACCTTAAAAAAGTCTGACAATTTATTTAGGACTTGCTGGAATGCGTAAAAATCACGTGGCAACAAGTAGAGTGTCTAGGTAAAACGTAGATGGAGACACAATGATTTTTAAAATATTCATATGGTTAAACGTTGAAACTTGAAAAAATGTTTGCTTTGTACTTTTCTGCGAAATATTAATATATTTAGTCGTTTTTCGAGATAAAAACTGAAATTTCGTAATGAAAACTTACGTTCCACTTGAGTTTGGATGGAACGAAGTGATAAAATCGACTTTATAAACACAATCTATAGTTACCTAAGTGCAATCTTTCATCGACAAATTGAAGATGGCACTGAGCGCCATCAGAAAATCTTTAAACGAGAGCGAAAAGTTTTTGACACAGAGTGACTTTGACGTTTAATTGACAAATAAATAAATAACAAGACGGACAAAATAAAATGGCTTACATGAGCTTAAGCAACTGCTGCAAGAATATTATCAATGGCTTGAAATCCCACACCAACTTCGAACTCGACCAGCTCATGAACGACGACGCTGAAATCGAAAGTTTGATTAATGACAATGATTTATATAAGGTAATAATAAAAATGATCTCAACAAGTAAATAGGAAATTGATTTAGCATAATAGAAATTGTTGAAGAAATCCTGAGTCATAACTTGGTTAAATATAGAACTTAAGTGTTTTATGAGTATCAAGCTTGGCTAAAACAAAATTTGCTTTTCGTCAGTTTTCAAATAGCTTGCTCCAATTTGTGCAGAATTGTTTCATAGTTATGTTATTTGTTTCACATTGAAAACTGTTCACAAAGCTTGATTATAGCCTTTTGATAACCACATATTTTATCTCCAAAATAATATTTAAATATAAACAATAAAATAAATTTGCGTGCATAGAAATCACTGTAAACTTTTGACTTTTTTTAGAAACTATTTATGAAATGAAATAAATATGCCTTTTAACCCTTTCACTGCTACAACCTATCGCAGATTTAGTTTTTATCAAGTGACCTCCGCACGAACTTGTGCGAAGGGTCTGTGCAGCTCAGTTTTCACTTATTTTGTATTTATTCACAAGATTCGTTCACGAGAGATTCTCTTCACATATTATAGTTTGAGCATACAACACATTTTTTTACGGATTTGGTGTTTCGAACAAATGTGTTTCGACAAATTCGATTTCATGTATGCGGATGGAAAATGTCTCTCAGTTAGTCTTATATAGGCTGTACCTCTGTCTAGAGTTCGTCTCCGAATCAAAGTTTTTGGTTTATGGTATTTCTCCAATATTTCTCGAATTAACTGTTTTTGAAAGCACTCTATTGACATATCTTTATTTGTTACTTCTTTATAGATTATTTTAGCATTATATGTCGAGACTTCCAGGAGATGAAAAAAATATTTATTTATTTTATTTATTTATTATCAAATTTATATTACAATGCTTTACAAAGTAAATATAAATAGTTCCAAAGAACTACCACAGCGACTAAAGTCTGTGCGCGGTTCGGTATATAACTTAAATCTAAAATTATTAACTAAAGCTTATTCTAAATTTATGCTAAAAAAAATCAAACTAATAATTCAGCTCTTTTGCATTTTACTCAGTTGAACACAATCGTAGCACAATATGTTTTCAATGGTTTTTTTACAATTGTTGTTTTGTAGTGTCTTAAGTTCATTTGGCATTTTGTTAAAGTTATCTCTTCCAACATACTCTGATTTTCTTTTTCCCACTTCTAACTTTGGTTTAGGTATTTTGATAAACTTAGTTTTAATTAAGATTTTAATAACTTTTTTATGTATGTTATATAATAATGACATTATAGTCTTATTTGCAGATCCCCATGTTATAATACCATTAAGTTTTCTGGTGATAATATTTTGCTTAAAGTAATCAATAAAAAAATAATATATTTAGTTCAACTAGTTAATTTAATAATTTGTTCTTCCCATCTCAGACAGTCATCTATATATATATATATATATACCCAGACACGGGCGTAGTCAGGATTTAGTTTCGGGGGGGGGATTAGAAAATATTTCCAAAAATATTTTATAAAAAGGACAAAATTGCAGTTTAAAAACACAAAATTCAGATTTGAAAATTTTACTTCTAAATTGAAAATTTTGCTTCAGATTTCAAAATTTAGCTTCTAAATTGAACATTTTGCTTGTAAATTTTTAATGTTGCTAATAAACTGAAGATTTTGCTTCTAAATTTGAAAATTTTGCTTCTAAATTTGAAAATTTTGCTTCTAAATTTTGGTTCTAAATTGAAAATTTTGCTTCTAAATTTTGGTTCAGATTTGAAAATTTAGCTTCGAAATTGACCATTTTGCTTCTTAAATTTTGCTTATAAATTGAACATTTTGCTTCTAAATTGAAAATGTTACTCCTAACTTTTGCTTCTAAATTTTAAATTTTGCTTATAAATTGAAAAATTTGCTTCTAAATTGAAAATTTTGCTCCTAAATTTTGCTTATAGGTAGTACTAGATAGTACTAGATAGTATAGGATTTTCCATAAGGTGCTTGGACCAAGATTTACATGTAATTTCCCATAAGGTGCGGGCGGTGGGTCCAGAACGAACTATCTTTCCCTACCCTAGTAGGGTTCGTTCTGGACCCACCTCCCACACCTTATGGGAAATTACATGTAAATCTTGGTCCAAGCACCTTATGGGAAAATCCTATACAAAATAGTACAGTACATGTGCCAGCCTTGAACAGCTTTCGATCAGCTTTAAACAGCTTTCAATCAGCATTCAACAGCTTTCAATTTAAAGCTGATCGAAAGCTGTTTAGCTGATCGAAAGCTGTTTAACGCTGATTCAAAGCTGTTTAAAGCTGATTGAAAGCTGTTTAAAGCTGATTCAAAGCTGTTTAAAGCTGATTGAAAGCTGTTCAAGGCTGGCACATGTACTATACTATTTTGTATAGGATTTTCCCATAAGGTGCTTGGACCAAGATTTACATGTAATTTTCCATAAGGTGCGGGAGGTGGGTCCAGAACGAACTATCGTTCCCTACTGTTAACTAAAGATCCACAAAGTTTAATTTTCCTACCAACTGCACTAAGTGAGATATCGTCTAAAAAGCAAAAAATCTCAAAAATATCATAGTACAAAGATATCATAGTTTGAACGTCAATAGCTTAGTAACTAATTGCGCTAGAATGTTCTAGTTTTTGTTATTGCTAGTTAGTAGCTCAATTGGTTAGCTTAACATCGACAAGGTTTAATTTTCCTAGCTAGTGCAGTATCTCAGATATCAACTAATAAGTAAAAAATCTCAAAAACAATGATATTAAAGTTTGA
Source organism: Phosphuga atrata (assembly GCA_944588485.1). Taxonomy (NCBI): domain Eukaryota; kingdom Metazoa; phylum Arthropoda; class Insecta; order Coleoptera; family Silphidae; genus Phosphuga; species Phosphuga atrata. The sequence continues at coordinate 31,481,035 of OX155904.1, forward strand.
ACATGAATAATTTAGTAACTAACTAAGCTAGAATCTTCTAGTTTTCACGAAATAGTAGCAAAATTAGTTAAATAAACGTCTTAAAAGTTTAGTTTTCCTACTTAGTGCACTAACTGAGATATCGTCCAAGAAGTAAAAAATCTCAAAAACATTGATATTAAAGTTTGAACATCAATAATTTAGTGACTAACTAAGCTAGAATCTTCTAGTTTTCTTTCTCGTTTTTTTAAATAAACGTCTTAAAAGTTTAGTTTTCCTACCTAGTGCACTAACTGAGAAATCGTCCAAAAAGTAAAAAATCTCAAAAACAAAGATATCTCCATGAAAATATAATTAATATATATAATAAACAGGAGCGGTCCTAATATGGTACCTTGTGGAACCCCCATTTCAACAGATTCAAAACTACTTTTGATTCTGTTATTGATCTTGACACATTGCTTCCTTCCTGTTAAATAACTTTTAATTAACTCCAATGCAATTCCACGTATACCATACTTATTTAACTTGTGTAGTAATATTTTGTGGTTGACAGTATCAAAAGCTTTAGCTAGGTCAAGACAAACCGCAACATTTGGTTGGCTTTTATCAAGACAATCATAAATTTTATTAGTAACATAAGCTAATGCATCTTTTGTACCAGTTCCTCTTATAAAACCAAACTGATTTTGTGATAAAATGTTTTCTTTGTTTAAAAAATTTAAGATCCTTGAGCAAAATTTTCTCAAAAATTTTTGCAAAATTTGAAATTAAAGAAAATGGTCTATAATTAGTTGCAAGCTTTTTATCACCCTGCTTAAATATTGGTACTATTTCCGCTAGTTTAAAGTGTCTTGGACAAAATCTTTCAACTATACTTAGATTAATAATATGAACTAGTATAGGGCAAATATATGGTGACATCAATTTGATCAGATATGTGTGTACATTATCAACACTTCCCGCTTTGTTCTTTAGTTTAGAAATAATCTTGGCTACTTCTTCCACATCAGTTAAATTTATAAATATAGATTCATGTATAAGATTTATCTTACTTGTACGGATATTATCATTACTTTTAATTTTAGAAGCCAAGTTACTTCCAACTTTACAAAAAAAATTATTAAAATAGTCTGCAATATCTTTTTCGTCTCTTATAGTACAATTCGTTAGACTATCTATCATTTCTTCCACCTGCACATTACTTTTTTTGCCTTTACCTATCTTGCCATTTACATAACACCATAGTCTTTTAACATCATTTTTATATGCATCAAGATGACTTTTTTCAAAATTGTTTTTAGCCACTTTTATTACCTTTTTTAATCTAGCATTTTATATTTTGTATTTATTTTTTGCATGTACATTATGTATATCTTTTTTCCAATTTTTGTACAACTTTTCTTTAGTTTTGGTGGAAATAATTATAGCTGGGGTAATCCATGATCTTTTTGCCTTTTTATAAGTTTTTTTAATATGTGTAGATGATTTAATTATATTAATAACTTTGTATATAAATTCATTACAAGCTTCATCAACATCAGTAATATTTAATATCTCTTCCCATTTAGTCTTATCACAAAGTTCAATAAATACAGTTTTGTCTAAACACTCGTACTCCAATATTCTATTAAATATAGGATTCTTATTGATACTTGGTACTAATGGATAATTATCCGTTAAATCATAATTAAGTCTCATAGACTCAATATTTAAATCAGACTTTATATAGGCATTATCTATACATGACTGTTCATTATTAGTTCCAACTCTAGTAACTTTAGTAAAATAAGTAAAACCGTTCTCAAGAAAGTTATTTAAAAACATTTGGCTTTCTACATCATTTTTCCACAGATTAATATTATAGTCACCTATGATTTTATATGGTTTTTAATATTACCAATATTGCACAAGTATCCATACAAAGTATTAATAAAAGTATCTTTTGTGATAGAATGAGATCTATAAACAGCACTAATTAGTAGTGATTCAGTTTGATCAAGTGCGATTTCTGCATTTAAAATTTTTATGTTTTCAACTATCATTTTGTATGTATACAGCAACCCCATCAGCTTTATTCAGTACACTATCATTTGTATAAATTTCATAGCCAGGTATATTATAAAAATGTTTATTTAATATTCTCCAAGTTTCAACGCATACTATTATAATTGGCTTTCTATTCATTTGTTCAATTAGTAGTTGAAGTTTGTTTAAGTTTTCATTCAAGCTACGTATGTTTACATACAGTATTAGTGAATCTTTGTTGTTACATGTATACGTATTAAAATCATTAATATTATCAAAAACACTTTCCTCAATAGCTTGAAATTCTCCAGTCTCAATCAGATCTCTGGTTTCTTCCACTTGCAGTTCCATGTATATGTTCAATAGGATAGTAGGGATAATCTGTTTCCCTAATAGTTTTAGCCAGCATGTACGTCTCACATTTGGATGTACCATCAGCAGAATGTTTGCAGTCTCTCTTCAATCCAAAACTCTTATTAGCAAAAGTGCAATTTGCACAATTTAGTTCTTGTTTATTGTGACAAAATTCATGAAGATGTTTTCCAGAGCAGAATATACAGCAGTATTTACTTTCTTCAGTGCGACATTTCTTTGTAGTGTGTCCATATCTAGTACATTTGTGACACATATTTAAGTTGAAATCATCATGTACTATGCATCTTGTCCAACCAATATATAACTTCCTACTAGTCATAATATATTCATAAGCTTGCTTGTTAATACTTAATATAATAGACCATTTATTTGTGCTCTTATTTTTATATTTATGAATCAAATCAATATCATGTACATCCTGTAAGTTATTTCTTGTATAAATTCCTTTAATCAATTGTTCATTATCCTCAATAAATGCTTCCTCATCTGTGCCTATAACGTTAACCATGGGTTTCTTCATAACCTCAATACTTGCATCCAAATGTGTACTATTATTCTTATTTTATTACTTAACTTAACTTTTCACAGTTAATTATAATTTTATTTTTTAGTACAGTTAATTTTTTTATTTGTTTATCAGTGCATTTAAGTAGTGTTCGTTTGGTTTTTTGGCATACTTGATTTAGGCTTGCTTTATTTTTAGGGTGTATCAATATGTTAGGTGCATTCAGCTTAATTTGTTTCTTTTTTTGGAGAGCTTCAACGATTCAGCTTAATTTGTTTCTTTTTCTGGAGAGCTTCAACAAGATATAGGATTATTAGTAGTATTTACCTTGTTAGATTGCAACTGTTCCAAGAGAATCTGTTTATTTTTATTCAATTCAGCAATAAGACTTTTTTGTACACTAATAGTCTCTTCCATATCTTATGCCATTTTGTGGTTTTTCGTACAGATTCAATTGTGCTCAAAATCATGTCACATTTATCTACCATCTGTTATCGCCCATCAAAAGATTGTAGTCAATAACACATTTGGGTTTAAGAATTTCTTGCTGAGTTTTGCGGTTTATTTTTCCCGTATTTTGCATCTCTGCGCTATGTAATGTTGTAAGCATCCAAACCTCTCCTATGTCGTACCATTTTAATGCGAGTATACTATCAGAACTTTTATACGCAACTTCCCCTTTTGCCAACTTTCTAGTCAGTTTTGGTAAGCCTTTTCTATTTTTCCTGCATGTTCCACAAGCACCTGTTTTGTTTTTGTGTAGGTATAAAATAGAGGCTAGAATACCAGTTATCAACATATAAATTATAGCCTTTTCCAAGATATGGGTCCAAAAGTTTTAAAGCAATACTTCCGGACAGTCCAATTTCTCTATTGCAGCGTGTATGCGCCTGTATATATTATTTATTATTATATCCAGAACAAATCTCGTTTTACAATCAAATAGAACAAATGATTTTATTCCAAATCTACTTCGTTTAGTTGGTATGTACTGCTTGAAGACCAAGTGACCTTTGTATAAAAAAGACTTTCATCAATACATACATTCGTGTATGGGAAAAAATTATTTTTGAAAGCTGTAATTGGTTTTTGTAGAACAATAACTATTTTCACTAAGTGTAAGCGATTATTTATGTAACGTTATGTTTACGATTATGTTTATGTTATTGAAATGCGATAAACGATACAGTAGCAGATATCTATCCCTTGGCATAATATGTGATAATGATTTAGTTTGTATAAGTTTGTCGGTCGACCAATATTGGCTAATGCTAGATTTTTTTACATGAGCCATAAGAATAGTGCCTGCTAAAAAGCAGTACATCTTACTAATATTTGTATCTTTCTTTTGTAATTATGGAAACGAGAGTTATTTTTTTTCACTGACTGCATTATGTACGTGTAATATTTTTTGTGATATTTGTAAAATAATTCAAAACAATCTAAAACTCTTGAAGGGTCTAAATCTAAAACCTTCTACATTTCCAGATCGACTTTCGTCAAAGTAGTGGTGCTTCGGATTAAGATCTTTGTCCGCCCATACTATTTCATTTAATATGTCTTCTTCTTCGTCCTCGCTTTCCGAGTCTAGAATTGGAAGAACTCTACGTTTACTGACGTTAATTACTTCAGAGGTAGTCCAATCTTCTGAATACCACCAGTCCATGGGAGGAAATAGCAATAAATTTGTTTCAGATTCATTTTCTGAATCAAAACCTTCAAAAGCAAAATCCTCATCTTCGCTATCACTTCTTGTGACAATCTCAGAACATTGTTCTCTATTTTGATTCATTATAAATTATATTGAGAAATAATTTAATTAATAATTAGGTATATAAAATATAACAATTAATATTTAATGGTTGCTGGGTTATAGCAGTTTTGATTTCACTTGGACAACTAAACAATCAAAAGTGTGAATGGAGTGTGGAAGGGAGAGGGCTTCCCCCAGGAGTGGAAAGAGGGGATAATATGCCCCATATATAAGAAAGGAGAAAGGGAAACAGCAAGCAATTACAGGGGGATCACCATGCTCAATACAGCATATAAGATATATGCAATGATTGTAGAAGAGAGATTGACGAAGGAATTGAAGGAGCGAGGTGTGATACCAGACGGACAGGCGGGATTTAGGAAAGGGAGAGGGACCATGGATAATGTATACATCTTGAATCACATAGTAGGGAATGAGATAAAAAAGAAGGGCGGCAGGATGTATGCATTATTTGTGGACCTGAAGGCGGCCTTTGATAATGTAGCAAGAGAGGCACTGTGGGAATGCCTGAGAAAGAAGAGGATAAAGGAACATCTGATAGCAAAATTAGAAGAGATTTATGAAGAAACAATAAGTAGAGTGAGAGTTGGGGAAAGGGTGAGCGAAGGTTTTAATACGCATAAGGGAGTGAGACAAGGATGCCCACTAAGCCCCAGCCTGTTTGCAGCATTTATTGGAGACATAGAGGAGATGTTCAGCAAGGCGCAGACGGGTGGGGTCGTGGTGGGCAAAGAAAAAGTGTGGTCCCTAGCCTACGCGGATGATTTGGTGGTGCTAGCGAGAGACGAGAAAGGGATGAAAGAAATGATAAGAAACATGGAGAAATATATGAGGAGGAAAAAGCTGACAGTGAATGTGGAGAAGTCCAAGATGATGGTGTTTAGAAAAGGGGGTGGCAGGAGAAGAGTAATTGAGTGGAGATGGGAGAAGGAGAAAATTGAAGAAGTAAACGAATTTAAATACCTAGGGTACGTGTTTAATGAGAGAAATACTGAAACAGCACACGTGAGAGAGTTAGTAAAGAAAGCCAATAAAATACTAGGAGTGGTATGGGGAATAGGAGAGAGAAAACTTGGACACGACTATAGAAGGAGGGTGATGATGTTTGATAGCCTGGTGAAAAGTGTGATGATGTATGGAGCGCAAATATGGGGGTGGAGAGAGCAAGAAGGACTGGAAAGGGTGCAAGAAAAATATTTGAAATGGGTGCTAGGACTAGGTAGAGAGACCCCGGGGTATATAGTGATGGAGGAAACAAAGAGAGATGGAATAAGAATAGAAGCAGGAAAGAGAGCAATAAGTTTTGAGGAGAGGGTGATAGAGAGAGGAGAGTGCAGAATTCTGCAAGAGTGCCTCAAAGAAAAAAGAAAAGAAATAGGAAAGGGGGTGTGGAAAGAGAGGGAAGCATATCTAGAAAGAAACGGGTATGCAGGAGCGGAGATAGAAAGAATGCGAGAGAGAGGTAGAGTAATGACAGAGGAATTGGTCCAGAGAGATAGAGATGTGCAAAGGCAAGAAAGGAGAGCAAGAATTAGGGAGTCTAGGTACAACGGGAAATATGAAAAAATAATAACGGAAGAACTGCCAAAGTACCTAGGAAGAGAAAGTAGAAAAGAGAGAGTGACAATAGCAAGATTCAGATGTGGAAATGAAGAGAGAGATAATAAATTTTGGATGGAGGATAGGAATAGAGTATGCAGGATGTGTGGAGAAAACAAGGAGACAATAGAACACTGGCTGAACGAATGTTCAGAAATGAGAGAAAGGGACGAGGGTAGAGAAGAGGTTTTAAACGAGGATGGAAGAGGGATAGATTGGATGAAGAAAGTTGAGGAGAGAAGAAGAGCAATATGTGGAGAGGGAAGCCGACAATCCACCCAACAACGGAATTCATCACTATAAGAAACAATATCGGTCCCAGAACAGATCCATGGGGGAACTACAGAAAATGATCTCAAGAGCTGAATTGGAATAGCAAGTTTAGGTTTTTAGTGATTTATTTAGTTTTATTAGCATACGTTTCTTTTTGATTTATATACTATATTAGTTTTATTTATAAATGTATTGTTTTATGTATAAAATTTTGGAATCCATTTATAAACCTGTAGAGGTAATAAATATACATAAGTAGTAGTAAGTAGTAACAATCAAAAGTGCATTAGAGCGCTGTCGAATTTCAACGCCCACTAAGCGCATAAAGGCGTCCGCCGCACATGATACACTGGGCGACTTAAGACGCTCGGCGCACGTAGGCGGGTGATGTTAGCCGCCGCATATATGCGCCCGCCGCAGCAAAAGGGTTAAAAGACAATTTAATATGCTTTAATATAAGTTTAAATTTATTAAAAATCATTTTGGTTTTTGGAGTTTAACCCTTTCACTGCAAATTACTTTTTCGAACTGATGTGATTGTTTACTCAATATTCTGAACATTACATTATAGCCTGTGCGGAATACTTTTATAACTTAAAATATTGCAAATATTGCCAAATTTTCAAAAACCAAAATCTCTATTCGAACCAAGTTTTGTTTTTTTGTTGAATTGAGTGGACAAACTTTGCAAAATTCTTTTGTTTTGTGTCAAAATTGGACAAAAACGTCAAAATAATTTGCAAAAATTGCCAAATTTTCTAAAATCAAATCTCTATTCGAAGCAAATTTGGTTTTTTTGTTGATTTGAGTGGACACACTTTGCAAAATTCTGTTGTTTTATGTCAAAATTGAACGAAAACGACAAAATAATTTGCAAAAATTGCCAAATTTTCAAAAACCAAAATCTCTATTCGAAGCAAATTTTGTTTTTTTGTTGATTTGAGAGCACACTTTGCAAAATTCTGTTGTCAAAATTGAACGAAAACGACAAAATAATTTGCAAAAATTGCTAAATTTTCAAAAACCAAAATCTCTATTCGAAGCAAATTTTGTTTTTTTGTTAATTTGAGTGGACACACTTTGCAAAATTCTTCTGTTTTATGTCAAAATTGAACGAAAACGACAAAATAATTTACAAAAATTGGCAAATTTTCAAAAACCAAAATCTCTATTTGAAGCAAATTTTGTTTTTTTTTTGTTGATTTGAGTGGACAAACTTTGCAAAATTCATTTGTTTTATGACAAAATTGGACGAGTGTCAAAATAATTGGCAAATATTGCCAAATTTTAAAAATCCAAAATCTTTATATGAAACAAAATTTGTTTCATTTTTGTTAATTTGCATAGACAAACCTTGCAAAATTCTTTTGTTTTGTGTCAAAATTGAACTATATAGTTGAACTATAATGTTGAACGTTGAAAATGTTGAACTGTATAATTGAATTATTTAGTTTCAACTACGAGAAGAGATTTTTTCACCTGGAATCCACATTTCATATTCAAATTCACATTGAAACAACTTCATGTTGTGACAACTTCATGTTGAAACCACTTCCTGTTGCGACAACTTCATATTGAAACTACTTCATGTTGCAACAACTTCAGGTTGCGGCTTCGTATTGTGACAACTTCAAGTTGCAACAACTTCATTTTGAACTTGAATTAGACTACTAAATTATAATAATTAAGTGGACCATGGAAATCACAATCTAATTCATCTAGTCCAATTCAGTAAGCATTGTAGAGAATTCATTAAATTAACTACATTTTAATCTAGTAGACTATGTATGTATGTAGTAGACTACATAGACAAGACTAGATAAAGACAAGAAGGAGACAAGACTAGACAAGATTGGATAAGACTAGACAAGAATGGACACGATTGGACTAGACTAGACTAGACAAGACTAGACAAGATTAAGACATAAAAAAAGACTAGACATAAAAAAAATTAAAAAATAAATATATGGCTATCCGCATAGTTAACAATAATTTTTTGGGATTTTGTGAAATAATCATCTTTCCAGCGATAAGACCCTAGGTGCAGGGGTGAGTCCCGAATCTTTCACCCAGCAAGGCTCCATACTGAGAGTGTATTTATTTATTAATCTATTATGTTTAAAAAAGGCACAATTAATTCATGAAGTCTCTAGACAGCTATAGCAGTCCATAGCATCTGACCACTGAATCAATTGGACTACTATAACAGTCCATAGCACCTGGGCGTCAAATCAATTGAACTGCTATAGCAGTCCATAGCAGCGAAAGGGTTAACATAGTGAAATTAACTCATGAAACAAATTAACTTTTTTTTTATTACTAAAAACTAAAGAAATTTATTATTATCTAAATTGATACTTAATTTTTAATAATGGATATGACCCCCTCTTGCCCTAATAACATCTCTCATAGGTATAGATCTAATCCAGTTGACTATTGTTTCTTGTGGGATGTTAAGCCACTCTTCATCTACTGCAACAATAATCTCTGGGATTGAGGTTCGAATTGTTTGTTTAAGTTCATCTCATAAATATAATTTCTAGGGATTCCAAGATGTTTAATTTAAATCCTTTCTTTTCTAAATGTAATATTGACGGTATAAAGTTGCCGGTGTGGTCTTTGTCTTTCAGGTGATTGCAAAATGTAGAATCGTTTTTTCCCTGTTCAAAACATTTTCTATGTTCCGATATTCTTGTGGAGAAATTCCTTCCGGTTTGACCCACGTAGACACCATTGCAGTCATTGCATTTTAGTTTGTATACTCCTGATTTTGAGTTGATGTCTGTTTTTTCTTTAACATTTCTAAGGAGAAGACCTAGGGTATTATCCGTCTGGAAAAAGATCTTAAAATCAATTATCCGGTGGGACATCTTAAAAACAATTATCCGGTGGGACACTGGGAAAGAGATTAACTACATCGAGTGATGCCAGTTTGTCGGTGTTATTCAATGTAATGTTTGAGATTTTCTCTATGAGATCGGATGTGTTTGTTACAGAGTGATTGGGCTTAAAATTCGTTAAATTTTTTATTTTTTTTTGATAGTATTTATGCAATCTGTTTCGTGCGAACATTCAGCATAAGGTTAGGAATTTATCAGTTGACTTGAAGGGCAGTCAGTCCAGCGACGTGCGCCCTTCATGTATAATATTCCCTATAAATCTCTAGGGGACTTTCTTTTTAGCCTTTTGAATGTTGAATTATCATTAATTAAGTGTGTAGCCAGTATGTTTGGATGATTATCAAGTCTGTTCCTGTACGACTTCATTGAGTGTTTAATCTCTTCTTGAACTGTTGTGATTTCAAGGTCATGGTGTAACTGTTATCAATATTGTTATTGTAACAATTATCCTCAGAATTTTGGACTGAAACCTCTGTAATATTTCCAAGTTTGAATTGGAGGCTGTGCCCCAGAGTTGAACTCCGTAAGTCCAGATTGGTTTAAGAATACATTTGTATAACAGCAGTTTGTTTGCCAGTGACAACTGTGATTTTTTGCCGAGCAACCAGTACAGTTTCCTTAGTTGGATCCCTAGTGCTTTTCGTTTTGTGAATATATGTTTTTTCCATGTAAGACGACGATCCAAATAGAGTCCAAGGTATCTGACATCGTTCGCTTGGGGAATCAGTACTCTATTGAGCGACACAGAGGGGCATGTTGCGCGTCGCGTCGTAAAGGTCTCCTGAACCGACTTAGTCTCGTTTGCTTTTATCCGCCAGGTAGTTAGCCATTCCGTGATGTTGTCTAAGGAGCGTTGAAGCATTATACTTGCTTGTGCCGGTTCGTCATGGACAGCTAATGCTGCTGTGTCATCAGCGAAAGTGCCGATCACGACTCCGTCTGTCATGGGTAGGTCTGAGGTAAAAATCAGATAGGGGATCGGACCAAGCACGCTTCCCTGTGGGGCTACTGCGTGAACCCTGTGAAGTTTGGTTATGTCTTCTCCTTGCTTAACATAGAAAAATCTGTCGGCAAGATATGACTTTAAGAATATGTAATAGTTTGTTGGGAGTTGTTTTTTTATTTTGTACAATAAATTGCCCTCATGCCAGACTCTGTCAAAGGCCTGCGAAATGTCGAGAAATGCCGCGCAACAATATTTTTTGTTTTCAAAAGCTTTATGTATTTCTTCTACTAGCCTATGCACTTGCTCTATGGTGCCATGATTTTTTTTAAAGCCAAATTGGTGGTTAGGTATGATCTGATTTTCTGCAATTACTGCGTTTAATCGCTTTAAAAAAAGTACTTCCATAACCTTTGAAAAAATGGGTAGTAGGCTGATCGGTCTGTAGGAGGACATATCTTGTGGAATTTTACCGGGTTTGAGGATCATTTTTATTTGAGCAACCTTCCATTGGGGTGGGAAGATGCCTCTGATTAGTATGCAATTAAGCAGGTGTGTCAAAAAATATACTGCTATTTCAGGTATTTCACGAAGTATTTTTGCAGTAATTAGATCATATCCTGGGGCTTTATTTTGATTCATGTTTCTAATAGCTTCCATGACCTCGCGTATCTTGATCCTTTCAATTGGCAGGTCGAGTTGGTAGGGTTCATTAAGGGAGTTGATGATGAGTCGTTCACTGTCCGTTTCCGACGCATTCTGGGCAGTGTTTGGTACGAAGACATTAACAAGATGAGAAGCAAAGGCTTCCCCTTTCTCTGGGTCACTTTTTGCCCAGGAACCGTCCTTCCTGCGTATCGACGGATTAGAGGCAATGGGTCTTTTGAGTCTTTGGGTTGCTTTCCAAAGGGAATAGTCACTAGCAGCAGCGTAAGTAGTCACCTGCGAAATCTAGATGCTAAGATTACGCAGGTAGTTCTGTACATTTTCATTTCTTTCAGTTTGTAGTAGTTTCTTAAGTTTAGCCGTTAGGTAGTTCAGCCGTGTTTTGTCCCCTGGGAATCTAGTAGTTTGCCACAATTTACGAGCCTGTCTTTTTTCGGCTACTAGTTCACGGATGGGCTTAATTTCGCAGTCTAGTTTCGTGTATTTATTGACAGCAGGAGTGATATCCCAAGCAGCATTCTGGACACACTCTTTGAAATGTTCGACCGCTGTCATAATGTCCTCTTCGTTAAATTGAGAAAGGATTTACATAGATATTTACTTATTTTACCGCATGGTGTCCGATTAGACCCATATGTTCATATATCAATGCACCATGCGGTAAAATAAGTAAATATCTATGTAAATCCTTTCTCAATTTAACGAATTTTAAACCCAATCACTCCGTAACAAACACATCCGATCTCATAGAGAAAATCTCAAACATTACATTGAATAACAACGACAAACTGGCATCACTCGATGTAGTTAATTTCTTTCCCAGTGTCCCACCGGATAATTGTTTACCAATAATTAATAAAATCCTAAAAATGAATAACATTCCTAGCACTCACAGAAATGAATACTTACAATTGTTTGAATTATGCATATCCCAAAACTATTTCTGTTTTAATTCTGAGTTTTACGAACAAACTTCCGGACTAGAGATGGGATCTAATATGTCACCTCTGTTAGCAGACATTTTTATGGACCATTTAGAAAACCCCTTCTTAAAATCAGATCACTCCAAATTTATTAAATACTGTAACAGATATGTCGATGACATCCTAATTTGCTGGACTGGCACTGTCAGACAACTCAACACCTTTTTAAAATACATCAATTCCGCGCATAATTCGATTCAGTTCACCTTAGAACTAGAGAAAAATAAACAGATAAATTTCTTAGATCTAACTATTACCAACATGAATAACAAACACGATTTCAGCATTTATCGCAAGCCCACACATACTGATACCATAATCACCTTCTCGTCACTACATCCCACATCACATAAATTCTCAGCCTTTTACTCTATGATTCACAGATTACTCAATGTACCATTATCAGAGAAAAATTACAAGACAGAGTTACAAACCATAAAATACATCGCCAGAAAAAACGGTTTCAAGCCCAACATTATCGACAATAAATTAAAAAAGTCAAATTAAAAACCACTCTCAAAACACCCACTCTCTGAGAAAACAAGATTTACAAAACTATCCCATATTACGGTACCATATCGGAAAAAATAGCGAAAATATTAAACTCGATTTTAAGATCTCTTTCAAGACGGATAATACCCTAGGTCTTCTCCTTAGAAATGTTAAAGAAAAAACAGACATCAACTCAAAATCAGGAGTATACAAACTAAAATGCAATGACTGCAATGGTGTCTATGTGGGTAAAACCGGAAGGAATTTCTCCACAAGAATATCGGAACATAGAAAATGTTTTGAACAGGGAAAAAACGATTCTACATTTTCCAATCACCTGAAAGACGAAGACCACACCATCAACTTTATACCTTCAATATTACATTTAGAAAAGAAAGGATTTAAATTAAACATCTTGGAATCCCTAGAAATTTACAAATCCATAATAAACCCCGAAGAGGATTTACTCAATGATCAACAAGATTTATATTTCCCCCCAATAGCGAGACATTGCCATTAAGAACTGTACCTTCACCCCCACTTGCATATTCTAACTGTCATTCATATATATATATAGTTTGTATTTTGCTGTATCACTATGATCTGAAGATGCTATGATAATATCGAAACTACAGTCATCACTAATAAATTATATGTGAAAAGTGTACAAGTATTTTTTCTCAAACATTACATTAACAAACTATATTTAAAAAAAAATCTGACTGATAACAAATGTAGTATTTCCGCTTCTTATGAAGTACTGTTGGAGATTGTCAAAGCGAAGAAACATTTTAGTTATGGAGAGCTTATTAAAAATTGTGCAATCAAAATGGACAAGCAATTCAATGAAACAAAAATTGCTGAAAAATTCGAAACAGTCTCGGTGTCACAAATAATTGCAAGACGGGTGGACCATATTAATCAACATGTATTTAAAAAACTGCATCGCACGGTTGAAATATGTAAATATTTTTGACTATGCCTTAATGAAAGCACTGATCTGTCTGACATTAGTCAGCTTGTAATTTTTATCCGAACTATTCAAAATAACTTCAGTGTAGCAGAGGAGATGCTTTATCTAATTCTTTTCCATGGTACAACCAAGGGTATTTTTGAATCAGTAAAAAAACTTCTACGTTGGTGTCTCCCATAGGTGTCAGACCTTGGGGGATTCGATAAATGTTCATGTATTCACTGATGGAGCCAGAGCTGTGCTAGGAACTGAAATTGGATTTGCAGGACTCTTGAAACAAAACAAAATCTCTCCTGTGGTACACTCTAAAACTCTCCTGTGGTACACTGTATTGTTCACCAAGAGGCCCTATGTGGAAAATTCTTTCTTCAAATGAATGTTATGAAAGTGGTTGTTAAAATAACTAACATTATTACAGGGGGTAATCATGCTTGTAGTCACAGAAAGTTTCGTGACTTTTTACGTGATTACGTGACGGAAGTAGATGCTATATATGGGGACATGTTACTTCATACCGATATCCGTTGGTTAAGAGCTGGAACCTGTTTGCAACGATTTCTATTTTCCTTAAAGATGAAGTCAAGTCCAACACTATGGAACTGGAAAATCAAATGATAGATGCACAATTTTTAGCAGACCTTAATGAATTGAATATGAAGTTACAAGGAAAACAGCGAATATTGCCAACTTATTTGGACACATAAATGGATTTAAGAATAAAATTAAGCTTTTCAAGTCTTCACTAGGAAAAATGATTTGAATTACATTTTTTCCAAGTTGTAAAGGATTTTGAAGAAGTTTCAAATTTATCTCACAGAAAATGCATTGATATAATTGCAGAAGAATTGGAAAAGCGATTTAGCGACTTCAAAAAAATCGAAAGAGAAATTTTTGTTTTTACTCAGCCTCTTGCAATTTCAGTTGAAAATGTAGGCATTCAACTGGAATTGTGTGATTTGCAATCAGATTTTTTCCAAGGAAGAACTGAAACTGGATGGGACTTTTTGAAGTTGCTGCCAGAAGAACGATACCCCAACTTGCGAAACTTAGGGCTAACACTGGGCTCAATGCTGGGAAGGACTTATCTTTGCACAAGCAGCTTTTCCAACATGAAATTTATAAGGTCAAAATGTAGATGTTTTCTCTCTGGTAAGTTGCCTGGTAACTTACTCAGTTGCTTTATTTATCAAAGAGAAATAGTAATGTTAATATTGATGCATTAGTTAGTGAAAACTTACAACCTCAAATTTCCCACTATTTTTTTTTTAATTATTCTATATTTTTTGAACAAATTAAAATAATAATGCAAACGCGTTCTTTCTTTGTATACCATACCTATTAAAACTCACTGATAAAGTTGCATACGAAGTATTCAGGTAATGGTCCTCCAACCCGCTTTTATTTTAAAGCTGCCTTTGGGGCACTTACAGTTGGACAGCCCTCATATAACTCATTATCATTCCTGGTTCGAACGGCATCTGCACACTACCTGTTCGTTTTTCTCTTTCAAGGTCCCATATAGCAGTCAAATATGGTGTGGTGTACCGAATCTATTTCGCCACAATATTCGCAAAGGTTGTCCGCGGCGGCTCGCATTTGATGCAGGTAGTCACGGAAGCAGCCGCGACCTGAGAGGAATTGTGTTCGATGATAGTTTGTCGCACCGTGCTTCCTGTTCAGCCATGTCGAGATGTCTGGTATGCCCAGATGTGTCTAATGGCTTTTGTTCGACGCCCGCCATCTTCTTTTCCATTCCTTCAGAAGGTTTTTTTTTGGCCGTTCTTCTTGCTTGCCTGTTATTACCAGTTACGTACAATTCAGCTCTCTCTTTTACTAAGAGGTCTATGGGAGGTATGCTCGCGATTACAAGGGCGGCTTCTCCGGATATAGTTTTATATGCGTTACATACAATAATAGCGGTCTTTCTTTGTACTGATGTTAGCTTCTTTACATTCCTTTCCACATCCATGCTTTTAGCCCACGTTTTGTCCAGCGCTGAGGCTACCTTCATATCCTTGGCTGCTGCCTTCGTGAGGTGTGGGACGAAGGAAAGTCTTTTATCTACTACAAGGACTCCAAGGTATGTGATTTCATCCTTTGGGACTATGTGGGTCTCTTGTATTTGGAAATTTTTTGGCTTTTATCTCATAAGCCCAGTAAGTAACACAACGTCGGACTTTTTCCGGTGCAAGTGTTAAGTTATTGTTTGTCATCCACGCTGTATTGTGCAGTTGGCCCCTTGCATTATAGTAGTTTCCGTTCTAACTGAGACTATGATAAGGTGACCACACGTCCCGAATTTGGCGGGACTGTACCGCTTTTTGGAGGCCTGTCCCGCGTCCCGCCGATTTTAAAAAATGTCCCGCTTTTTAGAAAACATCTGCATTTCTTATTTTAAATGTACTGTAATATGTAATATAAAATTTTTCCACATATTCCCATAAAATCTCCTTGTTTAATGTCTACCAATGAAATTTTTTAATATCCTCCAAATGAACTGTCCATTCTTCAAGATATTCCAAACAGATATTATAAAAATATCTAACTTCTTTCAGAAAACTCCGTTGTTTAATGGCATCTTGTTCTGAAATTTTAATTTGGTGACATTAAAAAGGAGATTTTATGGGAATACGTGTAAAAATCTTTCGAATATATTAATGTGGTGTTATTGGTAAAAAGATACGTTACTGATGAAAAAATTAAATGTTACTGGTCTGCAAATGTGAAAACAGACCAAAAATGGACGAAGGTTAAACGAGGTTTCATTTTAAACAGAATAATATTCCTTATCAAAATATTTTGAAAATTGATGAAATGCTATCACCAAAGGAATCAATGGAAAACTTCATGAAAAACCAACTCGAACCGGATATTGGCGTAAAATGAGCTGTGAAACTAGGTATGAAAACGTACCTCTTGGAACTCATCAATGCAAATGAAAAAATGAGTCATGAAAAATAAAAATAAATTACGTAACTATGAAGAAGGAAAAGTATACATTAATGATGATATGTCAAGAAAAGAAAGAGAGATACAAGGAAAAATTAGGAAAGCTGCCCAAGAAGAAGGGGAAGAAAACTAAAATAGGTTACCAGAAAGTATTTATTGATGATCAAGAATGGAAATGGTGTGAAGATGAAGAAAGGCTAGTAGTAGTAAAGAAGGCAGAAGGTAATACTCTTAAAACAGAAATCAACGATAAGGGAAATACGGCAACGACACGTCATGTAAATGGTTTACGAAAAACAAAAAATGGAAAAGAAAAATAACTAATTGAGGAATTTAAAGAAAGAGATATAAATATCTTAGCAATTACAGAAACTAAAGATAAGGGAAAAAAGGTCACAGAGCTAGAGGAAGGCCATATGATGATCCTAAGCGGCGTCACATATGAAGCTAGAGCAAAAGGAGGAGTTGGGTGTATAATACACAAAAATGTAATCAAGTACTTTAAAAAAATGGGAATGCATCTGGAAGAATAATGAAAATTGAATTAGAAATAGAAAGAAACAGCAGATTACATCTGGTAATTCTGTATGGCCCAAATGATAATGATAAAGCAGAAACTAAAGACAAATTTTGGGAAGAAGCATCAGAAATAGTGGAAAATTGCAACGGAAAAATTGTGGTGCTAGGAGACTTAAACGGTAGAGTCGGCATAAAAGATGAAAGGACAAGTGATGTAATAGGACAGTTTGGAGAAAAAACCAGAAACAACAATGGACACAGAATTATTGATTTCGGTGTACAAAATAACCTATTAGTAATCAACTAATTCTTTAAACACAAAGACGCCCATAAATACACAAGAGAGGTCCCAAGCAGAGGGGAAAAATCCAGATAGGGAAAAATCCAATAGACTATGTACTCATAAATAGGAACTCTAGGCGGGAAATAAGGGATGTTAGAGTTATAAGAGGATCCGAGATAAATAGTGACCATTATCTACTAAAAGCGAAAACGACAATAAGCTGCCAGAGAGCGGGAAATAATAAGAGCAAAATAGAACTGCGAAACAACAATAGTAAGGAGACGATAAAAAATTACAGACTAATGATAAGAGAAGTGACGAACAAGTATACAAAGAAAGTTGAGGAAATGTTAGATGAGACAAGAACTAATAAATATTGTAATGTGGAGGAAGCATGGGAAACATTCAGAAACACCCTAATTAGCGCAGCAAAAGAAACATGTGGAACCACGAAAATAAATAGAAACAAAAAGCAAACGGCTGGGTGGAACGACAATGTTAAAAAGGAAGTTAAACTAAAGAAAGAGAAGAGACAGAGTCAAATAGATAGTATTAGAAGCAAAAAGAGAAACCTGGGAGGAGTTTGGACGAAAAATCGAAGCTGACTTTCATACAAACCTAAAGCTATTTTACAAAACTCTGAAAAACATAAGATCTGGGAAGAAGAATGAAGTAATTAAGCAAATTAAGGATGAACATGAAGCAATATTAACAGAGGAAGAAGACATAATAGAAAGATGGAGAAGATACTTTGATCTGCTGAACAAAGAAAGTTCAGCAGGACCCAACTAATCCGCAGAATTCTACGATACACCCACTTCTCAAAGGCGTTGATCTTCTTCGAGGATGCTTCTGTTAAGGTCCATGCCTCCATACGATAAAGCAAAACCGAAAATACATAGCATTTCACAATACGTATTTTTAACTTCAGGCTAAGATTGTGACTGCACAGTACGGATCTCATACGTATAAAAGCTACAAGTTGCAAGTGCAATTCTTGTTTTTATTTCCGCCGAGTGGTACTATTTCTCGTTCATCTTGCATCCTAGATATGTGATGTGCTGTACTCTTTCAATGGCTGTGTTGTGTGCGTACAGACCAGTATCTTGTGGATTTTCCACTTTGCTTATCACCATGTACTTCGTCTTGCTTGCATTGAGTTTGAGACAATATTCTTCAGCAGCTTTAGCTATTCTGCTTAGTAAACTCAGCAGTCCTTGCGATCAGCAAGGTGTCGTCTGCGTAACGGATGTTGTTTATTGTTTCGCCGTTTACAATAATGCCTTCTTCCATTTCGTGCAGGGTATCTTTAAATAGTTCTTCTGAATATAAAATACGTTGCATCTGCTGAACAAAGAAAGTATTGTGGACAGAACCGAAAGAACCTACAACATAGAAGAAACAGAACAACAAAGAGAGCATATGCAATTAGAAGAGGTAAAGAATACCATACATAGACTCAAAAGAGGAAAGGCTGCTGGACATGATAATATAACAGGAGAAATGCTGAAAAATATGGGCGAAAAAGGAGTCCAGCTATTATCAAAAATATGCAATATGGCTTGGGAGGAAGGCAGAGTACCAAAAGACTGGGAGATAGGGGTCATTGTGCCAATATACTAGAAAGGAGACAGAAGAGACTGTAACAACTACCGAGGAATCACCCTGCTAAGCATAGCATCGAAAGTGTACGAGAGAATATTAGAAACAAAACTGAATCGGGAACTAGAGCCACAGCTCAAAGAGTCACAAAGTGGTTTACGGAAAGGCAGGAGTATACAGGATCATATATTTACGATTAAACAGATGATGGAAAGAATAAGCAATACAGACGAAATATATCAAGCATTCCTTGACCTGGAAAAGGCATTCGACAGAATATCAAGATCAATTATAGAAGAAACCCTGATCAAAAGGAAAATTAACATAAAACTAATAAGATCAATAATGGGCATGTACAAAAATAGTAGAAATATTGTTAAAACAGACAACATGCAATCACGCGAGTTTACGGTAAACGAGGGTGTACGGCAAGGAGGCGTTTTGAGTCCAACTTTATTCAACCTAGTTATGGACGAAGTAATGAAAGAAACGAGGAAAAGAACGTCTTCATTTAGTGTGGGGTATAGAAACCTAGAACCAATCCGTATAAGGGAATGTGCGTTCGCCGATGACCTTGTAATATTCGCGAGAAATGAAGTTGAATTGAGGAGAAACTTGGAGATATGGAATGAAAAACTAGCAGAGAAGAACCTCAAGATAAACGAAGAGAAAACCAAAATCATGGTTAGTGGGAAACCAGATACAAATGTAAACATTGAGTTAAATGTAAAGGTAATAGAACCTTACCATTAGAAGTTGACACCTTTAAATATCTGGGAGTACGTCTAGATAGCAAGGGACACCATGAAATGGAAATTAATGACAGAATAGAGAGTTCAGCAAGGGTGTACCATAGCCTCAGAAATAGTTTCCTGGGAAAGAAAGAAGTTTCACTAAAAGCAAAAATGAGTATATACAGAGCTGTATTCGTTCCTATACTAACATTTGGCTGCGAAAGCTGGGTGTTAACAAATAAATTAAAGAGCAAGATCCAAAGTATAGAGATGAAATACCTAAGAAGAGTCTTAGGAGTCACAAGACAAGATCGCATAAGAAATGACACCATCAGATAACAGTTAAAGGTGCAACCAGTAGCAAAGCGAATCGAGAACTGCCAACTGAGATGGTATGGACACCTCAAGCGAATGGAGGACAAAATACCAGTCAAGAGAGTATGGGAAGCTAAAGGTCAAAAAAAGAAAAGGAAGACCAAAGACAACATGGAATCGAAACATAGAGAAAATAGTAGAGGACAGAGGACTCACAATGGTTCAAGCATCAATTATGGCAAAAGGAAAAAGGGAGTGGAAAAAGTTCATATATAGCGAAAGAAATGTGTGAATATAATCATGTATTGTAAAGATTAAATGTAAGAATTAGGATATGAAATGTAACACCTTACACCTTAGGGTACACTAGATTACTGATTATAAATATATATATATATATATATATATATATATATATATATATATATATATATATATATATATATATATATATATATGTATTAAGCGTAAAAATAATTTGACCAATTCATGTGATAAATTTCACGACATTTTAATAAATAATCCGAGTATTCACTCTTATCAAAAATTTGACCGTGAAAGAAAATCAAATTTTTTGAAAGAAAAAACTTAAATTAATTAAAAATCATAATGTTGAAATTATGGTTTTTGACAAATATTTTTATAGTTACCAATAATTAATAATAAATAAATTTTTGTATATTTATAAACAAGTATACGAATAATAGTAGTTTATGATGCTAGTGTGTGGAGAAGGGCTTTTGTGCATGAGTGCATCATATCACTAACACTTCTAATAAACGTCAGAAAATTTCGTCAGAGGGAAGTTATTGCCATAGTAACAACAAATAGAAATCGTTTAGAAAAGAATGTAAATAATAATGCCACACAATACATGTAGTTTTTGTCACCGACAAAAACATTCAAACACCGAAAAAGCATTCAAAATTTACATAACATATATGGGGGGAAGAAATAGACTATCATACATTTTCTGTGAAGACTTAGCACTGAGAAAAGAAATAGTTGTAACCAATTAAGACCTCTCTGCAGATTATGTAATGACTAGGAAGATTTTAACTTTAATTTCAATAAAATAAGAAATTACCTGACAAATGTGTACATTAAGGACTTCTTCGTGGACTAAGTCATAAAGAGGCAGAAATAGACTCTCATACACTGCCAGTATGAAGTACTTCCACAAGAAATCTGTAAGCAATTTAAAGAGCCTTCTACACAGGCTAAGGAATAAACAACATTAGACACTCATACACTCCCTCTGTGTAGAAGTTATACACAGGAGGGAATATCCTTAATAAACTCCCGAAGATAACGCATAGGTTTCTGGGCCTATGAAATGAAAGATGTGGGCAAAATACAATAGCCATTTGGCCGCAGAGTTTGAATGATACTTAATAACCCGCAATCCACAATGGCAGAAAAAAGAAGTATAAAACAAAGAAATTACAAGTAGGTTGTAGAAACATGCAGAGGGTGGAAATAGTAAAATGTGCTTTTGCCGACGACCTGATGATCTATTCAAGAAAACGAAAAGGATCTAGAAATGAATTTAGACATTTGGACAATTTACAGATTTGGTTCCAACATAAATTTCACCTCCATCTTCATTAAAATCACTATTCACAATTACTAGGAATTTCTGGAAACCATCCTGGTTCATATTTTCCAGATCTCCAAAAGCCCTTTTTTACTTTATAAAGTCCAATAGAAAAGAGCTCCTCCGCATAATACAGAATAATCTTGATAATTCGACACATATGGGACCAGACAACCGCCGGATTATCAGAAAAATTCGGATTATCAGGATTAAAACAAAACAATAACAATTTTACATATTTTATGTACAATTGTATTTCAGGAAGAATAAAATATGTACTATATAAAATATGTATCTACTGTAAGAATAGATAGTATTAAATAAAAATAACTGAAAAAATATTATACATTTTAAACATTTTATCAAAAACGCACTCTGGCAACCTTTTCCGCACTAACACATCATCACTTGCGGTGGCGTTTTCTTCTGTCCATTTCGAACAAACATTGAGTACGTTAAACGCGTCACCATCTGCTACAGTTCGCCGAGTTCACACATTCAAGTCATCGTTAGCTTCATCGTCATCCGTGGAACAAATTAGGCTGAGGGTTTCTTCGTCAGAAAAGAAATGAAAATTTTCCTCACTTGTGCCTTGAAGCCAAGTTATGTCATTGTTTGTCAGCGTCACATCCACATCACTTTTGTTGGAATGCTCTTGTAAAAATTCCGAAGACAATTGTAGATTGGAGTTAGCTTGGTCAGAAACGTGAATCAAGTTTTCAGAGTTTCAGGGTGTACCCTTGCAGGGTTTCAGGGTGACTCTATTTCAGCTGTGCGCGAGGTTTATATCCGACGCGGGACAACGGAAAGAAAACACGTGTTTCTCTAGAGCGCCGGTTTACTGAACGTGCCAATCCGGATTAGCCAACCGTCGGATTATCAAGATTATACTGTATTATTCAACATTTTAGCAATGTAGCATGTGATATGCCACAAAATAAAATCAAAATCAAAGAGGGTTTAGAAATGCAGGATCTAAAAATTCAGGACCTGAAAACATAACAAGGCAACACATGGTCATATGGAACTCTGAGAGAGAATCAATAGCAGATGGACTAGCAAAAGAGGGAGCTAACACAGCACAAATGCTAGGACGGCATCTTATGCATTGCCAAGACTATGGCCCGAGTGGATGAAAAAGTGGCACCAATTGCAATGGCTCTGTGCAAATGGTTAGTAACACAGCAAATAAATGTTTGTCTGCATATCTAACTTTCTAACAGCTGAAGTCCTGCAGCTGTCTAGGATGTATGACACTGCTTACCATGAGGACACCTACAAAAATTATTCATATGGATGGAGGAAGTCATATGCAGATTATACAAGGAAGTCAAAACTACCTCTCATATAATCTTCTACTGTGGAGGTAGATGGAGGTAATGTTACAGCTGAGGAACTTCCCACGAAAAACATGACATGTGGAGCTAATAAAAGGACTGGATTTATTTGTGTAAATGGGACAATTTGGGAGAATGCAATTGGCCCAGTATCCACTTAAGATATGCAATTTTCGGCTCTTTTCATGATGGTCAACAGATCTCACTGAGGACTTGTTCTCCCCAGCATCTCTTTGTTGCTGGGTGCTTCATAGTCATTATTTTGAAAGTAGTTGTTTATGTGGCCATATAGAAAAATATATCGAATAATAATATTATTATGCATACACATCTTTATCATCCACTGCAATCCAAACAAGAAGTTCATTGAACTTGAAGAGCTCTATCAAATGTTTTAATCAGCAAAACATATAAAGACTATTTTATTAGTTGTAACTAATTTTTGTAATACAACATTGATGATAGTAATGGGTCATTTCATGTCAAGTGGTCATACAGTGCCCTGTATTACCATCAAGGATCTGGTTTAAATTTTGTGTGGAGGACTCCCTATATCCCAAATGAAATTTTAGGTTTACTGGTGGAATATTCATGGAGCTCATTGACAGTTTTCCAGCAAGATTTTGGCAACTTCAAATCTCAATATCTCATTCACAAATTTTTCAAAATGCATGAAACTTTGCCAACTTGCACAACTTTATGGGCTTTATTCAGTGGCGGCTCGCCCATAAGGCTGCAGCCCTCCCGCCAAAATGAAAACATTTTTTTAATTATTATAAACTATTACATTAGTATACAATTATTTTACAAAAACATATTTTTCCGTTTGTAGTATATTTATTTTTTAATTTGTAGGTAATAAATACCTCGATAGGCTGTGTTTATTGTGTAATTTTGTGTGGTTGTATACTCATCCGGGCTGCAGTCAGTGCAGACCGAGTCTCGCCACGTAGTTAATTTATTGACCTTGTTACCCCCACCCGCGATATACATTTTTGTAATATGTATATCGTGGGCTGCAAACATTGCAGTCCGCACTCCGTATTTTAGGCATTTTATGAGTTTGTTTCTAAGATCTCGAGTTTCGGCAACGACGAAGAACCTTTAGTGAAAAAATTAGAAATAACCTCCCTTCGTTCAATCACCAAGAGGATTTTCTATCTGCAAAAAAGCCAAGATTTTCAAAAGAAGCAACAAATTTAACAGCAAAAGAAGTTTGCGATTATATAATATTTCAAGCAATGAGATTTTGCAGCTAGATTATTTTCCCCGTATATTTTTTCATATAATACAAATCAAATTCCTGTCATCAAAGTACGAGAAACAGTGTATGCATATCCAAGTTTAGATAAAGAGAGGCTTAACACAGAATTACTTGTTTTATATGATCGACCAGAATTTCAAAATTTAAAAGGACACAAAAATATTTATGATCTAATGTATAACTCAGGAATTCATGAATCCTTTGTAGAAGTTTAATTTTCTTGAAATAATAGTTACCACACCTATTACAACAGCAGAACATGAAAGATGTTTTTCCGCTCTTAAGAGAATAAAGACCTTTTTAAGAAAAACAATGGAAGAAAAAAGGCTAACAGTATTACCTTTGATTGGCATAGAAAAAAACATAATCTCAAATATACCAAATTTTAATGAAAAGGTTATTGTTGGTTTTGTTATTCTAGAGGAACATAGAATGGAATTTAACTAAAAATAATTGTTACTGCTATTACACTGAATAAAAAATTCAATATGTTTCTGTATGTGTCAATAAAAATGCAGTTTTTTATGTAGTGGCTCATAGTTGGCCAAAAATTTATGGTTCAGGAAAAATGTAAAGTTTAGTTTTCTACAGCTTTGACTACAGTTAAGCTACAGTTGTGATCCATTGAACATAGTGTATCTGTATAACTCTCTTTTCGAATGTGTGGTTTTAACTTTCTAGCTACTCTTGTTAGGTTACAATTATATGGTAAAGTTTGTGATTTATGTAAAGTAACCAAAAATATAAGGTATTTTCAAACTGATTTTGCAGAAAAGAGTCGCCTAGAAACTTTTTGAAACCTATTCCATTAGAAAGAGCATATTTTAAACCCCCAAAAAATAAGGCCCTAAAATCAGGTGCAAAGCAGGGTGGTATTGCCATGCCAATGCTGTATTCTACAACATGCAATTTTGTTGTTATTACTAGAAATTTCAAGACAAAAGGTGGAAAAAAGTAACACAATAACCAGAATGAGAGAACACCATCAATTTGTTCCTGTCGATTTGATCTCAGTCGGTGCCAAATTTTGTTGCCAAAGTTTCTGCTGCCATCTCGAGTTTGAAATTACCCAAACTATTTCCTGGCTGCTATGTTGCGTGCATTTACAACAAATGATTGATCTACAATATAGTGGAAATTTCAGTTGAACAAAACAATGCACTGGTAAAATTTATGCACCCTCATGGTCTCATGGACTGTTTCATTTTATTGGCCAGAAAAACAAAATGTTTGCTGGGTTCCTGAGCAACATTTCATTTGTATGCTTTGTGCTCCCTCTGTTACATCATCTGTTTGACAATACCAATTTGCAGAAGTAGTAGCACTGAAGAACGTAGCATGTAAATACAAATAGATGTAAAATGGACTGTTAGTGGCTAAAATTAAATTAGACTTAGGCTTGGAAACCCTATAATATATCTAGTTTAGGCTTGGGAACCAAGGATAAGCAGCCCAATCATCGGTTTGAGAACCACAAAGATACCGACACAAGGCTTTGGAACCTCGAAAAAGAAACCAAATTACAGGCTTTTGAACCTGGATGAAGAAACCCATCCATGGCTGTATTGCACAGCTATTGGGTTTGACGTCTATGGCGATGGGGTTGCCGGTTCAAACTTCTGATCTAGTAGTGACAATGTCACCATGGACCAATGCAAGACATACAGTGAAACATAGATTTATGTAATGTTGATAAACCTCAAATACAGCATCACAATGCAATGACGCCTTGCTTTGCACCTGGTTTTATGGGCTTATATATCCGTGCAGAAACATATATCCCACTTTTTTAGGGTGTTTAAAACGTGCTCGTTCTAATTGAATAGGTTTCAAAAAGTTTCTGGGTGTTTCTTTTTTGCAAAATTTCTTCAAAAGTACCCTATTATTAGCTACTTTAAACAAATCGCAAACTATTAATACACTCAACTTGTAAGCTAACATGAGAAGCTATGAAGTTCAAACTGCACATTCAAAAACACAGTTATACAGAGTGCAAAGTATTACTGGCTTAACTACATATACATATTAATGGCTTAAGTACATCCATAGACTTGGAAAACTAAACTTTACATTTTTTATTCTGCACAGTAATATTTTTAGCCAACTTTTAAGCACCTTACACTTTTTGGGTGCCATGTATAAAAAGTTTAATTAATTTCATTAAATAAAGCCCATAGACGTTGTTGACAAGCTCACGTACAAGTTGGCAAAATTTCATGCATTTTGAAAAACTTGTGAATGATATATTGGGACCCAAAATATTTTTCCAAATTTGTTTAGGTTTTACAAGGAATAGGTTCTTCCTTTTTGCCTATTTACTATTTCCACTTTATCACCCTCCTTAAGAATTCCAAACCATTTCCCCTTTCATCAATACACTCCTTCCATTCTTGTTCTAGCCTTTTCTCCTGTTCCTTCCATTCATTCCTTGTACATTCTTCCATCCAATGTTTCCATCTATCCTCTCCAGTCCCACAAACTGTGCACTTCCGATATTCTTCACTCATCCAGTATTTCCTACCACACTCTTCACTTCCACACCTAAACCTTGCCAGTATGACCTGCATGTCTGCCTCTTTAGTTGAGTATAAATAGGTAGGTAAATGACCAAGCACCTGAATCTTTGCACATTCTTTGAAAAATCTACTGTTGGCAATTTGGCCTTGCCATTCCTGTAACTCTACCTCTACTAATCGTTCACCTATCATTTCCACCCAGTTTGCCCCTTCCCTCTTAAGTTTTTCTAGTCCCTCGCCAGATATCCCTCCTCTTTCATATAATTTCCTTTTATTCATTCTCCACGCATTCCTATTCTTCCCTCTTTCACCCTCCCAATTCACCATTCTAAATACCTCTTTTATTATTCTTTCATCCCTCATTTTACTCACCTTGCATTCATACCTTATCACCCTGTTTGCCGCTAAAACGGCCACCTTGTAGGCATTCACCTCATGCAGAACTATGTACACATCAAATTCTCACTTCAACTTTAGGAATTTCCTGTAGAAGTTTTGTTGAACCCTCTCTATCTTCTCTTCCTCTCTAGTCCCCCATACTTCCGAACCATACGTCAAAACACTTCTCACACACACTTTCCATATTACCTCCGCCGCCCTAAAGTTCCCTTCAAAACTAGATCTCCATTCCTTCCACATGCGTTCTGCCGCCACCCACGCTTTTTTTGACACATAATTCACATGCTCCCTATTACTGCACCCAGTTCCAAACATAGCCATTCAAAACGTTCTTTCCTATATTTACCCCCCTTTTAAAACATTGACCATCTGTCAACCTTTTAAAACGCATCCATTTAGTTTTTCCCTCGTTTACATTTAGCTCTCTCTTTTCAAAATAACCTCTCAGCCTTTCAATCAACTCCTTCATTTCTCCTGCGGTTTTAGCGAACACTACACTATCATATCGTCCGCGTAGGCTAAGCTCCACACTTTCCTTCTCCCTATAACCACGCCTCCAGCTTGACCATCTGTCAACACTTTCTCCATGTCAGCCATGTAGAGATTAAAAAATGTGGGACTCAATGGACATCCCTGCCTCAGACCCTGCCTTTCTTACTTCGAAATGCTCAGATTCACACCCATTCACTCTAATCTTACATACAGTTTCCTTATATAACTCTCTTACATTCCTTATCACACTCTCTGAGATACCTTTTTTTTCCAAGCACTCTACCAACTTCCCTCGATCTACCGAATCATACGCCGCCTTCAGGTCAATGAAAAGAGCAAACAGGCTACCTCTGCTTATTCCTTGATCAATTATGTAGTGCAGAGTTACTAAATGCTCTACCGTACTCCGTCCCTCTCAAACCAGCTTGCACCTCTGACACCAGATGCTTCTCCTCTATCTCTGTCCTCAACCGCTTGTCCAAGATTTTGGTGAAAATTTGATATGCCGAATTCACTATCGTAATCCCCCTGTAGTTTCCGACATTTTCCCTGTCTCCACTCTTATATATTGGGTGAATTATTCCCTCCTTCCAGCTCTTTGGTGCACTCTTTGCTCCCCTCCATACCAAATTCCCATTTCTTGGGTGATTCTAGTCCTACACTCTTTCGGGATAGCTTTCCAGGCTTCGTTTCCTACGCCGTCAAGGCCTGCCGCTTTTTTTTGTTTTAATGCTGCTATAACCTTGTCCACTTCACCAATCGTTATTTCTTCTTGGCCTAAATCTTCCAAAGCTTGTTCCTCCCTTACACTTCTATTCCCTACTCCTTCCTGTATCTCGACTCCTTCCAACAAAAGCATAAAGTGACTTTTCCACTTTTCCATCGGAATGCTGTTTGGAACTCGTTCTTTCCTCGCTCCTCTTTCTTTTAAATACTTCCAGAGCTGTGCTTCTGTTTTGATGACTAGTATGAGCTGACGTTCTCTTCTCTCCCAATTCTGTTTTTTCTTTGTCTCCAAATCCTTTAATTCTTCTTTCGTCTTTAAGCAATCTGCTTTACTTCTGGTGCCCTCTCGCCACTTTCTCATAACCTCTCTATACTTATGTTTCTTCGTCATATATTCTTTGTCTGTCCATGATCTTCCCGGTGATGCTGTTGTGATTTTCTTCTTTAACATTCCTGTCTCCATCTTCTCTATAATCTTGTCTATATCTTCTAATTCTTTCCAGTTTATTGCTTCCATTCTAGCCCTATACTTCTCAGTCGCTTCATTGTCCCATCTGGTAACCCATTTCTCCTCCCTAGATCCAATTGTTGTTTTCGTCTTCAAGCTTATTGCCACTGGCATGTGGTCTGAATCAAATCTCTCTCCTATCTCCATCTCTTTAATTTTCTGTCTTGCCGGGTCATTTGCCACTACCAGATCTATAGTCGATAATCCTCCTGCCCCTACAAATGTGAAATCTCCCTCCCAGTCTCCTTACACACACCCATTTACGACGTCCCATTGATTTTCCCTTACCCACTCCGCTAACCCTCTCCCTTCTGCATTTCTAACTTTATCCTTGGCTTTCCTTATTATTTCTCTACCTTCACTATCCATTGTGTGGAACTGCTCTTCCCTGATTCTAACCTTCCAATCGCCTCCTACCAGTAACTTTGCCATTACCGTTCCTTCTCCATTAATTTTTATTGCCTCTTTAATTACTTCCAGTCCTTTGTTGTTGTATACCATGGACTTGCCACCAGGTTGCTTCTTCTCCCACTTCCCTGCACACTACGCCTTCTGCCTCTTCCAGTGTTGTTTCTGACTCTTTGATACTTCTTTTAACTCCTGTTAATATACCCCCCTGGCTGCTGGTTTTACACACATATACATACACACATTATATATATATATATATATATATATATATATATACACCAACCTAATTTGAAGATGTCGGTAGATCCACTACTAATTGTATATTTATTTTATGAAATTGTTCATAAACAATATTACCAGGCATTTCTGTTCACAATGAATATGATTCAGTACAATTGGCATCTAATTTGTTACATCAAGTAAACTTAATTTTATTACCATGTATGAGAAAATTTTTGTTCTTATGGTTTCAGGCTTATTTGAAGGATTTGGACAGCGAAAAAGAAACATTTTTAAGATCAATCAACCAAATGAGAGATGCAAATTTGGCGAGGGAACCAGAGTTAATAGAAGGAAGGGAAGAAATCGAAACCATGTCGATGGAAGGAGAAGAACTCTCCAAAATAGTCGAGGAAAAATACAAGAATCTAAGTAAGAAATTTGATTATTATAACTACATATATGACTTGTATTTTTGTGACTTGTATTCTTGTATTTTTTTTAGGGGACAAGGGTGGTGATATGTCTATGGAAACAGCTTTAGCTCTTCTCCAAACTGCAGCCAGTGAAATGGAAGAAGAGTCTGATACAATAGCAAAAAGTTTCTTGGACTCCGATAAAGACCTTGATGCTTTTTTGGAAGAATTTCTAGTTAAACGTAAACTTATGCACTTACGACTGGTTAAAGCTGAGAAAATGACGAAACTAATTTCAAATTCTGGATTTTACAGTCCTACTAGTAACTACGTTAACGTTCCTCCGATGAGTGTTAACAGTAATTTCTTTCCGGGGGTGCCTCCAGTTAATCCTTCGTCAGTGCCTTATCCAGTTGGGCCCTTGAACATGCCAATGCCTGATATGAACTATTTTCAGAACCACTAGAAATAATTGAATTTTAAGTTTTGTGTATATATATTTTGATATTTAGCGGAACTTTTTTTTACTATTGAATAGCACAACGTGTTTATTTTAGAGATTGTTAGATTATTATAAATATTTACCATTTATGCATTTAAATAAAATGATATTTTAACGAGGAGTTTTGTCTTTATTGATGAAACTGTTTTCAACTCGATTTTTTTCAACTCGACATTTTCTTTATTTATTTATTTAAATAGATAACCTAATATACATTTCTCATTATACTGAATATGTATACAGAGATAACGTGTATATAAATATGTATATATATATATATATATCATATTGGAAACTTGTTTATTATAAGTTTTATAAAAAGTTATTCTTCAAAAAAGTTGTGCATGGTCTAAAACATAAAATACAACCATCAGATATCAATTTTTTTAAGCTTTATTTGAGGTTTGTCAAAAAATATGAATTTTACTCAAGGGTATACCTTTATTTTTGAAAATAGCGACAATTATTATTAAGAGAACTTACTACTTTGTGAGTAATTTTGCAACAACCCGGTGTAAGGCTGTTGCAAAGGTTTTTTGCGGTATCATCTCTTAGAAATACATGACTGTCACTTTGTAGGTCGGCCACATGTCGGCTACATGACTGTCACTTTGTAGGTCGGGGTGCACAAAAATACTTTGTTTACCATGGTGGTGAGACGGAGGTATTCTGATGTTTCGCATAAATTGTCGGAACTGTTCGACGAACGTTCGATTTCAACCTAATTGTTTGAAAAGAAAAACTCTCCGGGTATTCGTAATTGAGTCCCATAAGTCAATTCTGCTGGTGAACATTTCACATCCTCTTTGATGTCCGTTCGGAGTCCTAATAAAACGGTTGATAATGCGTCGAATAATGCCATTAAATGCCAGAGGATAAAAGTTGGATCCTCGGGACATTTAATTGCTGCCTTCAGTGTTCAATGTAAACGCTCAATTAAGCCGTTGCATTGTGGCCTGGAGGATGTTATACGGGATCGCTTGATCCCCAGGAAGTTTGTCAGTGAAGTCATTAACAAGACTTCAAACTGATCTTGATCTGTGGTGATTATACGGGGGCATCCGAAACGGGCTATCCATGTCGAATAAAAGGCCTTAGCTACAGTATCCGCGGAGATATCTGGCAATGGAGTTGCTTCCGGCCACCTGGTGAAACGATCTGACATGGTGATGCAGTATTGATATACTACAGATAGTGGTAATGGACTATATGTCCATATATGTCTATATGTTCCAATGGAATAATTGGAATGGTGTAGTAACAGTTGTCTTTGGTATATGCCATCTTTAGCTACCGTGATCTGATTATAAGCGAGTACCGGGTGTAATGTTGAAAACAGCTTCTTCCCTCGCAACCTGTGTGCAAAATCCTAGATGTTGGGCACTGGATAACGGTCTGCCATAAAGGTGATGCTATTTAAACGCCTATAATCTCCGCAAGGACGCCATTCGCCAGGTGTTTTCTTTGAAAAGATGTGCAATAGGCTGCTTGAGAGTCGACACCATCCCTGTTCATCATATACTGAAATTCAGATTTGGTGATCTTCAATTTATCGGGTGACAAACGTCGAGGATTTTCGGCAATTGGAGGACGCGTTGTGATGATATGATGTAATATGGCGTTTTTACTTGTCGTTTCTGTGCCAGCCGGAATGGGGTGTGTCAATTTAGGAAAACGTGCCAGTATTTCGTGGTATATCGATAGATTGGTTACGGTTTTTATTTTAGTGGAGGCACATTTTCGTACAGAAGCGAGAGCAGCAAGGTTTGTTTGTACATCGATGAGTGGGCGTTGCTTCAGGTCGACTAATAAGTTGTAATGACTTAAAAAATCAGCACCGATGATAGGACGTGCTACATTGGCGATGAAAAAAATCCATTTGAACCATTTTCTGAGTCCTAAGTCGGGGGATAATAACCTCTCGACGCAATTCTCGATAGGGGTGTCCTTAGCTGCAAACAGGGTTTGTAATTTTTGTTTGTAATTTAATTGTTTGTAATGTGTCCCTCGATTTAATTACTAAAGCTGTCCCAAAGTGGATGTTATTAAAACTTTTCAATTTTGAGTAGGCATTGTCTATGTGACTGTTATAAATAGTTGTCAATTAGAACATTGTTTGTAATTTTCTGTGATTTTTTATGATCAACTTTTCTTAATAACAATTGTCGCTATTTTCAAAAATAAAGGTATACTCTTGAGTAAAATTAATATTTTTTGACAAATCTCGAATAAAGCTTAAAAAAATGATATCTGATGGTTGTAATTTATGTTTTAGACCATGCACAACTTTTTTTGAAGAATAACTTTTTAACTAAAACTAATAATAAACAAGTTTCCCATATGATATATATGATCCATTTATTTTGAAAGTGGCCTAAGTCCATTTTTCAAAAATATTGAGTTAGCTGCCTTAATAGTTAAGATTTTTACTTGATCTTTTTATACTGAAGTAACTTGTTACTAATATATTTTAAATCATTATGGTTTTGTAAAACCAAAATTTGCTGGGTTAATGAAGTGATGAAAAAGTTTATTTTGAAAGTGGCTGAAGTCCCATTGAGAGTTTCAAACCGTTGTCGAAAATATGCAATTAAAGTTTATGTGATTTCATAAGCTTTATGTTTAATTATTAAAGTAGCAGTTAATTATCAATGTGCACTGAATTTATAATAAACAATTTAATTTCAAATTTCAGTTTCGATTTGCTATGGGTCTCCTGATGTACCATTGTAATTTTCAGTAATTTGTTATTAATTTGATTATAGCAAATTAAATTGCAAAAAAAAACTGTATGAGAATATGAATATATTAAAATATTCCAAGAGAAAATTTATGAATCTTTGAATATGAATTTCAATGTAAAAATAAAAAAAACTACAAAAAAATACGAGACCATTCACAAACCTCAAATACAAGGTATTTTGGTATAACACCTTTGTATACCACATTGTATACCACCTGCCCACAATAATTATTTTATATGCATACCTTCCATCATACACAAACATCCTTCCTGCATACACAAACTGGAGAAGACTGAATAATAATTAATAAAACAATATTAATATTAATGTAAAAATTATTTAACAACTGTTTTTATCATTCTTGATTTTATAACATAAAAGTGTATACATTTATCTTTATTCCAAGGAAAGTTTATTTTATGTATGGATGGACTTGTGCTTTCTTAAGAGTTGGAATCGTGATTTAATTGATTTTGAAAGTGGCCCAAGTCCATTTACAGTCATGAAAAACATATTATTTCTTAAATAACGTTAAATATGCTAATTGGAGTGATAAATTTGACTCTATTAGAAACACCAAAACATTATTCTACTATGTTATCTGTTACCCATATTTTTAAATTTATTATTAAATTAATTAAATTAAAATAAAAATTATTAATTAAATTAAAAATTATTAAATTTATCCAATGCTAACCCCTTAATATCTCGATTCGAACATAAATGGAGTTAGGTCACTTTCAAAATAAACGGCTCATATATATATATATATATATATATATATATATATATATATATATATATGTATATATATATATATATATATATATATATATATATATATACACTATCGGGCGGAATCTGTAAGAGAAACGTTAATTGAAAGTTAATTGAAAAGACGTTATTTATTTATTTTCGCTAATTTAATAAAAATATTAAATATAAATAGGTAAAATATAAATCCCGGAAAAACAGCCCTGAGATTATGAATGTAAAGGTTAAAAAAGGAGTAAAAGTGGCCTCAGACCATTACATCCATAATTAATTTCAAACTGGTCCCTGTAAACACCAACAGGACACCAAAACATATTATTCGCTTTGACAATGATGAGCTACAATAAAAACTACAACAGAAAGAAACGGAGTTCCAGGAAAAGGCTCGACCAATTGACTCTGACTTTAACAACACAAGAAACCGTCTGATTGAGGCCGCCAAAGAAATTGCTGGAAATGGAAATGACCTGTGTTACAATTTTGTATATATATATATATATATATATATATATATATATATATATATATATATATATATATATATATATATATATATATATATATCTTTATTGGTAGGATACATCCTAATATAAAGTAGTAAGTAATATAAAGTACAATTTTTTTTTCAAAAAAGGCCCGATGCATGGAAACAATATTATTCAACAAAATCGCAATCTGATTGGGAATCCGATCCTACAAAGCCAAACGAGCCCAGACAGCTAAAGTGATCCGAGCTGAGAAGCGTAAATATGAAAAGTCTCTTATTGAGAAGATCGACCAAAACTTTAACAGAAATGATACCAGAGAATATTACAGAACGTTCAAAAGGAAACTTACGGGCTATAAATCTCCGTCGTTATGCTTTCAGCGAAATGACGGTACTCTGGCGAAATGAAAAATCAAATCAAAAAAACTGTAACATCCTAGTTGACTACTTTAAGAACCCACTAAATTGCGATCAACCCAAAAATCCCATCAAGACCGAGGAACCCATTCACAGATACCCAGAATCGAGACCACCCAACAAAGATGAAATGAAACGTCACCAGGAGATGACTCTGTAGTTGCAGAACTTTGGAAATATGCCCCTGAAGAAGCAGTTGAAATCAGCTGATCTTGCAGAAGCAAATAGAACAAATTTGGACATAAGAAATCCTAACAGTAGATTGAAAAACAGCCTTGATCCATCCATTACACAAGAAAGGCTGCATGAAAAACGTCAACAACTATAGAGGAATATCCCTCTTAAAGGTAATACACAAAATTCTCTCACTTGCTATCCTGGAGAGATTAGAAGCTGAAGTAGAGCATTAAATAGGCGAAGACCAGGGTGGTTTCAGAAAAGGACGTTGAACTGCCGAACAGGTCCACAACTTTTGTCAAATATTGCAATCTCAGGTCCAAACCGTACGTTGGCTGGTCTTTGTGGACTTTAAAAAGGACTAGGATTCAATAGACCGCGGCGTCCTGCTGAACATCCTCAACGAATTTGCGGTTGACCTGAAACTACTAGCACTAGAATGCTGACGACATAGAAACTGCTAGGATGCAAATCGATCTACTAAAAGAAATCGCGGAACAAACTGGATTGCAGATATTATTTCAAAAAAGCCGAAGTAATGACCAACATCAAAGATGCCCCAGCAAAACTCCAGACAAAATAAGGGAGGATCGATCGAGTGGAAATATTTTAGTACATGGGAGAGATCATCATGAAAAGTGAACTGGACAAAGTACTTAAGGAACGAGTACGCAAACTTGAAAAACCTATCAAACGTCGCGCTCAATTTACAACAAAAAATGCCTGTCCAAAAATACCAAACTCTGTCATTATGAAAATGGTTCTGAAGCCAGTAGTTATGTATGCAGCCAAAACCCTATCCCTAATAAATGCTGACAAAGAACTTCGAAGAACTAGAGAAGAGCGCAAAATCTTTAAGAGGTGTGTAAAGAGATCGAATTACAACAATCCAAATACAAAACCACAGTGGTTGCCCTGGTTCATTAATACCAAAGAAGACCTCAAAATGCTGCATCTAAAATCGGACGACGCCTTCAATAGAAATCTCTCTAGATAAGAAAAATAAGAAATAGAAAGATATTGACGAATGGAATAAACTGAGATGAACCAAAAGGAAGACAAGGTACCCCCTGGACAGCGGAGAGCAAGCTGGCCCACTCACAGAGAATGAGGAAATTATGGGCTCAGAAGAAGTACTAGATGGCCTCTATTATTCTATTCGTCTCTATTATTTTATTTATATATTTTTATTATTAGTCGAAATAGAAAAATGTTTACGGCTTCTTTTCAATTAACTTTTAACGCTTCTTTCACAGAATCAGAAAAAAAAAATGTTTTTTAGCGGTAATAAGAAGTCCACTCACAGAGAATGAGGAAATTATGGGCTCAGAAGAAGTCCTAGATGGCCTCTATTATTCTATTCGTCTCTATTATTTTATTTATTTATTTTTATTATTAGTGGAAATAGAAAAATGTTAACGGCTTCTTTTCAATTAACTTTTAACGCTTCTTTCACAGAATTAGAAAAAAAATGTTTTTTAGCGGTAATAAGGACACAACCACCGTCTCTTTTGGGTAGTTTTCCGCATTTTGTGTATAATTTTATCGCGATCCCTGAATATAAAGTAAACGTTTCTTAAATTTGTATATATTGACATTTTAAATAATTTCATACACACTGCAATTTTCCATTCACTTGATAAATAATGATTTTAAGGAAACGGAATATAGGGTGAAACTAAACTAATTATAGATACAATCATACCAACTTATTACAGCGGAACACAGCTTGAATATATAAATTATAGAGCTTCGGAAAGGTTGAATATATTTATATATTCAAGCTGTGTTCCGCTGTAATAAGTTAGTATGAGTGCATCTATAATTATTAGTTTAGTTTCACCCTATATTCCATTTCCTTAAAATCATTATTCATCAAGTGAATGGGAAATTTCAAAGTGTGTCTGAAATTATTTAAAATATGAATATAAACAAATTATTAATTATTTATTATGTTTTTTATTAATTAAATATTATAATATTATAGAGCTTCTGAAAGTATGAAAATATTTATATATTCAAGCTGTGTTCCGCTGTAATAACAGAGATATAGAGAACTGTAATATCACAGAGACTTCTGTTTTTTGCCAATCGATTCAACATCCCAAAACCCAAAAGTAGTCCGAAAATATACATGACTTTCCTAGGAAGCTTTTAATTAAAAAATACCATCGAACCAGCCATTCAACCGATGGAGGACTATTACATTTTAATTTAATGATCCGGCAATTTTCAACTGATTTCCACAAATTTAGTCTCGAAAGATACGTAATGAATTCGGTTAAATTATTCTGTAGGAAAAACACTTAACGCAATAAAAGTTGGAGGAAATGGTTCAAAATTGTAAAATAGCCTAGATCTTCGGTATATTGAGCATCGGAATGAAATAAACTGGAAAATCTCGTTCAGCACTTCCACTTCCTTCGGCTAAACTGAAAAAAAGGTCCTAAAATTTTCCGAAAAATTCAGGAAAATATTGCGATTTCGTTTTTTAGTAACATCTTTCAAACTGAAAATCCCAGCGAAATCGTTTTCGGCACACTGAAACTAGACGGCAAGACGAGCATATTGATGTGTAAATTGTTTGGATAGATTAATTTTTTTATTGCGAAATTCTGAATTCCAATTTTACAGAGTTTCGACTTCATAAGTCTATATTTCGAAAACGGTTGCAAATAATTAAAATCGGATTACGGCATCGTTTTCAGGAGGCCATTTCCCAATGGGTGCACTTAGATTCCCTTAATAATTTTAATTAATTTCCCAGTTCTCTGCGACCAAATTTTGCCAATTATATCAAGTCATATCTCGGGAACTGAAGCGGCTTGCAAACTGTAATTTGTATATTTACAACCAACAGGGAAAACACTTTCAGCCACACATTGAAATTTTCCATTCACTTGAAAGAAAAAAAATTTTGCAATTTCCGCAGATTTCACAATGTCATAACTTTTGAACAGCTTATCACAGAGAGAACCAATCGGTTCAGTATTCCAAAATTAGTCGGAAAAGAAAAAGGTGCTACTGACCAGTTGATTACCTTAAAATACGTAATAGTACAAGAGATGGCACAGCAAGGCGGAAAGGTATATGCATTATTCATAGATCAGTAAACCGAAAGATGCTGTGGGAACTGATGAGAACAAAAGGGATTAGCTGGTGGCTAGTAAAGGCGGTTTCAGACATATACGAGAGTACAAACTGCAGAGTAGGAATATGGGAGAAAATGTCTGAGAGTTTCTGGATTATGAAAGGTTTAAGGCAAGGGTGCCCACTTAGCCCAGAACTATTCAATGTGTTCATTTCTGATTTAGAAAAGGTTTTAAAAAATGGGCAGGCAGGAGGAGTGGTAATAGGTAGGAGGAAAGGGTTGTCTTGTGAATATAAACAAATCATTATTCATCAATAGCAATTAGCAATAACCAAAAGGGAAATGAAAGAGATGATTGGAAGGATTAAGATATTTTGAGAAGAGAAGTGTAAATGTAGAGAAGACTAAGTGGATGTTTTTTAGAGTCAGCAGCTTCAACTACTTAGGATTTACGTTTTTCAGTAATGGGTCCAATAATGAGCACATTAAGTTTATATGCAAGAAAGGTTGGGCTGCTAACAGGTTTTGGAATGCATGGAAAGAAAAATTTGAAGAGAGCTTTGTGGCAAAAATGGTAGTGTGGAAGGTGTGTGTTCTTATCATTTTGATGTACGGATTTGGGGTATGAGACTGAGCAAGTAGGGAGGGTACAGCTGCAGTTTATAAAAAGGGCACTGCATCTAGTCAGGTGCATGCTGGGATACCTGGTATTACAAGACGCGAATGGTTATAAAATTGCAGTAGAGGCAGCAGTGAGAGTTGCACGATATGAAAGGTTAATAACAATATGAAAGGTTAATGAATGTTAGGGAATGAAAGGATAGTGCAAGAAGTTTTCAAAAGTATAAAGAAGGAAGGTGTTGGAGGGATCAGAGCAGGCAAATGGGGAAATTAATGTACAATCGAGTAGGGTAGGCGAAAGAAGAGGTAAAGAGAGTGAAAGGGGAAGGCGTGAAGTTTGAAACTAATTTATAATAAACTTTTAATAAAAAAATACTTAGAACCAGCCATCGATCCTCTGGAGCAGTGATGCGCATTTTCAATTGTGATCCAACCTTTAATTTCCCATCCAATTTAAAAAATATAAGTAGTAATGATAATCTCCTACTTTCCAATTCTATTATTAATTTGGTTCAAACCATGACATCTTATTTTAAATTTTGTGTAAAATTATATCGCGACCCCTGGATACAAAGCTTTGTATCCACGTCTACGTACTGCTACTTACACACGAAAAGCCTTAATTTTTCTCTGAAGTAGAGAACGAAGGTGCGGAAACCAGTGAAATTTCAAGGGCAACTGGTATTCACAATGCGCATATTATTGGTGAATTTGCCAGTGCAGATAGAAAAAAAAAGTAGCCGTAAAGATGAACAAATATTCAACATGGACAAAACTTTTTAAACTTTTGAATACAAATATTTTGTTAAAAGTTGCCGTCACGCACTTTTATAGCAGTCAATATACATAACTTCTCGATGCCTTGAATATAAAATCTCAAAAGATGGTCTCACACAATTATTAGGTGGAAATACTAGTGAAAATGAAAAGTCGTCACACGTGAGTTAACGAAGTGTCTTTTAGAACTTTTAAATTTGAACAGTGAAGTTTCGTTGAACTGATTTTCTGTCCGAAGTGTCGTCGAAGTGTTAAGTATTAACTTCGCGCAATCGAAGTATTGTTGTAAGTCTTGTTGAACTGTTTTATTACGAAGTGTCGGGGAAGTGCTACATTTGTGCCGCCCGAGACTTTGTTTGTTCCAGAAAAACTTCATTGCACTTCAACGATACTTCTTTGCACTTCAGCGATACTTCATTGCACTTCAATGATATTTCATTGCACTTCAACGGTACTTCATTGCACTTCAACGATACTTGATTACACTTCAAAGATACTTCTTTGCACTTCAACGATACTTCATGGTAATTCAGCGATACTTCATTACACTTCAACTATATTTCGTTGCACTTCAACGATACTTCATTGCACTTCGCCGATACTTCATTACACTTTAGCGGTACTTCGTTGCCTTTCAACGATACTCGTTACACTTCAGCAATACTTTATTGCACTTCAACGATACTTCATACAACACTTTATTTTCACCCTGGAATGCAGCCGAGGCTTTCAACCTAATATCGATGCTTGTGTACCATGCGAAAAACCATCAACTCTTAAGGGTTTATCAGAAAATAATCTCCCTGTGTTGCGGCATTCAAAAAAGAAAGCAGGACCACCAACACTTTATTTGTAGATTGGTTCACGAACTATTTTTGCAACAGAATAGTATTGCCTATAAAATTGTTTGGATTGTAAGGTTTTATTGATCTTAGATAATGCACCAGATCATTCAACTGGTCTTGGCGATTTAAATGAAAATGTTCAAATTACATTTCTTCTACAAAATACATCTCTAATTCAACCAATGAAGCAAGGTGCCACTGAAACATTTAAGAGCTATTAAAGTCATTAAAGCAATAACAGCAGAAAGTGCGCCTACTTTAACAGAATTTTGGAAGAGCTGCATCAGAAATGTTAACGAAAATATAGGCGAAGTAATATCAAATGTCTTTCTCATTAACTCATTTAATATATTCTGGAACTTGGGCGGTGGGTTGTCAATAGGGCGCACGAACGAAGTGAGTGCACATTCGCTCGAGAGGACAATTGACAATACCGCCCGTGTTGCAAACAATATTTTTTATTACTCATGCGAGGGGATGTATCTTAGAAGTTTGTGATTCAGGTGCCATCCCAAAAAGATTGAAACAAAAATGAAGAATTTGCTTTTTCAATTGTCTCAGGTGATGTGGATTCGTCAAAAGAACTCTCATCAGTCTCCAGAATCACCATAGAATTTACACTCATTTTAAAACGTTTTCTTTAATTTAATTTTTTTTTTAATTTTATTTTTCATTTTATTTTGCAATGAAACAAAATTTCTGTCACTTTCACATCACTTTTTTAATATTGAGGTCTTGATTGTGTTTATTTTATTTATTTAATTGTTTTTTTTAATGTAACCTAGCAATATTGAATATTTGCGTGCGTTACCCAAGTTATGTGGTAATACAACCAAAAGTGGCATTTCTCGTACTAAAAAACGTGCGCCAAGATAGATAATGTAATAAACCAATAATAGATAATGCATGAGTAATAAAAAAAAAATTGTGTTCATTCATCCTTGAAAATTCGACTTACTTCATCAATTTTCCATTTCCTATTCATTACCACTAAATATCACAATTTAAATAAATTTCTCATACCATTTATACCAGTGAAGTTGGAGATTAATAATAACACAACTGACTTATTTCACTTTTATCATTTCATTTTGTGAAACGACTTTCAAACATGAAAATGAACTAAAGGCAATGGTTTGCTCACCTCTGTATTGCCAGTCTCATGCTGAAGAAAATGTATAATAGGAAGAATTCTCTTTATTAGATTTGGGAATTTTTTTATGAAAAAATGAAAAGTTTCAACAGCTGTGGGTTTCCTACTAGATATGAGCATGGGACGAGTTTCTCGTTCCAGATCCCATCCCGTGGGACGGATCCCTGTCACTATTCCATCCCATCACATTTTCGTCCCACTGTCCCATCCCACAAACTTAAAAGGTTCTTCCCACCCCAACCCATTCATCCCATCCCGGTCGCGTTTTTCTCATATAGCAGACTTTCTTTTCGGTTCATTCTTAATGATAGTTTGTTCAAATTTAATTTTTAGGTAATTTCTTTATCTGACAGTTAGTCATCCTTTTTGTCGCAAACGGATCGTAAGACTTTTAAGGAGCTACATCGTTACAGAAATCTCCTGGGCTGGACATATTATGGAAAATGTGCGTATTGGCACGATAAGCAATTAATTGTGCACGAACTAAATTTACTAGATTATCAATCTCCATCCCATGCAAATTTGTAGTCCCATCCCATCCCACGCAACGTTCATACCACTCGTCCCATCCCATGGGACGATGGGGTGGGATGGGTCGATGGGATCCCATGCTCATCTCTATACCTCTAGACTACAACAACAACTACACAGCTTTGCCTTAAAATATCTTCTTGAAAATTCTTCCTCGACTAACAATTCTAGTTAAACTTAAAATTTTATAAGATAGCCCTTATTTATACAGTCTAGTCTAGTAGACATCTATAATATTCTATATAATTTCTACCAATTATTATTTTTTCTTTATTTTTAACCAACTTTATCAACATAAAGTTTCCACCCAGTCGTTAAAACAATTGGATTCATATCAAAGCTATTTACAGTATTTACAAAATAAATATAAAGACAATCGATAAGTTATTTTTCTACTCTTATCGGGACCTCATTTCTTCTATTATAATAAATTTTATCAGCATTCTCCATATCCGACATTAGACTCATAAACATCACAACTAGTACCCCAAAGGCTAACAGCACCCTAACTGATTTTACATCGGTCTTGTCCATTTCCAACCGTTGCCTCCTTAATATATTTTCTCTTTTAATTTCCTGATCTTTAGCAAACATCATTCCATAATGTGCCTTGGCCCACTCATCAAAATCGTAAATCGGGGTTCTTCCAGACAGATGCGCGGGTCTATGACGTCTTTGCTCCCTTGATCTATAAAAACGTGTATTCACATCATCATCCACAACAACTTCTTCAACTGGCGATGAAAAACCTCCTGAAGTCATTGGGGATATATGATGCATACCTAAAAGATAAAAAAGGCTAAATAATTAAAACTATTTCATCATATATATCACAGGTTTAGGCAACAAACTAAACTTATTATATAAAAGCAGACATTTTAAAAAATGAAAAACAGATAAGCAGAAACTACAATAAACATAACAGAGGAACTAGTAAGATAAGATAGAATTATCTAGTCTAGTCTGTCTTGAATATCTAGCCATGCCTAGTCTTGTCCATCTAGTCTTGTCTGTTTTTTTTTCACTCCCAATGTGGATATTGGGGCTATTTCAGCCCTATAAACACTGCAGCCACGTGGCCTATTGTATTTTGCCAAAATTTCGATAATTCTTCCATTGGACGGTTCTTATACTGAGAGAGTGCATGAGAAGTATGACAGCTGCTTTTTCCCTTTGCAATGATGGTTCAAAGTAATCTTGAGGCATTTATCATTTATAATGATAAGTTTTTAAGATTACTTTCCCCCAGTCACCACCGCCCGTCATCTCATCACCCCAATATCGCATATTTCGCATTTCTTCAGGATGGGCAGCCTGGACGGTATTTTATTTTTGGTTGATCCAATGTGGATAGCGAGTTATTAACCCTTCAAACACTGCGGCCCAGTGGCCTATTGTATTTTGCCCACATTTTTCACTATACAGGCCCAGAAACCTTGCTGTTATTTTAATTGGCGTTAATTAATTACAAATTTGTCTTCTGGTAGAAATGCGGCCGACACTCACTCTCTCCCAGCATGGACGGTTAGTGCTGCACTGGTTGAAAATGCCTCTGCTTCGGCAGGGAATCGAACCCAAGTCTCCCGCTTGTCAGGCGGGTATGTTGTCCACTACACTAACGAGAAGACTATCCTCCTCATTGCATGTATAGTATTTTTTTTTCGGAGGAGGGGGAATGCATTATTGCACACTGAGGACTTCGTAACCATGTAGTGTGGGGCTCTCTGATCGAGTTCTTCGTGACCAGCAAACCCACTAAAACCCCTCCTCTGTCTCTTCACTACACTCCACCTGGAACAGCGTGAGCATTACGGGTTCGATTCCTGGTAGAGGAGGCGAACTAGGGCGGTTTTCACTAACCGTCCGGGTTGCCCACCCTGAATTAATGCAAAAAAAGCGATACCGAGGTAGCGCATACTAAAAGCCAAAGTATAATAGACTTTTTACCGTTAGTTAAGCGCATGCGCCTCCGCAAAGTTTGAAAAGTGAGAATATAAAAGTTTCGGGCACATATTTAGTTATGTCAAAAAGTCCGGCACCTTTTGATATATACGTATGTACCTATAACATGGCGGAAATTGACACATGCGCACACAAAACTTTTAACTATGAAAAGGTCTATTGTCTTGCCTGTTCTGTCTTGTCCATCTAGTCAAGCCTGCCTAGTTTTGTCTGTCGTCTAGTTGTGTTGGTCTAGTTTTGCCTATATAGTCTAGATTTGTGTATATTATTTTTCCTGACTAGTCTTGTCTTGTGTTTTCTTGTATATATCATTTTTGTGAGTATGCCTCTTAGCGTTTTCTTCATTCTGCAGCATGTCTCTGCTCCTCTTCTTTTTGTACCAGAATGTCCAAAAACATTTTATTCAGAGTATCTCAGTTATTTTCTAGCAATAAATCTACTAGTTTTCTGGTTTCCAGAGAAACGTCTTTCAGAGCTGAACTTCTTACTTTTTCCC
The DNA here is from genome assembly GCA_944588485.1 of Phosphuga atrata. Taxonomy (NCBI): domain Eukaryota; kingdom Metazoa; phylum Arthropoda; class Insecta; order Coleoptera; family Silphidae; genus Phosphuga; species Phosphuga atrata. Next base: position 31,525,389 of record OX155904.1, read on the forward strand.
ATCTGTCACATTCCAGTAAGATGTGCAGGAGGAGTTGAGCACGGTCGTCCTCTTCCTATTCTGCTCTGTTCATGTGTGCCGACATTCATCAAAGCCCTGGCAATTGCCGCTTTAAAATCTAGAAGGGGTACATGCGTTGCAGCTTCCCGGTATAAAAACCAGGAGTTCACAACCTGGCCGTTGTGAACTCCTGGTAATCAATAAAATGAAAGAACGTAAGTAGGTACCATCGCTTATTGCGGAGCCGGTGTGAATAGAGTGCTATGCACTGATCCATCAGGTCTACGCCTCCCATATAAGTGTTGTAATATGTTATGGCAAACGGGTGGGTGATACTTATTGTCTTTTTGTCCTTCTTGCTCCACCGTACAGCCATGTCTTGGAGATGACGTTCGACACATGCTGATGTAACGTGGACGCAAGAATTATCCACCCACTGTGTAACCTTCCCCAGCCTTCCTTCTTCAACTGTGGGCAGTTGTAATTGTGCCCCTTCTAACCTATTGCCTCAAAAGGTTCCAGTGCCATAAATTCCACTTTTTTGTAGTTCCTTGAGCATGTGAATACTGGCGAAAAACACTTTATGGCCTTTGTGATATATATCATCACAGAGACAAAGAACAACATAGGCACACATACCAACTCACTGATGTTATCTCTAGCACCACTCGCTCCTTGGCACACTTCAAATCGATAGACATAACCAGAGCTACCAGCACGAACCCACACCTTGAGTCCCCACGAATTAGGTTTCTTTGGTACATATTGTTTTATTGCACTACACCCTTTCAACGGAATTATTTGTTCATCAATTGACATATGTTCTTCTCAGTCAACTGCACTTAGAAATGAAGTCTACAAATGCAGAAGAACAGGTCTTTTGTTACTCAACATGCATGCTGTCTATTACAGTTGACAGCTATATATTTGTATGATATCAACGTAGGTATAAAGGCTGAATGATAAAATTACATTTCAGGTAACGTAGCATACTATAACAAATTGAAATATATTTACTTACCACGCTTGAGGATTTTCCATAAAATAATCTTTTGGAAAATGTACACTGTACAAGTTTTAAGCTCATTACAGCTATAGTAAGCCTCTTCTTGGCCACTAGATAGCACCACTATGCAGAGGAAGTCCACTGGAGTGGATTCCATGCATCAGAGGTTACAAAATATGTTTCATTGAGCTCTGAAACTAACCAATAGTAGCTGTCCACTACAGTGGACACGATGCATGAAAGAGTTAAAAACAATCAGAATACTTTCTCTGCAGCTCTCACAATATGTGTTTCAAGATTTGTTTGGATGTTGATTTTATACCCAGGTATTTTTCTTTGAGTTTAATTACCCCATTTTGTATTTTGAAGCATATTGATAGTACTTTTCTTCTTCCATTTAAAAGATCAGCTTCTAATTTTTTCAGTGTCAATTGCAGGTTCTTGCTGGCCAACTAGTTGTTTAATCAATTATTGCCTGTTCAGATTTTGCTGTAATGACAAGCGCCAGAATGTCTGTGAAACCTTTTGTTATAGATGATGTTCAAGATTATGGGTCCTAGTATGGATCCTCATGGGACATCACTGTTAAAACCATGCTCTTTTGCCTCTCCATTAGAAACATAGGTGATTTTAAAGTCACTAACGCTCCTTATAAATTTTAAAAGATAGGGTGGTATGTCTTTTTTTGCCATTTCATTCAGGATATGCTGCCAAGATAAAGAATCGAATACGTTTGGAACATCAAGTGTTATTTCTTGCCTGCTCTACTATATCTAGGATTGACTGTATTACGTTATATGTTGATCTACCTTCTCTGAATCCAAATTGCCATTGAGATAAACCCTTGCCAGCTGTATTTAACTGCTTCTTTATTCGGCCCAGTATTATATGCTCTAATAGTTTTCCCATTATATCGAAGCAAACTATACATATTGTAACATGAGTTCATTGTGTGCCATTTCTTGCCTGCTCTACTATATCTAGGATTGCCTGTATTACGTCACATATTGATCTACCTTCTCTGAATCCAAATTGGCATTGAGATAATCCCTTGCCAGCTGTATTTAACTGCTTCTTTACTTGGCCCAGTATTATATGCTCTAATAGTTTTCCCATTATATCTAAGCAGACTATAAAAATTGTAATAATTTGTCTCTGGTATAAAATTAAAATCTAATCTATTGGCCATTGCATAAGGACCTGTAAAACCCTCGCTCTAGTGCTTTATTAGCAGCACTAGCTTTGCTTTCTTCTACAACTCCTGTTTTGTTGGTCTGTCAACTAGGGACAGTATATATATATATATATATATATATATATATATATATATATATATATATTTATATATATATGCCTGATGATTTGGCCTATATATATATATATATATATATATATATATATATATATATATCTAGGCTAAATCATCATCTAAACGTTAATCAGAGATACCAGAACAATGGAGGATGGTGTATAAACGTAATCTTTACAAAAGTGGAGATAGAACTAATTGTTCAAACTATCGAGGTCTCAGCGTAACTAACTCGGTTAGTAGAATTTACAGTAAAGTCCTAAAAAACAGGTTAGAAATGGAAATAAAAGATATAGAGCAGGGGTCGGCAAAGTGTGGTTCGCGAGCCACATGTGGCTCTTTTCGTGCGAGCTTATGGCTCTTCGGAAATATATTGAAACATCACAAGAAATATATTGAAACATCACAATTCAGCTCAAAAAAGATCGAGAACTGTCCCTTTTCGGAAGTCTTGGGACCGCCGATCGATCGATCGATAATCATGGTTTTTCCCCCCGAGGAGGAGTTCGAGGATGCTGTGTTGTATTTTTTTTTAAATTTTATTTTTATTACCACTATTTTTATTTTTGGTTGGTTGGGACCGGTTCTTTTTAATTTTTTTTTTGTTTGTTTTATTTTTTTTATTATTTGCTATTTATTTATTTTTTTTTTTTTTTTTATTTTTAGCTTATTATTATTTTTTCTATTTATTCATTATTATTTTTTTTTTTTTAATTTCTTAGGTTTGGATGGTCATTTATTTGAATGCAGCGGGAGCAGAGTTGAGGCTGGAAGATAGCTCGGGCGTTTGGGGATTTTGTGACGAATAGTGACGGGGGGTTTTTGGAAGATGAAGAGAACTGGAGGTTGATTGGATATAATTTTCGAGGAAAGGCGACCTTGCAGTCGGGAGAGGCGGACGTCGAATGGTACCATGTTGGAGATTTCGGGCAGGAGGGAGGATGGAAAATTGGGGGGCAGGCGGAATATGCGGTGGAGGCAGGATCTTTCGAAAGCCAAAAGTCGGCGAAGGTGGGATTCATGGCTGAGGGAAAGAGCGCAGACTTGGTAGTCGAGGATTGGTCTGACGAAGGTTTTATAGGTGAAGAGGAGGACTTTGGGGGAGCAGCCGCCGAGGCGACTACGGAGGCAGAAAAGAAGACGAAATCGTTTGCGCATTAGGTTGATGCAGCGGGAGGTGTTGGTAGGTTGACGGAGAGATTTGTGGAGGATGGTGCCTAGATAGGTGGCGGAGGGTTGAGGTTTGATTATTTCGCCATGGAGTCGGATGTTGGGGAAGGGAAGAGCACCCCTTAGATAGGGGTGGTGGAAGAAGACGAGTTGTGATTTCTTGGGGTTCATCTGGATGCGCCAGAGGCTCATCCAGGCCTCCAGGGTTTTTAGAGTTTAGGCGGGAAGCAGCGACCTTAGGGAGGCGATTTGAGGCCCAGACCACGGTATCATCAGCGAATTGCTGGAGATGGCAGTCGGGCAAGGTTGGGGTGGGAATGTCGTGGCAGAAGAGGTTGAAAAGGAGGGGAGACAGGACAGAGCCCTGCGGGACACCCGCGGCAGGAGTGAAGGGCAGTGAGAGTGAGTCGCCGTGCTTCACCCGGCAGGAATGAAAGTTGAGGAAGTTGTGGACGAGGCGAATTAGAGGCCAGGGGAATTGGAGGAGGATAAGTTTTTTGATCAGGCCGTCGTGCCAGACGGTGTCGAAGGCGCGGTGTATATCGAGGAAGAGGGCGACAGAGACCTGACCAGAGTTGTGGGAGATAGCTAGACTGGAGGTGAGGTTGAGGATGGAGTGTTGGATGGATCTGTTGGGCATAAAGCCGCTCTGGTGGTTGGGGATGAGGTGGTGGGAGTCCCAGAAGGTACGGAGCCGTTGGGAGAGGATTGGGAGGACCGCCGCCGGCAAGTTCTTTATAATCACAGTCACAGCACGGATTTCGATTATTTCTTTTAGTTATTGTGTTGCAGTCAAGTCAGTGCATAGTTCAAAATTGTGCTTTTTTGGACATAATTCAGAAACACAAAGTTCCTCTCAAAATGGTTTCGAAGAAAATAAAAATCAACATCGTGAATTCCAAACTGTACGGACTGAATCGTTTGCGTTGGTACCTAATGCAGCTGGTCTTCCAACTTGTCTTACTTGCCATGAAAAACTAGCAAACAACCAAAAGTCTAATGTCGAGATACATTTCTCCCTAACAGACTCCCTGACAAACACTCCCCACATGCCTCCCTAACAGATCATTATCCACTATTTATTTCACTTACAAAATTTAAAAGAAATATGGATAAAGATATCAAAACAGCAATAAACTATATAAAATTAAAAAACATAGCTAATGATGTAAACTGGGATACTATATTAACTATGCATGATCCAACGGAGGCTACTAATAGTCTCATTAATAATATACAAAACTGTGTAGGCCATGCTACTGTTAACGTGGAAAAGAGCAATAAACATGACAAAACAAAACCAAGAAAGGAATGGATTAGTAAGGCCATAATAGTTTCATGCAGTAAGAAAGAATTATTATATAGGGTCTGGCAATATGATCAAGGAAACAATAGGCTCAAGGCAGAATATAAGAATTACACAAGAATTCTGAATAAGGTCATTACAAAAGCAAAAATAAAATACGATAGCGAACTAATAAAAAGGAATCAGAAAAATCCAAGACCCTTATGGGAAATAATCAAATATAAACTCGGGAAAAGCGGAAAAAAAGATGACAATATAAAACAAGTTTACAATAAAGATATGGATATAATTAAAGAGCCCATTAGAATAGCAAACGAATTCAATTCTTACTTGTGTAATATTGGTAAAAAAATAAGCGATAAGATACGGAAACCCACAAATATTTACGTTAAATGTCCATCTATGAATTCAAAATCTATCTTTCTGGTACCAACTAATAGTTTAGAAATTGAAAACATCATAAACAATATGGATTTGAAAAGCGGCAGAGTAGACAATATAAATGTAAAAACTCTTAAACTAATGTTGGAGAATATATCAAAACCAATAGCACATATTATCAACTTATGCATTGAAAATGGTACATGGCCAGTGGCCTTGAAATGTGCTGATGTGTTACCCATACATAAAGCTAAAAATAAGAGTTACGTATCAAATTATAGACCTATATCATTAATCTCTAAAGTGGCCAAAATACTAGAAAAGGTCATATATAATAGAATCTTGGTTTTTGTGAATAAAAGCAACATTATAGCTGATAACCAGTTTGGATTTGTTAAAAATAGAAGCACAAAAGATGCACTTAATCATATGTGTCCATAATTATGAAAGTGGTCTAAGTCAAAATTAAAAAATAAAATAGTTTATCAGTTATTTCACACAGTATTATTTGAAACTAAATTTATTCATTGTAATTTTTACGAAATCGTCAAAAATGAACCATTAGGTAGTGGTTGTAATTTCAACATTATATGGAATTCATTTAGTGTTAATAATATGGTGTGAAATAACTGATAAACTAATTTTTTTTTAATTTTGACAGACCACTTTCATAATTATGGGCACATATATCAAATATAATTTATAATAAACTTGATAAAAGTAAGCCAATAGCTCTAACATTCCTGGATCTTGAACCATAAAATTTTATTGGAAAAACTATACAATTATGGTATCAGGGGGATTGCACATAAACTAATTGAAAGTTACTTGACAAACAGACAACAAAAAGTTAAACTTAAAGGTTGTTTAAGTAAATACAAATATGTAACTACAGGTGTCCTGCAAGGAACAATATTAGGGCCATTATTTTTTATTTTATACGTCAATGATCTATTAAAAAGTATGTCTAAATGATATAATAATATCATATGCGGATGACACGGCTGTCGTATCTACTGATGATACCTGGAGTAAAGCTGAAATCAAGATGAATACCTATTTAGATAAAATCTCAGATTGGCTAGCATTGAATAAGCTGTCCTTAAACATTGAAAAAACTGTCTACATGACATTTGGAAACTACATCGATAGCGTTCCAAAAGACATTAATTGCCAAATAGAGGGAACAATTCTATCCCATCATAAACATAAAATGTAAAAAATGCCAAGTCTCGTAACGCTTTCCATTCGCGTTATGAGATCTCATGTAAGACCAAGTCAGTTATTTAAGTTGGTGTCTCTGGAAGCACCTATTCAACAACTTTGTTATAAATTGTTATCTAATTAAACCTATCAACATTTATAGTGACCGTATCAATATTAAGCACCTTCATTTCTATAATAATTATAATGACTTGGCAATTGCATGGCTATTTACATGCAATTACATTAGTTACATATTTTACTAATTAAAATACTTTATTCTTAGGTTTACTGGTGCCTGTGATACAATGTTTTTCATTAGTACAAGTACCAAAGATACTCTCTTTTTTATTATCACCTGTTAACTAAGCAAAACTGTTTTGTATTTGATCCCATGTGATGTGTATTTAATGAAATAAACTTATTATTATTACTACTATTTAGATTTACTTAGTAATCGAAATAGTAGTTATATTCTTTTATAATTATGTTACCGTGCAATTGCCAAGTCAATATAATTATTATAGAAATGAAGAGGCTTAATATTGATACGGTCACTATAAATGTTGATAGGTAATTGATTAGATAACAATTTATAACAAAGTTGTTGAATAGGTGCTTCCAGTGACACCAACTAAAATAACTGACTTGGTCTTACATGAGATCTCTTAACTATTTTTAGCGAAAGGAAAGCGTTACGAGACTTGTCATTTTTTACATTTTATGTTTTTGATGGGATCTCATTTCTTTTGTAGGTCATATTCCATTTTTTTGGGTGTATACCGTGTATACATATACAATATACTGTGTCCGTCAGCTACTGGTTTTCTTAAAGCCCACTTCCTGTCTCTATTTTAAAGTTAGCAACCATACGTACAAGCGCGATCCGTTCGTTGAATATTATTTTTAATAATCCTTATTTTTCTTTTAATGGAAAATGAAATTTCGGGATTTTTAATTTTTTCCTTCCTTTATAGGCTAAAGGCTAACTAAAATTCAAAATTTGAAGTTTGTAAGATTGTTAGAAGTAGCTTAGAATTTTGATGATCAGTGACAAAATTAAGAATTTTTTAAATAATGACTTATTTTTCATTTAATGGATAATAAAATTTCGGGATTTTTGATTTTTTCCCTCCGTTATACACTAAAGGCAAACGAAACTTCAAAATTTGAAGTTTGTATGATTACTAGAAGTACTTTAGAATTTTGATCGTAGGTGAGTGTGTCACTTACAAAATTAATAAATTGGACTGGCGATAATTCGATAAAAACTATAAGGTATAAGTAGACACTCTAAAGATGCTATACTATGCATTGTTTCAGTGTTATGAGTTATGGTATTATAGTGTGGAGTGGAGCATATTCGAACAGCCTAAATTTTTTTACAAAATTTACAAAATAGGGTATTAAAAATAATTAGTAAGAATAATCTCATAAATCGTGACAAACCTCTGAACATTAGACAACAGTTTATATGAGTCATTAATATTTCACTTCAATGACATGAAAAATAAATATCGAGCATCAGATAGTATAACAAGAAAAAAATTAATACAGATTCCACAAAGAGACAAAACAGTAAGCATAAAAAATAGCTATATAAAGGCTATAAATCTATTTAATGAGGTTCCTAATGAATTAAAAACGTTAAAGAGTAATATTAAAACGAAAAGTAAATTAAAGGAATGGGTCAGGCAAAATGTGTAGTCCGGATAATTATTTATTGTTCAATAATAGTTAGTTATACTGGAGTTATATTTAGTTATATTTAGTAAGATATATTTAGTTTGTAAGATCTAGCAGTCCTGCCAACAGGTAGCTGCGTGTACCTCCGCAGGATTTTACGAATAATTAATTAATATTATTTGCTCATATAAAATTATACTGGTTAAATAAATAAATTTCGAAAATAAACATGTCGCATTTGCAAAGAATTATCCCTTGGGTGATGTAAGAGAGAAAGCAATTGAAGAACTTAATTTTAAAAAGACAAGTTTTAAAAAAAAAAGTTTTTAAAAAGACAAGACATCTTTTAACTGTTGGATGCAGTCTACAAATAATGCTGTATAACTTGGCTGGCTTTGTCGTGAGTCACGAACGAAACCGTCAAAAACTGAAAACCATTCACTGATGGTGGATGGCTGACACACATTTTCACAATTTTAACAATAAAGCAGATAGGTATTATGAATATAATCAAAAGAATCTTGTGACATAAAGGATACTGTGCAAGTTGTCCTCTTTGCTCACTATATTTCATCAGATGGTGGCAAAGAAGAACTGGGATTATTGCCACTCAAGGGTGAGAGCAGAAGATTTTGAAAATGCAGTGACTGAATGTATGAAGAAAAATCACATTCCACTTACTAAAATTGTGTCAATTGCAACAGATGGAGCTAAAATTATGGTGGGTAATAAAAAAGGATTTGTCATGATTTTAAAAAACAATTTGAAAAAATTAATCATGACATGTTATCTTTCCATTGCATAATTCGCCAGGAAGCACTTGACGCACAAACAATTCCAGAAGATTTTGGTAAAGTTATGAATTTTGTAGGCAAGGCCACCAATAATATTATCGCAAAGGCGATAATCAGATTGCGATTCATCAGAGCCAATTATGAAGAAAATACAAAAATATGACTATGAAAAAAAATCATCCGTCGGTCTTGATACAGTTTGAAATCATTTTAAATAAAATTTTGGTTCTTAAGTTCATAGAGTTTGCCGATCCCTGATGTAGAGGAACAAAATGGATTTCGAGCTAGCCGTTCCTGCATTGATAGTATATTCTGATGGACAAGTAGTAGACAAACGGCTCTCTCATAATCTAGAAATGCACATGGTATTCATGAACTTGAAAAAAGTTTATGACTGCATTCCGCTCTGCAAACTGTGGCAAGTCATGAAGGAAGAAGGCATTAAAAGAATACTTATACAGGCTGTGCAAAATTTGTATGAAAATAAGGCAAGCTGCATAAATATAGGACAACGTGTATCAAGTGAAATAAGAGTAACCAAAGGCCTTCGACAAGGATGCTGTATAGCCCCGGCACTTTTTAAGATAATGTAATATATATGACAACATAAATGTCACTCCATGGGAATATCTGGTTGACAATGATTATACAATTGAACCTATCATTTCGAAAAAGGCATAAGTCCATGAATTAAAACTTTTCAGAATCGACAAAAATATGTTTTTTGTTAAAAAAGTCATTCATGCTGAAGAAACTGAATATAGAGGTTGTTAAATAAAAAAACATACACGCACTCTTTCGCACTGTACTCTTTTCGCATGGAATATGTAATACACTTCAATGAATAAAATGGCGTAAAAAAGTGATATTTCAAAAAAGTGTGACTCGTGCCCTTTTCTAAATGACCGGTTCAATTATTGTACATACTACATTTCGCAGATGATCAAGTAATCATGGCTGAAGATGTAAATGATACACATTACATGCTATGCAAATTAAACGATGAATATAACAACTGGGAATTAACCATCAATACATCAAAAACAGAATATGTAGTGCTAGGAGATACAGGAGGCTAGGAAATACAGATCAGCTAAAACTAGAAATAGACATGGATTAAAAACTTTAACTATTATAAATACCTAGGTGTAAAAATTACTAACACTGGAGGAAGTAATGATGAAATTAAGAATAAAATTGGAATGGGTAGAAAAGTAAAGAGAAAATTAAACAGGGTATTGTGGAATCAAAAGATCAGCAAAAATACGGATTTACAAAACAATTGTTGAAAGCGTGGGGATATATGGAGCAGAATTGTGTGAGATAAATAAAGCAAATAAATCTAAAATTAAAGCTATGGAAATGGATTATTGGAGGTGGTGTTGTGGACTTACAAGAATGGACCATCTGCATAACACAGAGATAAGAAATGGAATGGGTATTGATGTTAATATCATTAAGACAATAGAAGCAAAACGCTTAAGATGGTGTGGACATGTAAATAGAATGTCAAATGAATACTGGCCAAAAAGGGTATTGAACTGGAACCTGGTGGAAAGGCAAAAATGAGGACGGCCCAGAAAAAACTGGAGAAATGAAGTTGAAGAAGCTATAGCCAGTAGAGATCTAGAAGATGATTGGTTCTGATGAAGAAGATGGAAGGTAAGATGCAAGAAACGGCCACAGATGTAATGAAGCTCACCATATAAATAAATATATAAAAAAACATAATACCTTTATCATATAATCTTCTGAGTCGTACATTGCCTAACACTTCATAAGCTTCAGTGATTGATCGAAACTTAGTAGCTGCATCAATACCGCCCTTATTTATATCAGGGTGATAAATTTTTGAAAGTTTGTAGTAGGCTGTCTTGACATCAACCTGTGTTGCCTTCGGTGTGATACCGAGAGCATCGTAATGGTTTTTGAAGCAGGCAGCAGAAGTCTGTAGACTTTTGTAAATTACCAGATTTATTCCAGAGAAAAGCTTACTGGTGGTTTGTAGATTGAACATGATAAAAACGTGTTGAAGGTTATTTTTTTAAGGGGAAACTGTTATATCACAATAAACGTCGGAATATTTTAAGTGTTTTTTTGGGAGCGTTTTGGGTAAAGATGTTTAATTTCCGGGGAAATTAAACATCTAAGTTGATTAAATTTAATTACATTGATGGGAATTTGGGAGCCCAAACATGGGATTAACTAATTTATTTGAAAATAAATTTTCCAAAATAAGAGACATCTATTGATAGACTTCATTAATATCAAAATATATTTAATCTATGGAAATACGTCCATTTATGTTCGAATTGATTTACTAACATTGATAAAAGAGATTATTAGAGAAAATATGTAGATGGAAGTTACATTTTAATCTTAAATTTGTTAGCAAATATTTAAATTTATACAGAAATCTATAAAAATATTAGGATTATCTATTGTTTAAAGCAAGTACTCTAAGAAAAACATTCGCTAGAGTCAATAACGGTTTTCTGCCAAAAGATAATTATGAATTCGAATGGAAAAATTCAAACAGAAAATCCAGACTTAGTAGATATTGATGATCAATTTTTACTCCGCCTTCCAAAGGTAATTCTACTGAAAAAAATGTAAAAACACATTTACAAATTAAATATCTTTAGGCAGAGGCAAAACAGATTCACAAAATCCTGAAATCCAAACCGAAAAAACTCAAAAAGTACCTCCAACTGGAACTGTTTGAGGATTTCCGCAAGGCAAGGGTCTTCATCAAAAGGAAACCCTTGGAAGCCACCCTAGTTAACCTCCCCACCATCATAGAATCCAACAAAACCATTAACAAAGTCAATCTTTACAAAACAGGAAATATTTCACAAATGTTGGTTTGCAAAGATTGGTGCCTCAATAACAATCTAGACGAGGAAAAGAAATATTTGTATCCTCATGGACTCACTCCTCCAATGAAAAATGTGAGGAAGCAGAGGTTTAGGAAAACTATGAGAAATCACGAGGAAGTCAAAGAGGCAGCCGATATACAAAAGGAAGTTGCTTTGTTGCTTAGGGCTGATCACGAAGCCGTATAGTTACTCAAGTCTGAATCAAATTACCAAAAGTTTTGACAGATTCTTTTTTAGGTAGCTACGAGATTTGAGATTATACGTTTATTACATAACAATAATAATGGTGAAGGAGTCACGGGTAAATTTAAAATTAGATTATTTGTTGAAATTAAACAAAATTTGATAGTTTTGTTTAACTACTACTTACCACGGCTAAAGCCCAGTTATACGCATGCAAGCTGCAGCGCCTCTGTGGCAGAAATTGTAACTAAAAAAGTCGCACAGTGGCGGAACATTATTTGGCCTCTAAATTTTACTGTAACCGTTAGACTAGTTTCACACCTGCGAGGTTTTCCGCGGCGCGGTTCAGATTCGGCGCGGTTGAGGCGGTCGCGGTAACCTCGCCGATATGTTCACACTCGTCAGGTTGCTATAAGGTTTGATTGCGGTCAAATCTATCAGTTCAGCATGGACCGTAGACGTGTTATATTCATAAAAATTAGTCATTCTTATTATAATAATCAGTCATTATTATTTATAAAAATCAGTCATTATTATTCAAGGGCTCCCCTTGGATGGTTCTTTTAAGGCGAATAAAACGAAAAAGGCGGAATAGAATTAATTGGATCCAAGCTCTTCTTATGAAAAGGAAGGTGTATGGTTTATATATATATATATAGGTTATCTACAGGTTATTTACAGGTTATAACAGGTATACACAGGTTTTGTAGCTGCTTCAACTCTTTGCTTCCGCAGTTTGATAGCTTTAATTGTTTTAAGAACGTCCATTTGGAATTCAAGTACTTCAAATTCGTCAAAATCTTCAATGGAAGGCAATATTCCATTGAAGAATGACAGGTGCCTATTCGGTTTTTCCCTAACAGCTTCTATCATTTCCAATTCGACGGGGTCCAATTTTCTTTTATTTTGTCTAGTTTTTTTTAAATTCTATTCAGTCACTATCTGAGCATGAGTACTTCTAGGTTCTTTGCTAGACTGACCACTTGAGGACTTGAGGCTGTTTGTTTGATACGTCCATAACTTGTTCAGACGAATTATCATTTTCATTTATTTCCACATTCTCGGAATCGACATCTACACACAGACTATCTTCTGTGGTTCGGTGATGAAATATTTTATCAAGGAACTGCAACTGAGAGTCGTATATGTACGTTTTCAAAATTTGTGCTCCAGACCCTGATTTTTTAGTTTCTTTAATTTTGTTTTGTGATTTTCTGTAGGAATCTCAGACATTTTTCCACTTCTTCATGACATCTTTACCTGCAAAAAAAACGTCATTGGATTGTTTGAAATTAGTAAATCCAGGTCCACATCCATGACCACAAATAAAATTAAGTTATAAAAAAATAATTTTCATAAATTATATAAATTAAACCACTTGTGGATTGTATGAATGCGAAACCGAAACCAAAACGCTTGTGTGTGTTGGGCTGCACGTGTGTGCATACCCCTAGACCCTCGTTGGCGCCGTCTGACAGCCGTGTACTGCCGACGCGGCTCGAGGGGCCAAGCGGTGTATAGCGGTGCCGGTCCGCTCTCCAAGAGGTTTGAATTTCACCGCTTTGATCGCTTCACACTTGTGCGGCAACCGCCTCAACCGCGCCGATTCAGAACCGCGCCGCGTAAAACCTCGCAGGTGTGAAACTAGCCTTACAGATTGGTTAAGTGAACAATTTAGTTTTCAAAATGGCATTAGATAACATTATAATTAGTATGCATAATGGTAGAATAGCTAATGGATATAAGTTTGCGGTAAAATCGGATTTTTGCGCTTGTAAGGAGGACGTCGCAAGGTAAATTATTTGAATTATTTTGGATCTAAAGGTCTGGATTTATCTGTTCTAATATCATCCAAACTAACCTTTGACGTAATCTAGGTTAAAACCGTGAAATCGGTAAAACATTGTCTTTTACGTTGGTTCTAATTTCTGCCACGGCTCATATGCACCACACTCCGATTTAGCCAAGTTTGCTTGCGGCAGGTATGTTTGTATTAATTGTGGGGATGAAATGACATTGGGATTGATATTGCTTTTTATGTTCCCCTTAGATTATTTGGCCATTCCCTTTAGTTTATTCCACTGAAATATATACTAACTGGAACGAACGCTACCTCTTGGCTTGTGTGGGCCGAGAGAGAGAGAGCATCACAAGGTGTCTCCACTGAAATATACTAACTGGAATGAGCGCTGCGTCGTGGTATGTGCGGGCCGACCGAGAGCATCACAAGGGGTCTCTGTCTCTCTGTCTTCGTCTAGTACGGTTCAAAAGAAAAACTAAATGTATGTCCGACGTCCATTTTTCCTTGCAAATACAACAGTATTTTACCAGTCTTTTTGAAAACAACTTTCATTAAAATATATAAACTTCAGTTTATAATATGCTCTACGATTGAACGATCTCACTCTCTTTATACAATTCAATACAACTAGCTTTTCGCTCTGACTGTATCACATTCTCCCACTCTCGAATTCACTGTTGGCTAGACGAGGATGAAGGGCTCCTCTTGGGACCTCTCTCTCTCTCTCGACCCGCACAAGCTTAGAGGCCAGCGCTCGTTCCAGTTAGTATATATTTCAGTGGGTGTCTCTCGTATCGCTCCGTCTAGTATCAAAAAAATGATCTGTCTGTGTCCGACGCCCAATTTTCCTTGCAAATACAACAGTATTTTACCATTGTATTTTTGAAAACAACTTTCATTAAAATACGAGGGTTGGGGCATAAGTCATGGCAACTATTTTGACGTCCGGAATCTTTTAAACGTCCGGATCTTGTGGACAGTGCAATAATCCTGCATGACAATGCAAGACCACATAAAGCAGGGTATGTATGGTAGCTACTCCGACGTTGGGGGTGGGAAGAATTTTAGCACCCACTGTACTCTTCTGATCTTTCGCCCTGTGACTTTGATCTCATTCCCAACATTAAGGAACCAATACGTGGTAGGCGGTTTGCAACACGAGAGGACATTGCTAATGTTGTGCGCCAACAGATGACCCGATTCACACATGGTGCAGCAAATGCTGAGGCTGATGGTATTCAGTGCCTCCCACATTGTTGGCAGCATGTGGTGACACTAGCAGGGGTCTACATTAAGGGTCTTTAGGCCCAGGTTTGTGATGTCAACTTTATGTGTTCTGTGTTATCATTCTTTTGCAATGTGAAGTCCATATTGCCCTGCTACCATAATATATACCCTGCTATACTACCATAATAAATTAGTGTGTTCGATACTTCAGTGCTATTCATTGTCCACACATGTAGTTAAGACCTTGTCCTTTCATCTGTATATGTCACATTTTCCAACCAGACTGGTATATTCAAGAAAAAAAATAGTTGCCATGGCTTTTGCCACAACCCTCGTATATAAACTTCGGTTTATAATATGCTCACCTATTGAACAATCCACTCTCACTCTCTGTCTTGATACAACGCAATACAACTAGCTAGCTTTTCACTCTGACTGTATCACATCCTCTCCACTCTCGACTACACTGTTGGCTAGACAAGGATGAAGGGAGGTCCTTTGGATCTCTCTCTCGGTCCGCACAAGCCAAGAGGCCAGCGCTCGTTCCAGTTAGTATATATTTTAGTGGTTTATTCTCACTGTAAAAAAAATTTGACAGTGAGAAAAACAAACCAGTGATTGAAAAACTTAAGTTCTTAAGGGGATTTTACACGAGCAACAAAAAATGCTCATTGCTGGGCAATGTTTCTGAAATAATGGCCCGGCAATGTTGCTGGACAATGTGTTGCCGACATATTGCCAGGCAATGTGTAGCTCAGTATGTCTTAGCAATATTGTGACAACAGTATTGCCCGAGACTTGCGCGTACACGTTCAGCAATTATGATCTACACTGAAAAAGTACTTGTTCGTACTGCATACATAGTACTTGCTAATAAGAAGAAAGACAAAAAGAGAAAACTTTCGATTCGACTTTATTTAAATAGACGAGAGATACTTCATAATTTAAGTAATGAAATAATACTTGATGATTACTTATTTAAAAAAATTAGTAGAATGCCAAAGGGTGACTTTGAGTATTTAATGAACAAAATCGGATTAATTTAATTAACTGATTGTAGTATATATTTTCAAAACCAGGAAAACTCAATGTTTATTCGCATTTGCCTGACACTGACAAAGAAATAAAACAAAAAATAAATTACAATGTTGTCTAGTGGGGAGCAACCATTAGACGGCAGACCGGCAGTGATACCCACTGAAATATATACTAACTGGAACGAGCGCTGCCTCTTGGCTTGTGCGGGCCGAGAGATAGCTTCACAAGGTGTCTCTCGTATCGCTCTGTCTTCGTCGAGTACCAAAAAATGATCTGTCTGTGTCCGACGTCCATTTTTTCCTTACAAATATAACAGTATTTTACCATTGTCTTTTTGAAAACAACTTTCATTAAAATATATAAACTTCGCTTTTTAATATGCTCACCGATTGAACGACCTCACTCTCTTTCCTGATACAACTAAATACAACTAGCTTTTCGCTCTGACTGTATCACATCCTCCCCACTCTAGACAAGGATGAAGGGAGGTCCTTGGGACCTCTCTCGGTCCGCACAAGCAAAGAGGTCAGCGCTCGTTCAAGTTAGTATATACTTCAGTGGTGATACTATAAGCAACATGCCGGCCAGTAGTGGCCACTGAAATATATACTACCTGGAACGAGCGCTGGCCTCTTGGCTTGTGCGGGCCGAGAGAGAGAACATCACAAGGTGTCTCTCGAATCGCTTTGTCTTCGTCTAGTACAGTCCAAAAGGAAAACTAAATGTGTGCTCGACGTCCGACGTCCATTTTTTCTTGCAAATACAACAGTATTTTACCATTGTCTTTTTGAAAACAACTTTCATTAAAATATATAAACTTCGGTTTATAATATGCTCACTGATTGAACGGCCTTTCTCTCTCTCTCTCTCTCTTTCTTGATACAACTCAATACAACTAGCTTTTCGCTCTGACTGTATCACATCCTCTCACTCTCGACTACACTGTTGGCTAGACAAGGATGAAGGGAGGTCCTTGGGACCTCTCTCTCGGCCCGCACAAGCCAAGAGTCCAGCGCTCGTTCCAAATAGTATATATTTCAGTGGTACTGGCAATACGGGCCATATTGCCGGCAACACGGATATATTGCCAATCCGATAATGTTGTTGAATATTGACCAATGTTGCCCAGCCATTATTTCCGGCCACACATTGTCGTTAAAATTTTGCTCGTGTACAAGCCCCTTTAAAAACTCAACTTCAGTGGCTAAATAAACTGACAATGTGCCCGCAGAAATTTTGGTTTAATCTAGGTTAGATTGGGCGATATACCGGGAAGGGGTAGATAAATTTAGACTACGACGCGCGACCTCTCGATCGAAGATAAGATGAAGTGGCAAGGACTGTTGCTTTAATTTAGGTTAGATTAGGTGACATGCCGCTAAGCGGTAGATAAATCTAGACTACATACGCGCGATCTCTCGATCCAAGATAATATACAGTGGCAAGGACTGTTGGTTTGGACTAGAGATGGGCATAATCGAGTGACGATTATCGACTATTCGATTATTCTAAATCGTTCGAGTTCTCGATTACTACACGTGTGGACGAGTAATGAATGATCACTTGGACTAGAGCTGAATCATTCGAATTATTCTGGATCATTCGAATAGTCGATTATCACTCATGCGCATGAGTTACGAATGATCACTCGGGAGTTGAGAATCGAAATCAGCCGTTAGTAGTCGTCGGCTGTGCCGAGATGCGCATAATCGAAATATTTTAGTATTCGGCTGGAGTTCGTGCATTCGTATCTAGTTATGAATGATCATTCGGACTGGGAATTCGGAGTTGGGCGTTAGTAGTCGTCGGCAGTGCCGAGATACGCATAGTCGAATTATTTCGTATCGAGTTACGAATGTTCATTCGGACTGGGAAAACGGAATCTGGCGTTAGTAGTCGTCGGCAGTGTCGAGATGCGCAATCGAATGACTTTAGTATTCGGAATCTGCAGGCGCCACCACTAATACCTTTGTTACAAGTTTTTTGTTTGAGAATGAGGAAACAAATTCTAGTTTTTGAAGTAGAATCTTTTAAGCAGTGATGGGTCACACTATTTTAAAACTTTCTAACAAGTTTTAGTTTGAATTTTTTAACAAAAGCTAGGTTGGTGATAAAGTAACAAAATTGAATTAAACAACAAAATATGACTATTATGGATCATATTTAGAATCCAATATTATTTAAATTTATTTATTTTACTGCCATAAAATATGCTAACAATGGAATACGATTATCAGATTTCTTTACATTTTTCTTCATCTCACGTTTGTTTATAAAATGCCCAAATGTTTGTTTAGGAGAAACAGCCGCTGGAAATGTTGAAACCTCTCTATAGAGGCACATGCATTTATAATATTTTTATATTACAATTATAAATTACTAGGATTGTAATAGAGTGTTGCAAAAATGCAATATTCTCTCTATACGCGTTAACTTCCGCGAAAACTGTCCGAAAATGCGTCAAATTATTAACGAAACCGGCTTAATTTACATAAATTGCATTCTACAGGTAATATTACAGCTACATGCAATAATAACTGATACAAATATTTTTTAGGGTAAATCGAGAGATCATTCGATTATGAAATCATTCGATTATTGAAATCACTCGATTACTAATCATTCGATTATGCCCATCACTAGTTTGGACTACATATGCGCATCTTTTAAAAACTGTTTTATTACCACTGCTCTACAATTTACTGCGCATGTGCCAATTTAGTTTCTAAAAGTGATACCCAAGGGGAACCTAAAAGCAATATCTACCGATATTGGTGGAGATTAAAGCGTGTGTGGCGGCATAGGCGTAGCCAGAGGGGGGGTTTTGGGGGTTCAAACCAACTCCCCCCCCCCCCCCCGAAATATGCAAAATATTTAGTAATACCATAAATATTGTGTTGAAATAAGAAGAGACGACTCTCTTCAAGGGAGCATGGTAGATGTGGAGCCTGTGTGTGTCAGTTTTAGAAAGTAAGGCGCATTTTTCTTATCGTATTTTCTTAGAACTCTCACCCCCCCAAACTAAACCCTGGCTACGCCCGTGTGTGGCGGTATAACAAGGCTAGAGCGAAAGTGAATGCGCATATGGTTACAGGGAGTATAAGAAAGGGTACAGGCTTTGAACGGAGCATATTGTTACTAGGTAATAGTTTAGTTTATTTTATGTTTTGAATTAATGTCTTCTGAAGGGGCTACGTATTTTGGAGTGTTGCGTGTTCGTGTAGAGAGATATGATATTTTCAGTTGCAACATAATTCAGTGCAGCTTTGCTTATAACCGGATTTCTGGTATTCTTATCCACATGCGGTTTAGAGATTATCAACATTCTTGGCGTAGCTGTAGCAGTCAACGCAGATTTTGCAACTTTTCCTATTATCCTAGGTATGTGGCCTTTATGGACGATTGATACAGATATCTCTATAATTGTAGGACTCGCCGTATACTTCAAAGCCCCTGGTTTTACCTCAAAGGTAGTATCTCGTCTTTTTTTGTAGACTTTGTTTGAGGGTGGTTTCGCCATTTCTTCAGTCCTCGGGCTGATTTTGTACTTCAGAACACGCGTCGAAATCATGAAAGTCTGTTCTGGCGTGAGTTGAGGAATGAATCTTATTTGAGGCTCTTTGATTTTAATTCCGCGGCGATGCCTTGTATTTCAGAGAAGATTTCTTCACCATAAACCAGTCTTCATCGGTAGTTTGTGGTTTGATTTTGTAATCTTGGTCCTGGTTGGGAAATTACCATAAGTCTTGGTAAAATCTTGAACAAAGGCTTCGTCTTTCCCCTCGAGACTGTGAGTTGTTTTGGTACCTCCCATGACTTTCTATCGCACCATTTCCTCAATTCTAGCTTCATGGTGATGAATTAATGAATTAGTTTCTGAAATTCTATCAAATAAATCGCTTGTTTCTTGCTGAAATACTATGTTTGATTAATGACTAGTTTATTCTTGATATCGATTTGGATTTGTTTGTTGATTAATGGGGTAATTAGATCGGGGTCATTGTTTGCGCAAAATTATGTTCGATGGGTTCAGCCAAATCTTAGATTCTCGGAATCGCGACGTACTTCAATACAGCAGGACTTGGATTCAATACAGCAGGATCAGCGTCGTTTGCTACTGCTCTTGGAACTGACTTTTCCGCCAATCTAGGTGAAGCTGTTTGCTATTAATTGTGAGATGGGATTGAATGGGATGAGGAAAATGAAAATGGTCCATTGAAAAGTGTCCACTGGCAAATAACTTCTGGAATTTCTTGCAGAAGACAGTTGACAACTGTTTCCACTTACTGCAATTTTTCTATTTGAAAGTAGCTTTTAGAAGTGAACCTGCAAGAAGAACGGTTTTGACAGAAATTGCATACAAATTACTTGAGCAAGAACGGCAGCAATAGGAGAGCTTGTGTTGTTAATTTTTTTTTTTAAACGTAAGATGATTTACCGATGTCTGTTTAGTTGATTTTACGAGCTTTTGATTCATTTCAACAGACTATGGCTGAATTCTTGAATTCTTCTGCTAAACGCTCTAACGCAACGTTTTTCCTAATTTTATTTTTATATTCTGCTTTTTTATGTCCCACAATTGGGTATTTGAATCATTTTTTTTGTCATAACTCGAAAGTTCATATATAAGTTTTATAACAAAACCCTTTTTTGTTTTCTTTTTTTCGTTCTAATTAAAAAGTTATAAGAAATTGAAAATATATTTTTAAACTCGGTACCAAAAACAGGCCCGGCCGCGTTGTGACGTAAAATAGGTAATTTCTACCCGCGCCTGACTCTGTTGATACAGTAGCTGTAGTAGACATGTCAAATATTAAGTTATCGTGCTTGTTTCGTATCATCGTGTAGGAATACTACGAAAAGAACTCCTCAAAAAATGTTTTTAAATGTCCCATATTGTTTAACGTCGAAACCAATGGTTTTAAACAGTGCGCCGAAAAAATCCTGTAACGACGATTTTATAAAGAATGTTTATGTTTAAATGTTAGAATGAAGTTTCACCCTTTCGACGTCAAAAACAAATTACGGCGTGTTTGAAGTCACATGATTATTTTCAATTTTTTTTCTGAGATTTCAGAGCCGGACATTTTTAAAAATCGGCGGGACGCGGGACTGTCCTCCAAAAAGCGGGACTGTCCCGCCAAAATCGGGACGTATGGTCAATTTAGGTAACGCACGCAAATATTCAATATCGCTAAGTTACATTAAAAAAAATAATTAAATAAATAAAATAAACACAATCAAGACCTCAATATCAAAAAAGTGTGTGAGAATTCATATGACGAATCATGACGAATCCACACCACCGGAGACAATTGAAAAAGCAAATTCTTCATTTTTGATTCTATTTTTTTTTATGGCCCCTGGATCCCAAACTTGTAAGGTACATTCCCTCGCACGAGTAATAAAAAATATTCTTTACAAAACGGGTGGTATTGTCAATTGCCCTCTCGAGCGAATGTGCGCACTCACTACGTTTCTAATTTCACTCTCGTGACCAGTTGCAGTAGTAGTAGTTGCAAAATATACTATTTTATGGTTGTATCTATGATTAGTTTCACCAATATTCAATTACTTGTATAATTTCCAACTTAAAAAATTTGAAGTAAAAAACTTCAAAATTTTGTGTTTATTAAATAATGACTTAAGCGCTTGTTGCAAGGTCAAAACAACCGTATACACGTGGGACATGGCAACAAGTTCGGCAAGTCACTAATAAAACTTGCAGAAGTGCACTTCCGCGAGCGCTTACACGTTGGAAGTCGCTTGTGCAAGTCAATTTCCGCAAATTTTATTGTCAGTGGACCCGCATTATGGAAATTATGTTGCTGTGGTTTGAGCAAACTCCTGCACAAGGTATAGAGCAGGGGTGGGTATATCTTGTGGCTGTAGGGTCACATTTTGTATGAAAACATGACCGCGGACCGCATTAAATATTTTTCTATTTTAATAGTTATTTGTATACAACAACGACTGCGTATACACTCGTCAAACCGAACAATATTGTTAGGTTGGGTTAGTTATGTCGTAGTGGACAACAGATGCTGTAAAAGATCACCCGCATGTGCAGTGTCTATAAAATAGTGGCAGGTAGATAATAAAGTAAAAATCAGTCACGGTAAACATAATAAGCATTTCATAGGCATGCTTTAGGGATTCTATGTTTATGTTGCTTATTACTTTCTTTATGTTGGAATACGAATTAAGATCATTAAATGTGACTGCTATGTATGAATAAATTTGTAATTACTTTCTCAGTGAAGTAATATTTTGGTGGGACACAAACACAAAACCGACTTATTTTTTGTTTTATTACGTATTTTATTATACGATATTTTTTGGAATTAAACTGATTTATTAAATGCCCTTCGCGGGCCGCATAAAATGTCGACGCGGGCCGCCATTTGCCCAGGCCCGGTATACAGCGTGGTAGTTTTCCAATTACAGCACTAGAGCGCACAATGCGGCACTGTGCCCAACATCGAGTGTTCCAACATCAGCAACGCCTAGCACCTAGGAGCACAAGGAAAAGCTCTGCTCTCGGGTGTAATGCGCAAGTGGTACCAATAAGTTAACATGAAATTTTAAGTGTTTTTTTCATTGAGTTGGCATAATGATGTATATATCATTATTTTTGTCAACAAGAGTATAAATACTGAATTGTTGTTAATAAATATTTAACTCATTTTAAAACTTTAAACAAATTTTAAAAATTAATATATATGCATTATTAGTTATATTAGACAATGAGATGAAGTATTTACACTGGTTTACACACCACACATTATTTATGTGATAAAGATTGCCAAACCTACGAATTTTTCTCGAAAACCTAAAGTAAGACTAATGCACTCTATTGTCGCATTTAAAAACTAATCTGTTCCAACAAAGCCTCTGCTAATGCGGCATTTTGCGGCACTGAGTCGCACTGTGCTCCCGTAATTGGAAAACAATGCGTATGTGTGAAATTAGTGGAAATACAGTGACGGATTAGATGCAATTTTAAAGGGATTTATGTACGAGAGAAAATGAAATGCTTGGAGGAATTGCAGTAACTGTGGAATTTTATGAAAGTTTGCTAAAAGCAAATATCATAAAGTAGGATGTAGAGGATAAATGGGTGTTTGGACCAATTGAAAGTGGAATCAATGTTTTTTTAAAGTTGTGAATGGAGTAAGAATGTGTTATTAACAATTATTTAAGACATTAGAACAGGGACCAATATTGTTTCCGATTGTTGGAAAGTCTGTAAAATGTGAAAGTTTGTTTGGAAAGGGTTGTTTGGAGGATGAAGGATTTCATCATCTGACAGAAAATCACTCAATAGAATTCAAAAACCCAGATACAAATTCAATTGGGCACCTGAGCAATTAAAAGAACATTACTGAAAAACTGTATAAGAATCAATTTAATAACTATCTTATTGTTAGTATGTGTGGAGGAGGGAACACAAACTGGAGGACTTCATGGACGTTTTTATCGAATCAATATATAAACCCCCAGTAGCTGATCCTCCTCCATAGGAATTGTTAAATTTTAAATAATCTGTTTGAATTTAATTATTGCAAACCTCAAATTTTAGTTATCAAAAACTTGTAATTCATGAACTCTATGGAGATTAAATAAAATGAATTGATTGCAGTCAGTCTACATTTCCAAGTTTAAATCAAGATTCAACTAACAATTTCAATGTTAACCATTTCGCTACGGGAACCGGATAAAGCCGTAAAATATTTTTTTATTACCCATCCGCGAAAAGTACTTCTTGACAGAAGATTATTTAATACGAAAAATGTCACATCGTTGTATTTCCTGGGAAACGCACGTAAATATTCAATATCGCTACATTTCATCGACATTTAAATAAAACAAAAATAAATAAAAATAGAATGAACACAATCAAGACAATCGCGATATTAAAAAAGTGACGTGAAATGTCAGAATTTTTTTTCATTACAAAATAATTAAAAAAATAAAGTAAACATTTTAAAATGAGTGTAAATTCTATGTTGATACCGGCGATTGAGGAGAGTTCTTATGACGAATCCAGACCACCGGAGACTTCATTTTTGATTCCATTTTTTTTTGGATGGCCCCTGGATCCCAAACTTGTAAGATACATCCGAACACGGGTGAAATTCTCAATTTCCCTTTCGAGCGAATGAAAAATTGACAAATTTTCACCCTAGTTACAAAATATACTATTGTGTCCCATGTGCTGGAACCAGATTAATACGCAAGTTTTTTTTTTGTACTTAATATGGGAAATCAACTCATCCGCTGTATTATACGGAATTTGTGAAGAATATGGGAATGGCCATTTTTTTTGGAGTTGGCGGATTTTTACCTTGAATAACTGTTACTAATCGTCCTCCGTAGTGTATTTGCAAACTTAGAGAGCCAAAACGAAGCTTCTACGTCGATTTATTAAAAAAATATACGGGTTTTTATGAAAAAAATGACATTTTTTTGACGCAACAGTTAATATTTTCCTTCACTACCTAACCTCTCTAATTACTTGTCAAACAAAAAGTGCAGGAGAAGCCCAACCGACGTTGCCAATTTTATCTTTTTATTTTACCTTGTTCTGGTAAACATTCAATATACAATTTCTTCACATGCACTTACAACAACATTGAAATATAAATTTAATTTTTAATTCTAATTTCATTCTAATTGGTTTAACTCAGGTTAACTCAATACTTCTTGCAACTTTATCTTATTTTAGACCATATAGGCGCAGCAGTGCGTTTAAATTTATGGCCCTTGACGGTATTATTAAAAAAATAGGTACCGAAGGAGACACAGACCACATTGGACCGAGAGTTCGCGCTGCCGCGCGTATATTGTCTTGATTTATCATCCCGCTTCGCGGCGGACAACCTAATCTAACCAAGGTAAAACCACCGGTCGTTGCCACTTTGTTCTACATTGGACCGAGAGTACCATAAAAGTTTGGATCTACGAAGTTAAAGTTTAAACCACATGCGTGCGGCAGCGCGAACTCTCGATCAAACCACATGCGCGCTGCGCGCGCATGTGATCGAGAGTTCGCGCTGCCGCGCGTATGTTGTCTTGATTTATCTTCCCGCTTCGCGGCGGACAACCTAATCTAACCAAGGTGAAACCACCGGTCGTTGCAACTTTGTCGTGCGGCAGCGCGAACTCTCGATCAAACCACATGCGCGCTGCGCGCGCATGTGATCGAGAGTTCGCGCTGCCGCGCGTATGTTGTCTTGATTTATCTTCCCGCTTCGCGGCGGACAACCTAATCTAACCAAGGTGAAACCAAGGGTGCTTGCCACTTTGTCCTATATTGGACCGAGAGTTCGCGCTGCCGCGCGTATATTGTCTTGATTTATCTTCCCGCTTCGCGGCGGACAACCTAATCTAACCAAGGTAAAACCACCGGTCGTTGCCACTTTGTTCTACATTGGACCGAGAGTACCATAAAAGTTTGGATCTACGAAGTTAAAGTTTAAACCACATGCGTGCGGCAGCGCGAACTCTCGATCAAACCACATGCGCGCTGCGCGCGCATGTGATCGAGAGTTTGCGCTGCCGTGCTATATGCGGTCTTGATCTATTCTCTCTCGGACAACCTAATCTAATTTATACCCATGGTAATTTCATACCCATGGAGGAAGATAACGGGAAATCACCTCCATTATACTTCCCAAGAGAACCACTTGATGACGACATTCAAGTCATTATCGTGGTCGCAAACATTCATTAGTGAATATGCATAAGAATAAGAAGAATACATAGAAGATTAACATGACCCCTGCGCAAGAATTAAAATAAAATTAAATATATTTAATACATATAATACTTAAATTGTAGCGAAACAGAAAAAAAGTATAATCTCTGCAAAAGAATTGAACTTGGCAACAGCGTATCTGCTGTATAAACATATTTTCTGTCAAATAACCGGACAGAAGTTGCAGTTATATTTGTTGTTGTATTAAAAAATGTCAGTTTTTTGGATTACAAAAGCCCGTATATTTCTTGAACCAGCCGACGTAGAAGATTCATTTTTACTTTCCACGTTTAGAAATACAGTTTGGAAGACGATTAGCAACAGTTAGTGAAGGTAACTCCACCATTCCCATATTCTTCATAATAGCCTATTATACTTATCATATACACTACCAAAAATATTATACACATATAAAAACTAGATTTCAGCGGAATCATTTTTTTGGCCCAAACTACGGGAACCGTACTAATCCACTTGCATCATTTCACTGCAGCCCCTAAAAAAACGCATATACGAGGACTGTCCAGCCTCCTTTCATATGTAATCCCGGACGTATACTAAGCCTACCAAGAACTGCATTGCGTAATATTTTGGTTAACCATTAAGAAAATAAAATGAAACAAATAAAATAAATGAATTTATAACTACCACAAACTGCGGGAACCGTATTTAAACGCAAAGAGTAAGTACCTAACTGCGGGAACCGTATGAATCCGCACTACCCTCGTCATGCCGAGGGTTGTGCGGATTCGTTGACACGACTTGTAGAAAAGCACGCCGTAGCGAAAAGGTTAATGTATTCAATGCACATTAAGCGATTATGTAGTAAAAACAGCAACTACCACATTTTTACAACTACATATAACCGTCGCAACTTTTATTATTTTTTTACACTACGCCACTGCCACCCATTCCGTTACGCATGCGCCCAATTTTTAAGGGATGGTTTTACATGCGTTATAATGCAGTTTTACCAATCCCATTCTTTAAATATAAGAAAATTGACTTTTTTTGTTTTTGCAGAACAAATGTTGTTTGGAGCGCTAAGTTCTTCCGATTCAGAAGTTGTAAGTAAAAAAATAAACACCTTTTCTGTATAAACTCACTTCTGAATAATATTATCCTAGGACTCACGCTACGACATAATAGAATTCAACAACTAATTATTGTTACAATTTATTTTTGTCATAAAAAAAAATAAAAACAAAACATTCTTATATGCCTAATATGCCTTTCAATTTGTTTTAATCTTCTTCTTCACACTTTTCTCTACACCTTCTGTCCTCCTCTTCTTCTTCTCAAATCCATTAACTTCAACACCAGCATCAACTCCACTATCACTACTACCATCTGCAACTTGCATATCTTCGACTTTGTCAATTGCAGAGAAAGACAAATCCTCAAGTCCTTCAGAATTACATTTTGATCGTAACAACTGTTTTTCTTTCTTTGATTTCTTTTCTTTATTTTTCCTCCTCTTCCTTTCTTCTTTTGGTGTAACTTCTTCATTATTAACAATACTCAACTTAATCACATTAGCTTTAATTTTAACAACATTGGAAATCTTTAAAGCTTGGCAAAGCTTGTTAAATGCTTTCTTTGCATCTTGAGAAAAGTTTACTGAAGATCGGTATTCTCTAACAGCTTCAGCTATCTTGTCCCATTGCATTCCTAGTTTTTCTAGAGGAGAAGTTTTGATTAAAGTTAAAAGCCTTAGGAGATTTATTATAAAACGTTCTTTAGTATTGTTTTGAGGAGTATTCAAAGTTTTTAAAGCCTCTGCGTTTATTATTTTTTGAACTTTCTTTATTTTTGTGGAAGTTGTCAAGAGACGTTTGTTTGAATAGAACAGTTTTAATAATTCCATTCCTTGACTTCTCCTAAAAGGTCTTATCTCTTCATTGAAAATATATTGTACTAAGATAGGTACGAAATTAACTGTTCCAGCCCAAGACAATCTAAAAATATTTTTAAACAAAACAAATGGAGTTAAACAATCCCTTTTTTCAAAAAATGTCTTCAAGACTTCAGACAAAATCTCAATAATCTTTCTTTCAACCTCTTCATTACCAATAGCCTTCATACAATTTATAATAAAAATACAAGCATCAGAAATTTTTTCATCCATTTCCTGCACCAAAATTGTGCTTTTTAAACCTTTCTGTAACAAACTTTTTAACAACTCGGGCAAAATTTCATCACTAACATCCTCCATAGCAGCAAAATCCTTCACTTTAGTTAACTTCCTTAGGCAGTAATTAACACGTTCCAACAAAGGTTTCTGATGAGGATCTTTTATACAAAATTCGAGAACATGAAGCAGAGGCAACATAATCTCTACACAAATAATCATAGAAACCTCAGAATCAAGATAAATATCAATAAGATCTAAAACTCTAACTCGAAAATGTGTTAAAAGCATATCATCCTTACTCTGTTTTTTAGAATTCTTACTTAGTTTAGGTTTAAATTGTTTAAAGGCGGCTCCCAAAGTAGAATTCAATTGTTCACCTTCATTTTCACTTATTTCATCTACATCAACATCTTCCTCATCTGTAACAGCTCCATTGCTACCCAACGCAGCCCTTACAGCTTGTTTTAATTTATCATTAACAGTTTCTTCAAACTTTTCCTCCTCAGACTCAATTTCTTCATCATCATCTTCGTCGCTCTCATCATCCTCACACTCTTCACCGCCCAATTCCTCAATGTTTTCATCCAGAGGATTATCATCACTCTTTGGATCTAAAACTGAAAGGATTTGATGTATTGCTGTTGGTGTCAAATCTTTACAAAGATGTGGGAAAACTACTCCTATAATACTCCTGAATAAATGGGAGCTGTGTGATAACATATTCAAAAATAAATCTACAATAACCTCAATCCAATTAATCTCTTCTTCTTTTTCCTCATTTTTCAATTTCTTTTCAATTTTCAATCGTTGATAGCATTCAAAGAGTTCATTGAGGGAATCTGTGGCCACTTGTTTATTGTTGAATAGTTGGAGGGACATGTGTAAAAATAATGTGTGAAAAACTGGATTTGTTGTCTTCCTCTTTTCCAATGTTTTAACAGCATCAACTCCTTTCCTCCAAAGTTCATAATCGGCTGAAGTAAATGGTTTACACATCACTGTTTCAAAATTTTCTTCAAAAATTTGAGAGTCTAGATGGTGTAAAAGGGTGGAGAGAACTGTACTGAGATCTTCAAGTTTTGGAAGTTTCAGGTCTAAAGCATTGAAGAATGTTTCTTTTAATTTAACTGTAAAAAAATAAATAAAAAAATTATAACAAATTTTAAGATAATTATTAGAAATATTTTTACCAGCAATTCCATATGGTACACTAGTACTTTGAATAAGCCCCAAATCCATCAACATCTTCAACTGTTCAATTTTCCAATGTAAGTCATCTTTGAGACTGGGGTGCTTCAATAATTTAACAATCAACTGTGCAGCGTAAATTCTATCAGGAACCATCCATATCCTACCAGCAGCTTGTGGTTTATGCCCCAACAGAACTTCTGTGTAC
The DNA here is from genome assembly GCA_944588485.1 of Phosphuga atrata. Taxonomy (NCBI): domain Eukaryota; kingdom Metazoa; phylum Arthropoda; class Insecta; order Coleoptera; family Silphidae; genus Phosphuga; species Phosphuga atrata. The sequence continues at coordinate 31,554,662 of OX155904.1, forward strand.
ATTTCCCCCAACTGCTTCACACCAACTGTATCCAATGTTGTTGTAATTTGTTGTAAAACTTTCGACCCAGTAAGTTTTTCAATAGTAAAACTTCCTGGATCAAAAAGTAGGAGATTTATTACTGACAATTTCGTTTCTGTTGAAACTCCAGTTTGGAGAGCTGTTACAAGAGATTCAAACAGTCTATGGATGGTGATTTGTATATCATTGTGATTTTTAAAATTCAATGTATTGAAGTAGGACAAAGTTTCTGTTAAAAATGTCTTGGATATAAGATTAGGTAGGTAAGTTTTGTTAGTAAGATTTTCTGTTATTAAAGTTATTAAGACTGCTGCAGCATGAATTCGCACTACGGTAGCTCGGGATTGCAAAGCTTTGTCAATTTCTTGGATAAAACTGGGTACTAATTCTGTTGCTCCTATTTTCTTTGCCACTAATTCGTATACTGGATGTAATAACAATTCTCTTACTGGTAAAATTCCCTAAAATTATTTACATTAAATTCATTTAAAAAGAATAATGATTTAACTTACCAATAAAATATCTACTATACTTTTAACACTTCCTTTATGTATGATTTCTGGTTTTTGTACAGTGCTTTTCAAAAATTTCTTTCCAACAACTTTCGGAAACTTCTCTGAAGAAACTATCAAGAAATACAAATTATCCAGACCAACATCCTCCAGAGGTTTTGTAATTTCTGGTGTAATTATGGGAATTACGGATTTTTGAAAATCACTGGTTGGTAACTAAAAAATGCAAATAATATTAGTCAATATTTTTAAGAACAAAATGAATTGTTTACTGTATCTAGGGCTTCTACTAAAAATTTGTAAGCTATTGATGTTAGGTAAGTTTTCTTATTTCCTGCAGTAATAAGGAGTTGGAGAATTTTGTGTTGGTTTTCTGTTGAAGTCTGTTGGAAATGACCTGAACGAAGAACAGCGCCACAGACCAAAATGTGCCCCAAAGCAATGTCAGCATTTTCCTAGAAAAAAATAATAATTATTTTAATTAAACCAGGTGTGTCAGAACTCCACCGACAAGTAGGGATTGCAATCCGGAAAACTGGATCCGCTAATCCGTCGGATCCGGCATCGCGAAACGTTTGCTGGATTCGGTACCAATATACCGGATCCGGTGATGCTAATTTTTGATAAAATAATCGCGCTGTTGCATGAGTAGGTACTTGGGTATAAATGCGTGGTGCGCATGGCGCCTCATGTTTTTTTCAAAAGCAAATTGATTTTGTGATAAATAATATGTATACTTAAAATAATTACCGTATTTGCCGGAATACAACGCGTACCTTTTTTCCAAAAAAATTGCCTCTAAAACATAGGTCCGCGTTATAGGAGCATAAAAAGTAGGTTAAATTTTAGGATGCGTCTTTTACATCTGCAAATAAGGTAATTATAGTAAATTGATTAAATTGAATAGTTATAAACTCGTTCTTGTGATAATTGTGCCATTCAGTACACAGATTCATCATGACGTCTGTTAATAATAAATATAAGAATAAGACTTGTTAGCATGCTCAAATACCTAATTATTGTGATCTCAGTAGATTAATTATATTATGACAGATTTAATAAAGTTAAATACTAAAATTCTATCTGTGTAATTTCCTACACTGCATTAGATTCTTAATTGTTTGTCTATAAATCTGTGTGTGTAAACTACCTATGTGGGGTGAGTGAGTGGCTAGCTCACAGTAAAATAGGCGTGGGGGGTTTTCCCACAAAAAAAAAAGTTTTCCGGGTTGGGGTTGTCTTTGTGGAATCTGCACGGCGACAGAGTTGGGTCCTGGGAGTTAGTGGAGCGACGTCCTCCTGGGGTCGGCGATATCCGGTTGAGGCCCAGTGTACAGGGCTGCGGGTGAGCGGAGTCGATTCGACCGAACCGAGCTTTTCGCCCTCATACGGGTGCGAAAATGGTTCATGTCTAAGAGTCGTTAAGACTCTGGAGCACTTGCTCACACGGGTGCAGAAAACATCAAGAATTGAGAGTGGTCATTGATCGCTTGCCAACGTTCTGTCCGCTCAAGGGTGCAGAAGTTTCAAGGTAATAGCACTGCTCTCCCTATATATATATATATATATATATATAAATATATATATATATATAAATATATATATATATATAAATATATATATATATATAAATATATATATATATATAAATATATATATTTATATATATATATATATATTTATATATATATATATATAAATATATATATATATATATAAATATATATATATATATATATATAAATATATATATATATATATATATATATATATATAAATATATATATTTATATATATATATATATATATATATATATATATATATATATATATATATATATATATATATATACATATATATGGGATCCTTTGTTTCTGGCGCTCGTGGGCGTGGGCCCGTTGTTCTTTTGTTGTCGCCTATTGTTGTTTCATTCTTTTATCCTCCATGGTTTACTTCTGGTGGTTTTACTTGTCTACAGCTGGGTCCTGTTGTCTTGGTGGGGTTGTCGACTTCCTTGGTTGATTCTTCTGTGTTGCTCTGTTGCTGCATTCCTTCTGATTAGGCGGGGTTGTTCTCCAGTGGCCATCGGTCCTGATGTGCTTGGTCTTCTCCGGTTTGGCTTTTTTCTTAACTTGATGGTTTCCTCTTCCTCCTGGTCGGGTTTGCGCTTGGGGGCGGCTTCGGTGGGGCTGTATGTGTCCATCGGTGTGACTCTTCTCCTTGGGGCGGCTTCAGTTGCTCTCTTGGGGGCGGCTTCAGTTGCTCTTTTGGGGGCGGCTTCATTTGTTCTCTCGGGGGCTTCAGTTGTTCTCTTGGGGGCGACTTCAGTTGTTCTCTTGTGGGCGGCTTCAGTTGCTCTTTTAGAGGCGGCGTCGGTTGTTTTCCTAGGGGCTGCTTCGGTTGTCTTCTCGGCGGCGGTTTCTCGTTGTCAGCTTGGGTCTTCTTTCTCCGGTTCACTATATAATTTAGCAATTACTCGATGACTCTGTCGTCCAGAGTGTCCAGGTAGGCGGGGTCGAAATTCATAGCTGCGGCGGCTTCGTTGAGGGTAGACGGAATGAACGTGTTCATGTTTCGGCTGCGAAGGTCGGTGAGACTATGATTCCTTCTGGTCATCATGTGTCCTTTGCTTCTTGACGGTCATTGAGCCTTCCGCTCAGCTGTTCCGTCGTCTTGTTGTTTGTTTCTGTTTTTTTTTGTGTCGGTTTGTTTGTTCTTCTGTTGTGTTCCACTCGGTTTTCTTTTCTTTTTTTTTTCTTTTTTATTTTCTTCTTCTCGCTGTTGGTCCTTGGTTCGTCCTGGTGTTGGTTCCTGGTTCGCCCTCCTGGCGGTTCCTGGTTCGTCCTTCGTTCTCGTGGTGGTTCCTTGCTCGTCCTCGTGGTGGGTGCTGTCCCTTCTGGTGGCGATGGGGCTGCTTTTATATTATTCTGTGAGGGTGTGGCTCCCCCCTCTGCTGCTGTAGTGTGCGTATGGGGGTGCGTTGGTTGGCGCGACGGTGGCGCATACGGTAAGGGTTGTACGGAGCGCTCTTGTACCACTGGCACTACGTACGTACCCGTTACACCTATATAATACACTCACTCGATTATCCTAGAAACATTTTGGAACGAAAAGGGGAAAATTATCCTGACTAGATCAACCGAATTTCCATCGATCCGGAACGATGGAATTTCGGCCGGATCCGGCCGGATTGAAAATGACACCGGATTGCAATCCCTACCGACAAGCTTTCAGGGCTGATTCTATGATCCAAAATAAACATAAAACTCTTAACACATTTAGGGTCAAAAAAGCAATTCATTGATACAATGTAAAAACATAAAAAGAACTATATACAATTTACAAAAATTGTTTAAAATTTCGCCCCCCCGTGTTCAATGAACAGCCGACACCGCTACAATAAAAAACGACCAACGCGTCCAAAAACGGCGAGCATGTTTCTAACAGTTCGACACGCTTCCATTACACGTGTCAGTAGCTCCCCAAGTGCTGTGACTGGAGTTTCTTACACCATGCTTTTCAGATGACCACGTAAAAAAAATCCATGGGATTTAGAACTGGGGAGGGGTCAGGCCATGCGATCGGACCGTTCCTACCTATCCATTTATCAGGATACCTCGCATCGAGATATGCACGGGCATGGCGGCTAAAATGTGCTGGTGCACCGTCATTCTTTAACCACATTTCATGTCTCACTTGTAAATCGACCAGGTCTAATCCATTGAGTCATTTTCCTGAAAATTTGTGTAAGCCACCTCCGCTAAGCGATACGGCACGACAGACAAATGGACCTATCCAATAATTGCCAACAATCCCACACCAAACATTTATTGAAAATCTTTGTTGATAACCTCTACCATGCATTGCGTGAGGATTTTCTTCAGCCCACAAGTGAATGTTAGGGATATCGAACTTTGCTTCACTTGTAAACGCAGCCTGATCAGTAAAAAGTATTACTCTAGAAACCATTCATTCTGTTGTGTGCTGTTCAAGAACCACCTACAAACTGAACTTTAGAGAATTCTAAAAGGGTGTATGAAAAAAAGCTGTTCGTGAAGAACTTGACATACTGTTGAAGCACTGGTTCCAAGTTCAAGTGCTACAGTTCGAACACCAGTTCTCGGATTATTGGCAACAGCATCCAAGACATTTTCCTCTAATTCCACAATACGACCCGTTCTATCACGTCCTGTATTTGTCATAGAACTTTCAAATTTTCTACGTTCTCGAAGACGTCGATGAATTGCTGGAAAAGATGTATGATGAGGCTGCTGCCTATTCGGAAAACGTTCTCCATAAATCCTTGCGGCTGCTCAGCTTTTGCCATTACATCGGAGTTTCTGATGTACTCATACCATTTTATGTTCATAATTGATCTTAGACAATGAAGGTGGAATTTGTCTATTTTAGCAATGTGCCGTCTATAAACGCATCATGTTTCTGCACCATATAATAGTGTCGGTATTATAGTAGCCTGACAGACTTTAATTTTTGTTCTGGTGGCTACATCTGATCCATGATGTAGCCACCAAGAAATATATTTTGCCATAGTCTTCCATAGGTTATTGATGCTTACGCTATACGCGTATCTATTTCTTGATAAATTTTGTTATCAGTGATTAAAGTGCTCCCAAGGTATTTGAAGCTGTTGACTTCCTTTAGACGATTGCCATTTCTATGTGCATGGGCCTGTCGGGCTTGTTAGTAGGCACATGTTGCATGACTTCTGTTTTTCTGTAATTAATTTTTAACCCTTTGTTGTCCAACATAAGTAAAAATTACAAATTTTCAATTTTTTGGAAAAATATTTTAATTTTAGTGTTCAACAAAGACTGAATTTTTTTTACATTTTTTTACCAATTAGATTTTTAGATAATTAACCGGTACTTATAAGTACCATTCGTCATTAAGAGTAACAATTTTGTTATTGTTTTTTAAAAAAGTAACCTGCTTTATTTATTTTTCCATTATTACTCGAATAACAAAAATTTTGTATTATTAATTTTAAAAACATTTTGAAATTTGGCTCGTAAACGAAGATAAATATTGCACGTTTGGAAATGGCGTCAACACTCGTGTGCTCACTATACAAAACTGAATACCATGTGTAAACGACTGACGGTATTTGTTAGCTTAAGATTTCTACGCGATCTATGCATAGTACTCAGAAGTTCTTACAGGCAGATGTAGACAAATATAACTCTGCTTTTGTTTTGAACATATTTTTATATGGTGGTACTTTAGAGTACCGTCAGACGACCAAGGGTTAACCCAAAACGTTCACATGAGTTATTGAGCCTTGTGATACTCTCTTGTAGGACTGGTAACAAGTCGGCTACTAGGCAGACGTCATCTGCAAAGAGTATTTTGTTGATTCAGGTAAGTTGTTTTTTGTCGACGCTCTTAGTTTGGATATGTTAAACAGTCCCCCATCGTATCAGTATTTCATGTGGATGGCAGCAAACATCTCTTTAAGGACGTGACTTACGACGAAAGTACGTGACTTACGACGACACTGAAATTGAGTGCGAATAATATTAGTGCTAGAACGCATCACTGCTTGACTCAGGTGTTGATTTTGAAGTCGGTTGACAGTGCTCCATTATGTTGTACCCTGCATGTCATGTCTATGCGAAGTTATTGTACAATATTTAGAAACTTTCTTGGGCACCTTCCTTAGGACTATCCATAGAGCTTCCCGGGAGACCCGGTCGAATGCTTTCTCCAAGTCGACGAAGCACATATCGGTTATCGTATATCGTTTTTTTACCACGCTTTTTTCTTGCAGTTGACGTACTGTGAAAATTGAGTCGCATGTGTCTCTGTTTGCTCTGAAACCGCACTGAGCCTCAGGAAGTATTTCCTCTGCCATTGGCTGCAAGTGATTCAAGAGTATTTTAGCAAGGATCTGGCCTGTGACATTCAGTAAAGAGATACCCCTAAGAGTACAGTCAGTAAGAGTTACAGTCAGATGTATTTACCTTGCTTTATATAGTGTACATATTGTGGATGTTGTTAATTCTTGGGGTACTGATTGCATTTACCACATTTGGTTCACAAAGTTTACTATCTTCTGTTTAGCATCGTTTAGCATCATTGAGGCATCCCATCTTCTTTGTCTCTTCTTCTTCTTCATCTATCTTCCGAGGGTAGTCCATCACTTCCAGTTGCTTTCCCATTCTTGAGTTGAGTAATGGCTTTTTCCACTTCTTTTAGCATTGAGGGATCATCAAGTTCTTCTCATCTTTTCTTTTCTGGTAGGTTGTTTATGTATTCCATGTCCGCTGAGCTGTTTACATTTAAAAGTGTCTTGTAGTATTCCATCCACCTTTCCAGTATCTCTTGCCTATCTGTGAGGCATCTGCCATCTGCTGAGTTTATTGGCACAAGTTTACATCTAGTGGGGTCACATATTTAGTTCAGCCTTTCATAGAATCGTCCAATCTGGTGTGTGTCTGCCAACCCCATAGTATTATTCCTTAGATATAGTTTAGGAGAATAATGAGAGAGTACGAGGAATATACTATTACAATTTTTTAAGGGCTCTTGCGATAATAAAGTGCTCTATTAGTACACATATTTGAAGAAAATGACTTTCTATGCCAGACGTAGCATGTAGTTGCACTTGCCAACTTTTACTCAACATTGTACAGTAAAATCTAAAGTATAACAAGTTGAATGCTTAATACTAAATTAACAATTAATACTTAAAACTTAGATAGATTAGATGACCTCCGTTTTCTTTGATGCATTAATGAAATGGTATGCACTAGAAAATTCATAACAGATGAAAAGCAATGTGTGGCAAACATCAAGTGGAGCTGAGAAGGGCATGTTGCAAGCCAAAACTTAGACTGTTGGACAAATAGAATTACACAGTGGAGACCACGCAGAACTGAGAGAAGTGCAGGAAGACCTCAGAAAAGATGGCTGGAAATGTAAAAAGACTAGTCGGCAAAAGATGGCACCAAGAAGCCCAAGACAGAAAAAAATTGAATAAATTAAGGGAGGCCTATGTCCAGCAGTGGACTTTGAAAGGCTGAAGAAGAAGAAGAGAAGACATACATCAAGCATATCTGATCTACTCTTTAATTCGTCCAACTTAAGCAGTATTTTGAGGACTGATTGATTAATCTTACGATTTTTGCAAATAAGTCTTCTTTTAGCTTTTATTAACCCCTCGACATACAATGATGTCTCTAAGAAGTCATGGATATGTGATAAGATCACATGCATATGGATATGTCAATGCAGATTTTATTCATGTCAAGGGGTTAAGTAAAATCAGGACACTCTTAATTTGTCACCTTTTGTTTTATTTTAAATAACACTCATCCTATAAGCAATTGTATGATGACAGCTATATGATTTGATATATTTTAAAGTAAAATGAAACGGCAAGTAAATCGTGCATTTAAAATTGAATGATTTTTTTAACATAGTTGGGTGTAGAAACAGACCATTAGTAACATGTGTCTTACAGGTTTGTATCAGATATTCATTCAATGCATTTTGTTGACATGGATAGCACATTACTTTTCATTTATCAAAATATAAATAATTTTTATGTTAATTTATTGTAGTGAATATTTATTTTTATAAACAAAATAAAAACAACATAGAACAGATTAGATTGTTCCATTACTTTTACTAATTATTTTTGATTAATACTTACACTGCGAGTGTTGCTTCCACTAAGATGTAATTCTGAGTCAATGAAATCCAAGATTTCCCCAACATCAAAATCAACAGTTTTCAACAAGGCACACAATGTTGAATAAAAACCGATCCTGGAGACATTTTTAGTAGCACCAGTCCCTCTGATTAACCTAGCCAATGCATGTTTAACTTCAACAACATTCTATAAGAAAAAAGTACACAAATATGTTTGAATATCACAACACATGTCAGGTTAACCTTACATTTTGATCGGATTGGTTTAAAACGAAATTCTTGATTAACGAGGCGCCACTTTTCACGCGGATTTTTTCATTCGTACTAATTAGTTTCGAAAAGCAATCAATTACTGTTCCTTTCTGTTTTTTGGTGAGTTTTTTTGGACTCTCTTCGATAACCACGCGGTCTTCTTCGGCTGCCATTTTATTTTTGACAGCTAATAGAAAATAATTGACATTTGAGGTATATAAAAGTGAAGATAGCTGCAAATAAATTGTTTATAATACGAAATTTAAAATCTGGAAAAAATCTTTGGTTAGTTTTCAGAGAGAATTTAAAATTCTTAGGTAAATTTTAGTTAATTTTCAATGGAGGATTGGTATAAATTTGTTGAATGTGTGGTAAATTGATGAAATTGCTTTGTTACCAACTTTGCGGTGAGAAATTATGAAAAAATCAAAGTTTTGCAAAAATCAGTGTAATCATTGTTTTCTTTTCTGAAGTTATTAAGAGTTAGAATTTCATTTTTTGTAGATGAAGACTATGAGAATACAAAGGTGAGTTGTAAATTATTAAAGAAACAATTTTTAGGTTTGTTGAGGTTGTCATTGAATCGAATGTCAGTTTGTCAAAAAAACAATCAACTAAGAAAAAACAATCAACAAAACTTCTGTTTGATAGAAAAAAATTCGTCAAATAACAAATATTTTCGAAAATATTTTTTAGTAATTTTTAGATATTTCAAATATCTCTAAAAAAATCTTTTGTATTTCTGTGCGTGTCTGGGGAGGACAATGCTGACACATGTGTAAGGTTGGTCGCAGTGAGTCCTCCGTGTTTCGGGCAGGCGCTTTACCTCAAGGTTAACAAATATGGCCTCTCGACGTCTAGACGAATACGATAGTAGGTAAATATACAATTAGAATAAGTACACGGAGCCCCATCCCTTTCCGATCCGTTTCGAAAGGGGGCCTAAGGGCCCTACGCATTAACACCGACACAAATCCGCCCCCGATTTATTCATCAACTGCGTAAACGGCGCGAAAAACCGCCCGTCCTAACTACGATGCACATGCTCATTTACACAAGCCCCCCCGGACCCCAAAATATCAACATAACAATTGTTTATTAGTAACTGTAAGTCTGGGGGCTCATCTGTACGAATATCAAGTTTAGAAGATTATTATCATTCAAGTTATGTTTAGGGCTTTAATGTTTATATGTGTTTGATGCATCTCAAGCTAAGCTTCCTTGCATATGTCATTTATCAAGACACACTTGATAAGTTTCATAATATATAAAGAGCCCCCAAACAACTTAAATGCCATGTGAAAAACTTTGGTTTCTTGACCAGTAACTCATAATTTTTTTCTTGTATGTTTTGGTTATAATAATTTGACAATTATACCTCAAATATGTGTTTATTTATAAATGTATGTATTTGGCCCTTTTAAACTAGCAAAATATTCATTTTATAAAGACAGTTTTCATTAATGTTTTGCCTAAATTTATGAGATAAGTTGCTATCAGATTCAGTTCAAGTATTAACAGTTAATTGTGCTTTTATTGTAGTGCCAAAACATGCTAGTTTTTAGATTATTTATGTTTTTAGGGTTCATCTATATCAATTCTCACCAACAACAATACAAACCAACAACTCATGCCCAAATTTGGGCATAGGAAATTAATGTTTGTAGATAGCTCATGTAAGATTCCTTGCATATGGTATTTAATAGATACTGTAACATTTATAACATGAAAAACTTGTACGAAATATCAAATATCATATGATAACTTTTCATATTCTAAACTAAACTTCTATAGATTCATGTTAGACAGTTTTCATTTATCTTTTGCCTAAGTTCCTTAGATAAGTTTTGAATCAAATTTATTTTATCAGAAGGAATTCCTAAATTAGATTCTAGAATTTCAAAAGTTTAAGCTATAAACTATTCCATCTCATAGCATTAGACTAAATCTAAGTTAACAACTAGGTTGTTAACAACAACTTATATTAATTTGTATGTTTGATTATAATATCTTAAGCTAAGATCTAGAAGCTAAGATTATTTATCTTAAGCTATAGATGTATATATCGTAAGCTAAGATTCCTTGTATGAGAATGTCATTCAGTTGTATCGATTTGTATAGCTTTGATAACATGCAAAGTGGAGTCAAATTTAAATATCACATGGAAATATTTAGTTTCTGATCTAGTAATTGATAAGCTTTTTTATAATGATTAGATAATGATGTAATGCAAATAGTTCTGTCAACAAATCATCCCCCAGGTACATCATAAATAAGTTGTCATATAAGAGATCGTACTAAAGACTGAGTCACACACAATACTTTTTGTCAAATATGTATAATTAACAATTACCAACATTTTCATATTTCTTATAACATAAATAAATTTGGATTTCTAGTTTGTTATATTAAATGTAGACATTATGCTTTTGTTAAATGATTACCTTTGATAGAACTTGTTACACAATGCCTAAATCAGATTCTAGAATTCTAAAACCTTGGGCTATAACACTATGAATTGACAATTTAAACTACTTGCTAACTTTTATATTCCTTCCGAGGGGTCATCAGTGGGTCAGGGATTTTTATGGTAATTTGAGGTCCTCGAAGAAATTACTAATGTAATGCGTAATAATGTCACGTAATTATGCTAATTCATGCTAATTTATGCTAATGTGAAGTACTGGGAGAAATCACAAGCATAATGCGTAATAATGTCAGATAATTTTTGAAATGCTTAGGTACTTCAAAGTAATGCCACGTAAAGGAAGGAAATTTGAAATATTTACTTTTAAATAATTTCTAATGCACTGAACGTTAGAGTATATTTACTTAGAAACGTTAGAGTATATTACTATGTGCAACCTGTAAGATAAGGGTGCTAGTAATGAAGAAGACATCACGTTAGTAGTATCGTCATTAAATAACAAGTGTGTTGAATTTCTATACATTTATTGAAATTGGATTGAAATACAACAAAATTACAATACTCTAAACTACTTTTTCACATTTTTTGTATTGCTTATCAATATTAAATCATATGTCACAGTCCTGTGAAGTTAGCAAGCGAATTTGCAAAAATATGATATTACATTGGAATTCCTGGTAGATATAAAATAGTTCTAGAATACTAAAAAATGGAAAATTCCAAAAATGAGCTAGCAACACTTTTGAGAAAAACTGTGCGTTTTTTGACATATTACTGCACCTCGACCATAGTTCTGAAGTTCTTGATTAATTTTGCAAAAAGTTCTGCAAAAAAATAAATATTCCAAAAACAGTTCTTTTACAGTCCTACTGCAGCACGGAGCATGACGAGGCGCATGATGAGCTCATGCGGGTGTAGTCGGGAGCTAATGTGGCCGTAATGCGGCCGTAATGCGAATATAATGTGAACGTAATTCAGGGTTTGCAACAGTAATTCAAGGAATGTAAGAGTACTTTGTGTACTGTGGTGTAATACTTACGTAATGCTAAGGAATGCAAAGTAATGTGCGGTAATGCATCTAAATATTAACATGTATTGCAAGAGTGGATGGCCCCTCGATTCCTTCTAACATGAATAAATTTGGATTTTTAGTTTCAGTCATCTTAGATGTAGACACTATGCTTTTGTTAAATGATTACAAATCTTCGATAGAACTTGTTATATAATGCCTAAATCAGATTCTAGAATTCCAAAACCTTGAGCTATAACACTATGAATTCACAATTGAAACTACTTGCTTATTGTTCCTTTATGTTATGTCTATCCCATTGAATGTCTTGTGAATTAGTCTTCATGTTCTGTGACAACTTATAGATAATGTCTTATGGATTCATTCATTACCAGAATTATATTTACAAATTTGTTTTTGGCCAAAAATAAGCTGTTTTGCACAAATTTCTTTGATATACTTTTTTTAATTTAAATTTTGTCAATTCACAAGCTTCTATAATAAATATACAATTAGAATAACTAAGGGGAGCCCCTTTCCGATCCGTTTAGAAGAGGGCATTAATGCCGATACAAATCCGCCCCCGATTTATTCATCAACTGCGTAAACGACGCTAAAAACCGCCCGTCCTAACTACGATGCACATGCTCATATATATCATCCCCCGGACCCCAAAGTTTACAAGATCGTTCATTGTCTTTCAAGTAGGGATTGCAATCCGGAAAAGCGGATCCGGTAATCTGGCGGATCCGGCATCGCTAAACGTTTACTGGATCCGGTACCAATACACCGGATCCAGTGATGCTAATTTTTGGTAAAATAATCGCGCTGTTGCATGAGTAGGTACTTTAAATTCGTGGTGCGCATGGCGCCACATGGTTTTTTCAAAACCAAAATTGATTTTGTGATAAATAATGTATACTTAAATATGTATACCTACTAAAATAATTAGCGTATTTGCTGGTGTATAACGCGCACCTTTACCCCAAAAAATTGCCTCCAAAACATAGGTCCGCTTTATAGGCGCACAAAAAGTAGGTTGAATTTTAGGGTGCGCCTTATGCAGCGGCAAATACTGTATTTATAGTAAGTTGATTAAACTAAATACATATTATATTTCATTAGACAGATTCATCATGATGTCTGTCATAAATATAAAAATAGGATTTGTTAGCACGCTCAAATATTTAATTGTTGTGATCTCAGTAGATAAAGTAAAGTTTATTATGTTAGATTTAATTCCATCGATCCGACCGGATTGAAAATGCACAAAATCTAAAAACCACAAATTTCTCCAAAAAGACAAAGTTTTGAAAATCTAAAACCAATTTGTTAATATTTTGAAAAATAAGGCAACGACATATCATTGAAGATGAGGTTGAAATTTTACAAAATTAGCATTTGTAGACTCTATTTCCCTCACTGTGTGACTATTTGAAGGAATTTTGGAAATATAAGAACCACAAACTACTCCAAAATGTCCAAATTTTGATAACCTAAAACCGTTTTGTTAATATTTTGAAAAATAAGACAGCCACAGATCAATGAAGATGAGGTTGAGATTTTACAAAATTAACATTTGTAGACTCTCAATAGTTTCTTTACTGTGTGACTATTTGGAGGAATTTTGAAAATCTAATAATCTCGAATTTTTCCAAAAAGACCAAATTTTGAAAATCTGATACCTTTTTGTTACTATTTTTAAAAACAAGACAGCGGCAGATGAATGAAGATGAGGTTACGCTCTAAAACATAGGTCCGCGTTATAGGCGCACAAAAAGTAGGTTGAATTTTAGGGTGCGCCTTATGCACCGGCAAATACGGTATTTATAATAAGTTAAACTAAATAGATATTTAATAATATATTACGTAACGAGAGTTGTAAGAAGCATATTACGTACTAACGGAACAGTTACCCCGCTACGCGGGTCGTGTGTAATTCCACGAGTACGTAATTGCCTAACAACTCGAGTTATGTACTATACTTTATCTACGACCACATTCATTTGTTTCTGTTTAATAGGAAAAATATGTTTGATGTAACAAATTTATTTCTTATTAGGTTATGTTTATTTAATTATCATTATTTAACATTATAATGAACAAACAGTGTATTTTCATATATAACTGTTACTCGACATTATTTAACTTGAAAGAAATGAAAAGAAATACATCCTTAATGGTTAGATACCTAATTATTTAGTACTTATTTGGGTTAAACTGGAATAAGAGTGTTCATAGATATAGGCAACCCAATGTACGCAATGTCAATTTCCGTTAGTTTGAATTGTGACACGGGGGGCGCTGAACGTATGAGCACGTAATAGCAGCTCTCAACGAATCGTAAACCAAATGCACGTGTGTGTTATCAATCATAACTTATCATTAATCGCGGACTGTTACATACGTGTGTGTTATGATGTATTTACATAGTCCACGAACCGTACAATAATGGGAATTTACAATAGTGGTCGTAGATAAATAGATATTATATTTCATTAGATTTCATCATGATGTCTCTCATAAATTGAATACGACTTGTTAGCATGCTCAAATACTTAATAGTTGTAATCTCAGTAGATTAAGTAAAGTTTATTATATTAGATTTAATTTAATCGATCCGGACGGATCCGGCCGGATCCGGCTGGATTGAAAATGACACCGGATTGCAATCCCTATTTTCAAGTTAATGCATCTCAAGCTAAGCTTCCTTGCATATGTAATTTATCAAGACACACTTGATTTGTTTCATAATATATAAAGATCACCCCAAACAACTTAAATATCATGTGAAAAGCTTAGGTTTCTTGACCAGTAACTCCTCATTTTTGTCTTGCATTTTGGTTATAATAATTTGATAATCATACCTCAAATATGTGTTTATTTATAAATTCATGTATTTGGCCACAAACAAGCATTTTCATTTTATAAAGACACTTCATTAATGTAATGAGATAAGTTGATGAGATATGAGATAACTTATTTGTTTTTGTTCTAAGTATTAACAGTTAATTGTACTTTTATTGTAGTGCTAAAATAGTTTATTATATCAATTGAGTTTTGAATAACTTTTTGTCATAAATCGAAAGCTCATATAAGTTTTATAACAAAACTATTTATTTTTTCGTTGTGATTAAAAAGTTATAACCAATTGAAAATATATTTTTTATTACTCATGCATTAAAAATACTATCTTGGCGCACGTTTTTTACTACGAGGAATGCCACTTTGGTTGTATTACCACTAGGTTGCTAGGTTACTTAAAAAAACAATTAAATATGAATAGGATGGTTGCGACAGTTACTACGTGGTGACTTGAAAATAACCGTCAAACGTCGAAACTCGAGTCGTGATATGTGTAGAAATTTATATAACTGAATAATAAGTTATATAACATTTTACATATTATAAGTGTGGTAAAAACAGTGAATTTTTCAATTCAATGTAACAATTAAATAAATAATATAATCACAATCAAGACCTCAATATTAAAAAAGTAACGTGAAGTGACAATTTTTTTTTCATTACAAAATAGCAAATGAAGAAAACGTTTTAAAACGTTTTAAAATGACGAATCCACACCACCAGAGACAATTGAAAAAGTAAATTCTTCATTTTTGATTGTATTTTTTTAATGACACCTAGATACCAAACTTGTAAGATACTTTGAAACATTGTGCCAAAAATATTTATATTTTGCAACATTGTGCCAAAAAAAAAATTAAATAATTTTACAAATTAATTATACAAATTTCGTGCGTAATGATTTTACAACGCTGCAGCTAATGGGGAACTAGCCCGAAGGGCGAGGTGTCGCGTTGTAAAATCAACTTTTCCGGACCCTAATGTAAATAACTATGTATTTGAGCTCGGTACCGAAAACAGGCGTTGTTACATAATAACGTTAATTTACACCCGCGCATGGCTTTGTAGATGCCAAGTAGACAGTAGTTGTAGTAGACATATCAAATATGTCAACTATTAAAAGTGATCGTGCTGGTTTCGTACCATCGTGTAGGAGTACTACAAAAAGAACACAAAAAATGTTTTTAAATATACCACATAGTTAAATGTCGAAACCAATGGTTTCAAACAGTGCGCAAAAAAAACCTAAAACGACGATTTTATTAAGAATGAAGTTTCACACTTACGACGCACATAAGGGTATTTCAGCAATTTAGCCGGCCAAAATTATTTCTTAGTTTTTTACATTTTAAATCGGTTTTTATGTTTATTTATAGTCGTTATAGTACATCAGGTTGTAATCAAAACCGGTATTGATAATAGTACTGATAAATAATAGTATTATCAGGTTGTAATTAAAACCGGCAATTTTATGAATAGGTTAGTTGCGACTGTTACTGCATAGTAATTCATACTTACATTGCATTGAAAAATTCACTATGTGTGGTAAAAGTTCACTATGTGTGGTAAAAGTTCACTATGTGTGGTAAGAGTGGTAAAAACATACTGAATTTTTCAATGCAATACCGGTAATTTTAGCCGCCATTTCTGGATTGGCGAAAAATGCTAGTGTTACAATCGTTAGTATTGCTGTAACCAGATTAAGGCATATTGACGATCAAGCCCGTTTTCTTTCGGAATCCCGACTATATCTCGGCCATTTTCTGTTTTACAATTTCTTTCTCACTTTCTGATCTCATCTGCCACTTTTGTACGGGAATTTTATGCGACAAAGTGAGAATACTTTCGATAAGCGTATTCTAACGTGCAATATAGAAAGGCCAAATTTTAATGCATGTTGAGGTAGTTGACGTGGCAGCATTGCATACTTTGGCATCCACCATAGTTAGCGTCAATAAATGTTTAATTGAAGAGCTCTCTCCTTGTATGAATTCGCTATTTTTGTAAAGCGCTTCTTCTATATAGGCGATTTCGAATTTTGTGATATCCACTATTTCTTTAACAAATCATATCCTCATTGGTCGACAGTAGCGTGGCGAAGAGGGAGTTGGATTTTGAGAATCAACTTTTATTTATGCTACAAACCAATACCACTGGAACAAAGCAACTTTTAAAGCAAAAATATTACTGTCTATGGAATCTTCTTCCTGTATTTTCTGTTTATATTGTGTTTGTTCCGTTCCGTCACATCCCCATTTCGAAATTATTATATATTCAATTTTATCAATACATCCTCTAAATATGTAATCAAACGTTTAGCTGTGTGGTCCAATAAATGCTCCAAGTTAATTTCAGCACAACTTTCAATTATCCGATAGGCTGTTTTTTTCCGGATAACGTCTTTTTTATTTGCTATAGAACGGTATAAGTCGGATATATGTCTGAAGGTGACTCAACTTTTCGTCAAAATTTGGTAAATCTTGTTCCTGCTTTTAGTCAAAATGAAATCTACGCGTTACTGCTCGAGCGTCTGAGGTACCTTCGGATACTGGTACATAACAAACTATCAATGAAAACATCGTTTTCACGTTCACGGCTAATTTTGGTCTTTAGTATATCTTTAGTACACAAACTATTTATTCTATTACTTATAACTGAAAAAACTACGGAGACGCACGCGGAAATAACAATACCTTTTTGAAAATCAATCATGAAGTTTTTTTTCATCAATTTAGATTACCATTTTCTATCATTAAAATTATTAATAATTCGAAAAATTTACATAAAATTGATAAATATATATGTGCTATTACCTGATATATTGAAATCCATTACATTTTTTTTCAAAAGGAACTCAAACATAATTTTTACTATAATCTAATAGACTAATCACTTACAACAGAGATCGAATTGCGACTAATACTACGGTGCATACTTAAACAAGTGATTAAAAGAAAAGGTGTGTATATATATATATATATATATATATATATATATATATATATATATATATATATATATATATGTCTATATAACATTGTCTGTATATACTTTTTTTAACCTGGAACAAATTCTAGGAAATCGATTTATGGCCGTCTAAATAGCGTAAATACCCCTATGTGCGACGTCACAATAGTATATTAAAGAACGAGTTCAATAGCGCGATTATTCAGCACGCGTCCATGTTTAGGTTAGTTTCTAATGGACAAAAAACGAAATGTGCGAAAAACGCCTTATGAACGGGTTTAAAAAAATATATATTCTATTTTGCGCCCTTTATAAACAGTTCTAAATAAAAAAAATCTCCGATACATATTGAGAAAATAGTATCGCACTCGGCGAGGCATTAACGAACCCATATGAGTGCTTATACTTCATTTTAGACGCAAAATAGTGAAACCAATCATGGCGCGTGTGGATTATTTTCAAAATTTTATCACTTTGGTGACGGGGTAGTGTGTGGAGAAAAGGAAAATAACAAACCCGGAGACGATGTAACTTTTTATTGCGCGTCACGTGACGCGTGCCGGTTTTGATGCGAGTTGTGGAAGTTGTCTCTGATGTTCTGCTGGGAGTTGTGTTCACTGATGTTCTGCTGGAAGTTGTGTCTGGATGTTGTTTCGAAGTTGTCTCTCGAAGTTGTTTCTAAAAACTGTCCCTTTGTCACTCCCGTCCCGTCCTTTTATCCCTCGGTCAAACGCATCTTCTCTCTGGTAACTTTGGTGGGAGAGGTTTTCCGTTGTCCCGATTGGTTGTTCGTTCTTCCCTCCTATTGGTGCTGACGCCAAGTAAGAGGGAGGAAAAATCGGTATTGTTTGATCGGCTCCAGCCCGCTCATAAAAACGGTCTGGGCCATAAAACGATTAAGAAAAACCCGAACCTATCGGCTTTGTTTGATCAGCTCCAGCCCGCTTATAAAACGGTCTGGGCCATAAAACGGTTTAGGAAAAACCCGAACCTGTGCAACTCATCTTGTCAATAATGAGTCCCTACAGGACCCCCCTGCTAGTGATTAACGATACAAGTGCATAATTTACAAAGTTTCAGGGTTTATCTCAAACCGGCCTGGTAAAATTCGGCGAATCTAACGCGGCGTCCTGATCTTGTTCGGAGGCCTGGGTCGGTGTTGGGAGTCACAGGTTGGGGTGCAAGCGATGGTGCTGGTGCTGGCGCTGGTTGCATGTGAGCTTGGGTTCCGCCCGCGTCGTCCGGAGGGTCGTCATCGGAGTCGCTCTCCAGCTCTGGTTTTTCGATGTTCTCGTCGATGATGTACGCAGGTTTGAGTCTATCGATCGTAACTGGTACGTGTCTTCCCCGCATCAAGAGAATGAAAACCTTGTCAGTGCGAGAAATTACTTTGTACGGACCATCATACGGCAGTTGGAAAGGTCCGTTTGGTGCGTCGTGGCGCACAAAAACGTGGGTAGCAGTGACGAGATCCTTAAAGACGAAGATTCTGCGCTCACCGTGCCTGGACCCACTGACTGGACGGAGTGTCTCGAAGCGTTGACGAAGTTCCTTCACGAATTCAGCGGAGTTGTCGACCTCTCGGATCGCCCGGGATACCAGGAATTCTCCGGGAAGGCGAAGGGGCTGACCGTAGACCATCTCGGCTGTTGTCGCCTGTAGGTCGTCCTTCCAAGCTGCACGTATGCCAAGTAGCACCGTTGGGAGCGTTTCAGTCCACCGAGTAGCCTGCAAGCACTTGATGGAGCCTTTTAGCTGCCGATGAAAACGTTCGACCATGCCATTGGCCGCTGGGTGGTACGCCGTTGTGTGCAGGTGCGTAGTCCCTAGGAGTTGGTTGAGGCAGCGGAACAGGTGGGACTCGAACTGCCTGCCTTGGTCGGTGGTGATCCGGAGAGGTGTGCCAAAACGTGCAACCCAGCTGTTGTAGAAAGCGCGGGCAACGGTTTCGGCTTCCTGGTCCTGTAGAGGGATTGCCTCCGGCCATCGCGAGAAACGATCAACGCAGGTTAGGCAGTACCTGTATCCCTGCGAGTACGGCATGATGATCAGGTCCAGATGAACGTGCTCGAACCGGCGGGAAGGTGCTGCAAATGAGCCGACTGGAGCGGATACATGCCTGGTGACCTTGGATTGCTGACACTGGATACAAGCTCGTGCCCAGGTGCGACAGTTCACGTTGATGGAGGGCCAAACGTAGCGCTGTGTCATCATTTTCGTTGTTGCCCTGATCCCAGGATGAGACAGCCCGTGGATGGCGTCGAAGGCTCCCCTGCGGAACGGCGTCGTGAGAAAAGGCCTGGCAGTGGGTGTTTTGACGTCGCAGAAGATCGCGGCGTCTGAACCCGGAATGCGGATTTGTCGCAAGTCCAGCTCGGAGCTGTCATCCTGCAAGAGTCCTTGAAGTTCCTGATCTTGTTGCTGCGATGTCGCCAGAGCCTCGAAGTCCATTGGAACAGTGATCTCGTCGACCCTGGATAGAGCGTCGGCGACGACGTTGTCTTGCCCCGCGATGTGCCTGATGTCGGTTGTAAATTGGCTAATCAAGTCCAGGTGACGGAATTGGCGTGGCGAGCATTTGTCGGATCTCTGGCGGAAGGCGAAAATTAGCGGCTTGTGGTCCGTGAGGATGGTAAACGGACGGCCCTCGACCATATGCCTGAAATGCTGAACTGCACAGTAAATCGCTAGGAGCTCCCGATCGTATGCGCTATATTTATTCTCGGAGCTACTAAGCTTCTTTGAAAAGAATCCAAGCGGCTCCCAGTGATCGTCGACTCGTTGTTGAAGGACTGCGCCTATGCTGTAGTCCGACGCGTCGCACACCAGAGACAGGTCTGCGCCGGGTCGAGGATGCGCCAAGAGTGCTGCGGTGGCCAGTTCCTCCTTGCACTGCATGAAGGCTGCCTCGGCTCCGTTGTTCCACTGAATCGGCGTGCTCCCCTTGATGTTACCTTTGAGAAGGTCGTTGATGTTCGCCTGTGTTTTAGCAGAAACCCTGGGTAGAAACCTTCGATAAAAATTGAGCATCCCCAGGAACTGCCGTAGTCCTTTGGCAGTCTTCGGCTTCTCATATTCTCGGATCGCGGCGACTTTTTCGGGAAGCGGTTCTGTTCCTCTCTCGGAGACGCGGTACCCTAGAAACTGTATGGTTGCCGCGCCGAAACAGCACTTGTTGGGGTTGATCACGACACCAAACTGCTGCAAGCGTTCGAACAGGATTTGCAGATGACCACGATGCTCCTCTTCGGACGATGATGCCACCAAGATGTCGTCTATGTAAGCGTAGCAGAAATCCAAACCGCGGAGGACTTCGTCGATGAACCGCTGGAACGTTTGCGCGGCGTTTCGCAACCCGAAGCTCATGGATGGAAACTCGAATAATCCAAATGGTGTGGTAATGGCCGTTTTAGGAACGTCTTCTTCCGCGACTGGAATTTGGTGATATGCCCTTACCAAATCGATCGAGGTGAAGATCTTCTTCCCGTTGAGCGTCTGCGCGAAGTCTTCGATGTGGCGCACCGGGTAACGATCCGGGATGGTGCGTGCGTTGAGGGCCCGATAATCACCACAGGGACGCCATTCGTCGCCTTTCTTTGGCACCATGTGCAAAGGTGAAGCCCAACTGCTCTTAGATGGGCGGCAAATGCCCAACCGCAGCATGGACTCGAACTCCTTTCTGGCGTTCAACAGTCGGTCCGGGGCAAGTCGACGCGCTCTTGCGGCTTCAGGTGGTCCGGGCGTCGTGTGTATGTGGTGGACGGTGCTGTGTTTCACTGTTGGTGCCTTGCATGCTCCGTCGGGTCGCGTGATTTCTGGGTAGCGCTGCAAAAGCTCGTGATATTCAGAATTTCCGATGACGATTTTGACACTTGCGATGTTACCCGAACTCGGCCTATTTCCGGTCGTCTTGACTTGCGTCAGGCTATCTACGAGATGTTTGTTTCGCATGTCTACCAGCAGGCCATAGTGAGCCAGGAAATCGGCGCCAATAATCGCGCGTGTTACGTCCGCGATCACAAGGTTCCACGTGAAGTCGCGTCTCAATCCGAAATCCAATGTCATTGTCACTGAGCCGTACGTCGCAATCGGCGTGTTGTTTGCTGCGGAAAGTTCGTAGTTCGTCTTTGTCCGGCGACCACGCACAAGTTTACGGGGAAAAATACACAGATCCGAACAGTGTCTATCAGAAATTTCGTGCCGCTAATGCGATCTGGCACGAACAAGCGGCGTACGTTTGGGCAGTCATCGCTTGCCGCCATAAGCGATGATCCGCTTAGTTTCCCGAACGCGCGGTGAAGACGGCGTTTAACTCGCACGGAGGCCTGCATTTGCGCGCACTGTCACCGAACGTGTAATGGTACCAGCACATTCCGTCGTACTGGACCGGAAGGCGAGAACCTGAGCGGTTGCGGTTCGACGGTGACCGATCCGAGCGGTCTCGACTGATTGAACGGCTGCGGCGCGCTTGCTGGAGCTCTGACCTAATGGCCGAGATTTCCCGTCGGTTGTCTATCTGCACCTCCGCCAATTGTCGTTGGAGGCCGGCCAATTGCTCTAAGATCTTCGACTCGAGGGAAGATGACACTGCGGATACCTGGTTTCGCGGCTGTAGGGTCCCGATCGAGTCCAAAACGTTGTCCGCGATCCTGGCCAACTCGTCGAGGGAGGTGTTTTCTTGCTGCGTCGCTAGGCAGGCCCGCACGACCGGGTTGAGGCGGTCCATCCAGAGGGCCTTGGTGATGTCCTGGGCCCCGTGTTCGCCGGCAAGTAGCTGCAGATGTCGCAAAAATTGTGACGGAGTTCGGTCGCCGATGTCCTCGCGCTCCAACAACTGCCGTGTCCGTTGTTGCTGTGTTTTTCCGAGTCTCCTGATAAGTTCGTCCTTCAGCTTCTGATACGGGTCGTCGGCTTCCTTTGGTGGGTCGAGAAGTAGGTCGCGGATCTCCTTAGCGTACCGCGGCTCGAGCGACGTACCGATGTATTCGAACTTCTCGGTACTGGTAGTGACACCAGCGTTTTTCAATGCCCAATCAGTTAGTTGGAACCAGAGGTCCGGGTCCTCTGGTAGAAATGCGGGCAGTCTCACTCGCGCCCCGTTGGAGTGGTTATTCGCCATAGCTTGTCGCGAGTGTCTTGGCGCACGTTGCTACCACCGTCACTTGTAAAATAAGTAGATCACGCCGGGGTCACCACTTTGGTGACGGGGTAGTGTGTGGAGAAAAGGAAAATAACAAACCCGGAGACGATGTAACTTTTTATTGCGCGTCACGTGACGCGTGCCGGTTTTGATGCGAGTTGTGGAAGTTGTCTCTGATGTTCTGCTGGGAGTTGTGTTCACTGATGTTCTGCTGGAAGTTGTGTCTGGATGTTGTTTCGAAGTTGTCTCTCGAAGTTGTTTCTAAAAACTGTCCCTTTGTCATTCCCGTCCCGTCCTTTTATCCCTCGGTCAAACGCATCTTCTCTCTGGTAACTTTGGTGGGATAGGTTTTCCGTTGTCCCGATTGGTTGTTCGTTCTTCCCTCCTATTGGTGCTGACGCCAAGTAAGAGGGAGGAAAAATCGGTATTGTTTGATCGGCTCCAGCCCGCTCATAAAAACGGTCTGGGCCATAAAACGATTAAGAAAAACCCGAACCTATCGGCTTTGTTTGATCAGCTCCAGCCCGCTTATAAAACGGTCTGGGCCATAAAACGGTTTAGGAAAAACCCGAACCTGTGCAACTCATCTTGTCAATAATGAGTCCCTACATCACTTTTAAATTGTTTATAATTCATTGAAGTTTTTCTTTTTCGCATCGAACAACCGAATTATTTATAATAAAGTTTTAAAATACAAAAAAAATCGATAATTTTTTTTATTCAACAATCCAATACTCACCAACAACAATACACACCAACATCTCATGGCCAAATTTGGGCATAGGAAATTAATATTTATATCTCATGTAATATAAGGAATCTTATCTTATACTATGTATGGTGTATATTTAACAATTTTATAACATGAAAAACTCTCTGAAATTACATATATCACAGAGGCGGCTAATCTTCCGTATTACAAAAAAACTAAACAATCTAGATTCATGTTAGATAGACATTTATCTTTTGCCTACGTTCCTTGGATGAGTTGTTAAGGTGCTCACAGACCGGAGCGGAAGTTTCGCTGCCGCAACCGGTACGATATCGCGGCGGACCGACTGACATGGCGGCTTATATACATGTTCAGATCACCTAGCGCGATTTCCGTCATAGTCGCGGTAGTGCAGCGTTGCACGACAAGGATGGTGCATGCGCGGTTAATTTCACTGCCGCTGTTTTGAAATGGTGATCTCTGTAATAACATTGATTTTATGAACCCATGTTTAAATCTGAAATGCGTTTTTTGTATTTTAGAAATGTAAAATAAATACAAAATAACATATTTCATCAACGTTTAAAATAGCATAGCTTCTTGCTCTGAGGACATCATGACTGTAAAATTGTCGTAAAAACACGTAAAATTCGCGTTTTGATGTGAGCATTGCCATTTCGCTACCCCACCTCTTCGCGCCAATTTATTTTATCAGAAGAAATTTATAAATCAGATTTAATTTTTATTTAATTCTAAAACTCTCAGCTGTAACTATTCCATTTCAAATCACTAGAACTAGACTAAATCTAAGACTTTTTAGGGTTCCGTTGTTATCAACAACGAACCCTTATAGTTTCGATATGTCCGTCCGTCCGCAGTTTAGCTCAGAGACTATTAGAAATAGAAAGCTGTAATTTGGCATGGATATACAGATTAGTCACGCCGACAAAGTGGTAAAATAAAATCTTAATTTTTTTTAGGGTACCTCCTTTACCCTAAAGAAGTGGTTAGGTTTTTTTTTCTCGTCTACCCCATGGTGTAGGGTATCGTTGGATAGGTCTTTCAAAAATAGTACAGGTTTGTGAAAATAATATTTCGATTTAGAGATCCGTTTGTGAAATATTAAGCTTTAAACTGTTAATTTTTGTTAGAGTCAAGTATCTCCCTGACTCTCCCTGTTAGTCGGTTGTCGCCTAGTCTCATAACGTGCCCGTAGAATTTCAGTCGTCGTTTGCGAAAATCAGTGTCGATGTTTGAGTATTTTTCCGTAACAGTGTGTGATTGTAGACGATATCCTTCGTCTGTTGGTTTTGGGCCAAGGATTTTACGGATAATTTTTCTATCAGCCTTCTTGATATTCTCTATGTCTCTATTCTCTATGTCTCCTTTGTAATTAAGATTTAATGTCTCGCTGGCGTAGAATATTTCATGTTTGATAACAGTCGTGTAGTGTCAGACCTTTTTGTTAATATTTATGCACTTTTTATTATAGATGCTTGCAGCTTTTCCATATGCTTTCTGCATTTTGAGTTCCCGTGCTTTTTGTGCTATTCTTTCTGGTCCTGTAGGTTCAATAATTTTGCCTAAGTATATGAAGTGAGGTTAGTCACTGTTGCTCTGGAATTATATTTTCTGTTTTGATGTGTTTTGTGGCCAGGAATTCGGTTTTCGAAAAGGAAATTTGAAGTCCAGCTTTCTCGGCACATTCTTTTAGGACTTCAATCTGATGGATTGCTGTTTGTTTATTTTCGGGAAGGATCGCGAGATCATCAGCTAAGGCTAGGCATGTGACGTAGATGTTATCCTGTTGTTTTCCTAATCTTATGGCTCCCCAAGTTTTTGTTTCCACGCTTTGATAATTTTGTCTAAAATGATGTTGAAGAGTATCGCCCAGTCAGACACCGGTTTTGATGGGCAAAGGTTTTGAGATTTCTCCGTTAAATTTGACTTTGGAATATGTGTTTGTTGGATAAGCCGATTTTTCGGATTCAGATTGTTTTCTTCGAGTATAATAAACTGGGATTGTCGATGGAGTCATAAGCTTTTCTAAAGTCGACAAATGTGCAGATGGTTGGGAGATTTTGTGTTGCTCGAATTTTTAGTATAGATTTCAGGTTGAAAATTTGTTCGGTGCATGATCTGTGTGGTCTGAAACCTGCTTGATATCCCCCAATTAGGGGTTTGAGTTGTTCTTGTGTGCGTTGTAAGAGGCAAGCGGATAGGATTTTGTAGGGAACGGAAAGGAGGAAGATTCCGCTGTAGTTATTCACATCAGATTTGTCTCTTTTTGGTGGAGTTGGTGTATGCGGATTGTGATATCTTCGGATATTTGTTTTTTGCTATTTATTATAGATCCCAGATACTTGACGGATTCCGTCGCTTCAAACTGTCTTCCGCCTATTTCTACCGTTGCATAGGTCTGATTTGCACTACACCATATATTCGCTCTTGTCGATATTAATTTCAAGTCCGATTTTCCTCTCAGTTTCATCTAGAGGTTCGTATGCCTCTTTTATTGCCTCAGGTTTTTTTATTGCTCACTGTAAATTATTTTATCAATAAAAAAACTAAATTTTAGTATAACATATATGTTTTAAGTTTAATAACTTTAGTAATGTTGATTTATTTACTTCAACTGCACGAAAGGTTACAAAATCATGTTTTGGTCTAATCAACATAATTGTAACAACATCAGTGTAAGTGTGGATAACGGTCGTAACCATCCATATATTTATTTATATAACATTAGTTTAATAAACACCCCGGTATTATTTTTTTATTACTCATGCGGTATAAGTACTATCTTGGCGCCCGTTTTTTAGTGCTACAAATGGCTGTTTTTGTCAATTCTATTATTTGGGATCTTGAACAGTGAGAGTGGCGCCTTAGCGGACGGCGTTTATTGAAAGGTGGCTGTTATTAGAATTAGTATATGGTATCACATGGAAATATATGATTTATAAAACTTAAATTCATCAGATTTTCACATATTTTGATTATAATTATAATTCAAATAATTCACACAAAACATTTTACATATTTTATAGCAAATGCAATTTTGTTTCCTGTGTGAACAAATAAGCTTGGAATTTTGATTCGTTTTCTAGATATATTAGTATCAGTTCATTTACAGATTCATAATTCACTTAAAAAGCAAGGATTGGAAAATTAACTATTTTTTTAACGCTATTTTTTGTGAAAATATTATATAACTTGTGTTATATAAAGTTATATACTTCTCTACACACTTTACACGACTCGAATTTCGACTGTTGAAGGTCATTTGCAAGTAGATTACAAATTGATTAGTTTCAATTGATACCATGGGTTTTGGCGGGGAGGGGAGGTGTCTGTCGACTGTAGTAGTTGGAGACGTTTGCGTTAGATTAAAATGTTGAAAAAAGACTAGGCCGGTTTGCTATTAAAGCAGATTATCTGATGGATTACGGCTTTGTTTTAAAATTTGTTTTGAAAATAACTCCAGAAGATTAAGCTTCGTCTTTGTTGCAATTATGCAAGATTTTTAGATTATCTATTTCGGGGAATTTATGGTTACATTCTAAATAATGGTTATGAAATGAACTTGTGTCTTTTTTAAGACGAAAGGCACGAAAATATTCTGAAATACGAGTTGAAATATTTCGTCCTGTTTGACCTCACGAACACGCTGTTGCATTCCGAACAGTGAATCTCATATAATCTCGGATTTTTTTAAAGGGATCGATTTTGTCTTTATCAATAATATGTGGGATAATTTGAAAGAAGGTTTAAATGCTTCTTATAGATTTTGTTTTCGCAACACGTTTGCTATTTTTTCGCTTATTTTGCCAAAATTTGTGAGAAAAGTGAAAGTTTTATCAGAATTTGGCGTTTTCGGTTATATTTGGGATATTGTGATTTGGTTGCGTTTTTTTTTTATCAAATATGAATTGAGTCCATTTGTAAAATACCATTTGTTATACCAATCACTGACTTGTTTTAATGTACGTGTATGTAGATTCTGACTAATTTGTACACGACAACTTTTATAACCCTGTTATTTTCAGAACGAAAATGGAACACAGTGGCTAGTATTAACAATTGTTTACAAATTTCTTATCGAACTGCTTATCTAATATCTAAACAAGATTTTAGATTTTCAAAACCTTCAGCTATAACGCCTGTAATGCCATGTCAAATCACTTAAAATTAAAGGATATTTCCCCAGTAACTTTGGGTCCCTAATACGGACACTATTAACAAAATCAGTGATTCCCAAAATTCAGGATACATTTTTTGTTTTCAAATATTTTGTAAATTCACTTATGGATTAATGAAAAAGTTAGAGAAACACTGAACCAAATGAACAGTTAAAGTTGCTTTATGTTAACTCCTTTGTTTTTAGATTATTTGTTAATGCATATATGTTATGTCTAGACAGATTCATTACCAACAATATATTTAGAAATACATACTGTAATAGTCATAAATGTTTATATTAAATAATTAAAATTAAATTAAATAAATTACATAAAAGTATTAATATTAAATAGTATTTATACAGTACAATAATATTATACGATGTGGAAACTTTAACTGGAATAAAATTCATATCTTCGATATAAGCGATTTTTGAAAAAAATCCCGAAAAACTTCTTGTCCTTATTTCTATGTACATGCGGTTTGTTTATTTGTTCCCGGAAGTGCCCCGTCACCTCCAACCTTTTTTTCAAATGGGAAGGTATGTCAAGTGACACCTCGTCTGAAAGATCTATCTGCAAGGAATACAACACAATATTTATTTCTTGAATATTTTCAACGCCCACGTGTTAAAAAAAATAAAACCTTGTAAATAATATAACTTGAATTAAACTATTTAATGCAACAAATGTTCAATATGGGCACCATTTCTTTTTTGGCAAAGTGCAAATCGAAGATACAGCATCTCTAATGTTTTGTAATATTTCTGGTGTGACATGCCGCCACCGTATTTCATGGCTAATGACCGCCATACACACAACAGTCCACCGGAGAGTCCACCTGTGCAGGTTTGCCTGTGCAGGTAGACCAGAGCGTTTGTGGGAATAGACCTGTGCAGTTTTTTGAACCTGCGCAGGCGACCGGAGCAAGATCGAAGCTTAATTCTTTCGGCGGTGGACCTGTGCAGGTCACGTCAGTTGTTTTTAGTGTGTCTTGGAATATAGTGGTTTTGAATGTATTGGTATATAAGTTGTAGGACTTAGATATGATATTGAATTTTTCACTGTAAAAACATTAACCAAAAATGTATTTAAAAATATTTATAGTCGTTCTCAATCGATGCCATCGCAAAAAGAAATTAAGACCGCTCTGGTGCACCGGAACGTCCCCATACACGCTACCGATGTACGGTGCACCTGTGCAGGCAAACCTGCACAGATAACCTCTCCGGTAGACCGTAGCGTGTATGGCGGGCATAATACGTTGCTTAAGGTCCTCAATCTCATTCGGTTTTGTTACATTGATCTTACTCTTGAGATAACGAACGATATATGATATACACAGTATAATGGCGTGGAGCTCCGTCCTGTTGATACCATATTCGATCATCAAGTAAATCCGGATCTAAAGGATTTGGAAATAAAGTGGCTAACGCTGGCATGAGGTGGTCTTGAAGAAACGTAAGATATGTTGCTACAACAAGATTACCATCGAAGAATACTACTGATGCTACAATCTGATTCAAGCCCAAACATTGACTTTTTGCGGGAACTGAGTATGAGTTTCTCGCATCCAATGAGGCAAATGGTCAGCCAAATAATGAAAATTTTGACGATTAATGTCACCATGTAAAGTAAAAGTACTTTCGTCGAAAAAAATAATTGATGCTAATGAAATCTGGTTATTGTCAATCAGGTTCATCATTTGCTCGCAAAATTCGACATCTTGTATGGATGCAGCTTGGCTGATCTAAGAAATTTCAGGACAGTAGTATGACTAATCACGTTGTCACGGGCCAGTTGCGTGGCTGGAGTCACCGGATTTTCTTGAAGAGTTAATAATACGTTTAGCCTGGTATCTGCTTTAACAGTGGGATTTCGCTGTCTGGGGACAACCCTGACATGACCCAAATTGTTGTATTGTGTCTCAATTTTGCTTATGGTACCTTTGCTAATGGGTAGTATATCCGGATGCTGTTCTCGAAATAACTGAGCGACCTCAAGCTGACTTCCTCTTCTGTTACCATAACCGATCATCATCAGAATCTCCATACGGAAATTTTCGGTTAAATACAGCATTTTAGAAACTACTTTAACAACTTGACGAGCGTATGTGTCTGCTTTGGGGACTATTATTATCATTAGTAATTAAGCAACTTGGTTCCAAAACATCAAAACATGTCAAAAACACAACGGTACATACATTACGGCGAAACTTGTTTTCTATCACGTTGGCTTTGAAAATATTCAAGAAATAAATTATTAATTAAAGTGTTAAAAAAAATAAAGTGTTCTAATAAATTCCTTGCGAAGAGATCTTTCAAACGAGGTGTGACTTGACATACCTTTCACCACACGTGTTCCCCAGAGCGCCGGATTACTGAACGTGCCCGATTAACCAACGGCCGGATTTTCAAGATTATACTGTACATAGAAATGATGGCAAGAAAAAATAATACGTAACGTGTTTCGGGATTTTTTGCAAAAATCGCCTATATCGAATTTATGAATTTTATTCCAGTTAAAGTTACCATATATATATATATATATATATATATATATATATATATATATATATATATATATATATATATATATATATATATATATATATATATATATATATATATATATATATATATATATATATATATATATATATATATATATATATATATATATATATATATATATATATATATATATATATATATATATATATATATATATATATATATATATATATATATATATATATATATATATATATATATATATATATATATATATATATATATATATATATATATATATATATATATATATATATATATATATATATATATATATATATATATATATATATATATATATATATATATATATATATATATATATATATATATATATATATATATATATATATATATATATATATATATATATATATATATATATATATATATATATATATATATATATATATATATATATATATATATATATATGAAATTTAAGATTTTTTGTGAATTCAAATTCACTTAGCTGATTATTAGTTAAATAATTATCATTTATATTTGATTTAAATAAATATAGTTATGACCAAGTATATTTATTTAAGTTAACAAGTATTAATTTAAAAAAATGTTTTGCATATGTGATATAGAAAGTTGCTTATCAGATTCATAATTTTTGATTTGTAATATTTTCAATAAAAGTTTCCATTGACAAACCAAGTTTTTGTGTTCATAAATAAATTTGAATTTGTTATTTTCTAAATTTTAATTGACGCGTTTCGAGAACTATCTCTCATCAGTGCAGCTTTGCTCTTATGAATTATAACATGGAAAACACTTTTTCATTAGTTTGAAACCATGTGTTGGGCTGTCGAATGGTTTCAAACTAATGTAAGTGTTTTCCATGTTTCCATGTTTGTGCTAGTGAATACATAATCCTGAGTTCCAGCAGTACCACATTCAAATAGGGACATGAAATATATATATTTCTGAAATATCACTTAACCGCTAAGCACCAAAATAGCCTTTGGCCACTTAATTTGAAGTATACATTTAAATGTAGATACGTTCTAAATCACTGGTCCTTTTTTTGAACGTTATGTATTAATTGGTGTTTTTGCAAATCTAGTAGTTGAACGAAATAGCCAAGCTCTAATTATGATTGAATACTTGTTAATATTTGTACTAGTTTTAAGTAATGCGTTTATACAATTGAATTATAAATTACAAGGAATTGTACATAACTTCTTCCTCTTCTTCTTCTTAGCGTTGTCCCGCTGCTGCAGGGTTCGCTTTCTTGGTCAATGACCGCCATTTTGTACGGTTTTGTGCGTCATTTGGTTTTAGGCCCACGATCTTTAGGTCACTATTTATCGCGTCCTGCCATCACTGCTTCGGTCTGTCTCTTAAACGTTGGCCTTCAAACTCAAAATGGAGGGCAGAGTTGACAACAGTACCAGGAGCTGCTCGGAGTGCATGGCCATACCATCGGAGTAGTTTCTGTCTCATTTTGTACACAATTGGAGCGAGACCAAATTGTTAGAACGATCTCCATTATTCAAACTCGGAGGTGGTTTCGACAGCAGTTTAATTTTCCAGTGCCGTCAAATTGTGGAACAATTGCAAGATGGGTCGAAAAATATCGTCCAACAGGTTCTTTTAAGGATACTAAACTTGCCGAGAGGAACAAAATTGATAGAACAGAAGTGAATACTTTGTAAGTTAGGAACAGAATTTCATGTGAGACGGTGAGAACAATTTTAAAGAAAGATTTACTGTTTCGGCCTTACAAATGGCAAAACGCCCGAAAACTTCTTCCAATAGACCGAAACTTAAACTTACGTTTAGAATCCAGTCGATGGATTTTCGGCTAGAGGGATAATTTTGTCAACAAAATAATTATGAGTGACGAAGTACATAATTCAATTGCAGGAGAGAGGAACAAACAAAATTTACGTTACTGGTCTTTCGAAAACCCGCCGAAGTTATTTTCGAAGAAGAGCTGTATTCTCAAAAGCTAACTGTATGGTGTAGAATATGCTCAGCGGGAGTATTGGGACCGTATTTTTTGAAGATGAATGGGAAACAGTAGTTAATAGTGTCAATAGTGAACGTTATGTGGAGATGCTAGAAACGTTCTTAATGGATGCCATCGCACAACTCCGATTACCAATAAACAATATTTGGTATCAGCAAGATGGTGCAAAACCTCAGGTAACCAACGTCTCTGAAAGTGTTACGAGGATTCTTTCCTGGTCGTCTGATTTCCACCGTGGGGATCAGTTGTGGCCTCCTGGCTCTACGGATATGTCAACTTTGAAATCTCTTATGAGGGTCATGTTAAATCTAAAATTAGAATCGACATGAAACCCTGGAAGACTTAAAAGGAAACATTCGACGAGCTATTGGTGAGACTGCGCCAGAAATGTGCCAGCGTGCAATGCGTTCATTGTTGTATCGATCTCAGTCTTGCATCCAAGCAAACGGAGATCATCTAATCTCTAATCGATGTAATTTTTAAAGTACTAATTGTTGATTTGGGATTAATTAATTTAACTTGTTATTAAACTTTAGATTTTACTCTACAATGTTCAACAAAAAATGTTGTGTCCAACTTATTTGGTTTTTTGATTTTTATTAAGTAAAATCAGAACACTCTTAATTTGTCACCCTTTACTTTGCGACGATAAAAACTAAACTTAAAAAGTGCGAAATAATACCAAGATCGAACATTGCTGGTCTATGAATAATAAGTCATCATAGATTATAATAAGTCATATATTATAGATTATATCACATCATAGATTATAATAATAAGTCATAATGATGACTCAAGTCCATGTTAGAGTGCATTTCAACGTAACAAGTCCATTTCAACGTCAAATATGCTAATGTAAAGAGTTCTATTTAATGATTTAAATGTAATTCAATATAAAGTCTAGCGTTCTATATATGGTAAAATTTAGTCTTAATTAATCCAAAGTTTAGATCGAGGGTTTCCAAAGTAGTCTGTATTTACACAGTAGATAACGAGGCTACGGAGTTAAAGCGTATTATCAAAATGGCGAGAGTTTAGAGAGCATTAGACAACGCTATTAAAAAGTGGATAAATTACGTTTAAAAACGAGGTGGTAATGCGAAAACCGTTCGAACACCTTACAATATCGAAGTTGTTCGACAAGCGATGTTAAGAAATCCGCGCACATCAGCTATCCATCATACCATAGCCCTTAGAATAAGTGAAACATCACCGAGAAGAATTTTCCATCGAGATCTTGGATTTCACCCTTACAAACTGCAGGTTGGGGAATCTCTTAATCCGGGTGATTATCAACAACGTGTCCAATTTTGTGAGGTTATACTTGTCAGACTGGAGGGAAATGACCTCCAACTCAACAACTTGTGGATGAGCGATGAGGCGCACTTCCACCTTTCCGGCTTTGTTAATAAACAAAATTCCAGATACGGGGCCAGGGAAAATCTTCGTTTACTTCATGAAACACTTCTTCATGTTCAAAGAGTCACAGTATGGTGTGCGATATCGGCCAATGGAATTATCAGTCTTTATTTTTTCAAGGATGATGATGAAAATGCAGTGACAGTTAATTTGCAGTGATACGTAGCAATTATTCGGAACTTCCTCACACCACAACTCGTCCGCTTTCCAGAGAATTAATACACGATGTTTCAGCAAGACGGGTCAACAAGCCACACTGCCCGAATCTCAATGAATGTTGTGAATGCTTTGTTTTCGGGGCGTGTGGTTTTTCGAAGCGGGAATATCCATTGGTCCCCTCGGTCTCCCGACCTAGCAGCCTGCGACTTGTTTTTATGGGGATACCTGAAAACACTAGTTTTCCAAATTGATCCACCCAAGGCAATTCCAGTCCTCAAACAACGGATTCACGACGAGATTGCAGCAACACCTGTTAATATGCTGAGAAGGGTTATGCAAAACTTTAAGTCTTGACTCAAAGAATGTTTAAATGTCTACAGAGGACATTTGGCGGATGTAGTGTTCAAAAAAATATATATATTGTAATTGTTTAATATTGTAAAACAAAACGTTCAAAAAAAGTCTTTCTCAGAAGAAGAGTTTGAGAAGGC
The DNA here is from genome assembly GCA_944588485.1 of Phosphuga atrata. NCBI lineage: Eukaryota > Metazoa > Arthropoda > Insecta > Coleoptera > Silphidae > Phosphuga > Phosphuga atrata. The sequence goes on from OX155904.1 coordinate 31,589,044, forward strand.
ATTGCAGGTCCTCTAAGGAAAGAAGGCTCCTGGAGTGGGAGAACTATTGAAACATACCGGGAGAACTATTGAAAAAATCAGGTGACAAGTTAAAAAAAGAACTGTACAATTTAGTATGTAATATTTACAAGACTGGAGAATCGCCTAAAGACTTTGTAAAATGCAATAGTACCTATACCTAAAAAATCAAATGCAAGATCATGTAAACAATATAGAACATTGAGTCTGGTGTGTCATGCATCAAAAATAGTCATCAGAATTATTATGAAGAGAAAAGAATATCAAATTGATGAAAACCTATCTGATGATCAATTTGGGTTTAGGAAAGGAGTCGGAACAAGAGAGGAAATCTTGGCATTGAGGCAAGTGATAGACAAGCAGAGAGACATGCCTACTTTCTTAGCGTTCGTCGACCTTGAAAAGGCATTTGACAATGTGAACTGGAATGTTATCAACTTTATCAACTTTAGAGAAAGAAGACTCATCTATAATATCTATAAGCAAGAAACTGGAATGGTTTGTTGTGGCAGTAAGGAAGAAACAGCACACATCCGAAAGGGGGTACGGCAGGGTTGTTCCCTGTACCCATACCTATTCAATATATGTACAAACGGCGATCGATCGAGTAAGAGAAGAATTTGTCACAGGATTCAATATTAATGGAGATTAAGTTGACATGATAAAGTTTGCTGATGACATGACATGACATGATGACAGCGCTAATTGCAGAAAATGAAGAAGACTTACAAAAGATCCTGAGCAAGATGGACAAAATAATGGAGGAAGAATTTAATATGTGGATAAATACAAACAAAACAAAAAATTTGGTCTGCAGTAGAAATGGCGAAAACCAGACAGCAAAAGAGTTAAGAAATGAAATGATACAAGAAGTTATCGAGTTGAATTATCCAGGAAGTAAAATAACAAATGATGGAAGAAGCAGCAGAGAGATATTAGGTAGGATTGCCCAAGCCAAGAACGCTTTCTATAAAAAGAAGAACCTATTAACTGCAAAGAACATAAGTTTTGATGTGAGGAAACAAATGTTGAAGACTTATGTTTGGACGGTCGCGCTATATGGCAGCGAATCTTGGACAATTGGAGAGAGAGAGGAAAAGACTACTAGCATTTGAAACTTGGTGCTATAGAAGGATTAAGAAAATCAGCTGGAAAGAAATGATCACAAATGAGGAAGTCTTTAGAAGAGTGGGAAAGAAGACAGAATCACCTCGTGAGCCATATACTGCGACACAATGGACTACTGAAGCTTATAATTGAGGGAACAGTAGACGGCAAGAATTACAGAGGAAGGCCCAGATTGGAGTACATGAGTCAAATACTGGAAGATATGAGTTGTGCTCATACTGTGAACTGAAGAGGCGGAGAGACGGGAAGAATGGCAAGCTGGTGCCAACCAGCCTCATGGCTGTAATTAATAAGAAAAATATTACAACAGTTTATATATATACATTCGTTTAGCCCTCTAAGGAGCTCGTAGAACCATTACTTAGCACTGGTCATCTTGTTCTTTTTATCTTCCCAAAACTTCCTCATCTTTGGCTCTGGGCCGGTCTTCTTTCTTGCCTTTCTCGTCCATGCGTTTTTTAGTTTAAACTCTTAGCTGTTGGATTCTTTGATGTGAAGTTATGTGAATTTATTTCTTGCCTGTATTTAGTTCGTGTAGTTGCCAATGGGTCTATATTGATTACTGAGAGGTCATTTTGGGTGTTTACCAACCAGCGTACTTTGGACTGTCGGGTTCCATTGATGATGCGGAAGATTTTCTTGGTCAATCGAGAGTCATCCATTCGTACTATATGACCGTAGAATTTCAGACGTCTTTTCCGTGCAACTGAGGAGAATCGTTCTGTCAGGGAATACAGTTCTTATGAGCTTTTACTCATCCAGATACCATTTGTACCTTTGGACCAAATATTTTTCTCAGTATCAGACGTTCTTTTTTTTTTTTTTTTTTCTAACCGATATGGGTCCAGGGGGGTTAGCCCTTAAAACACTGCGGCCCATTGGCCTATTGTATTTCCCCACATTGTTTCGTTCATGCAAATAGATCCAGTACCTTTATTAGGTCCAGGATTCTATGTGCTATGTTTTTCACGGGGACTCCCTCAGCTGTAATATCAAGCTTGTATCTCCTACGTGCAATTGCTTCACAGTGGAAGATTATATGGGCGGCGGTTCTGACGTTCTACTTTCTATCTCATCATTGATGTAGATGGTTAATGATGAAGTCTCAATTGCATAGAGTGCTTCTGGAAGAATGACTGTATGGCAGTGACGGAGTTTTGCTTTGGTAGAGAGTGATTTCTTGTTGTACATATTCCAGGTGATTGTATAGGCTTTGCGTAACTTTTCTGCACCTGTTTTGTTAGCCATTCTTTCCTTACCAGTGTTTCCAATTATTTCACCTAGGTACTTGAAGTGCCTAACTTGTATGATGTTGCCATATTTGGTTGCAAGATGTGTCACATTTGAGCTCTTGGATGTATTGCGTTTTCTCGTAAGAGATTTGAAGGCCGATCCTGATGGCGATTTCATGAAGTTCCTCGATGGCGTGTTTGGCTTCTTCAGTAGTCCGGGTGATTATTGCAAGGTCGTCAGCAAAAGCGAGGTACTTTATGTTGATTCGTTTGTCCTTTGTTCCCATATATACTCCAGGCACTTCTTTCTCCCATATTTTGATTATCTTATCTAGTACCAGGTTGGAGAGGAGTGGGGACAATTCATCACCCTGTCTTACTCCAGTGCTGATTTGAAAAGGCTTTGAAAAGAGATTTCACCCTTGAATTTTACTTTAGATGTTACAACAGTTTATAATATTGAATAATTATTATTAATTTAATAAATAGTTATTACATTAACTACTTAAAATTAACGCTTTAAATAGATAAACAATTTAACGCGTCTCAAGTGACTCATAACTTCACAGTTTTAAATAGCTATAATCAGCTGCTTAAAACAATATAATTAACCTCACACAAATCAAAAGTGTGAGCTTTTTTTTGCTTCCTTGAAATGTATGAGCTCAATCAAAATATATTGGGTGATGTTTCAAACTTCTCCTACATATGTGAGAGTGTAAACGTACATTGTAATTCATTGCCTTATCTAGAACGTAATGCAACGTTAAGTTTAGTTTAGAATCTAATTTTATGAAGTATAGTCCAGAATATTTATTTCAATGCAAAGTTTAGTCTAGATTTTAATTCAATGTAAAGTTTAGTCTATAATGTAATTCTATGTCAATTCTAATTCAGTTAGATGTGTAGTTACAATATATTCAAGTTTACCATTTAATATTTATTTTATCATTAAATAACTTCTAACATTTAACATTTTTTTGTAATAATATTAAATTAATTTTGTTATTACTCATGCGGGATAAGTAATATCTTGGCGCCCGTTTTTTAGTGCGACAAATGGCTGTTTTTGTCAATTCAATTATTACCACATAACTTGGGGAACGCACGCAAATATTCCATACAAATCGGTAACTTTAGATTTTTGAGAAAAACAATTGAATAAATCAAATAAACACAATCAAAACCTCAGTATTAAAAAAGTAACGTGAAAGTGACAGGACAGAATTTTTTTTCATTACAAAATAGAAATAAAATAAAACGTTTTAAAAAGAGTGTAAATGGTGATCCTGGAGACTTATGAGAGTTCTTATGAAGAATCCACACCACCGGAGACAATTGAAAAAGGAAATTCTTCATTTTTGGTTCTATATTTTTTGGGTGGCTCCTGAACCCCAAACTTGTAAGATACGTCACCTCGCTCAGTAATAAAAAATATTATCTGCAACTCGTGCGGTATTGTCTATTCTCCTCTCGAATTTCGCTTTCGTGAGCAATTGACAACTTACCGCCCTTGTTGCACAATGTACTATTTTACATCAACTAGATTTCTCATTTCAAATTCTATAATTGTTTGTTCGTTTATTTCATAAATTTAATAATACAATTTTAAATTAGATTTTATTTTATAAATAAATCCCTTCTAGATCTTTAAATAAAGAGCTACAAAGAAATGAATGAAAGATCCACAACATTAATTCTTATTTATTTCTTTACTCAGAGATTATGGGGGCGGAGGTGGAGGACGGAAGTCCCGCAAGCCGTTCCCAACGGAGGCACCATACACGGCATACATTGGCAATCTTCCCTCGGGACTGGTCCAGGGCGACATAAACAAGATCTTCGAAAATTTGACCATCAAAAACATCCGGCTCGTCATGGACAAGGACACGGACCGCTTTAAGGGATTCTGTTACGTCGAATTCGAAACCCTCGAGGACCTCGCCCAAGCAGTCGATCTGGACGGCGTTGTCGAAGTCCAAAAACATCGCATCAAAATTGACGTTGCCGAAGGTAACAACAATCAACTTTGCCAAAAATTTTACCGTTTCAATCAAAACAACCATTTAATCCAAATGGTTCTTTACCAGTAAATTGTTTTTTAAATAACTTGAAGAAGAATTCGGTAATCCTCAGCTGTTCGATCTTCAAACCAAGATCATGCTACAATTTGCTGTATGTACCTGTGACTATGGTACAAATTGACTATTTGGCATTATTAAACGATTCTTGATTGTGTAAAGGATTTTGATCAATTGCTTTTTCTCTCTTAGGCAAGAGGAATGACAGGGGCGGTGGATTTGACAGAGGCAGGGGGCGTGGCGGTTTCAGAGGAGGAGCAGGTGGTGGCGGCGGCAGGTCCGGTGGAGACCATCACAGAGGTGGATTCGGCGGTGAGGATTACAATAGCGGTGGAGGTTACGGCGGCGACAGGAGGGGTGGACAAGGAGGCGGTGGACGAGGATACCAAGGTAAAAATATCAATTTAACAAAAATTATAAGTGATCAGAAATTAACCACTAATTAATCACAATTGAAAGTAATGATTAATAATTTTATATTTATAGAACGCGATAGGGGTGGTCATCGAGGCAACTATGGAGGCTTCAGTGAAGAATCTGGAGGTAATTGGGGAGCAAGAGGCGGAAATCGAGGAGGATTTGGAGGCGGTGGTAGTGCTGGTGGTGGTAGACAAGACGGAGGAAGGCCCCGTCAATCAGAGAGAAAACCTTTTAATGACGATTTACCCTCTGCCCCACCACCAGGTTAGTAGAACACAATGTTGTATAACGTGTTCATTGTTAAGTTTAGTTTATCCTAGGTCCTCTTTCTCTTCTATTAGATTTTTGTAGAAATTTTTAAGAACAGGATTATGTAGATAATTTTAAAATGCTTTTGTTTTAGAATTAAGTTTTAGTAGTTATTAGATTTAGTAAAGTAATATTTGTTATTGTTTTAGATATTGGAAATAGGAAGAGATTGCAATTAAAACCACGTACTGTAACTGCACCAGTAAATGCAATGGCCGAGACGACACAATCTTCAAAGATTTTCGGTGGTGCTAAACCGAGGGAAGAAAAACCGGAACAAATTTAAAACTGTTATATATTGTGTGGTCCATACAATGATTATTATTATTTTCTTTTAATTTAGTTTTGTGAAAATTATTTTATAATATACAAATAATAATAAATGTGCAGCCGAGTTGCAGTTGGTTACGTTTAATAAAAGTGCGCGTAAATGGAAATATATATGAAAAAATAAAATGAGGAAAAAGCTTATTTTTTAAATAAAACAAAGAATTTAAAAAAATATATAAAAAAAATAAAAATTCAACTTATATTAAGCGTAACTTGAAATTTTTTTTCAAATTTTTGTTCTTTTTCTTTAAAAAAACTTTTTCAGCGAAAAAATCTAGGCTGTTTTTTTTCTGATTTGTAAATTTTTCAAAACTTATTATTTTGAAATAATAGAAGGCATTTTGTTTTATTTTAAACAATCTCTAATTGCCTTCAACCGCCCACCCTATATCTTGCTTTACGCCCCCACCGAGACAATTCAATTTATATATAAAAAAATTATTTTTTTTCAAAATATTTTTTTTTCTTTGTAATTGAAACAAAATGTACTATTCATAGCATTGTAAAGATGGTGTAAATGTAATTTTATACGCTTTTTTACATTTTATTTCCTTCATTAACTTTCTTCATTTTCTCATTATTTTTTATCTCATTTCTCGAAGCAATCTATATATACTACCTTATTTTTACAATGCTATTTTTTTGCATGTATTTTTACATGCCAGTGTATAAAATAATTAATAAAAATGTAAAGTATATAATTATTTTTAACCCATTACTATTTAGTTAACAAGATAACTAATTTCACCTCGCCGTTTGCGTCATTGCTATCATCAAACCAAGCAACTCGTTAATTATTTATAACTTGCCAATCATCAATGTCGCAACTATTATTAAATTGAAATATTAAGACTGCTAATGATGTTTGTTCTAAAACAGAATTATAAAAAAAATAGTAAAATGAACTATTGAACAGTTGCATCTTATATATAAAGGTATGAATTATAGTTTATATACTTACTAACGTTGAACCAATACTTTTTTAAACTTTGAACTCTGTCGTTACAGATTTTCCACATTAACAATCAAATGGGCCAACAAAACCTACAGTCAGTTAACGCACATGCCCCCACAAATAATAAGAACAGATCCGACCCGGACGAAGTGGATAACTTTTGGGATCTCCTGGATGCATAGCTTGCCAAAATTCCCAAACACCATGTTAAACTTCTTATGGAGGACTTCAATGTCCAACTTGAACGAGAACACAAGTAAAGGAAAATGATTGGAAACTATCCTGCCCACAAGAGAACCAATCAAAGTGGCAAGAGATTGATCTCCATTTATGAAAATCATAACCCCCAGATCATATCAACACTTTCGCCACCTTCCCAGAAAGCAGACAACATGGCGATCTCCTGTCGACACCATCGGAGAGTTTCAAATAGATCACGTCGCGATTTCCCGGAAAAAAACAGCCCTGAGATAATGAATGTAAAGGTTAAAAAAGGAGTAAATGGGGCCTCAGACCGTTACATGTCCATAATTAAATTCAAACCGGTCCCTGCAAACAACAACAGGACACCCAAATATATTATTCGCTTTGACAATGATAAATTGCAACAGAAAGTAACTGAGTTCCGGGAAAAGGCTCGACCAATGGACTGCAATTTTAACCACACAAGAAACCGTCTGATTGAGGCCGCCAAGGAAATTGCTGAAATTAAAAGAAGCAAGAAACATGCCTGGTGTACCTTTGTTACAATTCTCAAAAAAAAGGCTCGATGCATGGAAACAATTTTATTCAACAAAATCGCAATCTGATTGGGAATTTTACAAAGCCCAACGAGCCCAGACAGCTAAGTGATCCGAGCTGAGAAGCGTAAATATGAAAAGTCACTTATTGAGAAGATCGACCAAAACTTTAATAGAAATGACACCAGAGTGTATTACAGAACTTTCAAAAGGAAACTTACGGGCTATATACCTCGTCGTTATGCTTTCAGCGAAATGACGGTCCACTGGCTACCTCAAATGAAGAAAACTGTAACATCCTAGTTGACTACTTTAAGAACCTACAAAATTGCCATCAACCCAAAAATCCCATCAAGACCGAGGAACCCATTCACCGATACCCAGAATCGAGACCATCCAACAAAGATAAAATCAAACACACATTGCTCGACTCAAAAACAATGAGGCACCAGGAGAAGACTCTGTAGTTGCAGAACTTTGGAAATATGCTCCTCAAGAATCAGTTGAAATCAGAAGTAAATAGAACAAATTTGGACAGAAGAAATCCTACCAGTAAATTGGAAAACAGTCTTGATCCATCCATTTCACAAGAAGGGCAGCATGAAAAAGGTCAACAACTATAGAGGAATATCCCTCTTACAGGTAACATACAAAATTCTCTCACTTGCTATCCTGGAGAGATTAGTAGCTGAAGTAGAGCATCAAATAGGCGAATACCAAGGGATATTCAGAAAGGGTCTTTCAACTGCCGAACAGATCTACAACCTCGAAACGATCATCAGATATTGTAATCTAAGGTCCATATTCTCCTGTTTGGCTCCAGTTTTCCGATTTAATAGACCGCAGCGTCCTGCTGAACATCCTCAACGAATTTTGGGTTGACCTGAAACTGCTGATACTAATTAGAGCCAGATACAACCTATCTGAAATAAAATCCAAAGTAAAGTTCCTAGGATGTCAGAAGTAATGGCCAACATCAAATATGCCCCAGCAAAACTCCAGACAAAATACATACAAAAATCGTCAAAAATCGATGCATATATATTCGCATATGTTTCATTTTTTGTGCATATAATCCGCCCTTTAATTATAAACAACATGCGTTCATGGACTTACGATATCATCACTAAGATCTCTCTGTGGTCAGCAATTAAAAATCTGGGAACAACTCATAAATTGGCCAAAATGACAAAATTAAGTGTAAAAGGAGCACGTAGTGTAAAAATAGGGAAGCACTGTGAAGTTTTCAATGTAGCTTCTGGTTTAAAACAGAGTGACGCCCTGTAGCAGATTCTGTTTAGCATAGTTTTAGAGAAAGTAATCTGGTAAAGGAAGCATCTATAAACTTCTATCAATAATCTTGCCACGTTTGCCAAATCTTGTTTACGACTAACGTACGCCGATGAAATAAAGAGACCACAATACGTGTTTTTCGAAACAGATGCATAGAGGCCTCAGAGTATACGAAAATATAATCAAACATTTGTACATTACACAAGAAGCATGAGACCGCCTTAGGCAAAATGTCACGCCGAACGACTTTAACTTTGAGGTCGTCCAGTCCTTTTAATGTCTTTTTTTTGGGGGGGGGGCCTAACAAGCACCCCCGGGTTAACTTGGCAAGTGGTCTCCCTGAAACCCACACATCTTGGCACTGCTCTATGCTTAACTTCAAGATGCCGGTTGTTTTTCAATGTTGTCTATGATGTACCTTACTTCCCCCATCCAGTTATGCTGATTAGGGGTTCAGGTTTAGCCGTAGTCTTTCAGAAATCTTCCTTTTCTTCTCATCCTGCTCTTTATTGCTGATTATTTCAGTTATAGTTTTTTTGACTAAGTTCCAGTTGTGTTCTGATTCTAACATGAAGGGGATAGTGGTTCTAGGTTCTAGGTCCTTTGGTAGGATGTCCCTCTCTGTGTCCCACCTGCTACATATGTAGATGGTGTGAATCACGCTGTCCTCTTTCCCGCAGTATTCGCAGCAGCTATCAACAGCTCTACCTATCTTGTGGAGGTAGTCTCGAAAACATCTGTGTCCACTGAGTGCCTGTGTTAGGTGATAGTTTAGTTCTCCGTGTTTCCGAGTTACCCATTTTTCGACATCCTTTATTAGCAGCCTCGTCCATTGTCTCTTATCGCTTGCTACCCATTCCTTCTGCCATGCCCGTAGTAGTTCAGTCCTTGCAATCCTCTTGGCTTCTTTTTTATCAGTAATTGTTTTGATTTCTTTAGCTGAGTAGATGCTAAGCCTCTCCTGCACTAGTAACCCTATTGGGGGAATGCCTGCTATTACCAGGGACGCCTCTCTTGATATAGTTCTGTAAGCGCTACTAGTTCTAATTGCTAGCATTCTCTGGACCGCTGCCAGCTTGTCTTTGGTGGCTTTCACGTCGATAGCCCTGGCCCATACAGGGGCTGCATAAAGCATTGCGGAGTGGGCCACCGAGCACAACAGTTTTCTCTTACTAGTCCTGGGTCCTCCTACGTTAGGCATGAGCCTCTCCAGTTCAGAAAAAGTGTTATAAGCTTTGTCGGCAGCTTTTTTGACATGGTCCCTAAATGACAGGTTTTTATCTATTATTACGCCTAAATACTTTATGATCCCCTTTGGTATGATAGGAGCGTCTCTAAGTTTGAAGGATACGTCGGCAATTCTTCTCATGCCAGTTAATAAAACTGCCTCCTTTTTTTCAGGTGCCACCTTGAGCTGTTTACCTTCCATCCATTTGTCTATTAGTAGCACTGTTTCATTTGCTCTCCGCTTTAGCTCATCCTCGGTTCTGCCGCATACCACCAGGGCAAGATCGTCTGCGAAGCCAGCAGTCTCTACTCCTTCTGGCATCTTGAGACTGAGAATCCCATCGTACATTATATTCCACAACGTTGGGCCCATGACTGATCCCTGTGGAACACCGCTATGGATCTTCCTCGTAGAGCGGTGGCTGTCTGATTCGATGACAATTGTCCTTTCAGATAGGTAGCTATCTATCATCGCTATCAGGTATGACGGAAAGCTGCGTCGCGTGACTTCCTCTAGAATGTTTTGCCAGCACGCCGAATTAAACGCGTTGCGCACATCTAGCGTAATTAGAGCGCATATTCTTCTAGTTCCCCTGGTACCCTTTTTTGCATCGTCTGCAATGGCTACAACTTTGTTGAGAGCGTCAATTGTTGATCGCCCTTCCCTAAAACCGTACTGATTATTTGAGAGGTCTTTGCCGGTCTTCAGTTCTCTTTTAATTCGTTGCAGCAGCAGCTGCTCCAGTAGTTTACCTGCAGTGTCCATCAGGCATAGCGGCCTGAACGATGTTGCTTCGTTGGGCGGCTTGTCTCCTTTCCTTAGCAGTATCAGCCTAGCCATTTTCCAGATCTGCGGGAAAACACCTTCTTGTAGGGTCCTATTCATGACGCTTAGGATGTACTGGGGTACAACATTGCACGCAGTTTTAATGATTTCGGAAGGAATCATGTCCGGACCAGGTGCTCTGCCTTTGTTAAGCCGATTACTTGCCACTACGAGTTCTTCTGTTGTAAATTCCAAGACTTTACTGCATATCGGTTTCTCCCAAATCCGTGCCGGGTGGATTGGGAATAGGGCACGGACAATTTCCTCTATCAAGTCAGGGTGCGGATACATGTTTAATCTCCGGGGCTTTAGCTGTCTAGTTGCAATTTCGTAAGCATCTCCCCAGGGGTTCTCATCGATTTTCTCGCAGAGGTTTGCCCAGCAACTCCTCTTCTCGCTATTTATCATTCTCCGCAGCGTTTTCCTGGACTGTACATACTTTAGTCTGAGCGCTTCTTTCTTTGCCGTCGTCTCTGCGTCCTTCTTTTTACATCTCTGGTAGGTACGCCTGCTCAGCCCACAGATCTTTCTGGAAATATTGATTTCATCGGTCCACCAGTACACTTTTTTTTTTTTTTGCAGAGTTCTTCTTCGCCGGTAGACATTCCTTGCATATGTTGGTAAGGTTAGCGATCATCCGTGCTGGCGTGTCAGTTAGTCGGTTCTTTGTCTGTCGTGCAAGTGCATCTGCAAGTTTTTCCGCTGTTTAAGGACTTCTTGACCCTGCCTACTAGAGAGACGGTAGCAAGCGTAAGGTCAATTATCGAGCTTGACTCCCGCCTCTGAAACGTTGGTTGTTCACCTTTGTTTATTACGCCCAAGTCTAGTTCCGAGATCCATTCCGCGACAATGTTCCCCCTTTTATCATTTTTTCTGCTTCCCCAGAGCATTGATTTGGCATTGAAATCTCCTGCGATTATTATGGCCTTGCTGGTTTGTCCTCTTATGCTATTTCCCAGCTCGCATAGTGAGGCTTCGAGCCGTGTAGGAGTATCATTGGGTGAGTAGTAGCAGCTGTATACTACCACTTCCTTGAGTGCTACCCAGACAAAACCAGGGCCAGTGTCACTGTTTGTTACTATTTCTTTGGTGTTATATATTTTTATGGCTGCGTCACAGTTATGATCTTTGTACCAGTCTCTCCCCTTTTTTCTTGTTCGGTTCGCTAATGATGGCGATGTCTATGGATAGTTCTGCAGCCGTAGCTTCTATCATATCTTGAGCTGTTTTGCAGCGCATTGAATTGACTTGGAGTATTTTAGCCATTTCTGGTTCGTTGGGAACGCCTAGCCTCCGAAAGCGCTTTCTTGAAAGCTGGACACGCTCCAGTGTCAGCTCTATGCCCGATGGTCTGGCAGATAAGGCAATATGCTTCCCCTGTGCATTCTGTTGCTCGGTGTCCTTCTTTACCACATCTGTAACATGCTTTTTGTCTGTCTGGGCCGTTGCAGTTGCTGGCCGTGTGGCCAGTCAGCCAGCTTCTGCGGCGCTTTACAATCTGAATTCTTTCAGTGTCCCGGCAGTACGTGAGTCCTACTCTAATCCTGCGGGCTGCTACCAGGTGGGCAGCTTCCTTTTTTGAAACAATGACTGTGGCCATTTGGTTTTCCCCATACGCCGGTCGGAGATTTGTGACATTTATCGCAGCCTCTGGGTCGTCTAGTTCCTTCCTTATTGCATTAGCCAGTTCTATTCAAGGTCCAGGTCTCTGATGTGGAGTACTACAGTATTCGTCTTAACCCGGACTGCCTTTTAATGTCTAGAAACAATATAGTCATAACCGTCAACAGCATAACAATTGAAAACAAAGGTAATAAGTACTATTAAGCAACACAACTAGGGTTTCTAAATATCTGCACTTTTACAAAACCGCGGTTTCCGGTTCCGTTTTTAAGAAACTTGGTAATAGTATCTGATATTTACGAAATCTTATTTTTGTACAAACGTTGGCGCTTAGGACAAATGAGAAACCGAAACAGCCTCGCTGTAAAAATCCCCTGGCTGGAAGCACCAAAAGACGAAATGGTATGCAAATACCATTTCGAGAAAAACTACACAGCAATGTGTAGTTTTATATAACACAATGTGTATTTTGTGCATACCACATAGAGCAAAATGCTATTAAGTGATATACAGATGGTTCGAAGACAAGAAGGTACTGGTGCAGCGTTATCGCGACTCATATCGATAAACCACGACCCCCCATTTTTTTGAGGATTAGGTAAAATAAAAATATTTGCTTAGTGTATATATTCACTATACACGTATATTTACATATATATTCTATAATTAAATACACTATTAGTAAATGAAGAAAATTAATTATTAATTATAAAATGAAAAATAGTTAATTAATGTTTATTGTTAAAATTAATTAGCATTTTTAGTAATGCTTCGGGCGTTTTTAAGAAGTCAAATTTTGTGCAAAGTGAAATAAAAAGCATGAAAAAAAATATCAACAAATAAACAAACTAAAAGATTTAATAATAATTAGCATTAATTACATTAATGTTAATATATTAAATTTAATGTGATGGTTGTGTTGGAATATTATTGCACAACAAATTTAGATCTGGCGTTATATTTGAAATTGATATTCTAAAATCATTTTCTAATGATTCTGTTGATAGACATGATCTATGCTTGTTCTTAATTAATAACATAGTTGAAAATGCTTATTCGCAGAGGTACGTTGTTGCAAACGAAACCAGAATATTTAATGTTGAGTCAGTTAATGAGCGATATTCGTTTTGCCGCTTTATCCAAAATTCTCAAATATCGGTTCCAGAAAATTCCAATGCGGGTTTTAAATCCGATCTCAAGTTAATTAATTCCTCTTGTAATTTCCAGGGAAGATGGTCAGATTGTAAATTATTACTAAATGGTGTTATTGTCGAATCATGTTCTTTAGTTTGATTTAAATTCGAAAAATACTTTTCAAAGTTAATTGATTCTGTTAAATGATTTACGATATTTGTTTTGAGTTCTGTTGACAACGATGTTATTTTCTTCAAGAAATTAATGCAAAGCAATAAAAATCCTTATATTTCCTTGTCCAAAGCTCTTGCTTCATACGGACAATTTTTTTTGAAATGAAAACTTCTATAGAATGACATTTGGGTAGAGGGTAAACTCATATATTTCCGTCGTCGTCATCAATAGCTGCGTTCTATAGAAAAAAATTCTATTACTCAAAGATGTATTCAAAAGAACGCATCTATACGCACATGCTTAAAGTTGGCTCTGAACGTCAAACTTAATAGTCAAAGTTTTTGGCAGTGTTGACAGAACGTAGCGTTTATAAGGAAATATCAACCCGTAGAATTAGTGTGCAATACAAGAGTAAGTAATTTTACCGGATGTAATAGTAGATGTACTAGTGCCGGATTATTGGAAAGTTTTTGGCAGTGTTGACAGAACGCAGCGCCTCTAAGGAAATATCAACCCCTATAATCGGTGTGCAGTACAAGAGTAAGTACTTTTGACGGATGTACTAGTAGATATACTAGTGCCGGGCTATTGGAATGTTCAGATTACTGGATTGTATCGAAAAATTCATGGTAAATCACGAATCAGACCCCTCAGAGTTTTAGGCAACCAAATGTACTCGTGTGCTCTCCAAAGCAAATAAACTCTAAAATTAAATTAATAGTTAGCGATATAGAGATAAGAATAAGAAAAAAATATAGGCAAGTCAGGCACTGCTGACTGAAGTGAAAACTTTTGAAAAAAAAAACAACTTTAAAACCGGTTTTGAGGATTTATCAGTATGTTAATTAATCAAATTTGGTACATAGTTTGTTAGTATTTTTTATGTAATTCTGGAACATAACTCACTTCTGAAGGAGAATGACTGTTAATGTCATCATCATAATATGAATTTGAATCCGGAATGTTTGGTTGATTTTGTGTTGATAGGTCAGCAAAATGAATTGGTAGGATATATGGCACATTTCTTGTTGATGGGTCTGCAATTTGTGAGTTATGGAAATTTTGACTTTTAGAAACATAACTGCTTTTGAAGATTTATCTGTATGTAAATTAATTATTGTTTGGAATATTCTTTACAACGTTTAATTTTTCCTCCTTCTCAGCTGTCATTGTTCGATGTTTAGAAATTACTGAATTAACTATTGCAAGAAATTTTTTCTTATTCTTATCTCTATATCGCTGACTATTAATTTGATTTTGGAGTTTCCTTCCTTTGGAGAGCACGCAAGTACATTTGGTTGCCTAAAACTTTGATGGGTCTGATACGTGATTTACCATGAATTCTTCGATTCAATCCAGTAATCTGAACATTCCAATAGTCCGGCACTAGTATATCTACTAGTACATCCGTCAAAAGTACTTACTCTTGTACTGAACACTGATTATAGTGGTTGATATTTCCTTAGAGGCGCTGCGTTCTGTCAACACTGCCAAAAACTTTCCATTAATCCGACAGTAGTACATCTACTATTAAACCGGTAAAAGTACTTACTCTTGTACTGCTCACTATTTCTACGGGTTGATATTTTCTTAGAAAAGCTACGTTCTGTCAACACTGCCAAAAACTTTGACTATTAAGTTTGACGTTCAGAGCCAAATTTAAACATATGCGTATAGATGTGTTCTTTTGAACACATCTTTGAATAATAGAAATTTTTTCTATAGAACGCAGCTATTGATGACGATGACGAAAATCTATGAGTTTACCCTCTACCCAAATGTCATTCAGCGCGGCTATAGAAGTTTTCACTTCAATAATCCTAAGTCTTGCGATGGCTGCCGATTAATTAGCCTCATG
Source organism: Phosphuga atrata (assembly GCA_944588485.1). Lineage (NCBI taxonomy): Eukaryota > Metazoa > Arthropoda > Insecta > Coleoptera > Silphidae > Phosphuga > Phosphuga atrata. Next base: position 31,604,392 of record OX155904.1, read on the forward strand.
AGCCACACATTGAATTTTTTACTGAAAGTTATCCAACATCATATTTAAAAAAGTGAAGAGCATTTAGACAGCACAGAGTTCGGATTTAGAAGTGGAATGGTAAATAGAGATACGTTGTTTGCTATGACGGTATTATTACAAAAGTGCAGGGAATATAATAAAAGCGTGTTTATATGTTACATAGATTACGAAAAGTGTTCGATCGAGTTCAACACGGTAAGTTTATAGAAGCACTAAAAACATAAACCTAGACCCAATAGATATTACTCTAATCAAAAATCTATACTACAGCCAAACAGCTGTTATAAGGGTAGAGGACAATGAAACAAACCAAATAGAAATTCAAAGAGGAGGCAGATGAGGCTGCTTGCTGTCACCACAAATGTTCAATGTGTATTTACAGATAATATTTCAGAAAGCACTATGGGAAAGAACTGAAGGTGTGAGCATTGGAGAGACCATCATTAATAACATAAGATTTGCAGACGATACCGCAATGATGGTAGAGAGTATAGAAGATCTACAAATCCTTTTAGATAGCACTAATAGGGAAAGCAAAAAAAAATGGGACAAACAATGAACATAAGTAAAACATAAATACATGGTCTTCTCAAAAAGTCCAATTCACAACATACAACTTATAATCGAGGGTAAACAGTTACAGAGGGTCGACAAATATAAATACCTGGGAGTAACCTTAAATTCCCCATTGGACCAAGATGAGGAGATAAAAGTCAGAATAGAAATAGCCCGGAAAGGTTTTATAAAATACAGGTCAATTTTGAGAAATAAGAAATTAAGTTTAGCCATGAGATTAAGGTTTCTAGAATGTTATGTATGGTCTCAGGTATTATATGGGGTAGAAGCTTGGACGCTAAAAGCACAATACATAAAAAGATCGTAGGCATTTGAAATGTGGTTCTACAGACGCATACCTAAAATTCCTTGGACTGTTAGAACCACAAATGAAGAAGTACTGAGAGGAATTGAAAACGGCAGAAAACTGATGACAATCATCAAAATAAGAAAAAGAGCATTTCTTGGCCACACTTCGTATATGGCCAATTCCATATAAATAACTATGAAACATTATAACGCAGCGAACAAGTTAACAAGAATAAGAATTTTTTTCTTATTCTTATCTCTATATCGCTGACTATTAATTTTATTTTAGTTTCTTTGCTTTGGAGAGCACACGAGTACATTTGGTTGCCTAAAACTTTGATGGGTCTGATTCGTGATTTACCATGAATTCTTCGATACAATCCAGTAATCTGAACATTCCAATAGCCCGGCACTAGTATATCTACTACTACATCCATCAAAAGTATTTACTCTTGTACTGCACACCGATTATAGGGGTTGATATTTCCTTAGAGGCGCTGCGTTCTGTCAACACTGCCAAAAACTTTCCAATAATCCGGCACTAGTACATCTACTATTACATCCGGTAAAAGTACTTACTCTTGTACTGCACACTAATTCTACGGGTTGATATTTCCTTATAAACGCTACGTTCTGTCAACACTGCCAAAAACTTTGACTATTAAGTTTGACGTTCAGAGCAAACTTTAAACATATGCGTATAGATGCGTTCTCTTGAATACATATTTCAGTAATAGAATTTTTTTCTATAGAACGCAGCTATTGATGACGATGACGCAAATATATGAGTTTCCCTTTATTTATTTTATTTATTTATTAACCTACTGGCATATAGAAACCACATACAAAAAAAAATATATAAATTTAAAAATAAAAATACAAAAATATCACAAAACACAAAATAAACTCGAATTTCCTTTATAATACACCTTCTCTGTTACCAGTTTGCTCTTTCCATCTTTTTATCCGTCTCAGCAGTTTCAGACCCTTTCCGCTATCATTCATACATTCATCCCATTTCTTTCCTTCCCGCCTCTCTCCCTCATTCCATTCACCCCTTGTACACTCTTCCATCCAATGCTCCCAAGTATCCTTTGCTGTCCCACAAACACTACACTTTCTATGCTCCTCACTCATCCAGTATCTTCTTCCACGCTCCTCACATCCACACCTATACCTTGCTAACAAGACTTGTGCATCGTCCTCTTGATTTACACTTAAATAGGTTGGTAACCGCCCATGTACCTGTATCTTTACGTACCCTTTATGAAAATTACTACTTTCTATTTTGCTTTGCCGCTCCTGTAGGTCCACTTCTTGCAAACGTTCTACCAACCTTTCGGCCCACCCTGCCGTTTCCTGCTTTAGCTTTTCGAGCCCCTCAACAGATATACCACCTCTTTCATACAATTTCCTCTTATTGTTACCCCAGTCACTCCCTTTCTAACCGCCTACTCCCACTCGATTTACCATTCTAAAAACCTCTTTTATTAACCTTTCATCTCCCATTTCACTCACCTTATATTCATACCTTATGACCTTTCTTCCAGCCAGGACTGCCAGTTTCCCTCTACCCAAATGTCATTCAGCGCGGCTATAGAAGTTTTCACTTCAAAAAAAATTGTCCGTATGAAGCAAGAGCTTTGGACAAGGAAATATAAGGATTTTTAATGCTTTGCATTAATTTTTTGAAGAAAATAACAAAGTTGTCAACAGAACTCAAAACAAATAGCGTAAATCATTTAACAGAATCAATTAACTTCTTTGAAAAGTATTTTCCGAATTTAAATCAAACTAACGAACATGATTGGAATAACACCATTTAGTAATAATTTACAATCTGATCATCTTCCATGATAATTACAAGAGGAATTAATTAACTTGAGATCGGATTTAAAACCCGCATTGGAATTTTCTGGAACCGATATTTGAGAATTTTGGATAAAGCGGCAAAACGAATATCGCTCATTAACTGACTCAACATTAAATATTCTGGTTTCGTTTGCAACAATGTACCTCTGCAAATAAGCTTTTTCAACTACGTTATTAATTAAGAACAAGCATAGATCATGCCTATCAACAGAATCATTAGAAAATGATTTTAGAATATCAATTTCAAATATAACGCCAGATCTAAATTTGTTGTGCAATAATATTCCAACACAACCATTACATTAAATTTAATCTATTAACATTAATGTAATTAATGCTAATTATTATTACATTTTTTAGTTTGTTTATTTGTTGATTTTTTTTTCATGCTTTTTATTTCACTTTGCACAAAATTTGACTTCTTAAAAACGCCCGAAGCATTACTAAAAACGCTAATTAATTATTAACAATAAACATTAATTATACTATTTTTCATTTTATAATTAATAAATAATTTTCTTCATTTACTAATAGTGTATTTAATTATAGAATATATATGTAAATATATGTGTATAGTGAATATATACACTAAGCAAATATTTGTATTTTACCTAATCCTCAAAAAAAATGGGGGGCCGTGGTTTATCGATATGAGTTGCGATAACTCTGCACCAGTACCTTATTGTCTTCGAACCATCTGTATATCACTTAATAGCATTTTGCTCTATGTGGTATGCTGAGGATTCGTCGCTCCATTCGGCTTTACTACTACACATTGCTGTGTAGTTTTTCTCGAAATGGTATTTGCATACCATTTCGTCTTTTGGTGCTTCCAGCCAGGGGATTTTGACAGCGAGGCTGTTTCGGTTTCTCATTTGTCCTAAGCGCCAACGTTTGTACAAAAATAAGATTTCGTAAATATCAGACACTATTATCAAGTTTCTTAAAAACTGAACCGGAAACCGCGGTTTTGAAAAAGTGGTTATTTAGAAACCCTAGTTGTGTTAATAGTACTTATTACCTTTGATTTTTAATAAATATATAAGTATTGATATTTAATAAAAAACATTAATTTAACATCATTTGTGTTATTAGTAGATTCGTCGAACTGAATGGTAAATTTATTGCTTTGTTTTATGCCTAAAAGTAAGGTTAAATTAATATTCTCTGCTATGCAATCTATTCTTCTTTTAATTGTATTATTGGACACAGGATTTTTCTTAATGGTTTAGGCTACTTCTAAACTATGAACTGTTTCACAAATTTTTATCGCCGCTGGTAAAACAAGATCTTCGCCAATGGTTTTTTGCTTTTGCGATAAGTAATGCAATTTCAAAAGAAGCTTTCACTACATTGTCAAGTTTTGTATGTTTCGAAAAAAGTTAAGTTGAAATTTTAAATCTCTAGCTTTCCTTTCAAATAACTCAATTGGTGTATTTTTAAATTTACTATGCATGGTAATTAAATGTCTAAAAAGTTTTCCTGGTCTCATAGCATCATTTGCCAATGTGTTTAAACAAATTATACACAGCAGTTGTTCTTCATTTTCGCCCGAGGACACAAAAACCAAATTTTAAATATGCAGTATTTTATATTCAGTGGTTTATTATTTAGTGGAAAAATGACGTTCCACGCCAACTGCAAAGCTTTAAAATGCTTGATTAAAAAAAAAAATGAAATCAATTCGGCTATATAAGCAGTTTCTAAATTATAATTATTTTAAAATTTTAACGAACTTTATAATTTTAATTGAAGTATGTGCATATTTGACAGTTAAACTTATTTAACGAAGATATATTTATTTGTTATATTCGCGGCTCTTCGCGGCCCCCTTGCGGGTAGGCCCCGGCCCCTTAGGGAGCCGCGGCCTACTACCTTGGGAAGCACTGATCTATAAAATTTAAAATTTTGCAAAAATTTTAGAATCATTTTTTATCAGTGAAATTGTGGTTTTAGTAGCGAATTGAAACGGATCTTGAAAATTTCTTATTCAATTTTAAATCAAATTAAGAATCTATTACAACTACCCAATTAACATTTTCGTAAAATTCCAGCGTCTGCAGAGAGAGAATGGCTATCGACTACGAGGTTCTTTGTGCGGAAATACTATTTATTTTAAAAGAAAAAAAATGTATGTATATATTAATATATGGATAGCGATAGAGTGATGAGATTGAAATCAGATGAAGAGTTTACTCGTCGTAGATTGTTTCGTAAAGCGTCTTAGTGCGTGAAGTAATTTTTCTGTCTCGTTTTATGCATAGCGGGTATACAATGGTCCAGTGGTTGTTGATGTCTTTGAATTTTGTCCGTAGTTTTGATGCCTGTCTAGGAGTTTTGGAACTTGGGAGAGTCCATATAAAAGATCGTTACGAATGTTACAATTATGAAGGTTGTTTGGGTATCTTAACTTGGAGATCAGTCGTAATAAAGTTCGTTCTGTAACTGTTTTGAAGTTTATTCTTCTCCAATATATTTATTGTTCTGTTGTTAGCGTTTGAAAGTAATATCTGTCTGTAGTCAAAGAGGGGGCAGTACAGTAGATAGCTTTATAGATTCTAGCGGCCGTTTTGATGAAATTGCCTTTATTTCCATGGGTTAGGGCACGGAAATATTTACTTCTTGCTATTATCTTTCTTTGGTTCGTTGGTGAATTTCATCTTGTTGTTGAGGTCACGCCTAAGTATTTGATTTGAGGAGTGGGTGTAGGGTTTCTGGTTCGGATATATCCGAACCGCAAAACCGCGGTTTTCTGTGCAAAAACCGAAACCGCATAACTGTCTTAAAAACCGCGGTTTTACCTAAATATAAATAAATATAAAATACATTGAACTAGTGCTCTATCAAACATTGCAAACTGTTGCTCCTTTGGTCCTTTGGTTCCCAACCAAATCTTGCCAAAATGTTCTTCAGTTGTATGACCTTAAATTCAAAAGAAATACGAAGAAAGAAATAATTGTAAAGTATCAGGAATTAAAAGCAAATTCGACGTTTTGTTAGAGCAAAACGTAGTCGGAAAGCGAGACTGAAAACCGCGTTGCGAAACAAGTTTGACGTATTACGCTAGATGAGTGGACTAGTTTGAGACGCCGAAGATACTTAAACATTAATTCTCATGGAGAAAACAATTTTTATTGCAATTTAGGCTTTCTATGAATTGAAGGAACTTGTTCTGCAAATAATATCGTAATAAGTGTAGAATAACATTTAGGTTCATTTAGTATCAGTTTCAGAAATGATATTATAGGTGACTTGGATTAGAAAGTTGAAGTTCGCGGTGACGTCGCGACGCCGTTATCAAAAATTTCGCAATACGTTTTTTAGTCGCGCTTTATCACAAGCTTTCCCTTCACCAAAACATCTTTTTTTTTCGCTACCTGCAAAATTGCGAAAACTACAGCGGAAAAATCACCGCGCGTTCCCGAAATTCGACCTAGATTAGCAAGTTGAACTTTGCGGCGATGTCGCGATGCCGCTGTCAAAGATTTTGCAACGCGCTTTTCACTACCGCTTTCTGACAAGCTTTCCCTTCCACAAAACGTCAAATCCTATTATACCTTGTGCCGTAAATATGTTAGAATCATCGCTGCTTAATGTTGTTACTGCTACGCTTACTGGAGATAAAGTTTCATAACAATTGAAAATTAACATTTTCAATTAAATGCACTGAATTTAAATCTGTTAGAATAGACTTTATCCAAACAACAATGAGGTTGAAGTCGAAGGTGAATGTTCGGCAAATTCAGAAGAATTAGAAGAAGTGACCAATCCAAACTCTTCCTTGCAAGACGAAGTACAAAACAACCTATTCAAGAAGAATTAAACAAAAATACTTATATGCAAACACATCGCTATATTAATTATATGAAAAAGGAGTTTGATAAATATAAAAGAACTTCTGAGAGAACAAAAAGATTAAATATTTTGTTTCATGCACTCTCTGCAATTAAAGCTACATCCACCTACTCCGAAAGATCATTTTCCCTAAGCGGCAACTTTTGTACAATACTAAGATCTCGTTTAAATATCAGACACTACTACCAAAAGTTCTTAAAAACCGAACCCGAAACCGCGGTTTTTAATTTTCAAAAACCGAAAACCGCGGTTTTGAAAAAGTGCGGATATCCAGAAACCCTAAGTGGGTGTTACGTCGATGGTGCTTAAGTGTATGTGGGGAGGGCTGGGAGAAATTCTCTGGCTAGGAATGAGGAGTTGGCATTTAGATGAATTAGCGGAAAGTCTAACAATTGAGCCATGATATCGTTTTTTCAGTAAGGGCTTGGTAATGGTAGTTTTTTTTTTAGTTTTTTGTTGTGTGAGATGAGAGCGGTGTCGTCGGCATATTGTAGGCTGTAGGAGATGTGGGGTTTGTCGTCAGAGTGATGATTATATATGTTGTCGCATTAAGGCCGATTCTCATATACGCGACATCGCCTGTCAAATAATGATGTAATCATTATTTGACAGGCGATATCGCACGACGTCGCGTAGCTGAGTGTCGCGCAAATGGGAATCGACCTTTATAGGTTATAGAGTAGTGGGGAGAGAGGAGAACCTATCGAAATACTTTGATGTGGAGAAAGGTCTTCGTTTATTTTGATTAGGAGGGATCTTTTTTCAAGGAAATGTTTAATTAGGTAGAGGTAAAGAGGAATATTGAGTTGTTCCATTTTGTAAAGGAGTCCGTCGTGCCACACACTATTGTAGGCTTTGTTGAGATCAAGGAATAGCGCAGCTGAGTTTTGATCTTGAAGGTATAAAGCCTGTACGTTATTGGTAAGTATGAATAAAGGAGTGGTAGGGCTTAAATCCAAATTGATTTAATGTTCTAGAATTTTGTCGATAACTGGTAGAAGAGTAATGGGTCAGTAGCCACTTGGAACGGAATAGTTTTTGTCCAGGTTTGGGGATAATTATTCCTTTTTGCCTGCACTTGAGGATACAGCATCTGCACTAGCCAAGAAGGGAATCCAATCAACAGCAATATTATAAAAAGACTATTCAAGAATAGAATCCAATAAAAAGCAAAATTTCTTCATTTTAAAAATTAAAAAGATTTCTATTTCATAGACAAATAAATACAATTTACACTGAAACTGAAAATTATTAAATACGTTTTAGCCAGATATTGAGTTTAGTTTCGTCCTCTAAATTCGCCTTTTTCTTCCAATTTATGAATACATTTAATTAAAACCAATTAGGTACCATGCAAGATTACTGTTAGTTTATTAAAAACAAAATATTAAATATTACGATTGAATTAATATCAGAGAAATAGGAATGTAATAATGTGTGCAAATAACTATTTGATCCCCTAATAGGATAATTTAGGGGTAGTAATCATAGGCACATCTTATTAAAATTTATTTAAATTATAACCTACAGAATAAGGAAAAAATGAAAAATATAAGAGTATCAGACAATCATTTTAAAAATGTCACTATTATAAGTAGTAAAAAAAAAAACTATTACCGATCATCCAAAAGTCTCAAAGTTCATATTAAAATGAAACTAAAAAAAAAAAATCATCACACAAAAAAAAGTTTCATAAGTAGAATAAATGCACTTTGATAATAAAAATGTTTAAAAATTCTTAAACTTTTGGATATCGATAATGGAACACAAACTCTTGCCTTTTATTAAATTTTTATATATATAGCACACTATTTTCGCACTCCGAAATGAAGAAAAAATATGTTATCTCCAAAGACAGATTTTCTTTTTCAAATTTTATTTGTATTCTTTTTTTAATTTAAAGAAATCTGCTTGCTGCTGCCTGGTGTTTTTGGTGTGTAAACATTTTTTTTTTTTATTAAAAAAGTTTCCTGCAAAAATGGACCGTTTAAAACAAATATACCAATCCGAAAAGAATATTAAACAAAAAATCCCAGTTTTTCTCTTTAAAAAATAATTTACCTAATTACTTCTTTAAATATATACGAAAACCCCAATCGAATGGAATTTTAGAAATTAAAAAAAAAAAACAAGAGAAAATTAAAATAAAACAAAAAAGTAATTTTTAATTCTCGAAATATTTAAAAAAAATATCTCAACGAGAAAATAAATAAATTAATTATATAATGTATATAAAAAACTTTTACAAAATTCTTTTCTTTTATTTTGCTGTGAAATGATCAGTTTTTTTTTTAATAAATTTTCGTTTCAATACGTCGAGAATTAAGAATGCAGTTGTTTTTATTATTTATATTTTTTGTGTTTTTTTTTGTTTTAAACGTTTACGTTGGTATCTGAATTTCATAATTAATTATTACTGTATTACACGCTACTAACATTCCTCCTGCGATTTCCGAACACATCTCGCTACCTTCCTTTTAAATTCAGTATACGATTCTCGCCACTCTTTCTAAAACACACAAAAAAGACAAATTAATTATATAAAAAAATATATAAATGAATTATATAAAGAAAAATATAAATGAATTATATAAAGAAAAATATAAATTAATTATATAAAGAAAAACCACTCGTCTAAACATATGATTTCTTCAAAAATTCCCCATACAACAAATCTCTATACAAGTGGTATACACCATATCATACAAGTTAATTATGGCAAATAGTTCAACATACTAAAAAGGGACAATGAGTGTCCTGGACAAGAGACAAATCAGCGTATAATGTACGGTCTACACGAGGCTAGTTTTTCAAGCTAGCATAGCAAGCTATTACTTGTAGGATAGTACATCTATACTCTGTCCGGCGAGAGAACGCATCCCGTCTCGACGAGTTTAGCATTGTTCTGCGCATACCCCCACTTTATTTCGAGTGCGCGGTGTTTAGTTGTCCGTATTTAAAAAGCTCACGCATATTTCTTAATCCAAACTAATCTGCGCGTGCCTTGCCCCTGATACCTCGGCGCAGTACAGCTGCATTCTCTCGCCAGACAGGGTGGTATAGCTTCGTGTATATACTAGTTTTGTTTTTAAGTTAGTAAGCTTAATTTTTCAAGCCAGGCTAGTTTATTGGTAAGGGTTTCCATTTTTTTGCCCCACACCACCAAATTTAATATCCTGTTTTGCTTACTAGCTTCGTATGGATGGTGAAGATATCACATGATCAGTCAGTGAAGAGTGAGCATCCATAGACTCGCCAATTCAGACGGAGCGTTTGAATTGCTCCACGTTCGTTCCTTCTTAAAATCCTAGGTCTTCTTAAAATACGTTTTTCTAGCAACTCTTCTAATAATTCGTCTTATGCAATATGACACAAACGCCGAAGCAGCTGTTTTAGTATAATTGTGTTTCTTCTGCGAAAACTTTGAATTTTTACTCACGAAGTTGTTATAACTGTAGTCTCTGCAATGATACTGACTTTAAATATCCTTGCATCGTGTAAACCGCACTGTTTGTGCCAAGCTAGGACATTAGCTTGCTATCATAGCTTGAAAAACTAACCTCGTGTAGATTGGGCTTAATTTTGTCTGTAAGAAAAGGTGAATTTGAGCCTAGATCTATCTACTATTCGGATCATTCAAAAGATTACTACTGTCCAGAATAATTTATTGCTGAAACAAACTACGAGGAAATTATAATCTAAATACTGATGTGGCCTAGTCAGTTAAGGACAGTTTATTTCTGCCTTGCACGAACTCCAGGAATATTTTTTATCTCATCATTTCATTTTGGGTTTTTCTAAAATTCTAAAGTCCAGATCCTAGTATCACTTACTCCGTGGACCTTCCGACGTCTGGATTACGGATTTTTCTTCTAACTTTGTACACTTTTATTAGTCCATTAGAACGATTTCGACATTTTCGAGAAAATTGTATTTTTTTCTCTTCGAAATTTTCCCCGTCCAATATATACATTTGCGTTAACTTATAAACGTTGACGCAACGCAAATGTATATATTGGACGGGGAAAATTTGGCGTTGGCCGAGTGGTTAAGTCCAAGTTTCGTAATTACTGGATCGGTGGATCTAGTCCTACACTTCGTTTTCTTTTTTTCAACACTGGTCATATTTTTTCTTATAAATAACAATTCAAAGGTAATATAATGAATAAATGCGTGTATTTGCATGCATTTGGATTGAATTTCCAATGTTATTTGGCCGTTTACTGGTTAAAGTCATACCCCCGAAATGTACTCCAATTTGCCAGCCGTGTAACTTATATTTCTATAGGCAAGTTAAAAACTTTATCAAGCGCCTTCAAAATTGTTCATATTTAATCGAAAACGAGCGAGAAATTCCTTCTCGTGAAGATGCTATCAAACATTCTATAGTACATCTCCAATTATCAGCACCGATATTTATGAGAATGTTGTGTTACGCGTGGTTTGCATCCAAGTTGTCGGAAGAAAGAGACATTTTTGAGAATGTCAACGAGGTTTTTTTTTGCATACAGACTCTGAAAATTCCTTATGCATGCAGGAAAAATGCATTCGTTCGATGTAGTGGATGTCGTTGTAATTTATGTTTTTCGTGTTTATTAGACGAATATCACCCTGCAAATGTCGTAAGAACATCCAAAGATTAATTTACTCTATTACTTTGTATTATTAAATAGAGTTATTAATTGTCAAACCTTTATTAACGTTGATTGACTTCAGCTTGATGCCCTCCCCTTATCCCTTCGAACCCGTTGGTGCAGGTCAAAGTACCATTTTTTTATTGATAAAATTCAGTGAACAGCCAAATAACATTGGAAATTCAATCAAAATGCATTCAAATACACGTATTTATCCATTATATTACCTTTGAATTGTTATTTATAAGAAAAAATATGACCAGTGTTGAAAAAAGAAAACGATGTGTAGGACTAGATCCAGTGATCCAGCAATTACGAAGCTTGGACTTAACCACTCGGCCAACGCCATCTTATACACGTTGACGCGACGCAATGTACATGTTACTGTAAAAGTACGTAGATTGGAAAATGTACACATTTGCAGGCATATGTACACAGGCATATGTATATGTACAAATACCTTCTTGGTTGGTAAATGTAAGTTCAACTTACATTTACCAACTATTTTTATAATAAATTATGTTCTAAATGTATTAATTGTTTGTATGTATAATAAAATAATATAAATTATTTCAAATACATTTTAACCTTAATATAAAGTTATATTTTATTTCTGTTTCATATTTTTAACTTTTACCTATATACGTTGGAAAATGTGTACTTTTACCGATAAAAGTAGATATATGAAGCTGATCTCAAATTTAAACTCACGTTTACCTATCAAATTGGTAGATGTATACATATACCGGTACATGTTTACATTTGCCGATTTTGTACTTTTATCGTAACATATATATTCGACGCGGAAAATTTCGAAGAGAGAAAATTGCATTTTTTTTCGAAAATGCCGAAATAGTACGCCTTACTACTTGCACATTATGTGGTCCTAATGGACAACTAAAAGTGTCAAAAGTTTGAAGAAAATCCGTGACGTCGCATTTCCTTAATCCTTACATTTCCCCCCCTCTTACAATTAGTCTACAATACTTGTAATAATTGTAGTAATAACAGTAGTTTTGCCTAACCTTACTATTCATTAACATAGATCAGCGTTTCTCAAACTTTTTTTACTTGCCTTGACCCTTGACCTATCATCCCTAATCTATGTACCCCTACCGTACCCTTCCTTAAGTATAATAACTTCTGTATATAACAATAAAAATTGGAAGACCGTTCGGAAAATTCTCTTAGTAACACATCTTTTGATGTTGTTAATTTTGTTAGTTTTTATCTTATCTTTTATGTTCAATTTATCTATCAATGTCATTACAATCTTTTTTCTGCGTACCCCCGGAGATCATTTCACGTACCCCTGGAGGTACGCGTACCCCAGGTTGAGAAACGCTGACATAGATGAATATATAGCTGCCAAGATCAGTTGACAACATATCAGAAAGATTGAGTGATCCAACAAATGTGTAACTAAAGTTGTAAAATAATATCTTTTTTTATTCAATACAAAATAAATTAAATATTATTTACAAATTAAGAAAACTGCAAAGAACTAGCACAAAACTTCTCAGATCTCTTTAATTGTCCTGAACCTACTGAAAGATTTTCTGAAGCAGCCCCCAGTTTCAGTCACCCAGAGTCACCTCCACCAAACCAAGAAATTCTGAACAACTTTAAACGATTAAAGAACAACTCAGGAAGCGATGGGATTGTGACAGAACTCCTCAAGAACCTAGGTCTAAAATCGATCAAGGAACTTATAGAGAAATTATACAGGTAATCTGGAAAAACGAAAAACTCCCCAACAACTGGAAATGTGCCCTGATTCACCCACTCCACAAAAAAGGAGACAAAACAGATGTAAATAACTACAGGAGAATCTCCCTCCTTGAAGTCGGCTACAAAATTTTCTCTACATGTCTGTTTAAAAGAATACAAGAACAATTGAAGCACAAGATTGGCGGGATCAAGCTGGATTCCGTACTCACAGATCGTGCACTGAGCAGATCTTCAGCCCAACAACCAGTCTAAAATTCAGGGCCCTCAGAAATCTACCAATCATCTGTGCCTTCATAGATTTCAAGAAGGCTTATGATTCAATTGATCGACCATTCCTGTTCAGCATCCTGAAAGAACAGGGACTAGACTCCAAAACACTAAAATTTACCAAACAGACCCTCACTGATATGAAATCAAGAGTAAAATTCATGGGAGAAATCTCAAATTCCAGATAGAAACTGGTGTCCAGCAAAGAGATGGACTGTCATCCATCCTCTTCAACCCGGTACTAGATAAAGTGATGAGGGAATAGAAAAAAGAACTGAAAGCCCAAAATAGTAGGAACCCAATAAACATTGGGACACAGACAAACATGCTCGAAATTCCATGCTTTGCCTTTGCACAGCAATAAAACAAATTGAAATTCTACAAGAATGTGTTTCGTCGAACCAATTGGCAACGAAAAAATAGCTCAAAACACCCATGTCCATAAAACTCAGAATAGCATACTGGAGTACAAGAGAAACAAAAATGTCGCTCCATGTTAAGATTAAACATTACAATACTGTAATCAAACCTGAAGCCATATATGCAGCAGAAACTCTCGCGCTTAATAAAAAAGGTGATCTCGAAAATATCCTAAAAGAAGAGCGAAAAATCATTGGGAAAATATTAGGACCAGATATTCTGAAGATGATTACCGCCTACAATCACGGAAATCCAGAGAAAAAATATCTAATATTGCAGCAGACCTCAGGAAAAGAAGGTTAAAATTTTATGGGCATGTTAAGAGACTTCCTGACAGTAGGTTAACCCATCAAATTCTCGAAAGAGTTGACAAACTAAAGACTTTCCCTTGGACACAACAAGTAAAAGCAGACATGAGAAATGCTCAAATCCAACCAGAAGAAATTTTGGACCAACATATATACAGAGGAAAAATTGACAAGTGGGAAGTTCTTCCAGAGAATGAAGTACCAAAAAGATCAGGTATCAAATAGACGAAAGAAAGGAAGAGGATCTTAAGTGAACTTTAGAGAATCTTTAGTAAATAATAATAACTATTCTTTTTATCAATACTATATCGCTATCATATTTTTTAGACTCCAAACTGGATTAGGACTGATAGTCTTCAGATGATTTCAGACGAAAGAGCTCCTTTATAATAGTTTTGATTGAGCCGGCATACTGCTCACCAAAAACCTCTTATTGAGATTTGAGACTCAAAATCGGGACAAATTCGGAAAACCGGGACACCTCGCAATCCCAATCACTAGAGAAATAAAAAAAAAACAGAAACAGATTAGATAGACTATAACAGTGGTCTCCAAAGTGACAAATGTTTGGGACAAATACTAACTTTTTATCTTTATATTAAATTACACGATCGAAAACATGAAGAATAGAAGAGACTTAATATTAGCAACACATCTTATTCTTCTTATTTTAGGCAGCATCGCCTGTATTATCCTGACGCATCTCCTGTGACATAGAAGTCGCTTCTCATGCAACAACTGTTTTTCCACCTTTTGGGAGGTCAACCCGTTGTTATTCTGCCTGTTGGTTTGCTGTCTCTGACGATTTTCGCAATCCTGCGCTCATTTCTGAACCATTCTCGCGACATGTTCGTTCTACATTCTTCTTTTCCGAGCCCACCGTACCGTACCGTACGTCTTCCACCCCACATTCCTTCCTGATTTCGGTGTTTCGTTTTCGTTCGCGAAGTGTATGTCCACTGATGGCTCTTACCGTTTGCATCTGTTGTTCCGAGAGCGTGTATTACCAAACATGCTGACGACTCCGCTCGGGTTTCTGCCGCATACGATAAGATGGGACATATGCAAGCCTTATAGATCCGAGTTTTGCTGGGTATTGATAGCATGTTGTTATTTCATATAGCGGGGCGCAAGCATCTTGATATCATTGCAGCTTTGTTTGCTTGGTGTTTGATGTCTTGTTTTATGTTTCCCCAACTTGATAGTCGAATTCCTAGGAATGACATCACCTGTTCAATAATTTCATCGTAGATTACAATCTTTCATCTCGTGGGTTCTTTGCTTATTGTCATGCTCTTTGTTTTTTTGGTGGAAATTTTCATGTTGTACTTCGTCGCTACTTTGCTGAATTCGTGATCTAAAATTCTGATTCGTCCGCGAATAGTTATCGCGTATTCGGCAACTGTTATTGCGTATTCGGCATCCAGCTGAAATGTCATTGGTCTTATCATGATTGTGTTAAAAATGGGCTAAGGCTGTCGCCCTGCCTGATTTCCGTGCTCGTTTGGATTGACTTTGTGAGTTTGTTTTTTAGTTGTGTCTTCGTTGAGTTTCAGGATTTTAGTAACTTTATTACTCTTAACAGTTTGTTTTGCACGTCTTTTTATTTTAGAGTGTTGATGACGTCGGCTAGTTTTAGGTCAGGTCTAAGACGCAAACGAACAGGGGTGTATTAAATTCGAGGACCTTTTATAATTGCCGTATTATGAAGAGCGCGTCTGTTAGGGATCTGTTTTCCTAAAGCCTTGCT
Source organism: Phosphuga atrata (assembly GCA_944588485.1). NCBI lineage: Eukaryota > Metazoa > Arthropoda > Insecta > Coleoptera > Silphidae > Phosphuga > Phosphuga atrata. The sequence continues at coordinate 31,620,114 of OX155904.1, forward strand.
GTTCTTCATTTAGGGGTTTTTTTAATGCAGGATCTCCGCTAGTATGCTGATGAATATTTTCATGGTGTTGTTTAATATAGTGATGCCATTATAGTTTGCCGAATCCTCTTTACTTCCTTTTGTATATATAGGGATCGTGATGCTTGTTTTCCAGCCATTTGGGACAGCTTCGTATTTGATGATTTTATTAAATAGTTTCCCTAATTCTTCTCTTATTATCCCCATACTAAGTATTATCTATAAATAGAGTATTATCCCCATACTTGATAAGTACATTGCTGATACCTAGGGTTTGGGAATACTTGGTCTTTTTAGACTCGGCGAGTCCGAGTCTGATTTTTCGGGTCCGGGTCTAATCTGTCTCGCAATTTAAACAAAAACACGAAAGGATTTTTCCTGTTCACGCATATGGTAAAGCAAGCGATACTGTACGAACTTGCCGATTAAGTTAAGTGGGACTTAGATAAACAAGGGATTTTGAGAATGTTATGGTAAATAGATAAATAAAACAAAACTCCACAAGAGGCTAAGAGCGGAAGGCAAATGGATGAATTCCCTTCTAAATTGTCTAAATTTAATGCAACTTGTCCGTATTCTTCAACATCATAGACGCTCTCGTGAGAATAATAATTTTCATCTTGATCGTCATCAATACCATCTAGACCAGGGGTTCCCAAAGTTTTTCTTAGGCGGGCCAATTTAATATTACCGTATTTTTGATGGGCAAAAAAAACCGGAATAAAATCAAAAAAATAACCACGATTTTTTTTGTTTTAAATACATTTAACTTTTTTTTAACTAGTGTAGAAAAAGTTTTTTCGCAAAAAACAGATTAGATCTCAAATGCTCTCAAATAATGGAAACATTTGTTGAGCATGTTTTCGTATTTCGGACAAATCACGCATGATAATTCTTTATAAAATCAATTAAGGAATTGTTCCGATAAGAATTCTTAGCATCGATATTTTGCTGTAATTCTATCAATTCAAATTGCACGTCTTAAATGATTAACAGTTCCATATCTATATGAGACTTCTATATTATATTTCTGTACAAATGTGTAATAACTAGACTAGACATACTATAATATTTTTTTAAATATAAACTAAACATCTTATTTGTAATATTTATTTTACTATTTACTTATCTATTTTTTAATAAAAATATAATATATCGTATCGATATCGCGGGCCGCATTCAGGGGCTTTGCGGGCCGCACTTTGGGAACCCCTGATCTAGACCATGGTCATCTTCATCTTGCAAGCCGGTAATATTTTTCTATTTATATACTACATCACATACAGATAAGTGTATAATGTGATTCAAACAGAAATTATAAAGACTAGAAGATTCTCGTCCAAATTTCATCATTACACTTGCACCGTAGCCGGTTGAACCAACTATGTTTTTTTCAAATTTATATTAATAAATGTTTTTAAGTGTTGTTCTACTTTTTCGACTAATTGTATAGCAGTACATGAGTTAAAAATTCTCAATAAACCCAGATTATACACTTCAGGATCAATTCCATGCAAATTGATATTTAGATATGTTGGAATTTTCATACTCGTCCATTCATCATGTGTAATGCTAAATCGTCGATCTTCTTTACGACACGGTGTACTAGACAATGCCAAACATTCAAGACCCGAGAGTCGTGGTGTTAGATCGGGTATTTACCCTTGGACTCGTCGAGTCCGGCTCCGGGTACTCGGACCCAAAAACCCTACTGATACCCTCTCCGTCCGTTGTTTTACGATTTTTCAGCCTTTTCACTGCTCGTGTTACTAGGTCTTCGTCAATTTCTAAGTGTGAGTCATTGTTTCAGGTGACTCTGGCTGTTCTTTGATATCGTGTTCACAGTATAGTTGCTTAAAGTGTTTCAACCATTTACTTTCATTGATGTTATTTATGGTAGTGTGTTCGTTAATGTCCCTTTTCATTGATCTTATTGTCTTCCAAATGTGTTTTTGTCCTCCTTAGATATCTCTCCATTTCGCTACTGAATTTCTCCTAAAATTCTTTTTTGATATTACGTATTGTGTTGTTAGATTTATTTCTCAGCTGTTTGTAGTGCCGGATCGTCTCTGGTGACGGGTTGTTTCGATTGAATTGTATGTATGCCTTCCTGTATTCAGCAGCTACTGGTTTGACTTCCGGTGCGAACCATGGTTTGGCTCGATTACGATGTGTCGTTTCACTATTAACGGCTTCTGCGGTTACCTTTTTGATGTTGGTTAGACTTTTCCCCATGCATCTTCAACTCACTGATTGCTTGTAATTGGTTGCCGGTTTATGAGGTTCTTTTAGGTGGTTCTGGTATAGCTGTTGTGTGCTGTGGTTCTCGAGCGATTCGATGTTAAATTTATGTTTTGGTTCACATGGTTCTTCTTTCTTTTTGATAGGATACATTTTGGTCTTGCAGAGTATTAGTTTGTGGTCTGAATTTACGTTTTCTGAGCTCAGGCTCCTAACATCTTCAATGATTTCTGGTGGTATAGCTCTATTCGTTATCACAAAGTCGATCATTGAGCTGTTTCCTTGGGTGCCTGTGAATGTAATTTTATCTTGTGGTTCGTGTCTATAGAAAGTGTTGTTAATTCTCAATTCGTTGTGAGCACAAAATTCCTCCAGCAAATCACCTCTTTCAATTTGAGCGTCTTCGTTAAATCTTTGTTTCAGCCCTTTGATTGGGACGCTACCTATTCTTGCGTTCATGTCGCCTAGTATAAATATTCCCTCAGTTAGTGGTATTCTATTAAGCTCTTCTTGTAGGTGTTTGTACCACTCAGAGGCTTCTTCGTTTGATCGGCTTGTGCCTGGTGCACAGACTGAAATAATATGGGTGGCTAAAATTCAAGGATACTGTTAGTATTCTATCGTTGACGTATGTGTGTTGTGTTGTTTTTGAACTTATCGTGAATTAACATGGCCACTCCACAAAAGGCTCTTTTGTTCTTTGCTACGCCACTGTGTATGATGAGGTAGTTGTCACATTGCTGTGATCCCTTGCCCTTTTTCTTACTTTCTGTGAGTGTGCAGATATCTATTTTGTGCTGTTCTAGTTCCATCACTATTTCGCATTCTTTATTGTTGACTGAGCGAGTGTTCCACGTTCCTAACCTCAATGTGTGATTTTGGGGTTTCTTCTCCGAGTTTCTTGCTGTGGTCGTCTTCGTAGTTTCCTGTCCTGTTTCCTAGGGTGAATTGTTTGTCAGTTCTATGAGCACTATATGTTTTTATGCAACACGTCTGATACTCGTAAACGCGGCACACAGTAAATCTGCATATTTTAGGTGTGCATTGTAAATTTGTTCTGAAAAAAGTATGGAGACCACTGAACTACAAAATTTAGATATTTTATATGAACCAAACAAGGAATACGGACATATATTTTGTCTGCTCAGACTTTTTTGTCTAATTTATTGAATGCCAAAACATATGAATATCTTGAAATATCGGAAAATGTATGGTTATGGCAGTTATATTAATAGCAAAGCGCTTTTTTATAGTTTTGATAAATCCGCTGCTCCAAAACCTGTAATCGGGACACAAAGATTTCAGATCCAAAATCGGAAAAACAGGACGTCTACCAATCCTAATCACGAGAAAAATAAAATAGCAGATCCATACTAGATAGATTATATCATTTAGACATTCTATATCAACTGCACAGGTAATACGGACTAATTTAGTCCAATTAGACTTTGACGACTAGTTGAGTATGCTTATTACATATTCAAATTGATATAAAAGTAGGTTGAAACTGATGGCCCGATTGATTTAACTACATATGTAACTATTTCTTTGAAATAATTAAAATTTCTATTGTGTATATCTGTGATAAACTAACCTTGCCAATATATAATTATTTATTATACGAGATATTATTTATTTTACGAGATAATATTATTTATTATATGAGTTTTGTTCAGAAAATAACTGAACATTCTTTAGTTAAACTTTATTATTAATTTTCTTCTATTTACGCACTTTTCATTTACTGGATAGCTTCATTTGAGATGACCTTTAATGACCCTGTGATGAAATTACTTTGATGTCATCAATACCGGCGTTCACTCGGTGAAAACGGCGTTCAGAAATAGCAAGGAGCACAGTCATATAAGAGTTTTTCCACAAAACTTACGAATTGACAAAGCAGAATGTGCGTCCGCATTGTCGTGGTGCATGAACTATGAGTTTTATCGCTACAATTCTAGTCACCTATTGCGATTTTTTTCAAGTAACCACTGCAAAAGGCCTTGAGACCTTTCTGTAAAAGATTTCTCTAGTCTCACGCAAAATTTTAAAGTGAACACGGTATTAACGAACAGCCAGTCAGGTATTTGGGACATCTTCATATTTGACGATTTTTTAAAAAAAATTTCCCTAAGAAAGTAAAGAGGATCCGTCAAACTATAGAGGCATATTACGCAACATATATTACGCAACATCATGAAAATATTCACCAGCATACTAGCGGAGATCCTGCATGAAACCCTCCCCCTAAATGAAGAACAGCAAGGCTTTAGGAAAAACAGATCCACAACAGATGCGATCTTCATAATACGACAACTAATAGACCTTTTCAGAGTTGAAATTTGTTTGAGCACATGTGTCAATTTCCGCCATGTTTTGCCCGAACTTTTTGACGTATAACCTTATTATTTACCCGAAACTTTCTTCAATGGCGGAGTGTCATTCGCATTTTTAGTGTGTCTTGGTGTATGTCCGGGGATGAATTGCCCAATATTACAGACAGTTTTTTTTTTTAAACTTACATTCCCATTTGAAATGGGACCATTTTTTGATTGCATCCTTTGGGGAGAGAACTTCAGCAATATACTAGCAAACAGCGACTTATTTACTACCTCAGAAATTTCGCCTTTCAAAGATAAACGATGCCCCACCTCAGTCCCAGACTAAGTGGCTAAGAGGCGATGGCCTTGATTTGCAAGCATACAAAAAATGTAGCAAATCAAGTGACAAACTATCGGTTCATTCGTGTCCATGCGAAATTTCCGAGAGAAATTTAGTTGCAACAAATCTTTAATATCTCAAGACTTAGAGTTACTTTGAACTAAATTGTTATACAAATAAAGTTAGATTAAACATCTATTCAGAATAGTACAGTCACAATCATCATCATTTGTGTTCTGCTATGTGCAGGTTCCATTCTGCCTCCTTCAGTCAACTCTATTCATATCCACGTATCCTTTCCCTTCTTTCAGCTCGTCAACCATTTTCACTCTTCCTCCACCTCTATTCCCAACACCCTCCATAGTTCCTTTGATTAATTTTCTCAACAAACAACTCCTTATCAACACATCCCCAAGCCACAATCTCCTTCTTTTCAAAATAGTCTCGTATAAAGATCTTCCTTCCCCTACTCTTTCCAAAACCTGTTCATTTCTGATCTTGTCTGTCGACTTTATTCCTAGTATTTTTCTCCACATCTAAATCTCCATAGCCTCTATCCTTTTCCTATCCTTCTTTAAAATTATCCATGTCTCACATGCGCACAACATAACACTCCATACAAAGATCTTTGCTATTCTTTTTCTAAATTTTAGTTCGAGCTTGTTACACAATATCCTGCTTTTCTAATAAAAGCTTCGTTGGCTAGTCCCATTCGTGTTTTTATTTCTTTCCAGCTTCTCCAGTCATTCGTTATAGTGATACCTAAATATTTATAGTTGTCAACCTGTTTCAGCATTTCACCTTTCACAATCACTTGCATATCTTCAGCTTAGTATAGTCACATTAGTATAGAGCAAAGTGCCATCAAGTAGAATATGGATGGTTCAAAGACGAAAGAAGGTACTGGTTCAGAAGTGTTGGACTAGAGATGAGCATCATCACATCGTTCCATGGGATGGGATGAGTGGTATGAACGTCGCGTGGGTTGGGATGAGTGGTATGAACGCCGCGTGGGATGGGATGAGACGACAATTTAGTATGGGATGGAGTGGGACGAGATTTGATAATCTAGTAAATCTAGTTCGTGCATAATTAATTGCTTATCGTGCCAATATGCACATTTTCGTGCCAATATGCACAGATTTATGTGATAACGATGTAGTTCCCGAAAAGTCTTACGATCCGCTTGCGACGAAAAAGAATTACTATATAGTCAGATACAGAAATTACGGAAAAATTTAATTCAAACGAATCATCGTTAAGAGCCTCTGAACCGAAAAACAAAGTCTGCTGTATGGGAAAATGGGATGGGATGATTGGGATGCGATTGGACGAAAAGTTTAGGTTTGCGGGATGGGACAGTGGGACGAAAATGTAATGGGATGCGACAGTGACCCGTCCCACGGGATGGGACCTCGAAGGAGAGTTGTCCCATGCTCATCTCTAGTATAGACCTCGTACCAAATACTTTAAATCCATAGGAATCTACCCAAGTATCTTTCAAGCAGAGGTTATACATGCAATCGAAAGACGTGCAGAATTTAACCTCGATTGGAACTATCGCAAAAAACGAATTTTGATCCTTTGGGCCAAGCCCATTATTATTTTATTATTATAACCATCAATAACATTAGTTCATACGCCATCTGATCCAAACTGGTATGAAACTCGGCAAATAAAATAAAGTAACGCTATACTGGATACCAGGACACACTGGTATAGATGGAAACGAAGAAACCTAGCAAACAATGGATCCAGTAATCCCTATATAGGACCGGAACCCTTTTGTGGTACAAGTCTGAACACCATCCATAAAAGATTATATGAAGAAATAAGACGACAATGGATGAAAACCTGGAAAGACCTTCCAGGGCTAAGACAATTCAAAGTAATGCTGGGATAATTTAACCAGAAAAGAACTAAAGTTTGCATGAAACTAAATAGGAACAAGCTTACAATTCTGACAGGAGCCCTTACGCTGAAGACTTAGAAAACACCCCAAGGCCCTAGGCCTAGAGGAAGATGACAGATGCAGATTCTGTGGCCCAGCAGAGGAAACCCCCATACATCTACTCAAAGACTACAGAGCACTGCTCCGCAAGAGACAAATGTGCCTTGGGGCCCACTGCTTGAATGCAGAGGAGTTGCAATCCTTGAATACTGCCCAAATCCTTAATTTCCTAAAGGAATCAGGACTATAGAAGGCGCTCTAGATGGGCAAGTATACGAACGATTAGAGGAAGAGGGTGGGGTACAATAGATCTGTGAAGGTCACAGTACAAGTCACGTGAAATCTACAAATCTTCTTCTCATAGTCACAAACCGAAGCTATAACAAATATTTTACCCTTGACTACATTGCCTCTCATATTCAGAATAGCATGTTACTATAGAAAATAAATGTTACAGTAGTTACCACCAGCTATACATTCTATTATACAGCAGACTAGAGGCAATAATAAGTATTTTTGCAAATTTGCAAGTAATCATTTATCATAGAAAAGTAATAGCCGTTATAATAGCTAGAAATATTATGCCACCATCCTCCCATAAACCGTCTACCGTCATATAAAGTATATATAAAAAATACTGTACATACAGTGGTGCATCATTGCTCATGGAGAGCATCTCCTTGTCTGTTTTGAATAGTTTAGTCTTGCCTGTGGAGTTAATATTGTTTATTATTTTTGTATTGAAAATAAAGTTTCTTACTGCAGCATCGACATTGGCGGGTGACTCATCATTAGGATCCGCCAACATTGAAATGACGGATATTAAAATAGTTTCTACTGTGTGTACTGGCAGCCATCTCTCTGAAGCCTTCTCGTAGCCGAATTTATCATCGCCAGGCTCATGGAGGATTGATATACACACGTCGCCGTTTTTGTCAATATTCGGATGCCATATTTCTGTCACGAATTTCATTTTAGGTGGCCTAAGAGGATATTCTTTCGGAAAATTAAGATGACATTTGAAAAACCCGCCTTCGCTGTAATAATTAAAACAATATTATTACAATAAAATTTTACGCTCATATTCATATATTTCAAACACACACTTATTGTATTCAATTTCTAATTGCATTAAACATTGTAATTAAATTTAAAGCAATATTAAGTCCCTGAACTTTTCCACTTGTTGCAAAAAAAATCATTGCACAATTTTTCATACTGCGAATTATCTCTTTATGCATTAAATGTTTGCAACATTTAAAACAATCAGTACAAAAACAATAAAACGATCATTATATAAATTGAATTGAATACTTTAACATTTATAAACAAAGATAAATTTGATTCTCTTTAAAAAACTATTGTTTCTATTCTTATTTAAAGAAATATTTTTTTATTGGAATATGATTTGGAACTTACTACAAAGTGTCGGGTGGACCAATAATAAGAACTTCCCATCTATATATGTCATTGTCATCGATGAGACCAGCAGAAAAACCCTCTACAGGGTTCTTATTCAATTCTGAAACATAAAAAAAAAAACTGTTACTGCACATTTTGTCAAAACCCATAAATAATATGAGTACTGCAAGGTAATAAAGATATAACACAATTTGTTGGTTGATGAGATATAAACATTGTATATGATATAGATAATTTCTGATATGAAAAATAAAGACTCAAGGTTTGTTAATAGAAAAAATGTGATTGAAATAAAACGTTTCCATTTCATTACAAATTGTAATAGACACCTGAAGTTAAAGAGGAGTTGACAAAAAAAAAAAAAAACATTTAAAAAAAAATATATAATATAAAATAGATTCTGTTAAGTTGTTGACAAGTACGAAATTAAACAAAAATCGTCCTATTTAGTCTTGTATTAAAATATAGTTTATTAAAGAATACAATGTAGGTAATGAATTATAAAACCAATTTAAAAAAATGTAGGTAATAGAAGAACAATGGATCTCAAATAAATAGGATAACGAATAAGATATATGCTATACATGCTCACTGAGTCATGGAACCCATATAATTGGAAAATACCCAGTGAGAAATTTATTCAAATTGATTGCTGATTGAACATTCAACAAATCGTTAAGACATAATAATCATTTGATTCAATGCAAAACATAATAGACATAAGACTCCACTAATAATAAAATGAATTTTGTGTTTTCCTTGAATGAAATAAAGACAAAAAACAACCACGCAAGTTGTTGCAGTTATCAACCTCATCACTTCAACATTGCTGTTATCAAGAAATTCCTGTGAAGTTACCAACCGAATTTGCAAACATATAATATTTTATCAGCGTTCCTGGTCATTCATTTCCGAGTCCAAGACAGCAGTGTTTACATTCAGACCCTTCCTTTCCAATAGTTGGCAGCGTCTATCGCCCTGTTAGCCACAATTAGGTCCTCCATCGTGCATGCCTCTCCCATGTTGGGATATCTGAGAAGGTGGCTGTCGCTCTGAAGCCCCCCACATTGCTTCCGTGCTTCATTGCGCTGCAAATCGAACAACCCGTTCGATTTGCAGCGCGTCACTCCTGTCCTTAGTCTGTTCAGGGATTTCCATCTCGCGTATGGTAAAAAGCTTCTCGACAGCTGTCGGGGTCGGTCTCAAGCTGTCTGTTATAATCCTGCACGTCTCGTTTAAGACCACGTCGACATGTCTTGCGTAAACACCACACTGGTGCCGCCTACTCGGCAGCTGAGAAACAGAGAGCAAAGGCCGACGTACGCAGCACTTCCGGCTGTGCTCCCCATGTTGTACCAGTGAGCTTCCGAATGATATTATTCTTAGCACAAACTTTGGCCTTTGTATTCTGGCAGAGTTTTTGGAAAGATAGTGTGCGATCCAGTGTTACGCACAGTTTGGAGTGTCGCATGTTTCTAGTTCTTGTTCTCTCAATGTGATTTGCAGCTTCTTGCGTGCGTCCTTATTTCTCAGGTGAAATGCACCTACCTGGGTTTTTCTGGGGTTCGGCTTCAACTGGTTTATGTCGTAGTACTGTGTCATCTTTTCTAAGGCTGTAGTTAGTTTATTCTCGACATCTTCGAAACTTTTTCAATGTGCGGCGATGGCTGGGTCATCCGCATAGATGAAGCGACGTGTCTGTTGGTCGGTTGGTTGGTCATTTGCGTATAAGTTGAAAAGCATATACAGGCTAATATGAGAGTATTGATGGATTAGGAATATTGATATTTGTGAACTGTCAACAGGTTTTTTTTTAATACAGCTGAAAATATACAGACACTAATCTTCTAGAGATACTAATCTACTAGATAGATTTAAAGTTGTTGAGGGTTTACAGCTCCGAGGATATTAGTATTACTGAGTTTTAGAATCAGGGCATTATATTTGGGGTTAAAAGGGGGACTCGTGGCAAGCCCCAAAGTTCAAGATATTTAGAAGAACAAAAGGCAATTAATAAAAGAAAGTTAAAATGATGCTGTTGTAAAAAAATGGAAAACGTTATGAGAAAAAGTGTACAAACCTTTCTCTATCAAAGTTTGCCTATACAGGTGAATCGTTTTCAAAGTGCCTCAAAGCACGTCTCACAGGCATTATTATTGTTTTCTATCTTGCGTTTATAATTAAGTCATTAAAACACTCACATGGGTTCGTTAATGGCAAGCTGAGTGCGGTACAATTTTCTCAATATGTATCGGCGATTTTTTTATTTAAAAATGTCATAAAAGGGCGCAAAATAGAAAAAATATTATAAAAAAACTCGTTCATAACGCTCCTCATCGTTTTCTAAACATGGACGCGTGCTGAAAAAAACGCGCTTATTGGACTCGTTCTTTAATATGCTATTAAAATGTTTTATAGATTCAGATAAATGTTGTTTTTGAAAGTATATAGTATTTATGTATTTATAAGCGCAACTAGATAGTTATGAATATTTGATATCACCTATGGAGATTAATAGAAATTATATGAAAAATATAAAAGCTATAATTATGATAAAAACTACGCGAAATCTAAATGGACAGTTTCATTAATCTTATATTTGGTAAAATATTGCTATACATTATACCTGTCCAAATATAGAAATATTTTTAATAAATAAATGATTAAATGAATTTTTAATGTATGTACTTGTAGTGACTAATCTATATAGATCAATGAATTAATTATCTGGGAGGGAATATCGTTTGTTTATTGTTTACATTTCTTTAAGATGCTTAGAATTGCTGTTAATAATCAATCTGGATGGTTTCATGCAGCTAAAAATACAATTAAAAAAGATTTGTCTTATATTAACTTTACCTATATTAGATACTACATATAATCTTTATGCTACCCGCCCAGCAGTTTATAAATTGCTTTAATTAATTGCATTTAAAAATAAATGTGTATAATATAGATTAAAAAAAACGCAATAAACGCGATATTTGGATACAGATACCTTCGATTCCGAAGGTTTTTAGGATAAACAAAAGGAAAGAGTGTTAACCAGTGTGGGACCAAGAGTGATGAAGAATGTACCACATCTTGGAACAGCCCAGTGGTGGCTCGTGGATGATGTTTACGGGAGGGCTGGAAAAAATTATAATAAAAAGTATTTCTACGAGTTGTAAAACCCGCATTTTCATTGACACCTACAGAAACTTATTGAATTTTTCAATTCAGTGACAACCTGTTAACCAATTATGCTTCATATAAGGCCGAGGCCGCACTACGGTTTTATCCCGTGAGCGGTAACCGCTATAACCGCGAAACCGCTCGAGAAACACACAGCACGCTATGGGAAAAATCAGTCTCGGGAAAAAAAGCAAGTGAGGCCGCTTGTATTAATCTACTTGAGTCATAAAATCAGGCGGTTGAAAACCGCGGCGGTTTAGCCGTAGTGCGGCCTAGGCCTAAATGTTGAAATTAAATTTTCGGTCATAATTATTTGAACGACTTGTGTCAGTTGTGACAGTTGTTATGACACTGGACAAATATTTAAATCTGGAGTTAACCGCCCTAATGATTTAATTTCAATTTTTTTCTTGAAATTCCAGTAGTGCAAAGTTGATCTTTTGCAAATGCATAACTGAATTTTTTGCTTCGTTCATTTCTATAAAAATGTAATTAAAATGAAATTCATTAATTAAATTCAAAAATAACTATCTTACTTTCTATGTGTATAGCTAAGAACTACTTATTTAAATAATGAATACTTTGTTTTAAATTGTCCACCAATAAATTGTCCACTTAACGTTATTTGCCGTTGCCGAAACTCGAGTTCTTAGAAACAAACTCAAAAAATGCCTAAAATACAGAGTGCGGACTGCAATGTTTGCAGCCCACGATATACACATTATAAAAACGTATATCACGGGTGGGGGTAACCAGCTCAATACACTAACTACGCGAGACTCGGTCTGCACTGACTGCAGCCCGAGATATGAATATATAACCGTACTAAATTACACAATACACACATACATAGCTCCTATCGAGGTATTTATTACCTACAATTCAAAAAATAAATATACTACGAACGATAAAATATACTATTTATATTTTACAGCAAGAGATGAAAGTGGTGTTTTTTTGGTGGCGTTTTTAAGGTGGGAGTTTGCTCACGCGCGCCAGCGAGTTAGCAATAATCACACCGAACAAAAAAAAAACACTTTCATCTCGAGTAGTAAATGCAATTTTTTCTACTGATTTCGGTTGTGGAATCCATAATTCGACTTAAATAAATCCAATTCGAAGCGAACTGTCAATAAAAATTTAATTGTTGGTTTGGTCGTTTCCATGGTAACATGGTTCAAGTCAAATGTCCTAATTTTATTTCGGTTTTTTAAATAGCTTCAGGCTCGTTTTACGTTTGTACATAAAATATTTCATTAAAATTGATGTAATTAATAAGAAAGTTCATGCAAATTTGGTTAGTTTAGTGTTTTAATCGAGAAAATCATAAATTTAAAATGCTCGTTTTCGCCTCTAGATGTGAAAATATTTTCATCTCTAGAATGAAAAATTGTCACTTTCATGTAGGGTAAGCCGTGGAGAAAATGCCATTTTCATATATATCAGTAGAAAAAATATGTTTTTGTAAAATAATTGTATACTAATGGAATAGTTTATAATAATTAAAAAAAATTTTTCATTTTGGCGGGAGGGCTGCAGCCCTTATGGGCGAGCCGCCACTGTAACAGCCTTTATAATCGACAAAAAAATCTCTAACTCAATAGTTAATTTTGATTCTCTATTGGAAAGACTCTCAAGTCTTACATTCACAAGCACAAACAAAATCTACACAATTATCAATGTACATGCCCATAATGCTCATAATGCAATGTACAATGCCATATAAAAATATTATCATTATTCTTGGAGACTTTAATGCAATCTGTGTAAAGAAAATCTGGATAAAGAAAAAAAAATTGTTAGAGATTACCCTGCCCACAAAAGAACAAACAAAAATGGCGTTAAGCTAAGAAACCTTGCCAAGCACACAATTTAATATTAAATCTACAGCTTTAAAAAAACTACCACGAAAAGAAAAGACATCGATATCCCCAAATCCCAGCCTAGGGGAATTTCAACTTGATCATGTGGCAATCAAGAAAATTTCTCACAAATAAATCATAAATGTTAGGGTACTCACGGGTGCAAACTTGGATTCGGACAAATACCTATCTAAAATTAAGTTCAAAGTCATCCCAAACAGGAAACGCAACATGAAACAAATGAAAGGTCGGAAGTACAGCACGGAAGAAATCAGATGAATTCACAAAAACAACGGAAACGATTCAGACGCAAAGTTCGGAGGACATAAAGGAGAACCTTATTACTACAGCCGAACGGATATCACCTCACATAAAAAGTAAAAAACATGCCTGGTGGTCGTTGGAATGTGATGCCTTCATTGAAACAAGAAAGCAGGCATGGCAAATTGTGCAATCACAGAAAACAGAAGAGCAGATTCAATTTCATTAGAGTTAGAAAACTGGCAGATAATAGTATATTAAAGAACGAGTTCAATAAGCGCGGGTTTTCAGCACGCGTTCGTGTTTAGAAAACGACGAGCGTAGCTAGGAGTTTTCTAATGGGCATCTAAAGCGAAAAACGCTTTATGAACGAGTTAAAAAAAAAATTCTATTTTGCGCCGTTTATGCCATTTCTAAATAAAAAAAATCGCTGTTACATATTGAGAATATTGTATCGCACTCGGCGATCCATAAACGAACCCATATGAGTGCTTTTATGACTTCATTATAGACTCAAAATAGAAAAAGTATAAAAAGGATTAAGAAGGCACATGAAACAAAACTCTCTAACAAATTGAAGAAGAATTTACTAAGAACAAAACAAGAAACTTTTACAGAACTTTCAAACAAAGGTTATCAAAATACAAAGCACCAACCCTCCAATTTCGAGATGTAAATGGGACCATTGCCCACAATTACACCGAAAATTGCAAGATACTAGCAGGTTACTTTGAGAAGCTTTAACTGTAAACCCATCCTTGAAAAATTTAAATCCACCCAAATAACTTTGAGAAGCCGGTTTCTGAACCACCAACAACTGAAGAACTACTAAAGGATATTTCATGACTAAAAAACAACAAAGCATCTGGAGAAAACCAAATAGTGGTAGAACTATGGAAGAAAGCTGACAAAAATGCAATTACATCCCTTCAATGTGTTTTCAATAAAATCTGGAAAGAAGAAGAAATTCCCACAGAATGGAGAACAGCTCTCATCTACCCTATCCACAAGAAAGGCTTGAAGGCAGACCCCAACAATTATAGAGGAATATCCTCGCTGAATATAACATAAAGATCATTTCTAATTGGTCCCGCAAATCGAGGAATACCAAGACCAAGGGGGTTTTAGAAAGGGTTGGTCATGTTCTAAACCAGGGGTTCCCAATGTTTTTCTTAGGCGGGCCAATTTAATATTATCGAATTTTTTGGCGGGCCAAAAAAAACTGAATAAAATCATAACCCCGATTTTTTTTTGTTTTAAATATATTTAATTATTTCTTTTTTTTAATAGTAAACTAAATTTAAAATAAATATAAATCTTTAATTATATATTTATTAAAACAAAAAAAGTTGCTAAAAAACATCACGTGATTAATGGACGACCCCTTGTATATCCGACGAATGTATTCTTAATACTGCTTGTAAATGATTATCACTCAATTTTGATCTTAATTTCGACTTATTTATGCTCATAATTTAAAAAGTTTTCTCGCAAATATATGTGCTTCCAAATAATGAAAACATTTGTTGAGCATTATTTTCAGATAATTCACGCATGAATCCTGTGCATCGATATTTTCCTGTAATTCTATCAATTTAAATTGCATGTCTTAAATGATTAACAGTTCTGTATCTATTTGAGGCTAGTATATTATATTTCTGTACAAATGTGTAAGAACTAGACTAGACATATTAACATAATTATTTTTTTTAATAAACTAAACATTATTTTATTAATACAAACGCTTATGGGTTAAAGCTCTGTATGATTTCTTTTTAAATATTAAAATATTTGAATGTATCTTATTTGTAATATTTATTATTTATTCTTTCATAAAAAAATTATATATCGTATCGATATCGCGGGCCAAATGCACGGGCTTTTTTGCGGGCCGCACTTTAAAAAACACCATGGCATATCCAAAATCAAGGGAAAAGAAGTATGTAATCTCCTTTATTCATTTCAAAAAAGCATATGATTCGATTGATAGGAAATCTCTGTTGTCAGTCCTAGAATAAATGGGGTTGGATAAGAAAACAACTAATTTAATAAAAGCGACCCTCACAAATGCACTTTCGAAAGTTAAATTCATGGGTGAACTATCGGAACCCTTCGAAATAAAAACGGAGGTGCGACAGGGAGATGGACTTTCACCGTTGCTGTTCAACTGTGCACTTGAGAAAGTAGTCAGAGAATGGAACACAAATATAAAGAGTGGTATAAGATTGAATTGCAAAAAGAAGAACCTTAAAGTAAATTTCATTGCTTTTGACGATGATATGGCCCAGTTTGCTGAAACAATGGAAGAAACATAGGAACAAATCCTTCAACTAAAAAAACCAACAGCAAAAATAGCTCTTCATTCAATAATGAAAATATAGCAATAAATAAATAAATGATCAAAGCCAAAATTGTCCTTATTAATTTTAGAAATGCAATACAAACAGAATTACAAATCAATCTATGAGTTGTCTCACATATTGAAAGAATATTTAAGATTTGAATTTTCTGTTAATTTTTTATTAAATATTTGTCTATGTTAAGCAAAATGTTAACACTAAAAACAACTTATCTATTCTAGATATCATTCAATATAGACTTAATTGATATTTAAAGATAATTCTTCACAGATAATAATTAATTAACCACATATATACGGGATTTAATGTCTGATAATTTTAGAAATTATATTTATTGTTCATTTTTTTTAAGAATGCAGTAACTAAAAACCTGATTTACTCTATGACAATGTTCAATCTAGTTACAAAATTTGGCGCTAAATTCAAATATAGTCACTTGTTGAATATAAAATTGGTAATTTATTAATGGTTTGATTCAATATCTTATTATTATTGAATAACATATTATAAAAATTATAGTAATTGAATAACATTATTATTATTAAAAAAGCATTACGAATAACTGTTGTGGGCCAATTCTTGTCCACTTTTTAAAAGTATTCCCTTCGGATTTTTCTTTATACCTTTGGAGGTACCTTGGAGGTTGGTGGTTTTGGAGGTACCTTTGGAGGTGAAAGCTCGTTATCAGCCATGGTACTATTAAAATAAAAAAACACGACGGTGGACACTCTCTTCAATGAGATAAAACAACAAACCCAGAAAGAACGAATACTACTATTTTTTAATTGAAAAATACACATTAACTATACCAAATGGCTACAATAGTAATAAAATACTAACAAATAAATGGAGAAAAACGCAAAAAATCTAAATAATACAAAAGATCAGATGACAATTGTGAAATGACACGGCAGCCATTGACAACTAACAGCTCAACATGCATTGGCGTACGAAAAATATATACTTGGAGTTAATTCATTTTTTTCTTTAAATTTAAAATTGAATATTAAACTATATATAAAACATTATTGTATAATATAGTACTCATTAGCCGTAGAAAATTTAAAGTTCTGTTATATTTTATATTTAGAAATTATTTGTAGCATTATATTCATTTAATTACATATCACCAAATTCACATTATCATTAAACATTATCAGAAAAGAGAGAGATGGAGAGGTAAATATTGTCGGTGTGAACATCTCCTCGATTTAAGCCAATCAGAGAACAAGTTCAAATAAGCCATATCTTCCCTGTACTGCATTCTTAAAAAATGAATTAATGTAAATTGTCTAGATATCAGCAAAGTAAAAAACAAATAAATGGAAGTCTCATCATTCTGAGAATTGGAAAATATGGTAGATATTGATATAATTTATGCCTGTCTAAATATAGGCAAATTGTTATAAAATTAGCTAACTGAATTATTAATATAATTATATAATGAGCAATTTATATATGTAGCCTCATGAATTATCTATATGAGAATATTGATGGTACAAATGAGTTTGTTGTTTGGGATTTATGTCAACTGTCAATGGAGATTTTTTACAAAATACACATAAAAAAGTCGCATCTATTCTATGCACTAATCTATATAGATTTTGATTCGTCGAGGTTTTATTCTCCGAGGTTATCGAATTTTAGAATCGGATTATTTTAGAGATTAAAGATGGGGCCTTGTACCAAGCCGCAAAGCTCAAAGTTTTTGGAACAAAGAGTAGGCGTTAATAAAAAAGACGAAAGAGGTAAGGACGTTGTTGTGAAAAAAGGGGAACTGGGAAATCTCTATATAGTTTAATTATCTGTGAGGGAATATCATTTGTTTAGTCTTTACATATCTTTGAATGCCAATCTCTTTATGATTTTTCTAATATTAAGTTAACCTATTCTAGATACCACATATAATCTATATAGATTTAATGTTCAATCAATTTTGAGTTTACTTAGAATTGCTGTTACTGTCTATCTGGATGTTTTCATGCAGCTAAAAATACAATTACAAAAGATTTTTCTTGTATTAACTTTACCTATTCTAGATATATGTAATCTATATAGATTGAATGTTCAATAAATTTTGAATTTCCTTAGAATTGCTGTTAATGTCAATCTGGATGCTTTCATGTAGCTAAAGATACAATTCAAAAAGATTTGTCTTATATTAACTTTACTTATTCCAGATACTATATATAATCTATATTAGGCCTGGACAAATTTCGGCCAGCGGGCCGCTTGAGTTGACATATTATACGGCCCGCGAATTACTTTAATTATTTAAAAAAAATGGTTTCACAGTTGTGTCCTACCAAAATACTACTACTTCACTGAGAATGAATTATCTTAATTCGTATTCGAATATAAACAAAGCAGCAAGAAATAGATAAAGCATGCCTATGACATGCTTATTATGTCTACCAGGCCGGATGTTTACTTTATTATCTACCTGCCACTATTTCATAGACACAGCGCATTTGTTCTCTGAAAATATTTCGATAGAGCTTCTATGAGACACCCAGAAATATTGTTGGGGCTACATTAAAGTGACCACACGTCCTGATTTTGGCGAGGCAGTCCCTCTTTTTGGAGGACAGTCCCGCGTCCAGCCTATTTTTAAAAATGTCCCGCTTTTTAGAAAATACCTGCATTTCTTATTTGAAATGTACTGAAATGAATAATATAAGATTTTTCCACATATTCCCATAAAATCTCCTTTTTTAATGTCACCCAAAGAATTAATATCCTCAAATTGTCCATTCTTCAAGATATTCCATGCTGTTATTTTAAAAATTTCTGGCTTCTATCAGAAAATATGATCATTTATTCATTTCATTTTTTATTACTGATGCGCGCGTAGTACTTCCTGGCGCACGTTTTTTAATTCGAGAAATGCCACTTCGGATTTTCTTTCCACATAACCTAGGTAATGCACGCAAATATTCAGTATAGCTATGTAACCTAGCTATATATAATATATAAAAAAAAGCAAGCCTCGATATTAAAAAAGCGACGTGAAGTGACGATAAATTTTTTCATTACAAAATAATAATAAAAATTAAAGAAAACGTTTTAAGATGAGTGTAAATTCTATGGTGATGCCGCAGACTGATGAGAGTTCTTATGACGAATCCACACCACCGGAGACAATTGAAAAACCAAATTCTTCATTTTTGATTCTATTTTTTTTTGGATGGCCCCAGGATCCCAAACTTGTAGGATACATCCTCTCGCATGAGTAATAAAAAATATTGTTTGTAACACGGGCGGTATTGTCAATTTTGCTCTCGCGTAAAATTGTCAACTTTCCAACCTAGTTACAAATATACTATTTTTGAATTATTGGTCTGCTTTCATAACCAAATTATAATTCTCATTTTATTCCTTTTGTCCCGCTTTGTCTCAATGAAAATGTGGTCACTTTAGGCTATATAGGCGAGTATAGATCCAACAGTAGTGGTATATAAATAAATACAGTCGAACTTCCATAACTTGAACTTCTATAACTCCAATGTTTCTATAACTCGAATTGTTTTAAAAATGCCTATGTTTAGATAGCATTTTACACATATATTAATTTCCATCGAATTTTCTAACACGAATTTTCCTTAACTCGATTTTTTTCTTAACTCGTAGAACAAATGTGTACAATGGTAAAATTTTACATTCACAATAATTTCTATAACTTCAAAGTTTTAACCGTTGTGTACTTTCCAAAATTTATGGTGCCGGATATTGCCTATCATAAACCGTATCCTGTTGGTTATAGTAAAGGTGCTTATATATTAATGAAATTTTAGAGTTTAAACTCATTCTTTCTTCTTACCTCCTTACCTGCTGTTAGAATTGCAAACATGAGTGGCCAGAAAAGAAAACTCAATACGATGTCGTTATCTGACAAAGTGAGGTTGATAAGTGAAATTGACAAAGGTACTAAAAAGAAAAAAACTGATTACTGAAGACTTTGGTATTCCTCCATGTACACTTTCTTCAATTGGGTTGTTGAATAAAAAAAATATGGATTTTTTGATGTAATACCTTATAAATAATTCGGATGTGCGTAAAAAAATTTGTTATTAATTATAAATTCAAAAGTGATAAAATTTTGAAAATAATCACGTGACTCCAAACGCGCCATAATTTGTTTGTGACGTCGAAAGGATGAAACTTCATTCTAACATTCAAACATAAACATTCTTTATAAAATCGTCGTTTTAGGATTTTTTCGGCGCACTCTATAAAACCATTGGTTTCGACGTTTAAGCGGCGTTGACACGGTGCTAGTTGACTGAAATGACAGCTCGCATGCAAGTGATATTTTCAAGAGAGTTGACTGTCTTGAAGACAGTTAGTTCACTGTCTTCTTGTTATCAAAAATACAGTTTTACTATTAACCTGCAGAAGAATGTCCGTTTTACAAGAAGGAATTAATATTGTAGCTGTATTGTTGATTGAACATTTGAAGGAAAATAAAGAAAAAAAGAAAACGTCGAATGTGGATGAGAAATTGATCGTGAACACGGTTTCTTAGTTGTCGCCATCTTGAAATTGAACTCGCACGGCAAAAGTAGAAGGGCATCCGAGTCAACTCGCACCAGCCCAACTTACGGACTGTCTCCGTACTGTCTTGATGAGTTGACACGGTGCGAGTGCTGCACGCGCATACAAGACAGCTGACTGGTTTCAGTCAACTCGCATCGTGTCAACGTACCTTTTACAATGTGGGATATTTAAAAACATTTTTTGAGTTCTTTTTGTAGTACTCCTACACGATGGTACGAAACAAGCGTGATAACTTTTAATATTTGACATATTTGACATGTCTACTATAGCTACTGTATCAACAAAGTCAGGCGCTGGTAGAAATTACCCATTTTACGTCACGAGACCGGCCTGTTTTCGATACCGAGTTTAAAAATATATTTTCAATTTGTTATAGCTTTTTAATTACAACGAAAAAAAGAAAACAAATAAGGGTTTTGTTATAAAACTTATATGAACACATAACCTTTCGATTTATGACAATTTTTTTTTTTATTAAAATACGCAATTATAAGAAACCGCGAAGAAATTCTGAACAAAGCCGAAAATAGTGCGACTAATGATCGCAAACGTTTGAAAAAGTGTCCCTACGAAGACATTGACAAAGCTAATTTGGAATATACTACTTTGGTTTAAAATTGCGCGGGATAAAAATGTCTGGACCACTTAATAGAGTAAAGGCTCCTTATTTTGCTGAGAGTCTGGGACACACTTATTTCATCGATAGTGTAGGTTGCTAGATAAGTTTAAGAAAAGGCATAAATATCATTCAAAAGGTTATGTGTGGTAAAAGTGCAGACGTTAATGAACATGACTGTGAAGAGTTGTGCAACAATATCTTGCCTGAACTATTAGCATCTTATCATAAAAAAGATATTTTTAACGCGGACGAGACGGGCTTATTTTTTAGATGTTTGCCTAATAAAATGTTAATATTCAAGACGAAAAGTGCTTCGGTGGAAAACACAGCAAAGAAAGAATCACCGCCATGGCGGGATTCAATATGTGTGGTGCTAAAAAACTGAAA
This sequence comes from Phosphuga atrata, assembly GCA_944588485.1. NCBI lineage: Eukaryota > Metazoa > Arthropoda > Insecta > Coleoptera > Silphidae > Phosphuga > Phosphuga atrata. Next base: position 31,641,627 of record OX155904.1, read on the forward strand.
TCGTTAGTGATTGGAAAATCAAAGAATCCTCGATGCTTTAAAGGTAAACGCTTTTTACCAGTGACATACAGAAGCAATAAAAAAGCTTGGATGACAAGCGCAATTTATGAAGAATGGCTTTCTAGTTTAGACAAGAAATTCAATGCCAAAAACGTAAAATCTTGCTGTTTGTGGATAACTGTCCGTCACAAAAATTACTAAGCAGGTTAATTCGATTCGTGTTGTTTTCTCCCGCCAAACATGTCGACAAAGTTACAACCTATGGACCAAGGATAATAATTCCTTGGTCCATAGATTGTAACTTTGTGGACATGTTTGGCTGGAGAAAACAACACGAATCGAATTAACCTGCTTAGTAATTTTAAAACAATATAAAATTGCACCATAGAAGAAGAATTATACTTTATGGGATGCTGTTACAAACTTGACAAAAGCGTGGGACATCGGGGTTCAGCAAGCAACCGTAATTTTTTTTTTCAGAAAGACTAGCTTTAAAAAACAAGGCGAAAACTAACTTGATTGAAGATGAAACTCTTCTGTCAGAATTGAAGTCCGCGTATGACACATATAATCAGCATAACGTGGATAATACAGTGTCTCTTAATGATTATTTATCTGTAGAGGAAGATGTGGTTATAGCGGACTATCCAACAGACGCCGATAATTTAAACATGATTACAAAACACGAAGATGAAGATAAAGATGTCTTATCTAGCAACGCTACAGTCTCAATTTCACCCACAAACAAATAAATGCGTAATTATTTAAATAAGTGTAGCTAATATCTGTGTTCTAAAGACAATCTTCCAGACGAAGTGTACCGCCCATTATCTACTTTGGAGAACTTTGTAGATAGATAATTTTTCAATGGAAAACATACTTATATACTATAACATTATATTAATAATGTATATTTCTTTTATTTATTTTTGTTTATAAATATATAGAGAAATCATGAATGTGAAAGTAGCAAGGGGAGCAGAAGTAGACTCCGATCACTACCTGACCAGAATTAAACTGAAGTTTATATAAAATATCCCGCGATATAATGTCGGAAAATTAAAATCCAATAATGCGGCAAGAGAAAGTTGCTGAGATGAACTGAAGTGTCTTGCGTCAGGAAATTGGGATGTAATCCGAGACAAGATCCAAGGTGCTGCTGGAAGAACGATTGCTCAGACAAAGCGACTAAGACAAAATTGATGGAATGCAGAATGTGACGACGCAATGAAACGCTGGAAATAGGCATGGAAAAAATGGAGCTCGACGAAACGAGATGATGATCTATTAATCTTCCGAAATCAGACGAAACATACAGCCCGGACTTTCAGAAGGACTAAGAGACAATATGAATAAGATCAACTAAAGAAAACGCAGGAAGATTTCCAAATGAACAATACACGGAACTTTTATCGGACGTTCAAATCGCGCTTAAGGGGTTATCAGGCACCAGGAATGTGCTTCAAGAATGAAGAAGGGATGATAGAAATGACCGATAAGCAAAACTGTGACATCCTTGCGAGATATTTCGACTCACTGCTTAACTGTGATGGTCCGCAAGAAAACCTGAAAATTGAACCATCAGAAGTATCATTTCAATTTATCAACCCAATTCATTGCCTCCTGATGAAGACGACATTTTCCGGATTATTCAAGGACTTAAAGCAAACAAAGCTGCTGGTGTAGATGGTATCGTCGCTGAACTCCTACAACTCGGATCTGCGGGAGTCGTAAAATCTTTCACTCGGTTACTTGAGAATATATAGATAACCGAGAGGATCCCTGCTGACTGGCAAATGGCTTTGATCCATCCCCTTCATAAAAAAAGGTGACAAGATGGACGTTAATAATTATAGAGGCAATCTCTCTTGTTTCAGTTCCTTACAAGATTTTATCGAAAGCGTTACTAACAAGAATAGAAGGGTTATTGGATTTGAATTGGGTGAATACCAAGTAGGTTTTCGGAAAAGAAGATCTTGCGCGGATCAAATCTTCAACCTGCGGAATATCATAAAGTACAGGATGTTGGGGCAGAATACATATGTCGCCGTCTTTGTGAACTCCCCGAACGCCTATGACTCCATTGACCGAAAAACCTTATCGGCAATTCTCGAAGAATTTGGTGTGGACAACAAGACGAGGAATCTAATTCAACAGACGATTAGCAATACTTTCTCCAAAATAAAGTTCCGGGAGGAGTTGTCAGAGCCTTTCGAAACCAAAACTGGCGTACGACAAGGCGACGGGCTTTCGCCAATATTATTCAACTGCGTCTTGGAAAAAGTAATTCGAGAATGGACAAAGGGAATTTGGGATAAAGAAGCTTTCAAGTTAGGTTAGGTTAGTTAAAAAGCTAACCTAACCTAACTTGAAAGCTTAAGAAGCTCGGATAAAGAAGCTTTCAAGTTAGGTTAGGTTTTTTACCTAACCTAACCTTTCTTATATATTTACCTAACCTTTCAAGTTAGGTTAGGTTTTTTACCTAACCTAACTTGAAAGCTTCTTTATCCGAGCTTCTTAGCAATGGTTAGGTTTTTTACCTAACCTAACTTGAAAGCTTCTTTATCCGAGCTTCTTAAGCTTTCAAGTTAGGTTAGGTTAGGTTTTTTACCTAACCTAACCTAACTTGAAAGCTTCTTTATCCGAAATTCCCTTTGTCCATTCTCGAATTACTTTTTCTAAGACGCAGTTGAATAATATTGGCGAAAGCCCGTCGCCTTGTCGTACGCCAGTTTTGGTTTCGAAAGGCTCTGACAACTCCCCCCGGAACTTTATTTTGGAGAAAGTATTGCTAATCGTCTGTTGAATTAGATTCCTCGTCTTGTTGTCCACACCAAATTCTTCGAGAATTGCCGATAAGGTTTTTCGGGAGAGGTAAAGAAATTATAAGAACGGATTGTTTAGATTGTTGTGGCTTTCGCCGACGATGTTGTGATACTCACTACCGGTGTTGAAACAGCGATTAAAAGAACTGAAGAACTCCAGATGATAGCCAAGAAGACTGGGCTGTCTTCATGACCAACATCAAAGACGCTCCTCTCCACTTGGAATTGAGAGAAGCCAAAATAAAGAGAGTTAAGTGTTTTAAGTATTTGGGACCGATAAGAATGCCAGCAAAGAACGGGCGAGAAGAATGGAAATGGCTTCACGAAAATCAACTTACGAAGGATACAGATAACAAAAAAGGTCTATCCTTTGGGGGCTAAATTCCGACACTGTTGTCAGACTTGAATGTCTATATGCAGCAGAAACACTAGACATGATTGGTAAGGGTGGCCTCGAAGACATCCGGAGCAAAGAAAGGAAAATGCTCCGAAAAATCCTAGGCCCAAATATCAAGGATGGAGAGAGGAGACTAAAACCTAACAAAGAATTATACCTGAAGACAGAAGGAATTGTAGCCCAAATGAGAAAAAGGAGAATACCGTTTTATGGGCACTTAGTGAGAATGAACAGTACCAGACTGACGAAGAGGATTTATGAATTCTTCAGGAAGAGGAACCGACGGAGCCGAAATTGTTTCGGGAAGTGAGATTGGACTTGAATCGTATGGGGGTGAAAAAAGAAGACATGATGGACAGAGAGAGATTTAGGCGAATAATTCAGGAGTTTACAGGTGTCCAGGAGACAGGTAATTGTCAGTGAGAAAAGGAAGCTCTTACACGGAGGAACAGAAGAAGGAAGTGGGAGAGAGGATGAATAGATATTGGCAGAGAATGAGGACAAAAAATAATATAAAAACTATCAAACGTGGTCCATAGTTGGCCGTAACGAATACAAATATATATATATATATATATATATATATATATATATATATATATACTTACTTTGAATAAATTTAGTAAAGTGTATTTTACTCATTTTGTAGTTATGTATTTCTATTCCTCGAATTTTCTATAACTCGATTAATTTTTTTTTCGAGAACTATGGTAATTAATTCGACTTAGGGAAGTTCGACTTAGGGAAGTTCGACTGTATTAATATAGAATATTTTTAATGCCGCCCGGGGTCAAATTTTCATCCGCATGTGACCCGACAGCCAAAAGATTTGCCCACCCTTGATCTATATAGATTTGATATTCAATTCATTTTGTTTGTGTATAAATTCTATTAATGGCAAACTGGATGTTTACAAGCAGCTAAAATTTGATTAAAAAAAAATCTTATATTAACTTTATCTATTCTAGATACTACATGTAATCTATATACATTCAATGACCAATCAATTTTGACTTTGCTTAGATTGCTGTTAATGTCAATTTGGATTCGTGCAGCTAACAATACAATTTAAAAAGATTTATTAATATCTTATATTAATTTTACGGATTCTAGATATAATCTATATAGATTTAATATTTTATCAATTTTGAGAATGTTATGAATTACTGTTAATGTTAATTTCAATGTTTCCATGCAGTTAAAAATAGCAACTATTCCAGACATTCATATAGATATTGATTGATCCTTAAAAATAAGTTTTTTCTTCAAATATACCTAATAATGAAAATATAGCTAATCATAAATAAATGTTCAAAGCCAAAATTGACCTTAATGATTTTACATATGCAATACAAACAGAATTAAAAATCAATCTGTGAGTTGTCTCACATATTGATAGAATATTCAAGCTTTGAATTTTCTATTAATTGTTGGGAATATTTGTCTATGTTAACATTAAAAACAACTTATCTATTCTTATATATACTTACTTTGAATAAATTTAGTAAAGTGTATTTTACTCATTTTGTAGTTATGTATTTCTATTCCTCGAATTTTCTATAACTCGATTAATTTTTTTTTCGAGAACTATGGTAATTAATTCGACTTAGGGAAGTTCGACTGTATTAATATAGAATATTTTTAATGCCGCCCGGGGTCAAATTTTCATCCGCATGTGACCCGACAGCCAAAAGATTTGCCCACCCTTGATCTATATAGATTTGATATTCAATTCATTTTGTTTGTGTATAAATTCTATTAATGGCAAACTGGATGTTTACAAGCAGCTAAAATTTGATTAAAAAAAAATCTTATATTAACTTTATCTATTCTAGATACTACATGTAATCTATATACATTCAATGACCAATCAATTTTGACTTTGCTTAGATTGCTGTTAATGTCAATTTGGATTCGTGCAGCTAACAATACAATTTAAAAAGATTTATTAATATCTTATATTAATTTTACGGATTCTAGATATAATCTATATAGATTTAATATTTTATCAATTTTGAGAATGTTATGAATTACTGTTAATGTTAATTTCAATGTTTCCATGCAGTTAAAAATAGCAACTATTCCAGACATTCATATAGATATTGATTGATCCTTAAAAATAAGTTTTTTCTTCAAATATACCTAATAATGAAAATATAGCTAATCATAAATAAATGTTCAAAGCCAAAATTGACCTTAATGATTTTACATATGCAATACAAACAGAATTAAAAATCAATCTGTGAGTTGTCTCACATATTGATAGAATATTCAAGCTTTGAATTTTCTATTAATTGTTGGGAATATTTGTCTATGTTAACATTAAAAACAACTTATCTATTCTAGATATCATTCAATATAGACTTAATTGATATTTAGAGATAATTATTCTTTCACAGATAATAATTAATTAACCACATATATTCGGGATTAAAAGACTGATAATTTTAGAAATACATTTGATTTAATTTATCTAGATTAATGTAAATTGTCTAGATATTAGCAAAATAAAAAACAAATATATGGAAGTCTCATCATTCTGAGAATTGGAAAATATGGTGGATATTGATATAATTTATACCTGTCTAAATATAAGCAAATTGGTAGAAAATTAGTTAACTGAATAATTAATAATGGGTGATTTTTTAACCGTTTGGGCTTTGAAAATTGAAAACAACACAGAAAATTTGCAAAAGTGAATGAAATATTTATTTGGGCCGATAAATGAATGCCCGCCATTTATTTTATAAAGATTATTTCATGTAAATGTTGCCTGCGGCTACGCCGTACGTGGTCCGTAATGTTGTCTTCTAGGGTATCTTCTAGGGTAATACGGCTCAGTGCGAGAGCGGACAGCCGGCAATGTATTCTTTCTTACATTATAAATAAATACGATGTCTTCTAGGGTTAATGGTAATGGTATCTTCAAATTGCATGATCTTGTCGGCCAATTGACAGCTCCAAAACCCGAGATTAATTGCTAACCAAACTCGCCTCTCAACAGGTTCATGGTATCGCGCGCCGTGTACCATGTGGCACCGTCTTGCTGAAACCACATGTCAACCAAGTCCAATTCTTCAATTTTGGACAAAAAAAAGTCTGTAAACATCGCACGGTACCTTGCTCAATTGACAGTAACGTTGCGATTTTCATATTTCTTGATGATGCGTTGCAATGATGCTGCCGGCACACCGAGGGGCCATCCACTTTTGCAATACATGTTAATATTTTGATGCATTACCGTACATTACTTTGCATTCCTTAGAATTACGTAAGTATTACACCACAGTACACAAAGTACTCTTGCATTCCTTGAATTTCTCTTGCATTCCCTGAATTACGGTTACATTATATTTGCATTACGGCCACATTAGCTCTCCACTACACCCGCATGAGCTCATCATGCGCCTCGTCATGCGCCGTGCTACAGTAGGACAGTGAGCTCCTACTAAACTCCTCATAATAGAAAGAAGCCGATGTCATTTGAAATAAAGTGAAATTGGTTTAAAATTAGGTAGTATAATATTAATAATAAAATTTTAATAGTAAAATATAGTCTTATGAAGTTAGCTACCGAATTTGCAAAAATATAATATTACATCGAAGTTCCTGGTAGATATCAAATAGTTCTAGAGTACTTTGTGCAAAATTTCGCTCAATAGTTCTGTTTGCAGTTTTCGGTAGAATTCTTCTCTATCGAAAATCCATATAATTGTAAAAATCCCAATTTTACTGTAAAGTTAAAAAAGTTGAAAGATTTTCGAAAAATTGAGCTTAACCGATGCAACGAAGTAAAAAAGAAAAAAACCGCGCAATAGTTTTGTTTGAAGTTCCTGGTGGAACTCTCCGAGTTCTGTCTTCGAAAATCCTTATAAAATTTTTCTGTAAAGTTAAAAATTAGAAAGATATGCGAAAAATTAAACTTCACCGATGTGACGAAGGGAAAAAGAAAAAAAATCCTGGCGCCGAGCTTGTAGTAAATACTTTTAGTTAGCATATTTTTACAGTAAAACAACGAATTCACATAGGAACAGAACTGTTGCGTCCCTTTTTTTTTGCACTTCATTGCTGAACTCGAACTTCATTAGTGAACTTTTTTTCGAATATCTTTCCAATATTTGACTTCACAGAAAAATGTTACAAGGATTTTCGATAGAACTCTTAATGCTCGCTCCAGACTCTCGCGTAGCACGGAGTAGCATGAGTAAGTAGCACGGAGTTGAACGAGCAACGAGAGTGTGGTCAGGTTACTCGCCTCGCATTGGCTAACTTCGCTTCATGAAGCGGTTTTTCGTGCCCGAGTCAAAGGGACACGAGGCGTTTCAACCGTCACAACAAACAAAATATTTTTATTTAATATTATTAAATTTTACTAATAGTAATTTAAATAATATCAAAAATAATTTACTAATAGTAATTTAAATAGTAAATTATGAGCGATTGGTCCCAAGAACTCCAATTACAATTCCTTGAGGCTTTTCAAAGGGAACCAGTTATTTGGGATCAGTTATTGGAATAACATAATAATAATAATTAAAAGCACAAATAGCTGCAGCAGCAGCTACTACCTGTTCGGTGTCGGTCATGGCACTGAGGTCCTCGCGAAGTAAGGCGAGAGTGTGGATGCCTACTCGGTGTAGTTCCTCGCCTCGAACAACTTCGGCGAGGATCGTCGCCGAAGTTACTCCGGGAGAGTCTGGAGCAGGCATACGAGTTCTACCGGGAAATGTTCTATCGAGAACTATGGTCGAGGTGCAGTAATATGTCAAAAACGCACAGTTTTTCTCAAAAGTGTTGCTAGCTCATTTTAGGTATTTTCCATTTTTTAGTACTCTAGAACTATTTCATTCATATCTACCAAGAACTCCGATGGAATATCATATTTTGGCTAATTGGTTGCTAATTTCACAGAACTGTGACATATGATTTAATACTCATAAGCAATACAAAAATGTGAAAAAGTAGTTTAGAGTAGTATAGTAATTTTGTTGTATTTCAATACAACTTCAATAAATGTATGGAAATTCAACACACTTGTTATTTAATGACGATACTACTAACGTGATGTCTTCTTCATTACTAGCACTATTATCTTACAGGTTGCACATAGTAATAACAAGTAAATATACTCTAACGTTCAGTGCATTAGAAATTATTTAATAGTGAATATTTCAAATTTTATTCCTTAAAGAGGCATTACTTTGCAGTACCTAAGCATTTCAAAAATTATCTGACATTACGCTTGTGATTTCTCCCAGTACTTCACATTAGCAAAGAATTAGCATAATTACGTGACATTATTACGCATTACCCTAGTAATTTCATCGAGTACTTCAAAAAAATCAGGACAAGTGCGAATACATTGCAACATTTCAGGGAGTGGATGACCCCTCGCGGCCCACAAACCGCACCAAACAGTGCATCTTTCAGGGTGCATTGGCAGCTCTTGAACTGCCTCTGGATGCTCTTCAATATCAAACTCGGCAATTCTGTTTGTTGACCCAATGATCCAAAAATGAGCTTCGTCGCTGAAGACAATTTTTTTTATAGCAAAATGGATCTACATCCAACTTTCCTAAGGCCCATTCACCAAACAAAGGACGTTGTGGTATGTCACCTTGTTTCAGTTCTTGCAGCAGCTGTATTTTGTCCAATCTTCCAGGTGATCGAATAACACAAGCCCAATTGTTGACAACAGCGACGAATTGACATATTGCAATCTTCATTGACACTGGCAGATACAGCAGCAATATTTTCCTCGGTGCGCACTCTTCGCATACGGGTTAGTGGATTAATGTCCAATAAAGTGAAACTGGTGCGAAATTTGGTCACAACAGCTTGAATAGCCTGTTCGGTGGGTCGATTATGACGACCATAAAATGGACGTAGTTTACGAAATACATTTCTCACACAGCACGAATTTTGATAATAAAATGATTTGCAAGCGTTGTTCGTTTGTTAGTCTATTCATGGTGAAATGGAAAACCTTACTGAGAATTTTTGAAATTGCCACATGTCACGAATATTTTTTTTACAATGAAAAAATTTACAGTGAAAAACCAAATAGCAAAAAAAAACACCCGTTATAAGTATCTAATGAGCAATCTATATAGCCTCAAGAATTATCTATATGAGAATATTGATGGTACAAATGAGTTTGTTGTTTGGGATTTCTATCAAGGGTTAATTATTTACAATACAGCTAAAAATAGACATAAAAAGTCATAACTATCCTATGCACTAATCTATACAGATTTTGAGTCGTCGAGGGTCTATAGCTCCGAGTTTATCGAATTTTATAATCAGCCTTGTACTAGTCCCAAAAGCTCATGGAACAAAGGAGTAGGCGATAATAAAAAATCTGGGTTTCGAAGCAGCTAAAATTGAATTTAAAAAATTGTCTTTATTAACTTTATCTGTTCTAGATACTACATGTAATCTATATAGATTTAATGGTCAATAAATTTTGAGTTTGCTTAGATATGTGTTAATGTCAATCTGAATGTTTTCATGCAGCTAAAAGTACAATTTAAAAAGATTTGTCTTATATCAATTTTACGTATTCTAGATTATATTTTATTATATATTCTTATAAAATTATAATTTCGAGTATGTTAAGAATTTCTATTAATATTAATTTCAATGTTTTCATGCTGTTAAAAATAGCAACTATTCTAGACATTCATATAGATATAGATTGGTCTTTAGAATATTCTTTCTTCAAATATACATAATAATAAAAAGATAGCAAATCATAATTAAATGTACAAAACCAAAATTGACCTTAATGATTTTAGAAATGCAATACAAACAGAATTACCAATCACAGTCTATGAGTTGTCTCACATATTGATAGAATATTTAAGGTTTGAAGTTTCTATTAATTGATTAGAATATTTGTTAAAGTTAAGCAAAATGTTAATACTAAAAACAACAACTCTAGATATCAATCAATATAGACTTAATTAATATTTATAGATAATTATTATTTCACAGATAATAATTAATTAACCACCTATATACAGGATTTAATGACTGTTAGATAATTTTAGAAATAGATTTGGTTTTATTTATCTACATTAATGTAAATTGTCTAGATATTAGAAAAGTAATAAGCGAAAAAACATATAAATGGAAGTCTCATCATTCTGAGAATTGGAAAATATGGTGGATATTGATATAATTTATACCTGTCTGGCTATAAGCAAATTGGTAGAAAATTAGCTAACTGAATATTTAATATAAGCATATAATGAGCAATCTATATAGTCTCATAAATTATCTGAACGAGAACATTGATGGTACAAATGAGTTTGTTGTTTGGGATTTCTGTCAACTGTCAATGGAGATTTTTACAATGCAGCTAAAAATACACATAAAAAGTCGTATCTATCCTAATGCACTAATCTATATAGATTTTGAGTAGTCTAGGCTTTATATCTCTGACGTTATCGAGTTTTATAATCAGATTATTTTTGAGGTTAAAACTTGGGGCCTTGTGCCAAGCCCCAAAGCTCAAGGTTTTTGGAACAAAGAGTAGGCGATAAAAAAAAAGTTGAAAGAGACAAGGACGCTGTTGCGAAAAAAAAGGGAAAACCGTAATGGAAAGTGTTTCTTTTTTTCGTAACTTTCTGTTTAAATAGAAAGTCGGTATTTATTGATTTTCGTGCGTGTGGTTAGAAATTCAAGTCCGCAGTTTGAACGCGATAGAAAACCCCGGCGCAGACCGAAAAGGGTGTGATAATTGAATTTTACTGCGAAAAATAGGGGGCTTTGGGGCTGCGACCCCTTCAAAAGCCCCGTTGATTTCCGAGCACGTTTGGGCACAACTTTTAAATTTTTTTCTGCCTACCTAATGAACGATTTTCAGGCGAACTTTGAATTAAATCGGCTCGGTTATTTTGATGGAAATGTTTTATGGAATTTGATTTACCTGCTAGTTGCTTCCTTAATAAGAGCGCTGACTGTGGTTCTGACATTAATTACAAATAAATTTTGATCTAAATCCACCAAACAAACAAGTAACTGTAAAAAGATGGCCGGTCCTTCTTGTAAAATCTACACCACATTGACTATCATTAAACATATGTTATTTCCGGAATGGTTTGACGCTAGGGTATTATAGATTTCTGCGTACAAACACCTAGCGACATCTACCAGCCATAATAACCCACTATTTTTTATTTAACAAATTTGCATTGAATTAATTTTATAACAGTGAAAACCTCATAAAATATTAATAAAAACAAGATCAGAACAGCCCAGACAAGAACAGAAAAGGCCAGATAAGGCCAAATATGACCAGAAAGACCAGACGGGATCACACAAGACCAAACGAAACTAGACAAGGCCAGACATGATAAGACAATACGAGATCAGATCACCCTAGACAAGACCAGACAAGAACAGAAAAGACCAGATAAGACTAGGCAAGACCAGACAAGACTTTACAAGACCAGACATGACTAGACTATAATAGACAAGGCTAGGCAAGACTGGACAAAATTTGAAATATAATTAAGGCCTTCCTAAACACTTTTGCGAGGTTTTCTTTTAGATTTATTAAAAAAAAAATCTGTTCTTCGTTTTTAGCACTATTTTAAACTACTATAGACTATTTTTTTTATTTTAGGCTTTCTAACCAGACAAGATCAGGCAAGACTAAACCGACCACACGGCCCGATTTTGGCGGGTCCCGCTTTTTGGAGGACAGTCCCGCGTCCCGCCGATTTTCAAAAATGTCTCGCTTTTTGGAAAATATCTGCATTTCTTATTTTAAATGTACTGTAATATATAATAGATTTTCCACATATACCCATAAAATCTACTTTTTTAATGTCACCCAATGAATTTGTTAATATCCTCGAATTGAACTGTCCATTCTTCAAGATATTCCAAGCAGTTATTATAAAAATTTCTGACTTCTTTCAGAAAATCCGGTCGAATAATGGCACCTTTTTCATTGGGTGACATAAAAAAAGGAGGTTTTATGGGAATATGTGGAAAAATCTTTTGAATATATTAGTAACCATTTTCCGGAAAATCATATTTGCGAGAATGATCTTTTTGATGAGGTGTTGCTGTAAAAGATACGTTACTGCTGAAAAATAAATGTTGGTTGTCTGAAAATGGAGACTGGAGACCATTTGCAGACAACCAACGTTTAATTTTTTTCATCAGTATCGTATATTTTTACCAGTCTCCTACCACACATATATAAACTCTTCAGCAAGATAATAATGAAGCGCCTAGCACCTAAGTTGAACTTCTATCAACCGAGTGAGCAAGCGGGTCGAGAGATGTATAGAGTACAATAAGCCACTGGTCCTAGTTTTCATAGATTACGAAAAAGCTTTTGACCAAATACACCAACATAAAGTCTTTGAAGCACTCGCGAAATAAAATAGATCACCGATACTACTCACTAATAAAAGGAACTTGAAAAGGCAACTTTACTTCATAGTAAAACGCGGAGTATGCCAAGGAGATACAATCTCCCCATAACTATTAACGGCGTTATTAGAGTACATGAGTAAGGAATTGGACTGGGAAACAAAAGGCATCAAACAAACGGCGAAAAACTGAGCCATCTAAAATTTTCAGACGACATCGTCATAATAGCGGAGTACCTGCGCGGGGCTATAGAGATGCTGGAGATGCTATACGCGTCCTCCCGCAAGGTTGGTCTCAAGATAAATACCAACAAAACTCAATTCATGACCAACCTCGTCGCAGGCAGTAATATCTCAGTAAACGACATAGAAATTAAAAAGGTGCCCTCCTACAAATAGTTTGGCCACGAAATTCGAATAAGCCGCAATAATCAAACGACCGAGATCACCAGAAAAATTAGTTTTACCTGGGCCGCGTTTGGCGAACTGAAAAATATCTTTACATCCGAGCTTCCGATATGCCTTAAACGGAAGGTATACAGCCAATGTGTATGCAGAAACGCTGGCACTAACATGAAAATCTATCAAAAAAATACCAAGTCTGTCAAAGAGCTATGGTGAGGTCGATGTTAGGAATATCACTAAGACATAAAGTCCCAAACCTAACAATATGACAAAGAACAGGCGTCACAGATGCAATGGAAAGGATTACAACACTGGAATGGAACTGGGCCGGCCACATTGCCAGAATAGCGGATGATAGGCGCTCGAAACGGACGCAATGGCGCCCCAGACGACTTGCATCCAGAAGCAGAGGGCGCCCCCCGACACGATGGTCCGACGATATTAAGCGCACCACTGGAAACTGAATGCGGGAGGCATACGATAGGGAGAATCGAGCAGTGGACATAAATCGCTGATTGATGATGATGTCTGCAAATGTGGAAACAGATCAACAATGGACGGAGTAATCGCTTCATTTAAAACCGAGTAATAATCCTTCATCATCAAAATATTTTGAAAATTGTAGAATACATGCTCCGCCTTCCAGGAACAAATGCAGCAACAGAAAGTATTTTTTTTAGCATCAATAAAATATGGACAACTGACTAAACGCAGTTGAACATTAAACTTTAAAATCTATATTAAGCGTAAACCATAAATTTACCAATTCATGTGAGAAATTTCGGGACATTTTAATAAATGATCCAGATCTATTGCAAAGTATTCACTCGGATATCATATTTTTTTTTTATAAAAAAAATTTTAATTAATTAAAAATAATAATGTTCAAATTATTGTTTTTTAAAAATAGCTTTATAGTTTCCAATAATAAATAATAAATATTTTTTTGTATATTTATAGATAAAAAAGGTATGAAACTAAAACTAGAAACCCATTAAAAAGAACAAATAAATTTTAGTGTATGTATACAATAAAATATATATTTTTTGAATTATTGGTCTGCTTTCATAACTAAATTATAATTCTCATTTCATCCCATTTGTCCCGCTTTGTTTCAATGAAAATGTGGTCACTTTAGGCAGGACCAGACAATCAGAGATAGGGCTAGACTAGACCAGACAAGGCCAGACAAAACCAGCTAAGATCGGGCAAGACTTGACAAGACCAGACAAGACCAGAAAGAGCATACATGACCAGACAAGATAAGATAAGATCGGATAAAACCAGATAAGACTAGACCAGACCAAAAAAGAGCACACAAGACCGGACAAGATCAGACAAGAAAATACATTATCAAACATGAGCCAACAAGACCAGAGAAGACCAGACAAGGCAAGACTAGAAAGACCAAACAAGAAGAGTCAGGATCAGACAAGACCGGATAAGACCAGACGAGATCGAACAAGACCAGACAATACCAAGCAAGAAGAGGCAAGACCAGACAAGATGAGACAAGACCAGACAAAGTTGGATAAGATCAGACAACTGCCGACAAGATCAGACAAAACCAGACAAGACCAGACATGACAAGATCAGACAAGACTAGACAAGACCAGACGACAAGACCAGACGAGACAAGACCAGACGAAACCAGACGACAAGACCAGACAAGACAAGATATAACCAGACAAGAACAGACAAGACCGGACAAGATCATACAAGACCAAATAAGACCAGACAAAACCAGGCTCTATATGCACGAACAGGCAAGATAAGATATAACCAGACAAGACCAGACAATTCCAAATAGGACCAGATAAGATCAAAAAAGCTAGGGAGCATTCAGCGCCGTCGTTTGGATTTTGAGGCCCCGGGCATAAATATGCGTGAATAAACAAATAAATTCTTTAATTTTTAATACATACAATAAAGGAACATATGCATAGAAGAAATATAATATAATAATATATTAATATAAAAGAAAAACTAAATTAATTTAACTTTATTTTCCTTGTTTTAATTTCAGCAAATGTATCTATTATCTCACATAGTCCTCGCATAATTTATTTTCTATTGAAAGCAAGGCTAGGTTCGATAGTCTTTCTTTGTCATTGTGGATCTTAAATAGTTTTTTATTATCTTAAGTTTCGAAATACTACGTTCGGACTCAGCAGTGGTTATCGGAATTGTTAATAAAATTCTTAAGATTATACTTGAATTGGGAAATTTATTTCCTGTTTAGTGAATTTTTTAAGGCATTCTAATAGTGACCAATCACATATGCCTTCACAGAAAATGTTATAGAACACCTTCATTTTTTCATTGAGATCATTTCCGTTAATATCTCCATTGTTGTCATCATCATATTTCAATGCTAGATGCAAATCCATACAAAACTTTTTTAATTTTGTCATTTTCTTCATATTTTAAATTTGGTATATTATATAGGAAGCCAAATAAGTCATTATGTTTCTGAATATAACAGCCAATCTCTAGAAATATTTCGTTTGGATGACGTTTTGTGTAAAACTGAACATTAAATTTTCGGTATTCTGAATCAATTGTAAACTCATAATCAACAATATGCTTGGGATTATTTCTTATTAAAAAAAGTCGTTCCTTATCTGAATTTGTTTCTTCTTCGTCGTCTAATTCTTTTACGCAAACCGATTCAGAATTTTACTTTTGTTCTTGGCTCTCAAACATATCAAAAATTTGTTCTGAATCAGAATCAGTATCCTCTGTACCTACATTTTTACATGTAACATAAAACATCAGCTTTTCTCCTTTTCCGCTAATTTTGGTCTCCAATTTATTTCTTTTCATATTAATTTTCTTTGGTATTGAAATCTAATTTAGTTTGAATACTCGAAATTGAAGCATTTGGAATTAACTTTAGTAAACTTCCTTTTTGTTGATTTGCAACTTTTTTTTCGGCTTTTTTTCCTTTTTGGTAGCCAGATTCATATTTATTTCCAGTAGGTTTCATTTTTGCGGTTTCTGTAATATGATAATAAAATAATTTAAAAGTAAGTAATAGTAATCACCAATCTTACCAATAATTAAGGTCCAGTTGCAGGGGCACTGTGCAGGGGTATGAGTAAAGCTAGAGACACACTGGTCCCACGTACGCAACGTATGCAACGCATTACGATATCTGCACTCTTGATTTTAGATTGAAAAGTATGCCATAGAAACACACTTATCGTATGCAACGCAATCAAACGGCTCACACGCAATGTCGATCTGCAATGTCTAGATCGGCGTGGGAAGGTCGAGGGGACGCTATCCACGCGTGTGATCAGTGTATTTCTAGAACTTACGCGTAGCACGTCATACACAAATAGACCTTTGTTGCAAGCGTTCTCCTCAAACTGTATTTTAGACATGCGAAAGTATTTAAAGAATCGTTCTTCATCGGATTCCAGGCTCTGCATTAATGTATGGTATTTTACAACTTTTTCTCTTTGTTTATTTATCTCATGAACCCAATATCTTCTCTTCTTAACTCTAGTTTTTGTTTTTATGGCACGGAAATATTCATTTAAAAATAGTAAACTCAATAAATCATCCTCAAACTCGCTATCAGAATCAGAAAACATGACTTATAAAGGCACTAGTGCACCTTCTAAGAAATTACAAAAGCGTCTGATGCAAAATTTACGTTGCATACGCGGGACGAGTGTGAACACTAATTCTCCCACGTTGCATCGCATAAGTTGCGTACGTGGGACCAGTGTATCTCTTTTACCTTTATTTATACAAACACAAATTAAATTGCCCACCGGACAGCTTATAATAGACGCACAATACTTATACAACTAGACAAGACGAGTCTACTTTTTAAAAGGTCTGTTCGCAGAAGCTTTGCAAAGCGATTTCTGTGTATCTGCATGCATATTGATATTAAATAAATAATTATTGCATACTCGCTTGATTTAATACAATTGTGGAGGTAACTTTCCAAACGCAGTATTTGATAAAAACCTGTTTTTCAGTAAATCCTTGCCCTTACAATATTAATTCGAATATTTATTTTTTTATATACCAACATGCAATTGTGGTAGAATAGTTAACAATGACACAACATTAAGAAATCTATATCTGAAAGTTACAATGAGGCTATTAAAAAAGAAAAATAAAACTAAAATAAGATAATTTATTATTACACATCTTTGACGTTTGCAAACAGTTTCAAATCGTCTTTATTGTTCATTAAAATAAGGTGGCTCTGTAGGGGCTCCCTAGCCCGTGGGCCCCGTGCATTCACCTGATTGACCGACGCTAACGACGCTACTGACAGCATCAGACAAGTACAGACAAGACCAGCTCAGAGCAAACAAAAGCAGATAAGCCCCGACAAGACCGGGCAAGAACAGACAAGATCAGGGTAGACTAGACAAGACCAGACGAGGCCAAACAAGACCAGACGAGACCAGACAAGACCGGACAATACTGGATAAGACGGGACAAGACTTGATAAGACCAGACCATTCCAGAGAAGACCAGACATTACCAGACAAGACCAAATAAGACCAGACAACACCATACATGGCCATACAAGATCCCACATAGCACAGGGTCATCCTGAGGACATCCTAAGGATATCGTATCGAACTTTAAAAGATATCCTGGGATTATCCCGATATATCCATGGGATATCCCTAGGATACAAATATGTCCGTCCATATAATATCCATAAGATATTCCACATTGGAGGTTATTGAAGATATTGTTGGATATTCCTATGATATACAAATGTAATCCATATGATAAAACTTATGGGACATTCCGCGACCTATCTAGGTGGCAACGCCACCCAAAATAGGTGAATAAATAAAACAATCCTTCATTTTTAATTAATACATTTTTAATTAATACAATATAAATATTTTTTAAAAGTCTTCATCTTCCCTTCCTTCAATTTGATGATTGTCTCCATCCCCTATATCTACAGTGACCACATTTTCAATTAGACAAAGCGGGACAAATGGAATGAAATGAGAATTATAATTTAGTTATGAAAGCAGACCAATAATTCAAAAAAATATATTGTATCTACTCACTCACCAAAATGAACACATTCATCAATACGTTATTGTATTTGAAGGATGCCATTATTATAATCGTGTGTAAAAGTATCCAAATCGTGCGTCAAAGTCCAATGTAAATCAAATGGAGTTTCATTATTAAACGATTTCTGTTTGTTGTTACTATGGCAACAACTTGCATCACTAAACAAAAATCAACGACGTAGTGAAAATAAATTTTCTGACATGTATTAGAATTGAATTAAATTTTCTTATTTTGAATCAAGAAGTCTCGGCCTCTCAATCTGGATTTATCTGGCTCTAATATAACTTAACCTAACCATAACCTAATCTAGATTAAATCTACTCATTGCGATTAAACCCAACTCAACTCATTCACAAAAGCGCTTCTTCAAACACTTGTATCATAAACTACTATTATTGTATACATTCATATACTTGTCTATAAATATACAAAAATTTATTTACATACATTTAAAGAAGAAATGCAGATATTTTCTAAAAAGCGGGACATTTTTAAAAATCGGAGGACTGTCCTCCAAAAAGCGGGACTGTCCCGCCAAAATCGGGACGTGTACCTGTATCTGCTACCTATATCTGCTAATGCCCTCTGCCTGAAAAAAAAATTCAGATTTCAAACTGCCTGTCCCCCTCAAATTAATTAGTAGAAAAAAAGGAAAACGTAGAAAACGTAGAAAGAACGTAGGAAAAAAAACCTACGCCGCGGTTTTTAATCGCGTGATTTTGTGAGTCAAGTAAATTAATACAAGCGGTTTTTTCCCGCGACTGTTTTTTCCCATAGCGTACCGTGTGTTTCTCGAGCGGTTTCGTGGTTATAGCGGTTACGGCTCGCGGGAAAAAAACCGTTGAGCGGCTTCGGCCATACACCCTAGGCCGCACTACGGTTTTTTTACGCACACAGTACGCTATTAAAATCAGTCGCGGGAAAAAAACCGCAAGTGAGGCCGCTTGTATTAGCTTACTTGACTCACAAAATCACACGATTAAAAACTGAGGTGGTTTAGCCGTAGTGCGGCATAGGCCTAAGGCCGAGAAAACCGTAGTGCGGCCTAGGCCTAAGGTCTCGGCCGCACTTTGGTTTTTTTCCCGCGAGCGGTAGAATAACAGGTATTTGCGAATTGGAGATTATAATTTTTTTTTGCCGCCAATCCAACTAAATTTTCCGGCCATAAAATTAGAAAATTCTCGCTCCATGATTCTGGTAATTCTAGCTTTTGTATTAGAGCCACCAATTTTAGATAACTCGGTCATCTAAAAACAGAAATAATATTAAAGTAATATATCATTTGCAGATAAATAAAAGCTACTAATACGTACGTCTTTCTTGAAATGGCCATCGCCCAAGTTTCTTTCAATATTTTCCAAACCCGTTCATTATATTTGTTCGACATTCTGGTACAATATTACCAGCAGTTTTCTTTTCAGAGCAGCTTGATTTTTCAGCTAACTGTTCCAGAACATCTATCATGATCATCTTTAAACTTGTTAGAGATCTTACCACAAAGCGTTGGAAACTGCGCCAATCTGAAACGAAAACTATATAAACATATTGTTGTTGCATGCATTATTTTTATGCTCACAATCAGTATAAAATAAATAAAAAAAGGTAGGATACTTTTTACGGATACGTCTGTTTTTTAATTCCACCTCAACCACAACACTATTAATGTCCGAGAACATTTCCGCTTCTTTTAACTTATGTTTTCCTGTTTCATAAGTTTCTGAAATGAGAAATTTTTTTGCCAAAATTTTCATAGGCGATTGTTCTAATAAATTAAAAGTTAAAAGTGCGTAAACATTAATTGTTTTATGAAAATAAAAATAACTTGCTGTTGTAAGTATTTTGACAATTGGAAAGAGCTGCCATGAAGTGGCTTCATTTTCTTTAACAGCTTAGTCAAACCATTTGTTGTTTGCTTTTTCAGTATCTTTAATAACGATAATACAGCAATGGGTGGGATTTGATTACTCACTACCCATTGGGCAGGGGCGCGTTTACATTACTTGTGGCCCTAGGTGCAAGGTGGCTATGTGGCCCTAGTCTAGGGAGTCCCAATTCTCAATATGCGAGATTATAGTAAAACCACATTCAAAAGTTTCAAAATTACAGCATTCAAAATTACAAAGTTTTACCTACAATATAAATTAATAATTTACTTGGATTTATAAAAAAGTAATAATTTGATAAATGTCAAGCATTACGTTTAATAAAATAATCAAACTTTTTACTTTTTAAAATCTTACTTTTAATAAACATTTAAATCGCGAATTGTTATGGCATTTTTTCTATTTTGCGTCTGTAATGGACTCATAACATCACTCATATGCGTGCGGTTATGGCTCGCCGAGTGCTGTTATGAGTTATTTTATTCAAGGTTGGCACTGACATTCTGAGCTGTCAGTGTCAAATTTTCGACGAGATAGTTTTGAGGTTATGTCATGTGTGGAAATCGCAATAATACACAAATTTAATTAATTAGTGGTAATAAACGATATAACATATATTTAATTTAAATTCTGTCCATCAATGGTAGTATCATTAAAAACGTTTATAGTGACATTAGATGTTTCTTATCCATTAGAAAACTCCTCGCCACGTTCGTCGTTTTATAAACTTGTATGAAGTTGTAGAAGGGACATGAACTATATTCTTTGGGTTTGAATTCTCTGGATTATGTGGTGTCCTTTAGTCCTAATTTTCAGTAACAATACAAAAAATAACAACAATGCAATGATACTTCTTTAGTTTTTTTTATGAATATTTTTTTCACTATTAACCACCGCAAAGTGCCAATTAATTCACCACACTTTTTTCAACTGCAAAAAGTTGGTTTGACCTTGCTTAGTTGACAATTTGTGGCCCCCTAAAATCGGAGGCCCTAAGCGCGCGCCTAGTACGCCTATGCCTAAAAGCGCCGCTGCCATTGGGCAAGCAGAGGCTGCAAGTCATTGTTTTCGTTTCCTTATATAACAGTTTCATTACTAACAGTCACAGGTTCAGGGATTATCTTCTGAAGTATTATCTATAATTACAGATATATTAGACTCATCACTGCTAGAACTTAATGACACTGAAGTTTTTACAGGTGCAACATAATTTGGCATGAAAGATATTGAATATTCATCAGATTCTTCAAAATAATAAGAATTTTAATCGTAGGTGAGTGTGTCACTTACAAAATTAAGAAATTTGACTGGCGTATTCGTAAACTATAAGGTATAATTATTAGGTATTGCCAATATACCTAATAATTATACCTTATAGTTTACGAATTATCGCCAGTCAAATTTCTTAATTTTGTAAGTGACACACTCACCTACGATCAAAATTCTAAGGTACTTCTAGCAATCTTACAAACTCCAAATTTTGAATTTTAGTTAGCCTTTAGCCTATAAAGAAAGAAAAATTTCAAAAATTGCGTAATTTTATTTTCCATTAAATGAAAAATAAGGATTATTAAAAATAATATTCAACGAACGCATCGCGCGACTTTAAAATAGAGATAGGCAGTGGGCTTTAAGAAAATCAGTAGCTGACGGATACGGTATATTACCCGAGGAAATAAAAAAGAACATGACCTACAAGAACAAATGAGATCCCATCAAAAACATAAAATGTAAAAAATGTCAAGTTTCGTAACGCAGTTCATTCGGTACAAAAAGTTGTGGGATCTCATGTAAGACCAAGTCAGTTATTTTAGTTAGTGTGTATGTAGAAGCACCTATTCAACTACTTTGTTATGAATTGTTATCTAATCAATTACCTATCCACATTTATAGTGACCGCATCAATATTAGACACCTTTATTTCTATTATAATTATAATGACTTGGCAATAGGGAATATGCATGAAATTTAAATTTGGTTCATTTTTTTTTTTTTTATGAATCTTTTTTGACCGGAAATTTGAACTAAACCATTATTTTTGAAATTAATATATATTAAAAGATCCAACGGGATATCATAGGGATGTCCATAGGATATACAGGACATCTTTATGTCCTTTGGGATATAATCAGGATATCCCTAAAATACCCAGTTCTGTGTGGGTGTAAAACCAGACAACTCCGGATAGAACTAGATAAGATCAATTTGCTAGACACCACCAGAGAAGGCCAGATAAAATCAGGCAGGAGCAAACAAGACTAGACAAAACCAGACTGGATCAGACTAGACAAGACTGGGTACAAGACTGGTAGATTTTTGTAATCTGTTGTAGTGATTTCAGTATATACTGCACATTTTCAAAATTTGTACTCTCTAGGCCAATGATTTCGAAAGATGCACATTGAATGTTTCAAACAAAATTTTACATGCTTGTGTATTCAGTAAAAGTGTGTGTAATATTTGCAATTTTCTGTTTACTAAGTCGAAAATTTGCAAATTAGTAGTTCATATATTGAAACTACCGAATATTTTTCACATTTATTGAAACAATCGAATGCAAATTTTATAAAATAATTTTCAATTGCAAAATTTACTTTTTACAAACTTGCTACAAACTCGCGAGATTCTCTTAAGCGAAGTGTCCACTGGCAAGTAACTTCCGCAATTTCTTGCAGAATTCAATTGACGACTGCTTCCACTGCCGGAGATATTTCTACTTGCAAGGCGCTTTTAGAAGTGTATTAGTCGCTTTTAGAAGTTAATTCCCTGCAAAATTATGTAGAGCCGTTTGTCCGAAATTGCATACAAAGTTCTTGAGCAAGAGCTGTTAAACCAGATGCCTAGCTGCACAAAAATACCAGCGTCCATTGTGTTGTTAAATAATAAAAAATGTGGGTACTATCATGGGCGTAGCCAGGGGGGGGGTGGGGTTTGGAGGTTCAACCCCACCCCCCCACCTCCCGACATATGCAAAATATATACATAAATGTTATATTTAAATAAAGAGACGAGTAGAGACGACTCTCTTCAAGAGAGCATGGTAGATGTGAAGTTTAGGAACCCTTGTGTGTTAGTTTTAGAAAGTAAATTGGTGCATTTATGTTACTGCATTTTCTTAAAACCCTCTCCCTAAACTAAATCCTGGTCTTAAACCCCTTAATAAATAAAGTCTTAATTTATTTCAGGCGATTCGTTCATTCACGGGCATATCTTTTCCAAATCTCTGTATGTATCTCATGCATAATTCCCGCCTGTTGTCATGCTCTCTATCATAGGCTGACAGTAGGGAAAGATCCTATGTTCTGGCGCCACCTCCACCTCTGACATGCGCATGCGCGATGACCTTTGACCCCTAACCTAACCTTGACCTTGACCCCTAACCTTGACCTTGGAACTTCCGGTTTCGACTTCCGGTTTCGACTTCCGGCTTCCGGTTTCGACTTCCGGTTTCGACTTCCTGTTTCCGGTTTCTACTTCCGGCCGCCATTTTTGGAACTTACAGATGCGCGGGAAAATTCGAAATATAGACGCGAGGCGGGGAAATTCAAAATTAGATCCTGTTGAGACAAATGAGGTGTGAAGTTGGTTGCATACATCAACGGGACTAAACACATGAGACTAGACAGACGAAGCTAAATACATCAAACTAGATACATGGAACTAGATAGACGAGGCTAGATACATGAGACTAGATACATGAAACTAGATACATGGAGCCAGACAGACGAAGCTAAATACATGAGACTAGACAGACGGGGCTAGATACATGAGACTAGATAGACGGGGCTAGATACATCAACGGGACTAAATACATGAGACTAGACAGACTAGACTAAACCATTTTAAACCATTTGATGAGAAAAATCAAATCTGGTGTCAGAGCGGCTCTAGCATGTGCCTTAAGCGAGATACCGCCCGACCGCCTACCCCACAGTTGATGACGTCATCCGCCGCGGCAGATATTGCTAAACTAATTACCTCGATGCTGATTGGCCTATTAACGAATAAATAATTACAGTTGACCTTTTCCCTCAATTTATATGTAATGGCCAAGACTGGACAGACAAGACTAGACAGACAAGACTAGACGAGACTAGTTAGATGAAGCTAGACAGATTGGGGCTAAATACATGAGATTAGACAGACCAAGCTAAATACATGAAACTAGATTAGACTGAACTAAAATATATAAGGGATTGTTTAATTTAAATAAAATATATTTTCGATTGTTTTTCTTATAATTGTTAATAATGTTTATATTATTACTTTCATTTTGTTATCTACGTTTTATTTTGATTTACGGCTTGTTGATTAGACGCAACCGGATGGTTGTCAGTCATAACATCAGGCAAGAATAGAGGGACTAGACTAGACAGACTAGATTATACAGACAGACAAGCGGAGAAAATTCAAAATGAGTTGCGGATGGGTAGCGGACAATCCTGTATGCATGCATAATTGATTGCAAACATATTACGGATTGATTCAAATGAGATTATTGGTTTTAGGCCGGACAAGATCGGACAATACCGAACAAGGTCGAACAAGAACGGACAAGACTATACAGACCTTATATTTATCCGAATAATTTCCTATGAGTAAGCGAAATTTCTTATACTTGTCTGTGAACCAGATCGTATTAATGTTTTTCATTTATATAAATTCCAAAGAGTTCAATTTTCTGGCATCCACTTTTCATCTACTTGCATCCACTTTTCATTTACTTGCATCCACTTTTCATCTACTTGTATCCACTTTTCATCACGCCAAACAGGGTGTGAGGTCTATGTGACCCCACGCCAAACAGGGTGTGAGGTCTATGTGACCCCACGCCAAACAGGGTGTGAGGTCTATGTGACCCCACGCTAAACAGGGTGTGAGGTCTATGTGACCCCACGCTAAACAGGGTGTGAGGTCTATGTAACCCCACGCTAAACAGGGTGTGAGGTCTATGTAACCCCACGCTAAACAGGGTGTGAGGTCTATGTAGTCCCACGCTAAACTCCGTCCACTTTCCGTCCACCCCATCCACTTTCCTCCCACTTTTCATTCTTTCAGCTTTAATCTCATTGGGATAGTTGGGTTAGCATTGGGTTAGGTTAGCATTAGGTTAGGTTACCTAACACCCTGTTTAGCGTGGGGTTACATAGACCTCACACCCTGTTTAGCGTGGGGTCACATAGACCTCACACCCTGTTTAGGGTGGGGTCACATAGACCTCACACCCTGTTTTGCGTGGGGTCACATAGACCTCACACCCTGTTTGGCGTGGGGTCACATAGACCTCACACCCTGTTTAGCGTGGGGTCACATAGACCTCACACCCTGTTTGGCGTAATGAAAAGTGGATGCAAGTGGATGCAAGTAAATGAAAAGTGGATGCAAGTAGATGAAAAGTGGATGCCAGAATTGAACTCTTTGGTATTTATATAAATGAAAAACATTAATACGATCTGGTTCACAGACAAGTATAAGAAACTTCGCTTACTCATAGGAAATTATTCGGATAAATATAAGGTCTGTATAGTCTTGTCCGTTCTTGCTCGACCTTGTTCGGTATTGTCCGATCTTGTCCGGCCTAAAACCAATAATCTCATTTGAATCAATCCGTAATATGTTTGCAATCAATTATGCATGCATACAGGATTGTCCGCTACCCATCCGCAACTCATTTTGAATTTTCTCCGCTTGTCTGTCTGTATAATCTTGTCTGTCTAGTCTAGTCCCTCTATTCTTGCCTGATGTTATGACTGACAAACATCCGGTTGCGTCTAATCAACAAGCCGTAAATCAAAATAAAACGTAGATAACAAAATGAAAGTAATAATATAAACATTATTAACAATTATAAGAAAAACAATCGAAAATATATTTTATTTAAATTAAACAATCCCTTATATATTTTAGTTCAGTCTAATCTAGTTTCATGTATTTAGCTTGGTCTGTCTAATCTCATGTATTTAGCCCCAATCTGTCTAGCTTCATCTAACTAGTCTCGTCTAGTCTTGTCTGTCTAGTCTTGTCTGTCCAGTCTTGTCCATTACATATAAATTGAGGGAAAAGGTCAACTGTAATTATTTATTCGTTAATAGGCCAATCAGCATCGAGGTAATTAGTTTAGCAATATCTGCCGCGGCGGATGACGTCATCAACTGTGGGGTAGGCGGTCGGGCGGTATCTCGCTTAAGGCACATGCTAGAGCCGCACTGACACCAGATTTGATTTTTCTCATCAAATGGTTTAAAATGGTTACGCTAGTCTGTCTAGTCTCATGTATTTAGTCCCGTTGATGTATCTAGCCCCCTCTATCTAGTCTCATGTATCTAGCCCCGTCTGTCTAGTCTCATGTATTTAGCTTCGTCTGTCTGGCTCCATGTATCTAGTTTCATGTATCTAGTCTCATGTATCTAGCCTCGTCTATCTAGTTCCATGTATCTAGTTTGATGTATTTAGCTTCGTCTGTCTAGTCTCATGTGTTTAGTCCCGTTGATGTATGCAACCAACTTCACACCTCATTTGTCTCAACAGGATCTAATTTTGAATTTCCCCGCCTCGCGTCTATATTTCGAATTTTCCCGCGCATCTGTAAGTTCCAAAAGTGGCGGCCGGAAGTAGAAACCGGAAACAGGAAGTCGAAACCGGAAGCCGAAACCGGAAGTCGAAACCGGAAGTCGAAACCGGAAGTTTCAAGGTCAAGGTTAGGGGTCAAGGTCAAGGTTAGGTTAGGGGTCAAAGGTCATCGCGCATGCGCATGTCAGAGGTGGAGGTGGCGCCAGAACATAGGATCTTTCCCTACTGCTGACGATAGAATATTTAAAAGTAAATGAATTAGATCATTTACATCAATTACGACCGAGTTATTGTTTTCTTCTACCGTCGAAAATTATACATGACTGGGACCTGCTGCAATATGCTTGTTCTGCAGATATTTGTTGTCATCCATTTCCGTCCAAGTTATAATGTGATGCTGTATTATGCGTTTCAGTTCTCCTCTGATGTTTCTTGATTTACTCGCCACAAAGTCTCAAAAAATTTGAAATTCATCATCGGGTGTATTTAATATTTTTTCAGCTTTACTATGGTGGAACTTATTTTAGGTCGCTTCAGCACAGTAGTAGATCTGACAATATCAGGGCCGGATTATCCACAGGTACTGCCTATTGTCCCGCAACGGTTCGGGGCCTCGTATGGAGTAGGGGTCCCGCATCAGGTAGGCAATAAGAAAAAGATTTGAAAATGTTTCATCGAGTGAAAATTTTATTAGAAGATTTGTATCCTCAGTGACAATATTATTGCCTTGTTTTTTTATTTTGCACTCATATTACAAATTACAATAGAATAATATCCGAATTATCCGACACAAGGTGGTGTGCAAAGAGATTATGCGACTAAGTTTTTTTCAAAAGGTTATAAGAGTTGAAAGAAAGTATTGCAGTCTATTGCTGGCGATGATACCACAAGCGATTCACGAGGCCAGATATCTATTAACGGACATGAAAAAAAAGAACATGCCGTAATGGCACTACTCTATTGACTAAAAACAACTATTGACTACAAGTTCCAATGGCAGTCGATCTTTTATAATCGCAATTAGATTTTTTTGCTTTCACAGCGAGGGTTATTTGACGATTACGAGATGAAAGCAAATAAGAAAACTGATACCCAATACATTGAAGAAAATGAGCGTGTCCGAAGAAGAAAAAGGCACCACGATGACAGATCTGTAGAAGACGTTGTTCTCAGTTAAAAATTGAGATGTATTTGCCTGTACTAGACATGCTGTACTATAGTCCAGTGATGCCAACTCGTATAGAAATTTCCCCCTAGGACCAACTTCAATTGTACACCTTGTTTGAGAGGTTTTAAAATGTAAAATTTAAATGTAAAATTAAAATAAAGTCAAGTAGTATAAAAAAGGCTTTTATCTACGACCACTATTGTACATGCCCATTATTGTACAGTTCGTGGACTATGTAAATACACCATAAAACACACGTATGTAACAGTCCGCGATTAATTATAAGTTATTATTGATAACACATTATTGATTACACGTGCGTTTGGTTTACGCTTCGTTGATTGGTTGAGAGCTGCTACTACGTGCTCATACGTTCAGCCCCCCCCCCCCCCCCCCGTGCCACAATTCCAACTGAAGGTAATTGACATTGCGTACATTGGGTTGCCTATATGTTCGAGCACTCTTATTCCAGTTTAACCTAAATATGTACTAAATAATAAGGTATGTAACCATTAAGAATGTATTTCTTTTCATTTCTAAGAAGTTAAATAATGTCGAGTAACAGTTATATATGAAAATACAACGGTTTGTTTATTATAATGTTAAATAATGTAACCTAACCTAATAAGAAATAAATTTGTTACATCAAACATATTTTTCTTATATAATATAGATAAAGTATAGTACATAACTTGAGATTTAAGGCAATTACGTACTCGCGGAATTACGCGTAAATGTTCCGCTCGTACGTAATATGCTTCTTACAACTCGCGTTACGTAATATACTCACAGGTGGGCACAGTTAATCCAAAAGTTAACTTCGCTAATCGTTACCTCGTTAATACAAAAGTTAACTTCGTTAGTCGTTAAATCGTTAAAATTTCGAAAATTTAACGCAAGTTAAAGTTAACCGTTAAAAGTTAACCATCAAAAACGTTTACTGATTTTAGTATCTTTTGGGATGGGATACATGGGTAAAGAAAACAAAAACACGTATATAGATTAATTGATTTAATTATTACAAGCGACAATAGCGGCCCACCCTAAATTCGCACGGGTAGCAGAGCATATACGCTGGAAGAAAAAGGCTAATTATTGTATTATTCATAATTTTTCATTAGTTGTATGTTCATGATGCCTTTCATGAGCATAAGCATATTAAAATTGTCATCTGACAGTGATGAGCGTTTAGCTCTCAAAAAATCTTTCCGTGTACAAAAAAGTCGTTCAACTTTGGCGCTTGATGGGATTGCAGTATTATATTTAAAAAAAAAGATTTGTTAAATAAAACTTGTTCACCTATAATAGATTTATAGATTTATAGAAAGGCAGCATGCGTAAAAGATTCTTTTGACTTTGAGTCCAGTCAAGTTCTCCCCAAATTCTGGGCTTTGTTTTTGTGATTTTTTGCGTTCTCTAGACCTCTTCTTCAGACTGAGTAACAGAGCTGAAAAAATCTTCTCTTTCTTCTTCATTATTGTTGCGCTTCCGCTAATATAGGCACTATCCTTTTCATTTCCATTTGCTTCCCTTTCTCTATTCAGAGCGTCTTCAACTTTTGCTTCCATAAGTTTCTTGACTTTTGATAACTTGCTGCTCTCATACTTTTGCATCCACATTAGTCGAAACTTCGGGTGAAAGGCTGCAGCCCGCTGGCATCTTCATATTCCATAAACCGTTCAAATCTTTTTTTTTATGCCAGATAATAGAGCATTGGCCAAAGGGGTACAACAATGAACGGATTTCTCGCCTTTTCTCTGGATTTTTGCTCTTTTGAGCAACAGCGTCGCGTCGCGCCGGTGTGCCCGCGTGGCGCATAATTTAAAAAACAAAAAGTACAAAACAACCAACAACCAATGTAGTGGACTATAGTTAACGGAAGTTCAACTTAACGGAAGTTAAGAAAAGCGTTAACATTTGTTTGAGTTTACTTAAAAGTTAATCAGTGAAGCATTTTGTTAACTTCGTTAATTAACGATTAACGGATTAACGAGTTAATGCCCACCTATGAATATACTATTGCATTTGTGGGCGCATTCTACACATTTACGCACATTAATTTATGAATTAATAATAGTATGATATAATAACAATGAAATAAAACGATTTTTATATTTTGTTTCTCAACTTTCCTTTTCGTAACTTTTCTTTATATACATTTTTTGGCTTTTTCAGCATTTTGTTTTCATTATTTTTTGATTTTATATTTTTCTTTTGTTAACTTTTCTTTTTAAGTTAAACGAGAAATAATTGAAATTAAAAACAAATTGTTTCAGTGTCTCGTTTTTGTTCCCCTAGACATAATGTTGACTCAATATTTTAAATATCATAGGGATATGTATTTAATAAGGTTTTTTGTTTTTGTTTTGCTTTTTTTTTAATTTGTTAATTTGTACTGTAAACAACTGTAAACAATATGCATTGGCTGGTTCAAAGCTTAATATAAATTGTATAGTCTGCATTTTGCTTTCTATACTCTGTCCGGTGAGAGACTGTTGTTCTGCGCATACCCCCACTTTATTTCGAGTGCGCTTTGCTTAGTTGACCGTATTTGAAAAACTTACGCGTATTTTTTAACTCAAACTAATCTGGGCGTACCTCGGCGGGTCCCTTGCCCCTCGTGCTACGGCGTAGCACAGCTGCATTCTTTCGCCGGGTAGAGTATAGTGAGTTCGTGTTTTTTGTGCTCACTTGAGCATTATCTGGGTTTACAAATTATTATGTTCTGTGTCATTGTCAACAATTTATCCGCTAAAACCTCCCCTAAAAACCCTTTACTTCTTGGTTCCCTCAAAATTTGGGGGAACCATTTCTCATATCACTTATCAAATCTTATATAGTAAATATTAAATTAATATAAAATATGTGATTATTAGCCTCCAATCAACAAAAGAATTGTAAAATGACTTTAAATTATAAAATTAAAAGAAATCCCCAAAATATACTCTGTGACATAAAAAATGCAACACAAAGAAGGGGTAGGAATTTTTGTACCAGACTTGGCAGAAATGTTTAACTAGTCAAAGGTAGTAATTGATTAAAATTTCATTCAAAATAACCCAGTAGCCAAGACAGACACATGTGGTCCAGGACCGCCATCTCCGAATAATGGCATTAAGAGACCGTTCTCGAGTACAACATCAACGATCAATGGTTTGGAAACCTGTAACCCTTCGTACAGTTTACCGACGAATTGGAGCTTTTGGCTTGCAGTCCTACCGACCACATCTTGCTCGTCATCGAAAGCAACGTTAAGTAACCGTGTAAGTAACAGAAACACCTTCTATATGAAAATATGCGCGAGCGGAGCGAGCTGGAATAAGCGCGCCGTACACGAAATTTTGTAATATTGCAAGGTCACGTTTACTGCAAGTACGTCAAAGTTACGATTTTTTAGAACTGAAATTGAATTTAGCGAATTCGAGCCGCATAAAAAAATTTCAAAACAGCCTATATTTTATGTTAAAAAAAATGTTTTATTTAATAATAAATTTATATTAAAATTCCAGGAGTCCAATTCGAGCGGTTGAGCGGAGCGGACGTGTTTTGTGAAGCGAGTTTTACGGATTGAGTTTTTTTATTTGTGACGCGTAAAAACGGCGCGCGATAAGGAAAAAAAAAGAAAGAAAAAGAAAAAATGAAAAAAAGTGAGAGTGAAAGCGACCGAGACGAGGATTATAAAAGGAAAAGAGAAAAGGGAAGAGAGTCAGAAGAAAGGTTGAACCCCTTTCAAAAAAGTAAAAATCTGGAAAGATCACCGGCTAAAAAGGAAATGGGTGAGGAAATGAAGATGCTGAAAAAAATTATGGAAGATATAGGGGAGATAAAGGAAGAGAATCGGAAGATGAGCCGGGAAATGGAATATATGAAAAATATGATGCGTGAAAAGGAAGAAAAATGGGAAAGAGAAAAGACGGAACTAAATGAAAAAATTAAAAGACTGGAGGAGAAAATGGAAGAGAAGGAAAAAATAATGAGAAAAAAGAATATTGTTGTGACGGGACTGGACGAAGGGGAATGTGAGAACGAGAAGAATCTGGAAGAATGGATAAAGGCAGAATTAGAGGTAGAAGTGACGGTGAAAGAGATGTATAAAGTAAGTGGAGGGAAAATGTTAGTGGCGGAACTTGGGACCTGGGGTGAAAAGCGGAAAGTTATGGAAAATAAGAGGAAACTAAGAGAAAAAAGGGAAAAGAGAGTATACATAGAAGACGATCTGACAAAGAAGGAAAGAGAAATACAAAAGGAATTAAGAGCGATAGCCAAAGAAGAGCGACAAAAAGGACGGTGGGCGAAAGTCGGTTATAAAAAATATGGATAGACGGAAAAGGCTTTAAGTGGGATGATGAAAAGGGGGAGTTAAACACAACAAATTTTTGAATAAGAGCACAAGGAAAAGACGACAGGACAGAAAACGGAAAACGAACATGGAGAGGAATAAGGAAGAAACGGAGCAGTTAAGAATAGTATACTGGAACACAGCGGGGATAAAAAACAAAGACAATGAGTTTTGGGAATATTTGGGAAAATTTGATGTAGTGGGATTGGTAGAAACGTGGGTGGAAGAGAAGGGGTGGGAAAAATTGGAAAAAATAATGCCGAAAGAGTTTAAGTGGAAGTGTCAATTTGCAGAGAGGGTAAGCAGGAAAGGGAGAGCTAAAGGGGGGATAATAATGGGAGTGAAAAAGGGTTTGGAAGAAGAAAACAGAACCTAAGCAAAAGAAGAAAGAGGCATTATGGAAAGAACGGTGAAAATTAGACAGAAAAAATGGAGAATTATAACAATATACAGCAGAAGTATGAAAGAAACGAAGAGAATGATAGAAGAGCGAGTAAAACAGCAAGACGACGGAACTCTGGTGATTGGGGGGGACTTTAACGCAAGAATTGGAGAAAAGGGAATACGGCTAGAAGAAGAACAAACAACAATAGAAAGAAGACCAACAAAAGACGCAACAGAAAACGCCGAAGGGAGACTACTGATTAGTCTAGTAGAAGAAAGAGGGTGGGACATACTTAATGGAAACAGTATAGGAGATGAGAAAGGAGAGTACACATATATCGGACCAAGAGGGGAGACAGTTATTGACTATGTTATGGTGAATGAAGAAGCATGGGATGAAATAGAACAATTCAAGGTGGGAGAAAGAGTCGAGTCGGATCATATGCCATTAGAAGAGAGAAGAGAGAAAAATAGAAGAAGTGAGAAGGATGTTAGAAGAAAAATTGTGAAGAATATCTGGACGGAAGAAGCAATAGAAAATTATAGAACAAGACTTAGGGAGGCTAGATACGAAGAGGAAGGGATAAACGAAAAAGTGAAAGAACTGGGTGATAACGTAAAAAATGCAACAGAAAAAAAAGTGATAGAGACAAGAGTGAAGGTGGGGTCTTGGAAAAACGAGTGGTGGGATAAACAATGCAGGGAAGGGAAGCAATCAGTAAGAAAGAAATTAAGAAATTGGAAAAGAGGAAAAGCAAGTAATGAGGATTACAAGAGAGGACGCAAGAGGTACAAATTAGTATGCAAGGAGAAGAAGCAAAATAAATGGATGGAAGAAGAACTAAAGATGAAAGGCATAAAGACGGAAGAAGAGGTATGGAAATACATAAATAGGGAAAGAAAGAAAAAAGTAGAAAGAGTGAGTAATAGAATTACTATGGAGGAATGGAGAAAGTACTTCAGTCAGCTGCTGGGTGGTGATGAAATCAGACAGGAAAAGAAAAAGAGTCAACACAGGGTTGGAGAAATAGAAGAGATAACAAGAGAAGAATTGGAACAACAACTGAGTAAACTGAAAAAGAAAAAGGCACCGGGGAGGGACGGTATACAGAATGAATCGTGGATATATGGAACTGACAGGGAGCTGACAGGCTGTTGGAGATAATGAATGGAGTGTGGAAGGGAGAGGGCTTCCCACAGGAGTGGAAAGAGGGGATAATATGCCCCATATATAAGAAAGGAGAAAGGGAAACAGCAAGCAATTACAGGGGGATCACCATGCTCAATACGGCATATAAGATATATGCAATGATTGTAGAAGAGAGATTGACGAAGGAATTGAAGGAGCGAGGTGTGATACCAGACGGACAGGCGGGATTTAGGAAAGGGAGAGGGACCATGGATAATGTATACATCTTGAATCACATAGTAGGGAATGAGATAAAAAAGAAGGGCGGCAAGATGTATGCATTATTTGTGGACCTGAAGGCGGCCTTTGATAATGTAGCAAGAGAGGCACTGTGGGAATGCCTGAGAAAGAAAAGGATAAAGGAGCATCTGATATCAAAATTAGAAGAGATTTATGAAGAAACAATAAGTAGAGTGAGAGTTGGTGAAAGGGTGAGCGAAGGTTTTAATACGCATAAGGGAGTGAGACAAGGCTGCCCACTAAGCCCCAGCCTGTTTGCAGCATTTATTGGAGACATAGAGGAGATGTTCAGCAAGGCGCAGACGGGTGGGGTTGTGGTGTGGTCCCTAGCCTAAGCGGATGATTTGGTGGTGCTAGCGAGAGACGAGAAAGGGATGAAAGAAATGATAAGAAACATGGAGAAATATATGAGGAGGAAAAATCTGACAGTGAATGTGGAGAAGTCCAAGATGATGGTGTTTAGAAAAGGGGGTGGCAGGAGAAGAGTAATTGAATGGAGATGGGAGAAGGAGAAAATTGAAGAAGTAAAAGAATTTAAATACCTAGGGTACGTGTTTAATGAGAGAAATACTGAAACAGCACACGTGAGAGAGTTAGTAAAGAAAGCCAATAAAATACTAGGAGTGGTATGGGGAATAGGAGAGAGAAAATTTGGACACGACTATAGAAGGAGAGTGATGATGTTTAATAACCTGGTGAAAAGTGTGATGATGTATGGAGCGGAAATATTGGGATGGAGAGAGCAAGAAGGACTGGAAAGGGTGCAAGAAAAATATTTGAAATGGGTGCTAGGACTAGGTAGAGAGACCCCGGGGTATATAGTGATGGAGGAAACAAAGAGAGATGGAATAAGAATAGAAGCAGGAAAGAGAGCAATAAGTTTTGAGGAGAGAGTGATAGAGAGAGGAGAGTGCAGAATTCTGCAAGAGTGCCTCAAAGAAAAAAGAAAAGAAATAGGAAAGGGGGTGTGGAAAGAGAGGGAAGCATATCTAGAAAGAAACGGGTATGCAGGAGCGGAGATAGAAAGAATGAGAGAGAGAGGTAGAGTAATCACAGAGGAATTGGTACAGAGAGATAGAGATGTGCAAAGGCAAGAAAGGAGAGCAAGAATTAGGTAGTCTAGGTACAATGGGAAATATGAAAAAATAATAACGGAAGAACTGCCAAAGTACCTAGGAAGAGAAAGTAGAAAAGAGAGAGTGACAATGAGTAAATTTTGGATGGAGGATAGGAATAGAGTATGCAGGATGTGTGGAGAAAACAAGGAGACAATAGAACACTTGCTGAACGAATGTTCAGAAATGAGAGAAAGGGACGAGTGTAGAGAAGAGATTTTAAACGAGGATGGAAGAGGGATAGATTGGATGAAGAAAGTTGAGGAGAGAAGAAGAGCAATATGTGGGGAGGGAAGCCGGTAATCGGGGTTTAGGGATAGGAATTTAGTGACTTTCTTTTTTTGTTTTTTGTTTTGTTTTTAGTTTGAGCAGCATATGTTTCTTTTTTTTAATGTGAATTTTTTCTTTTTCTCTTTTTATTATTATTCTTATTTATATTATGTTCGATGTTAGTTTTAGTAAATTTTGGATTCAATTTATAAACCCGTAAGGGCAATAAATATACATAATACTATATTAAAATTCCATTTTAACAAATCCATTTTAACAAATTAAAAATTATAATATTATTATAAAATTATAAATCTTAAAACATATACAACATATATAAACGCTTATAAGACTATTAACGATATATTTAGAAACTTATAAACATAACAATAACATAACAAAAAAATAAAATATTTTTCAAATAAAACAAATAGGTACGTACTAAAAAAATGAACAAATAGAATGTAATATTTATAACAACAATACAAATACTATTCAAACTGAAAAAATGCAATTTAGCATTTATGTTTGTATATTATATAATTCAAAATTGGAACATAAAACATTTTATTTTTCAAATTTATAAACATTTTTTGTAAACTCTATACAAGAGCCCTATGACCTACCAGTCAGGGCCCACTGGACATTTGGCCGGTTGCGCGGTGGATCGGTCCGACATTGACCTTGCGACTGGATTGGGACGTGGAATGGCATAGAGTAGTCTTCAGTGACGAATCCCGATTCTGCTTGAAAATGACGATGGTCGCATGAGGGTCAGTTTTCCGTTGATCGGCATGTGCACCATACAGTGGGGGTTTTTTGGTATTCGTCCGAGGCAATATGAATGGCCACTGATATGTTGATGAAGTGGTAGAACCCCATGTCCTTCCATTCCTCCAGGAGTTGGAGGATCCGATTTTCCAACAGGATAATGCCTGTCCCCACATTTCAAGGCATTCTATGGAGCGCTTTGAAGAGGCTAACGTCAATTTCTTGCCGTGGCCACGGTGAAGCTTTTAGGCATAGGCGCACTAGCCGCGCCTAGGGCCTCCGATTTTTGGGGGCCAAAAATTGCCAACCAAGCAAGGGCAAACCAACTTTTGGTGGTTGGCGGCAATAAGCGAGGGGCAGGTTGTGGCACCGGTAGCGCAGAGCTAAATTTAAATACAATTCAATATTTGACAAGTAGCAAACAGTTTGTGATTCAGTGAGTCTGTTCTAATAATTAAACTTATTTGTAGGTGAATAAATTGGCACATCGCGGTGGTCAATAGTGAAAAAAAATCAACTCAATTCAGAGAGTCAAATACAGGAGCAGTACATCAGACAAATACTGCATCTACTCCATGTATGAAGGAATCTATTACAAATATTATAAATGTAGCTGACGAAGCAGAACGATCGCTTACAGAGGATTCCACCCCAAAGAATGCAGTTCATTTCCCTTCCACCACGTTGTCATCAGAGTCCAATATAATTGCAGTAGTGAAGCATATAATTGCAAAAGTGAAGCTAACGAGTCGGAACGATCTCTTCAAATGCATAAAATTTGTAAATTGGACATAGCTTTATGGCCAGAAATCCAGAAAAACAGAAAGAATGTAGAACCAAATTATAAACAAAAAACCAAAAAAATATTGGCAATCCTGTAAAAACAGGAATGTTAGTTAAGGATCGCGATAGAACGTATATTCGTCACTTGACAGAAAATAACTTTTATAGAATTAAATCTAATGGTTCTAAAGAAAAACGCGAATGGCTTATTTTTAGCGAAACAAGTTCTAGCGTTCATTGCTACATTTGCAAAGTGTTTTCTAAAAAAAAAAAACCAATTGTCTTTACACGGATGCCAAGACTGAAAAAATATATCTATCAAAATTTCCGAGCATGAAAATTCAAAAGATCATAGGTATACTACGTGCATTTTCTCCAAACTTTCACAGATTGAAGACCGGATTGAAACCAAAATGGTTAAACAAATTGAAAATGGAAAACAGAATTGTAGAAATGGTCTCAAAAGTGTGGTTTCAACCGTGAAATTTCTTTCTATTCACGGATTGGCATTTCGTGGACATATTGAAAGCAAAGGAAATTATTTTGGTTGTTTAGACATTTAGAGTATCTTGCAGAATTTGACCCTTTTATAGCTAATCGTCTAGATAAATATGGAAATCAATGACAAGGTTCTGTGAGTTATTTATCAAACACAACATGTGATGAATATATTAATATAATGGGTGACAAACTGTTATTGCTATTATAGAAATAATGGGTGACAAGAAATACCTTTATCGAGGAAGTGAAAATTGCGACATATTTTTTGTAATTGTTGATCAACTTTCTTTAGTTTTGAGATACTTACTTCCTGATGGTCAAATTAGGGAGAGATTTTTTTCCTTTATTGACATGTATTCTCATACTTCCGGTAATTTGGAAGAAGTCATTGTTGAAAATATCAATAGGTGGGAAATAGACCTTAAAAAATGTTGCGGACAAAGTTTCGACAATGCATCTAATATGTCGACAGGGGTGAAACTTTTGCAGTCTCTAAAGTCTTTCATACATGATCAAGTAAGAGAACGTTTCAACACCATAGGAGAGGAAGCTGGAGTACTAATTGATGATAAATGTACTTACCAAGATGAACATAGACGAAAGAAGTTGCGTAAGTCGTTTTACGATGAAAATAAGGAGAATGAAATTAATTTGACTGGAAGAGAAAATTTTGTTGTAAATAGTGTTAATATTATTTGTGATACACTCACAGTAGAACTTGATAGTGGAATGAAAACCTATATACGGAAATTAATACAAAAATTGGATTATTTTTATCAATAATGATCTGTCTCATGACGAACTAAATTTAATGATTTAATTTAATGAACTATTATCTACATATAAAGAAGATATTATAATTAATATCTTCTTTATATGTAGAGAACTCGGGACTTTGCTCGGGACTAATTAATTCAGTTCTTGGCATATGCCAATGAAATAATCTTCAGTCACCAACAGAAA
The DNA here is from genome assembly GCA_944588485.1 of Phosphuga atrata. Lineage (NCBI taxonomy): Eukaryota > Metazoa > Arthropoda > Insecta > Coleoptera > Silphidae > Phosphuga > Phosphuga atrata. The sequence goes on from OX155904.1 coordinate 31,679,898, forward strand.
TGTAGGCGTTAATACGTGGATTAAAATCGAATTTCCGCAAAGTAGAAACACTAATTCGCATTTATTTAACCATACCAATAAGAAATGCGCAGGAGAACGTACCTTTTCGGCACTAAAGCGAATAGAAACACATCTAAGCAATTTCGTTAAACAAAAGCGTCTTGCAAATTTAGCAATTCTACATATTGTATCAGTTGAAACAACGATATGTGATTTCAACGTTGTTATTGATAAGTTTGCTAAGATGAAATGTAGAAAATGTTGTATTGTTTACCTAAAATCACAATGTAATATGACAAATTACGACATTGACACCAGTTAGGAAATGAAATACTTTACGGCATTGACAGCGAATGTATGTAATAAATAGTTATTTACATTAGAGTGCGGAAACATTGATTTTACAATGCAACAGCTCCCCAACGAGCTGTTGCATTGTAAAATCATTTCCGCACGAAATTTGTATAAGATTTTTTGGCCGACAATTATTATTTAAGAAACAAATAGATTTAGATTAATTACAATATTGAAAATTATTTAATTTTTTAATGTTGGTACTCACATACATTGACATTTTTACTAATTCAAATTTATTAGATTGGTTATGTAATTTTTCCAAATGTCAGACGCACAGTAAAATTTTAAAAAATCACTCTTATTTTCTACATTATCGTGACAAATGTGGTGTAAAGTAACGTTTTTTTAAATAGATTTTATTGTCTTATACTTAATTTATTTTGTAAGTGTCCCTGTAAGTTTAAAATTTACTGGTCACTTTACCGCATCGTCGCCGTACTTTGCAACATTGTACGTAAAAATCTAGTTTCGCTGGACGTATACACGATGTCAAAGCTAGCTTTACAATTCAGGAGGCCAAAAATGTCAATGAGGCCAGAGATGTTTACGTTTCATTGATTAAGGCATGCTTGACATTTATCAAATTATTACTTTTTTATAAATGTATTTTTAATGTGGTTTTACTATAATCTCGCATATTGAGAATTGGGACTCCGTAGACTAGGGCCACATAATTACCTTGCGACTAGGGCCACAAGTATTGTAAACGCATGCCTGCGTGGCCACCCAGATCTCCTTTCGCCCATCGAATGTGTTGGACATGATGGGTAGAAAACTCAAGGAATTAGCCCATTCTCCACAGACACTAGAAGCTCTCCGGCATGAACTACAGATTGCATGGGATGCAATACCTCAGGGAGAAATCGACAACCTCTGTCTAACTAATAGTCTCATGTATTTAGTCCCGTTGATGTATCTAGCCCCCTCTATCTAGTCTCATGTATCTAGCCCCGTCTGTCTAGTCTCATGAGACAACCTCTGTCTGTGAAACTAATAGCGGTGGTTCAACACATTATTAATAAAAAATGCATTTATCTTTTGTTTAATTTCTGTGAAATTTTAATCAATTACTACCAGGGGCGGATGGGCCATAAGACGAACCAGGAAATTTCCCGGTGGGCCGGCTGTTCAGAGGCCCGCAGGGCCGGTGGCCGAAAGAACGTCTAAGTGATCTACCAACCTATATTCATAAACATGTACGAAGGGCTGAAAAAGTTCTTTCTGCAGTAGCTACACTAACTGGCAACGTAAGTAAAATTTTTAATAGAATGCTACAATTCGGATAACATTCGCGATCGCATTGTTCAGAATATACACTAACAGGTTGTAGAAAATTATTTCCTCCGAGTTCTACTAAACGAAAACATTTAGCGCGCCATAAGTTTAACTCGGCTCCAAATATTGATTTCGAATTTAAATTTTGAACTTTCTGAAATATAGTCTCATATCTCTTCCATAAAATTTCAATTAAATTTTGAAAGTTTTCATTTTCCAATTTGATTAAGTTTTGAGGTAGTAATTTACTCAAATGAAAAGCATCAATAGTATCTGAAGAAAACCTAGTACTCACATCATTTAAAATAAAATCTAACAAATGAATGAAAATACATCTTCTGAAATATTCTTCGGCACTACTTGCTGGTTGATTGTCCCTATTTGTTTGTTTTCGTGCAATTCTGGGCAGAGTAATGGTTATATTTTGTTCACTTGCTAATTTCTCAATGTTTTTCCAAATGCTAATGAAAATATTTTCCACATTATTTCTTTCAGCAGTGAGTACTAAGATAAGATCCTTTATACCCGTAGCGGCTGTACTTATATCATATGTCTCTTTTTGAAATATTCTACTGAACGGTAACGTTAAGGCAAACATGTGATTGATACATTTTAATGAAACAATGAACTAAAGTGTAAATAATGAGGTATTCAATATGTTAGCTTTCGATGATGATATGGCATCGTTCCATAAGCTAATACTGTTCAATGATTCTAAAATTGCCGCAAAATCCTGGTTAAACGCTAGCGTTGTGTGTCTGTCAACCCACCGAGTGTCACTTAAAGTACCCAATGATGTTTTAGCCATAGATTTTTTTAGTACAAAAGACCGTTTTGCAGGCGCATTAAAAAATGAAAGCACTTCGCGAATTATTCCAAAACAGTTCCTAATACTTTTGACTTCTATGCATTTTGATATGGTTAAATTAAGAGAATGGTTATGACATGACTGCACATTTAGTATATTTCATAATTTCTGCAACCGCTCCACGTTGCTTAGATGACATTATATTACATGTATCTGTACAGATGCCGAGAAATTTTTTCAAATTGAATTCATGTTTCTGCAGAATTTTCTTAACCGAATCTCCAAGTACTTTTCCACTTAAAACCGGTTCAGCATTAGAATCTTCTCCAAAGTTTAATTGATGCAAATCAAAAAATCCCACAAAGTCTTCTCTTATTTCATCATCTACCACATATCTTATCAAGATGCTTAGATGAAATATTGTGGAAACGTCAGTCGTCTCGTCAAACATTATGAAATTTAAACCGGCTTTGTTTACATTAAATTTAATTTTACTCACAATTTCATCACCACAAAAATTAATTAAACCATTTCAAAATTGCCCTAAAATTGCCCTCGTTCGTAATACACCCAGAAGGTTTATTATCGTCATCTCGATGACCTCTAAATGCAATGTTTTGTCGGCCGATTGTTATGATTACGTTTAAGATATGAGCTAGTCGATTCCGGTTATCCTGAATTTGAATCAAACGTTGAGATTCCGGCTTATCATAATTCTGTAAAAACATATTGCAAATTTCAATGGCGTTTTAATGATAGCTTGCACGTTGATGTTTCTCCAAATATCCTTGTGCTCCTATCAGTTTAGCAAACTTTGTCACAGGTTTAGTGATTAAAGCACCAGCTTCTACATTGCATTTTTCACGGCCTACAAATGTTGGATGTTGTATGAAGCAATATTTGCAGAATATTCCTTGCAGTTTTGGTGAATACACTAACCAAGGATATTTTGTTAAATGGCTTTGTTTCAAATAGCGTTTTTCAATTTTTCCCTTTTTGTATGTTCTGAGTATGGGAACACATAATTATTTGGAGGTGTAAAAGAATTTTGTAGCAGTTCATTTTTCAAATATTTACTTATGGGTTGATTGATAAAATTTCCAATATCTTTGGGAGAATTATCCACTTCTTCGATCTCCCTATTTTGTCAATTGTTTCTGAAATTTTGCTTGTTTTGTTTACAATTTGTTCATCATCCTTCTTATCAATTGTCAAAGTTTTTTTTTGTGAAAAAATTTTCAATAGTATAGTTTGGACGTTTTTTAGACATTTTACACCTGCACAAATTAAAATATCAATTAATAAATATACCTGATACTTAAATAATAATAATGAAATGATACTTAAAAAAAATAATAATGAAATTACATGTATGGAAAGTATAGTATCAAGTGTAGTAAAGTATAGTTTCAAAGACGGCAATATTCAAAGACGGCAATATTCATTATTTTTGTTGTGGAAGATTGAGCCGAATTCGCTTCCTATCTACTCGTTCATACGGTTCAATGTCCCATAACACACAGATATTGCCGCCTTTGATGTGATCATGCGACTCGAATTCAAAATAATTTATTGTTGCATTAAGGGGTAAGGCCACTCTAGACTATGAAAAAATAGGTCATTTTCTACATTTTTTTAAACCAAATCTAAAAATGCTAATTAAAAACTGTTATTATATCTATATTTTATGTACATTGAGATTTATTTCCAAATTTTTTCAAAAGATAATTTTCAAAAATGACGTCACAAAATAAAAAAAAATGGAGGTCCCTCTCAGAGCGTAGGCAAAACGGGCGAAAAGATCCTGAAAACAGCAATGGACGTGGAACAAATTAGTAAATGTTTTCTGAATCTGTGATGTATACTATAAAAAAATACGGGCCGGATTTTGAAAATTTTGATTATAAACAAAATGGCGCACGTTGGATAAAAAGAATAAAAAGAATTCATTAAATTTTCGTATAAAAAAACGAATAAAAAACGAATGAAGAACTTTATAAAAAAAGCCCTCGTATTTTTGTAGTATTTTTTATGTGGATTAAGAAATAAACAGATTAAAGCTGGTAACGCTTAATTAGTAGTTGCGATTTCTTTTCGCCCGATTTTAAAAACATGGTTTCGAGAAAAACGCGATTAAAGTTTTGACTCAGTTTTTCATAGAAATAATGTATTTATTTCTAGTCTGCAATGCCTGCGCCATAAAATTGACTTTCTAGATTCATTTCCTCATCGTCCAGATCCTTTCTTGATGATTTCTGCGCCATTCGAGCCTCTTTTGCTGCATCAGTCAGCACGCGCTCGGAAAACTGGACGCGGCGCTCGTCAGCCGCGTCGCAAAAATCGTAGCAGTTTTGTCCGATTTTTAGTCCCAGAACCTGCTACATAGCTTTTATTATGCTAAATAAGCCGTCGTTGAATACACACACGGGCATATTAGCTGCAATATCCAACACCACTTTTCCACTGGAACTTTTGATTTTGGAGCCATCGACCACACAACAGAATTAAAACAAAAGTGTACCGTATGCGACAGCTATAGCTGAAAAACCTAATAGTATAAGGAAACCATCGGTTTAGCCATGAATCTATATTTCTAAGCTAAACAAAGGTAGAAGGAATGCGCCGCCGCACGAAGGGCGACCGCTCGGCACACACAGCTAGTCGTTGGCGCGCGCGCCCTTTTCATCTGTCAAATACTTCCGCGCAGCTCATTGACGTATAAATACTACAATTCATACATCCATGGCGCAGCTTTAAAATAAATTTTCCCATATTCTTTAGACTCTAAACTATACTTTAAGCAAAAAAAATTTTTTTTCAAAATTCTAGAGTGGCCTTACCCCTTAATACTACAACAGAAATTTATGTGTATTTAACAATTTATGACAATTTTAAGTGAAAGATAATAATTATAATAATTGCCCACTTTAATAACCTCAGACGTTCACCACAAACATTAAAAGCTTTAAAAAGAGACCGATTTTTTTAACGAATTTCAGTTGCACGTGAGCGTAGCTAGGCGGTGCGTTGCCACCTATGGCAATATTAATAAAACTGTAATGCGCGCTGCATGAAGCCAATTTTCAAACCACAGATTCAGACGGATTTTTTAAATTTGCTGGAAAATTATGCTTGCTGTAATTTTTTTTTTTTTTTCGTTACAGCCAATACTTAACGAGTTCGAAATCGAGTTTTATGGATTTTCATAATGATGAGTTCCAAGGCGATCGCCTTCATCGACCCCTGGATCCACCAGGGGTTACCTACCTTAGCTTATGTTTTATTTATTCATCTTACTTTTGATTATTGTTACCTACTTGCAAGGAAAAGCAATAAATGTTTGACTTTTGACTGTTTTGTCAAATTTTTGCCCTAAATGATCATTCTCAGGACAAATGTTGTAATTAGTTATTAGGTTTTATAATTTCGGATAACATTGGCCTAAATGACAAAATACCTCTCTTTCTATGAGTTTCATCAGTCAGGACAAAGTTACCCCAATAGTGCGAACTCACAAAAGTACAGAATACAATGTTAAAGTTTTATTTAAATCAAATCTCAAGAGATATATCATAGTCAATTTTTGCTTAAAGTGTTCCCAAAACTTTGCTCATTATAACAAAAACTTGTAAAAAGTTGTCAAATGTATATTTGCAAATGCAAATGTATATTTTAGCCATATCCAGAAATTAAAAAAGGGCCGACAAATATTATTTCCCGGGCCGCTAAGATGTTGCCCATCTGCCCCTGATTACTACCGTTGACTAGTAAAACATAGTAAGAACAAACAACAGTTTGGTCCAAAAATTCCTACCCCTTCTTGGTGAATTTTTATGTAAAAGAGTATATTTTGAAAGAACGAATAAAATAACATTGGTACCACTGATTTTCCCCCAGGTAAATCCCCTAATGATGATAAACAAATTTATTGTTTAATTTTTTAAATTTACATCTAAATTGATAAATTACAATTAATTGTAACCAATTTATTTTAATGAAATTATATAAAATTTAAACACAATAAAAGTATATAATTGCTTCAATTACGCTTTTGACCGAATACAATGATACAGCAATTAACGTCCTTTGTCGTGTCTTATAAATAAATGAAAAGAGAAAGCGAATAAAATAAATACGAGCAAATAAAATAGAACGTAATTTGTAATTTATTCAAAAATATTTACGTTTTAATAAAATCTTGGTTTTGTTGTGTCCTTTGGCAGTGGTAAAACTGCGTATCAGAAACGTCAAGTCAGGCGACTGTGTCTGTCAAACGAGATACAACACACACCAGTAGAAAAAGTGAAATAGATTTCAACACTTCGACGCGAATATTTCGTGCGCGGATAGAAAGTAGACGGTTCAGTTTTAAGGGCGGCTAGTTGCCTCTAGCATGTCCATAAGTTAAACGAAATTTCCGCAACCAAAAAATACGTGGTTTATTAATTTCGATGCTAATTGATTGAGCGTTTGGAGCCCCCTCGATCCAAAGTCAAACCCTCCATGTTTTTGTTTTGATATATTTTTCAACTTTATATATATATATTATTATATATATTAGTCCCACAGTAAATGTCAAAAAAATTAAAAAGTGAGTCAAGGTTAGGCGAAAAACGTATTTTCATCCTATAACAAGGTAACTATTTTTAATTCGCCACTTCACACTTTCGTTCACAGTAATCGCCAATACAAATCATTTGTTTTGTTTTTGTGCAGAGTCATCCTCTAGTCCCACAGACATGTCTCTCAAGCCAAGACAGGTTGACTTTAATGCTGTTTGGGGTGTCCTGCAGGAAACTGTTCGAGGTGTTATTACATTAGGCAATGTACCCAGACCTGTATGGAATGATAGATTCTCGTAAGTACATATTTCCTTTATAACCCATGTGTGTACTTATCTATATTATACAAATCTATAGTAGAATTATTATTAAATCATATTATTGGAATTAAAGAATATTGGCAAAAAATTGAATGTGTTATACTACCCAGAAACACATTTATTTATGTAGTTTAATTTACATGTATCGTAATACCCATTAATAATCTTAATACCTGTTAACAATCTTAATACCTATATTAAGTCTTAAGTAATTAATGTCTTTTTACATATTTAACATACATACATGCATTTTCTTAATACATCTTTGTGGTCTCATTATGTAATGGTTACTATGCAGCTGTTACTTCTTACTTCTTAACATAACCAATGGGAACCTTAAATGGCTTTTATGTCTTCTTTAGGAACCACTTTATGCTTCTTTAACCCTTTTGCTCTGAATGGTACACATATGTCCTACCAACATTTTAAATCACCCCAAACTTAATTTAAAATTGTACTCGTAGGAAGTATTTAACAGGCCTTATACACTGACAAGCATAAAATTAGGGTCATTCCGTAATTTGAAGTTATTTTAGAAATCATTAGTTCTGTAAATATGTTTTTCAGTTGTAATAGTTTACTAACTGATTGTTTGAGTCAAACAAAAGGTATTTGTTGTTCAACTTTCTTAAAAGTAATGAAAATGAACAATATTCATTTGATATCGTAAGTAATGAAAATGAACAAGTTTACTTTGAAATGCTTATGTTGAAACAAAAGAAAGTTTAAGGACTTCAGTAACGAGTATTCCCTCCTATGGCAATGACAACAGCTTGTACGACGATTCATGCTCTGTATCAGATTTTGGATCACATTCTGTGGGAGATTGTCCAATTCTTGCACCAGTATGTTGCAAAGCTCAAGAATTTCTGGGGGCACATGTCTCCGTAAACGTTTTCCCATCTCATCACAAATATGCTCAATTGGATTTAAATCTGGACTGCGAGCTGGCCAAACAAATCGCGTGATTTCACACTCGTCAAGATACTCAGTAACTATCCGAGCAGTGTGGGGTCGTGAGTTATCATGCATAAATGTTGCGTCGTCTCCAAGAATAACCATGAACTAAAACATGGTCTTCTAGAACCTCTATCAGATATCCATGCGCAGTCAAGGTCCCATTCTCGATAAAGACTAACTCCGTGCGAGTGTCAAAAGATATGCCTCCCCATGGCATAACTGATTCTCCACCAAATGGAAGTCGCTCGGCAATACACGCTTGAGCATATATCTCACCTTGTCGTCGCCACAGTTTTACATGTCTATCTGAGCCCGTAAGACAGAATTGCGATTCATCGGAAAACAATACGCGACTCCAATCCGCTGTTGTTCAAGCCAAGTGTTCTCGTGCAAAATTCAACCTCGCAATCCGGTGTCCACGGGAAAGCGGCGGTCCAGTAGCTCTAGTTCGAGAAGATAATCCAGCAGCATGAAGTCGCCTCCTAACTGCCCACTGATTTATGTTTACATTTCTCACTTCTTGCAGATGATTTTGTAGGGAATCTGCCGTGATCGTTTTCTCGGTTTCTCAAAGCACTAGAAACGAGAAAGCGGTCATCTCTAGCTGTTGTAGTCTTGGCCTGAACCAGGTCTTCGAGTGAGCAGATAAGTCTCTTCGTACCACCGCCAAGCTCGTTGCACACTCGAGATGCTTACATCAACGTTTTCTCGCAGTTTCGCGCTGATCGAGGCCGTCTTCTAAAGCTGCCACAATTCGTGCCGCAACAACAGGATTTATGCTCATTGCAAAACACTAACAATGACAACAATACATAGCCATGCTATCCTTAAACTTAACAAAAGCATATCAAAGTAAACTTGTTCATTTTCATTACTTAGCATATCAATTTAAAATTGTTCGTTTCATTTCTTTCAATATACTTTGAATAACAAAAAACTTTTGTTTTGTTCAAGCAATGAGTTAGTACACTGTTACAACCGAAAAAACACTTAAAAAACTAAAAATCTAAAATAACTTTAAATTACGGAGTGACCCTAATTTTATGCTCAGCAGTGTATTTACCAAGACAGATGATATAAATAATAGGCAGACCGTGAGGCAGAGGAAAATTCAACAGGAACTTAGAAAGAGGGCAAGAGTGGCAAAGTTGGAAGGGAAAGAAGTGAAACTAGCGCATCAGAAGTTGAAGATAGATAATGAATGGTTCATTTTAAATGAAGTGACATTATCTTTGGAGAAAAAGGTTTTTCAGTGAGTGGGGGCGGTGGCGGTAGGGGGCGGAGTGGGGGTTTGGGGGAGGGTCTAGAACAAATTAAAATATTGGTATGGAATATAGCTGGTCTTAAAAAAAAAGTCGGAGGGGCGAGGAAGTCGGACTTATGTGACTATTTGAAAAGTTTTCACATAATAGGTTTGGTGGAAACGTGGGTGGAAGCGAAAGACTGGCCGGATGTTAAATCTAAGTTACCTAGGGGATTTAGATGGGAGTGTCAAGGTGCCCTGAAGGAACAGGTCGAAGGTAGAGCGAGGGGAGGAATAATAACAGGGGTGCAAGTAAATATTGTCGAGTCAAGAGAGAACTATCAGGAGGAATTTGAAGGTATTCAAGAGAGGGCCGTGGAAATCAATGGGGAGGTGTTAAGATTGTTCATAATCTATAACAACCAAAATTTGGAGCTGTTTATGAAAGAAATTAACAGGAGAGCTAGCGACGTGTCAGGAGAAAGAATTGTCTTGGCAGGAGATTGGAACGTAAGGATAGGTGAACTCCAAACAGGAAATATAAGTGCGGAGGGTTCGAAGATAACGAGAAGATCGAGGGATAAGTTAGTTACCAAAGAAGGCAGAAAATGGTTGGAATGGGTGGAAGATAAGGAATGGAATGTAATTAACGGGTGTGTTGAAGGAGACTGGAGCGGGGAATTCACTTATGCTGGTGGGAGAGGGGCATCGGTAATTGATTATGTAGTAGTCAATGAGGTAGCAAGAATGCGCATAATGAACATGCAAATAGGCGAGAGAGATGAGTCTGATCATTTTCCATTGGAAATAACGTGGGAAGGTAAAATCAGGACAGTGCCAAGAGAGAATAGTTATGCTAAAGTAGTCTCGGTTTGGAACGATAAAGCCATTGTTAAGTTCCAAAGCAATCTGGAAAGAATAACCCCGGGAGTCGGTAGTTTGCAGCATTTAATGGAAGTGGTTCGAGAAGCCATGGTTTGGGTCAAGATCAAATGTGGAGGGGCTAAAGAAACATATATGGTTGACGATGAAGTCAAGGAACTTAAGAGGTCTGTGAGGAAGAAGTTCAAAAGGTGGAAGGAGGGCCAGGACTCGATGGAGGAATACAATAGGTGCCGCAAGCAGCTGAAGGAGCTGGAACTCCAAAAGAAGAAGGAGAGGGAAGCCGCGCAGTTCGAGAAGTTAAAGGAGATCCACAATGAAGCGGATATTTGGAAAATGGTGTCAGCTTATAGACGAAAACAAGGGTGTTGCCGCTGGACCAGTGGAGAACCTACTTTAAAGAGCTGCTAACCAGTGGTGTGCCCGAACAGTTCGGCGACGATACAGGAGGGGTTAATGGGGCAGTAATTGGCAGTGATGAATTTACGTGGGAAGAATTTACAAGTGTTGTGGATAGGCTTCCGAAAAAAAAAGCAGTGGGCTTGGACAGTATCCCGAATGAAGCGTGGAAGCATGCGCCGATACTCATCCAGCAAGAGCTTTTCAAAGAGCTAAACAAGATGTACAGAGGTTGTAAAAGGGTGCCGGAGAGCTGGAAGGAAGGTTTAATTGTACCAATATATAAAAGTGGAGATAGGGAAGACTTAGCTAACTACCGAGGAATAACGGTTATGGACTCGTCTTATAAAATCTATGCAAAGCTGTTGGAGCAAAAGCTTTTATGTGAGGAGGAAGATAAAGGCCTAATCCCAGATGTGCAAGCTGGATTTAGAAAACATTATAGTACGGTGGAGCACTTGGTGACGTTGAAATATATTGTGGAGAAGGAATTGGTTAAGAAACAAGGGAAGCTTTACGCTCTGTTTATAGATTTGAAGGCAGCTTACGACACTGTGAGGAGGGAGAGGATGTGGGAATGTCTGAGAATAAAAGGTGTAGTGCGGCAGTTAATCGAGAGAATCAGGGATTTATATCAGCATACCTGTTGCAGAGTGAAAGTAGGAGCGGAAGTTTCAGAAAGTTTTGAGGTTAGAATGGGGCTAAGGCAGGGTTGTCCGTTGAGTCCAATACTATTTAACCTGTACACGGCTGATTTAGAGAGTGTACTGAGCAAAGGTCAAGCTGGAGGGGTAGTAATTGGTAATAGGAAAGTTTGGAGTTTGGCTAACGCGGACGACGTTGTGATCTTAGCTAGTACGAAAGGAGAAATGTCAGAGATGATTGATCGGGTGAAAAGATTTTTTGAAAAGAGGAGACTGGTAGTAAATGTGAAAAAGACTAAATGGATGGTGTTTCGAAAGAGAGCGGGTAATAGGAGTGAATCGTTTAAGTGGGGAAGCAGCATAATTGAGCAAGTTAGCAGCTTCAAATACCTTGGGTTTATGTTTGGGCAGGATGGGTCCGCTAAAGACCATGCAAAATATATTTGTAAAAAGGCGTGGGTGGCTGCAAACGGGCTATGGAATGGATGGAAGGAGTGCTTGAACAATAACTTTGCAGCGAAAATGGTAGTGTGGAAGGCATGTGTGAGAAGTATTCTTTTGTATGGAGCGGAAGTGTGGGGAGTGAGAGAGGAGGAGAAAATTGAGAGAGTGCAGCTGCAGTTTCTAAAAATGGCCCTCAAACTAGACAGGTCCACGCCGACATACATTGTGCTGCAAGAAACAAATATGGTGAAAGTGTTTTCGCAAGCAGCTAGGAGGGTCGTCAAGTTTGAAAGGTAAGTGTATGGAATGGGCAATGAACGAATTGTAAAAGAAGTACTGAGAGTTGTAAGAATGGAAGGTTTGGGTATTCATAAGGTGACTAAATGGGGTAGTGAAAGGAAGAAGTTATATGAAAGCTGCGGGTGGGCATACGGGGAAATTGCGAGAATGTTTGTGAGTGGAAGGAAGGTGGAAGAAGTGGTATATGAAAGGTTAACCGAGGTGGAGCTGCAGAGTCGTCAGAGGATGATCGAGGGGAGTAATTTTCTACCCGAATATGGGAGCGTGCAAGTGTTCCAAAGGCTCCCGTTGTACCTTACAAGAGATAGACTTCCTCAAGCATTGATAGCACGGCACAGATGCGGGTCAGAGGAAAAGGGCAGGAGATACTGGATGGGCTCCTGTTTTAAACGATGTGAGATATGTGGGGAAGCTAATGACGTGTGGGCGCATTGGGCTCAAAGCTGTGCAGGATGTCAGTGGAGCAGAGAGGAGAGTGTGGTAGTAGAAGACTGGGGCTCGTGTATGAGGGAGGACGGAGCGGGATGGCCCTTGATGAAAAGAGTGGTGGAGTTAAAAAAGAATAAAACTTTAGTTCTTTTACCATCTGGTGACGCGTGATTTTATTATTATTATTATTTGAGAGGAATTGTTGTTTTTGAGAGGATTATTTTTTTTTCTTTTTCTTTTTGTTTGTTTTCTTCTAGTTATTTATTATTTGTTCTGTCTTAGGTTGGAGCGTGTGTGTAATTATTTGGTTAACATAGATGGTAGCACTGTTATATGTAAAACTGTAGTTGTTTATGCCAATAAAAGGAATCTAATCTAATCTATAAATAATAGCGAACAATATCAGACAAGACACTACATGAAAGACAAGCCTAGACCGGACTAGAATGGACAGCAAGGACCTGCAACTGGCACTGGAAAAATCAGAAGTCGTTCTCTTGACTGGAAGAAGAAAAGTGCTACCAATGTGCTTCAAAATACAAAATGTAGTAATTAAACCCAAGCAATGGGTAAAGTACCTAGGCATAATAATCGATAGACAAACAAACTTTGAGGCACATATTGCGAGAGCTGCGGAAAAAGGACTTAAAACAGTAGCCGCACTGGGAAAAATAATGCCTAACGTCGGAGGACCAAAGAGCAGCAAAAGAAAACTGCTCAGCTCAGTAGCCCACTCAGCCATGCTATACGGAGCTCCTGTGTGGGCAAACGCACTGCTCCAGACAAAAAACAAACAAGTTCTTGCAAGCGTGGAAAGGAAAGCGGCTATAAGAATATGCAGTGCATATAGGACTGTATCAACTGAAGCGGCCTTGGTAATTGCTGGAATCCCCCCAATAGAATACACAGCTAATGAAAAGAAATGATGCTATAAAGCACCTTCAAGAGGACACCGACAAATTGCAAGAAAAACAACTATAGAGGACTGGCAAAGAAATTGGCAGAATACCGAAAAAGGACAATGGACGAGACTGCTAATTCCAGATATATCTAAATGGATAAACAGAAAATATGGGAAATTAAACTACCACTTGAAGCAAGTTTTGACAGGACTTCAAAGACTATCTACTTAATATTAGAAGAGCATCAGACGGACAGTGAGACTTCTGTGGACAGTACGACAGTGTTGTGCACGCTATACTAGAATGTGAAAGATGGGAAAAGGAAAGAACTTCAGCTCTGAGAGACACTACTATGGAACCCAGAAAACTAGTAGATTTTATGCTAGAACACAAAAATAACTGGGACACTCTAAGCAAAATGTTTATGGATATCTTGACACAAAAAGAAAAAGACAGGAGACATACTACAGAGTGAAGAAAACTCCGAGAGGCGCAGCTACAATCATGACCAAATATAACAAAAAAACCATATTCATTTCACCATGACCAAAATACAAAGAGAAAATAGAAAAACTAGGGCGGAAAAAATCCGTCCGGGCTGCCCACCCTGAAGGAATGCGCAACCGATACCGGGGTGGCGTACTTTTAAGCCAAGTGAAAGAAGGGGTTTAGTGAGTGAGAGCCTCACACACAGCTTCCCCCAAACCACATATATATATATATATATGTATATAAAAAAGACTGAACTAGAATAGATGAGACCAGACAAGACTAGACAAGACAAGACATAACCAGACAATACCGAATAATGTTCAAGATTCAACAATACTGAATAAGACTATCCAGAGTGGACAAAATTCTCTAACAAGACTCTATCCAGAGTGAACAATATCGGACACACTATACACAGAATTTGACAAACTGAATAAGATTGGAAAAATATTGAACAAAAATTAGAGAAGAATATATAAGATTAGATATATGTACTGATATGTACTGATACTGATATCTTAGGATAATGCAACCAATCGTGGTTTTATATAGTGCTTATTTATCAACAAAACTACGTTCAGGGACGAAAGTGTTAAGAACACACATCAAATTGTTGTTAACCTGACGCAACGCAGGTTGGTTAAACGTAAAAAAAATATTTTATAAAGAACAGTATTGGTAACAACTTGGGTTTTCAGAGTGGTATCTACCTGGGACGTAAGAACGATGGACTGGTTGTAGATTGACCCTGACCTTTGCAGATGAAATTATCCATAAAATTTATTTAATTTTTTTAAATTGCCTCAGAAACCAAGCTGCCAAAGTGGGTCTTCAGGTGTCGCTGGAGAAAACAGAATTCTTCACCAACATCAAAGAAACAAACAGAGAGATATTACTACTGCAGGGAAAAACATCAAGAGGACTGTGAAATTTTAGTATCTGGGAGATAGAATTGAACCCAACTTATCAGAAAGGGCATCATTATCTATGAGAGTCAACAAGTTAGAGCTAGCCTATCGACTGACTAAAAACACCTACAACAAGAAATGCCTGTCACACAACCTGAAACTTAAGCACTACACATCAATCATACAACCAGAAGCCCTGTATGCCATGGTGTATCTTTCCTTGAAACAAAGAGGTCTTGTAGAGAAATTGTAAGTCAGAGAGAGGAGAATCCTCTGGAAGATCCTAGGCTCAGTAAAGGAAGATGGGGAATTCCGAAAGCGACATAACTCAGAGCTCTATGAACATATTGAGAGGCTCTCTGGCTGTGCAAGGAAAAGAGGGGTAGATTTTCTATGGCCACATTGCAAGATTGCCTCCAAACCAACTAACCAACCGTCGGTTCACCTTCTTGCAAAACAAGAAGGTTCATACCACTTGGTTGACAGAAACCGAGAAGGATATTAAAGAACTGGGAATAACAGATGTCCAAAACAGACAGTTTGTGAGACACCCTGGAGGAAGTCCGTGGATTTCAGGAAAAACCCTGAAGGAAAAGTATCCCCTGGACAGAAGAGAGAAAGGAGTTACACTGGCAGAAGATGCGACAATACTGGGCTAGGATCAAAACCCAACAGTTGAACAAGCGTGGTCCAAAGTAGGCCTATTCGAAACAAGAAGAAGAAGAAGAACATAGCCATAGCTAGGGTCGTGAGCACCCCTGGCAAGATTTGAATTTTGGGTCACCCTGAGACTTATATTCAAGGTATAGAAAATACACATAACTTTGCAATTGCGATTCGAGTTATGTATAGTTGTTCTTACTATTATGTACAAAACATAATAATACAATACGAGTTGGTAATTAAGCCATTACAAAATGTTTTACACTTTACCTAGGCAAAATGCGCCCCCTGATGCTTGCGCCCCTGGCAGCAGCCCCTAGCTACGACGGTGATCGTGAATTGGTTTTTCAATAATTTTTAATCAATAATTTTTGATAAAAAAGCAGATATTGCACTGGTGAATAAATGACTTGTGATGAAGAATTCATTTTAATTCATTTCATCTTTGGCACATTGGTAACCTTTTTCTGAATTTGGGGATAATCTTTGTCATAATTTTTGGTTCTTTTCTTCGCATTTCATCCACTTTTCTAATTCTTGTAAGATATATTAAATTTTATGTAAGGTAGTGCAAAAGTAATTCAATAATTTATCAAAAGTTCAGTCAGTTGGGTATGAACCAAATGAAGGTCTTGCAAGTCTGGTTAGAATACTTTGAGAGCTTTTTTTGTTCAGTACAAGTACAAGTGGAGGGGACAAAGCCATGCTATTCCATTCTTCAGAGCCCAATGAGAATACAATCACATTGGAAGAAGTAGAAAAGGTGACCAATAAGCAAAAAATAATATGGCACCTGGAGTAGATAATAAAGCGGAGACTGTAAAACTAAAAGAAGAAATGACCCAGCTTATCCTACCGATATGGAATGAAGAAAGAATTCTGAAAGAATGGAACTGATAATACCATTACATGTATATATAAATACCATAACCACCGCACTGATAATACAATTAAATAAATAAAAAACGGCCAAGTGCGAGTTGTAACTCGCGCACCGAGGGTTCCGTACAAACTTGTAAGTAAGGTATCTTTAGGAGGACCTAACTGTATGCAACCCATATGCTTCTGGTGCCTGACAATACCACGCAACACATTAGTGTATTTTCATAAGTTTCTAATAGTAACATACGCATTTTTCTTGTAATTGAACTACATATTTACGGTTTTCAGATTTTTCTCTTTACATGTGCTGTAAGACACCGCTTCTTGCAAAATTTCATGATTCTAGGTCAACGGGAAGTACCCTATAGGTTTTGATTCCCTTGTGAAATCGCAAAATATGCGACATAAACGGTCATATCTTTTGATCGCTTTGACTTTCAAGTTTTTTTCACAGCTGAAAGAGACCGCAGACCCGAGTATTTGATACAAATTTCAACTTGTTACCTCTACGCGTTCCTGAGAAAAATGGTCTTGACATACAGACGGACAACAAAGTGATCCTATAAGGGTTCCGCTTTCGGTACGGAACCCTAAAAAGGAAAAGGGCCAAGTGTGAAAATTACGGGGGTATAGGCAACAGATACTGAGGAATTTGTGGAATTGAGGAACACAAATACTGAGGGCTGTGGTGTGGTTAGTAACAATGATTGGGCGATAGTTTGGTGCTGAATTTGTTTAATGTATAATGCACTTTTAGTAACCATGAATTCTTGGCCAGTGAGGCAGCGCATTTTTTTGTGTAACGGCGTGTATTCCAACTGAATCTATAATTGAGGTTCAATGATAATTTCGGAGAGAATATAAGATTACTCGGCGAGGTAAGATTCCGTCCCGAAACTATAGAAGCTGGGAATATTAATAATGTTTACCGCGGGATCCAGAGAACGGTACGTACTCCAAATAATATTGAAAGTGTACGTACAAGAGGTACACCGAAGTCCATTGCGTTCAGCAATTCGTCAAACAGGAGCACTAAACATTTCGAACAGAAGCATACGAATTTTTCACGATGATTTATATGTCCATCCCTATAAAATTCAAATAGTGTACGAGCTTCAACACGATGATTTCTCAACACGTAGTCAGCTTTCTGCAGACTTGCTCTTATTTGCGATAATGTGAATGTTTTACCTAATCTGATCATATCCGATGAAGCACATTTTTATTTAACAGATTATTTTATCTAACAAAACATGCGGTACTCATCGTCAGAGCAACTCCAGCAAATTCAAGAGCCACCCCTACACTTCAAGAAAGTCATAGCGTGCCCCACACGTATCTGTTTTTCGAGATCCCTGGACCTACTTTCTTCGAAGAAGAGAATTAGACTGTTACCGTTAATTCGCAACGGTATTTGATAATGCTTGGATTTTTTTACCAGCAGAACTGCAGAGGTTGGGAAGGGATATCAATGAGTTGTGGTTTCAGCAAGATGGGACAACAAGTCACACTGCTCGCGCGTGTATCAGATTTTTGGATCAAATGTTTCTGGAAAATTAATTTCTCATTAATTTAAGATCTCCAAATTTAACTCCTTGTAATTTTTTTTATGAGGATATTTGAAGTTGGAAATGTACGTAAACAGGCTCCACACATTATAACAGTTAAAATAGTATATTTTGTAACTAGGGCGGTAGGTTGTCAATTGGACACGAGAGCGAAATAGGGCTCACGAACGAAGTGAGTGCGCACATTCGCTTGAGAGGGCAATTGACAATACCGCCTGTGTTGCAAACAATATTTTTTATTACTCATGCGAGGGTATCTAACAAGTTTGGGACCAGGTGCCATCCAAAAAAAATATAATCAAAAATGAAGAATTTGCTTTTTCAATTGTCTCCGGTGATGTGGATTCGTTATAAGAACTCTCCTCAGTCTCCGGTATCACCAGTTAGTCTGTCCCTTTCACGTGACTTTTTTAATATTGAGGTCTTGATTGTGTTTATTTTATTTATTTAATTGTTTTTTTTTTAATGTAACCTAGCGATATTGAATATTTGCGTGCGTTACCCAAGTTAGGTGGTAAAAAAACCAAAAGTAGCATTTCTCCAACTAAAAAAAGTGCGCCAAGATAGTACAAGAACAAGCGTGGTCTGAGTCTAAAGTAGGCTATTTGAAACAAGAAGAACAGAGTCATAGCTAGGCTCGTGAGCACCCCTGTCAAGATTTGAATTTTGCACCCTGAGACTTATGTTCTAGGAAGAGAAACTACACATAACTTTGCAAGTGCAATTCAAGTTATGTATTGTAGTTCTTACTATTATGCACAAAACTTAATAATACAAACGAGTTTGTAAATTCAGCCATTACATAATCTTCTGCACTTTACCTAGGCAATACAGCCCCCCCTGAAGGTTGCGCCCCTGGCAGCAGCCCCTAGCTAGGAATTTATATAATTCCTCAATAATTTTTGATAAAAAAAGCAGATATTGCACTGGTGAATAAATGGCGTGTGAGGAAGAAGAAGTCATTTTGATACATTTCATCAAATCAAATCAATTTATTGGCTTTTGAGATGTACATAAATACATATAAGCAACATTAAAGATCATCGATATTGTACAAACTTGATGATGATGATGAGATGATTCTTCTTGTAAATTAATTGGTAAGCTGTTGAAAATTTGAAATCCAATATGCGAGGGAGCTTTGGTACACAGTGTTAAGTTGGCAAATGGTGTTTGTAGCATATTCTTGTTTCTAGTGTTATGTGAGTGTCGATCACTATTTTTTAGAAAATCTGTCTTATTTTTAAAAATAAAACAAGCTAGTTCCCAGACGTAGATGGACGGGACTGTCAGAAGGTGTAGTTCTTTGAATTGTGGCCGACACAACGTTGATCTGGATATGCCCTTGATGGCTCGCACTACCCTCTTTTGTGCCTTGAACGTCTAAGTGTGGAGATGCCCCCCATATTATGATCGCATATACAATAATTGATTGAACCTCCGCGTGGCAATTCGTAGTAGGAGCGGCAGGTCTATGTTATTACGGAGTATTCTTAACATGAAGGCTTTCTGGTTGACTTCAGGGGCAATACGCCGTATATGGGTATTCCAGTGTAATTCATCTTCAAGAAAAATTCCTAGAAATTTTAAAGTAAAGTAAACTTCTTTCTATCAGTGTATCGTCTATTTTTAGTGCGTAGACATCTGCTTTGACTCTGCGGCTGGTTTGAAATATTGTGTAATAGGTTTTCTCTAAATTTAGGTGTAAATTGTTTGCAGCAAACCACTTGTTGAGATCATTGAGAAGGTTGTTAGCTGCTATTTGCGTTGTTTCTATCGAATCCTCTAAAACTAGAAAGCTTGCATCATCAGCATAAAGAACACATTTGGCATCCCCTAAATACCGTGGAAGATCTGCAATATATAAAGAAAATAGAAGAGGCGCAAGGACGCTTCTCTGGGGGACACCCATTTCAATGTCAACAGTTGTAGATATGCTCGCTCTCCTCTATTCCTACATATTGCTTTCTATTTATCAAGTATGATTCAAGCCATCTTCCACATTTCCCTCTGATTCCATAACTTTCTAGTTTATCGAACAGATTTCTGTGTGAAACACAATCGAAAGCTTTGGTAAGGTCATAGAATATTCCAACTGGGCACTTCTGCTTATCGATGTTGTGTAGGATCTGCTGATGTAATTTTTGAATAGCGGTTGTGGTCGATTTCGCTTTGCAGAACCCATGCTGCTCTTCCAGAATTAGGTGATGCTTATATATGAAGGGCATCAGTCTGCTTGCCATAGCATATTCTAGAATTTTAGTCATTGCTGAAATTAGAGCAACTGGTCTGTAATTTTCAATGTTCATAATATCTCCTTTTTTGTGGATAGGAATTATTCTTAACTTCTTAAATGTCTCAGGAAATTTCTCGTCTTCGAAGGAGGCGTTGACCAGGTGTGTAATACGATCCACTAGGTCGGAATAAAACTCTTGTATTATGCTGCATGGAATCCCATCAGAATATTTGAAAAAATTGTTGAATTCTGTAGCAATCTCCTCCGGACAGGTTATAATGTTGTCCTTGATTTGTAACTTAAAATTATCCTTCACTTTTGTTTTGTTGGTCAGTTCATTGATTGCTTTCCATATGGCTTTCTGCTTATTGGCAGCGCTTTCTATTTTGTTTTGGTAAAAGTGCTGTTTAGTATTTTTTATGAGTCTCATATGTTTTATTTTTTCTTGATTGTATACTAATGTTAGTGCTGCAAATTTTTTTTGAAGCACGAACATATCTTTCAGCTTACTGCTAGATATTCTTACTTCCCTTGTAACCCATGTAGTATAAGAGTTCTTCACGTTTGTTAGCGGAAAGGCATTCAAGAAATAATGTTGCAATGTAGATATCATAGATTCTGCTTTGAGATTGCAGTCAGATTTACAATATATGTCATCCCAAGTTTCTTCCACAAGGGCTTTATGAAATCGAAGTTTGTTTTCTATGGTGTAAGATCTACTTAGCCGGTACCTTTGTGGATGTGATTTCCGCTTGACGCTTTCTAAGAGTAATATTTAGTGGTATGAGAGGGTGGTGTCATCGGTGCCTGCCAGCATTAAATGATTTGCATTTGTAAAAATATTATCTATGCGTGTAGCGGAGGTTTCCGTGACACGTGAATATTCGGTTACCATTTCAAAAAGACCATAGGCCTGGAGTAGGTTAATGAGATTCATTTGGACTTTGGATTTCACAGCAAAATTTATATTGAAATCACCAGCAAGGACAAAGTAAGTTGATTTATTGCATCTATCGAATAAAACGTTCTCTAAGCGAATCATGAAGCTGGTTATGCATCCAGCTGGTGGTCTGTAGACGTTAATTACTTGTGTCGTATGATCACGGTGCTTCCAAATAATGCCGCAGATTTAAATTTCTTTTTCCACTGAACAGTTATCAATTTGTAACTCTCTGATCCAGAAGCTATCGTCTCCTAAAACGGTGTTGCTCCAAATGGCAACCCCTCCACCAGATGAGTTTGATCTGCAGAAAGTCAGTTTATAGTTTTTTATAGGTAGTTCGAGTATATTTTCCATCCTCATCCATGTCTCAGATATGCACAAAAATAAAGGTTGCTTCTCTTGCAATAATACTTCCAGTTCATCTTTGGTACATTGGTAACGTTTTTCAAGTTTAACATTTTCAATTGTCTACGGTGATGGATTCGTCATAAGAACTCTCCTCAGTCTCCGGTATCACCATAAAAATTTTTTGTAATGAAAAAAATTTCTGTCACTTTCACGTCACTTTTTTAATATTGAGGTCTTGATTGTGTTTATTTTATTTATTTATTTATTATATTTTTTTAAATGTAACCTAGCGATATTGAATATTTGCGTGCGTTACCCATGTGGTAAAACAACCAAAAGTGGCATTTCTCGTACTTAAAAAAGTGCGCCAAGAGAGTACTTTTAATGCATGAGTAATAAAAAATAATATTGGAAATGAAATAACAAACATAGATCCCGATACTTTGCGCCGATACTTTGTCATGCAATCATTTCAGAAACGGCTCCGAGAATGCAAAAGACAAAATGGAGCGCATTTGTGAAATGCAATTCTTAAAAATTAGGTTGTAGTAAATACTGAATTATGTATGCAATAAATGTATGTCACGCTAATCTCTGCGATTCAATTAAGCTCCCAATCATACCTTAAAAATCGTCAATACCTGTTATCGAACCCTGTATTTACTTTTATTCGCATTTCGTTTAAATCGTTTTAAACAAATTTAATTTCGTTTTTCGTTTTCAATGGTTTTTTCAAAAATTTTCCTTCTTTATCTGACAAATAATTGGCAATATTTATAACTTTTAATTTGAATTTTTAATAAGATTTGGGCCACATTCTTAAAAAGTTTCCAGCGGTTTGGACAATCTATTAGACAAAAATTTTCATTTTTAGAAATTCTATCTTATCAATAAAGTTGTCCATGAGAATTGTAGATTTACTTATTTATTGATATTAACAATATATTTGAAAATTTTAAATTTTAATCATAAAATGTTACTCACTCCAAGAATCATTACATTCACTAATATTTATAAATTTCAATTTTCCAGAGACGTCTATTCGCTATGCGTCGCCCATCCGGAATCGATGGCCGACCGCCTATACGCCGAGACCAAACAATACCTCATAGATCACGTCGCCCAGCTGCTGAACAAAGTCCAAGACGACGGCGAATCAAATCTCATAAAAAATTATTACCACTTCTGGTCGCAATATTCTGAAGGCCTTGGCTATCTACATCTATTATATTGGTATCTCAACCAACAACACATCCGCATGCAAAAACCTTCAGACGCCGAAATGATCTATGGAAGTTCAGACTCCAATGGAGGTAAAAAATTGTGTCATAATAATGAGTTAGTATCTTATATATAGTTAGTATCTTTTACAAACCTGACAGCTTTCAAAAACCTAGGTTTTACAAACCTGACAGCTGTCAAACCTCGAAAATATATTATATATGTATTTTCTATCTGGATTGTATATTAATAAATAATATTACACAGGTGAACAGATGGAGATAAATGAATTAGCCTTGGAAGTTTGGAGGGCTGGTATGATAGCTCCACTAGGTCAACGCCTCGTGAAACTACTACTGGAAGCTATCGATCAAGACAGGCTTCAACACACCTCAATCGTTCCAATTGACGCTGTCAAAGGGACGATTTTAAGCTTTGTTCAAGTTCAAGGTTACAAGAAAAAAGGCCAATTGCAGCTTTATCAAGAACTCTTTGAGGAACCGTTTTTGGACGCTAGTGGGGAACATTTTAAAAGGGATGCTGCTAGATTGTTGGAAGGAAGGGATGTTAGTGTTTACATGGAGAAGGTCATCACTAAAGTTGAGGAGGAAATGTTTAGGGCCAGAAAGTTTTTACACGCTAGTTCTCTCACCAAAGTAAGAGTTTCGACCAACTGTTAAATCAGTTTCTATATTCGATCATTTGTGATTAGGTGTCTCAAAGATGTGAGCAACATATGGTAGCTGAGCATTTGGACTTCTTGTACAGCGAATGCATGAACATGGTAAAGGGCGAACGCAAAAAGGACTTATCCAACATGTACAGCTTGTTAAAGGGTTTACCAAACGCCCTCAGCATCCTCGTCGAAACCGTTTTGGAACACATAAAATCTCAAGGATTAGACGTAAACAAACAACTCATTACCAAGTTATTGCAAATTTAATGCTCTTGATGTGTTTATTTAGGCGATTGGTAATTTACAAGGTGAGAATATCCATATAAATTTCGTTGAGAATTTGTTGGATGTTTACGAGAAATTCCGACATCAAATTCTCGAGGTGTTCAGCGGCGACCAAAATTTTATGGGAGCTCTGGACAAGGCCTGCAGTTCCGTCATTAATCACAGACCGAACAAAGGGAAAACCCCCTGCAGAAGTCCAGAGCTTTTAGCCAAATACTGCGACACCCTCCTCAAGAAATCCAGCAAAGGAATCAGCGAAACGGAAGTAATAACGTTGTTGGATGCGTCGTGATCGAGTGTGTTAATTTTTATTCTGTTTAGGTTGATGAGAAATTACGCCGTAGTATAACTATTTTCAAGTATATAGACGATAAAGACGTTTTCCAGAAATTTTATGCTAGGATGCTTGCTAAACGTTTAATTCACCAACAGACGCAAAGTATGGATGCAGAAGAGGCAATGATCAACAGGTATTTAAGTTTATAAAATACATGTTTGAAGCATTTTTTTGTTGCAAAAATATTTTTCTTCAGTTGTATATATTCTTAATTGTTCTTTTTAGACTGAAACAAGCTTGTGGTTATGAGTTCACGAGTAAACTTCACAGAATGTTCACTGACATGTCAGTAAGCAACGATCTCAATAACAAATTTAACGCTTTCCTCAAAGCCGATAATATTGAATTGGGCATAAACTTCTGCATTTACATCCTGCAGGCAGGCGCATGGCCGTTGGGCCAAGCTGTTGTAACTCCTTTCGCCCTTCCACAGCAACTAGAAAAATCCGTACAAATGGTATCAAAAACCTAAATCATTTTCGACTTTTCTCACTTCTAATTTCCATTATTTTATAGTTCGAGTCATTTTATTATAATCGTTTTAATGGAAGGAAATTAACGTGGTTACATCACCTGTGTCAAGCTGAACTCCGTGTTGGATATTTGAAGCGTCCTTACGTCGTTACAGTTCAAACCTTCCAAATGGCAATTCTCTTGCTTTTTGAGACCGCCGACGTCTTGGTTTGCAAAGAGATCAACGAAACTCTCCTACTGAACGCCGATCAATTTCACAGGCACGCCATAAGTTTAATCGACTCAAAACTTCTCCTCTGCGACGGAGAGGTATATTATAATGCAAAATGACGAATTTCGTTATTTATTACTTTGTTGTTCTTAGGAGCTGACGCCGGAATCTACGCTTCGTTTGAATATGGATTATAGTAATAAGAGGACGAGGTTTAGGATCACCGCTGCAATTCAGAGAGAGTCGCCCCAGGAGGTTGAGCATACAAAGAATTCTGTTGAAGAAGATAGGAAGTTGTATATGCAGGCTGCTATTGTACGCATTATGAAGTCGAGGAAGGTGCTCAAACATAATGCACTTATACAAGAGGTAAAATGCTTTTTTTTAAGTGTGTTGGTATACGTGTTTATGTGAAGAAAATTATTGTAAAGTTCAAGATTAGTTCAAAAGTCGGATCAATCTCACATCGTTCAATAACAATCCTGTTCTAGCAAAAAAAGAATAGAATACGCTTTGGAACGATATTGTTATTAATAATCTTTTGTTAAACTATCAATTGAAAAGGAAATGAATGATTGTTGATTTTTTGTGTGTTGTATTTTAAGCTTTCAGCTAAGGCTTTTCTATGGAGTTAGCTGCTTCACCGTTTACGCTATTAGTTACATCCTGAGCGTGTTGTACTACCTCAATCTGCTTAGCAAGCGGTAGCTCAGACTTGAAGTGATTGTGTTGATGCGCTAAGGAATCCATCATTTAAGGCAATGAAAATTAAGAATGTTCTGAACGTTGATCGACATAGTGAGGATATTATGAAAACAGAAAAAAAATAAGTAAATTCACTAAACCTTTTAACATTTATTGCAATTCTAATTTTTTTTAGAAAGAACAGTTTCTGTACGGCGTCTTATGAACATTTGTATCTTAAGAATAAAAAGATTAAATGTAATATATATATATATATATATATATATATATATATATATATATATATATATATATATATATATATATATATATAAGATAAATCAGAAAAGTAGCTTACATATGCAAAATAACTGCAAAGTTTCATCGTGATTCACTATGCCGTTTATGAGATATTTATTGAAGTTCGTTGAAATTATGATATCGTACCATGTAAGGCGGCCATACGCTGCATGGTACTAGGAGTGGGGGCTAGCACGCGTGGATTTTAATATTGTTCATATTTGTTTTGATAAAATCTAACATCCTCATAACAAAATTTGTTCATAAATATTTAGAAGGCATTATTTTTGATGATGAATGAAATACAGTCTCGGCCGTGTACAAACCTGCGAACCCACGGGAAATATTCTTACTCGGCGCACACTGGACCGGATTTCAAAATTACGGCGACAAAAATAGAATTTTACAATGTCTCACAATTAACCAAAACCACTTAAAATGTTTTATTTGATAATCAATCTACAATACTACAAACAAATAAATGCGAGAAACTAATGCCTTTTTTTGTGGGAAGGTGTTAAACATCTCTCTTGTCGCCTAGGTACCAAGAAGGAATTAGTTGCTAACTACGCGTGTTTTGTGTTTGTTCTCAAAAATTGTGACCTTTTTAGGAAAGCAATAATCCCATCCACATGGTTCCATCTTAGTCGTGATGACCCAAGTAGACCTGATGAATACCATTTGCAAGACAGAATGTTCAATAGGAATGAACTATTTTTTGTGTTAAGAGATGAACGTTTTTATAAGTTTTCTTTGTTAAAGTGTAATGAATGGAGCTAACCAAGGACCTAACTGACATTTTATTAAAACAAGTAAAAGATACCATCAATACTGTGTGAAGAAAATACTGTGCAAAGACTAGCACAAGTTCAGTCGGATGTTATGAACCAAAACATAGACCAAACAAACAACTGTCTTGAAATTAGTTACAAGTGGGGCCTAGATGGCTGTGCAAAAAGTGCACAGTGGCATAGAAAAACATTGCTAATAATAAGCAGACTCAAATATAATTTATGGATGATATAGAATGAGTGTGAGTGCCCATAAATTATTGATGCATGGGGATGACATAATAAAATCACTTCCATTGCCCATAGGCCTCCTCTCAGGAGATGTTAAGAGGTTAGTCATTAGACTTGCAAACAGATTAGATAATACCACCCCCGGAAAATGTCAATTAATACGAATACGGACATTTTGAACTGGATACTTATATCATTTGATCCTCTAATCACTAGTTATAGAACAAAACCCACAAAGAAAAAAAAATGGTGATGATTACGAATGCCCGACTATTTCAATGAAGAATTTTCACGAGATACTACTGATGATATAGTGCTGATGATATTGATTTTGACGACGATCAGTCGTGAATTTGTAAAAAAAATATGTTGCATTTGTTATTTGTTTATTTCATATACAAATATTGTAAATTAATTAAATGAGAAAAATATAAGTAATTAAAAAATTCATTAAAACAAGATAATCATTTAAAACTTTAATAAATGAAGTAAGTACAACATAAGCCGAGGCTGACAAATAGCTACCCTTGCTTAGCTATCCCCCTTAAGGCTTGTGAATGCTAGGAGGTTTTTTACATATTTTGTCGATAGTCTGAAGGTGCGAATGATGTTGTTTGTCATCTCGTAACAATTTCAAATTAGGAGGTAATGATGTTAATTTCATTCTCAAATTAGGTTCGACATCCAATCTGTTTTGACACTTATTTTCTAAGTACACCAATGCTGAGAATGCAGCTGGACATGTATAAGTGGTGACAAAAAGCATTCAAAACCCTTAGCCTTGCATGGTGCTATGCACCATAGCACCCTTAGCCTTGATACTTATTGATTTCATCATAGTAGAACTAACATCAATAATAGCAGCACTTGAACAGTGTTGGATAAATTATAGATAGAAAAGGCTTATAGAATACATATACAGTCACTCTACCACAACTGTTAATCTTCATGAAACAACAGACGAAATTACAGTAGGCTGAGAAGTCAAGGGAACCCAATTTCGCCTAAACTTTTCACATCTATCCTCGAATACGCAATGAAATCATTGCGTTGGGATAATAGAGGCATCAATATCGATGGCAAAAGGCTGACACACCTCAGATTCGCAGATGATATCGTACTTGTCACAGATAATATAGGCGGTGCAAAATAGATGCTTGAAGAAATAAAGCAGATCTCAGCAAAAGTCGGTCTCCGAATAAATGCAACAAAACCAAAATAATGACAAATCTAGTGCTTGCACAAAACATCATAATAAACGACTTCGAGATAAAAGAGACGCATATGTACAAATACCTCGAGCACGAAATACTAATTGGTAAGAACAATCAAACGGACGAGATACAGCGTAGAATAGGTTTGGGTTGGGCTGCTTTTGGCAAACTAAGAGAGGTATTTAAAAGTGATATGTCTGAACCATATGTCTGAAGATAGAAGTGTACGAACAATGCGTGCTACCAGTAATAACATATGAAGCAGAAACTCCGACATTAACAAAAAATTCAGCAGAAAATCTAATAGTAGGTCAAAGAGTAATGGAGACAGCCATACTTGGAATCACTAAAAGAGAATACCCAATAGTACCAACAGACAAAGAACTAAAGTTGAAGACATAGTTGAACACATAACTAGAATGAAATGGAGATGGGAAGGTCATATGGCGAGAACATTAGACGACAGGTGGGCTAAAAGAATAACGGAATGACTACGAGAAGAAAAACGAAATAGAGGTAGATCACCGACACGCTGGAGCGATGATATAAAGAGAGACATGGAAGAACTTAGAGGAGGTCTTTGGTCAGCAGTGGTCAACGGCGGCTACACGATGATGAAATAAAGCTCAGCTTGTGAAATTTTATGAGGAACTTGTTTAACTGGAATTTACACTATCTTACTTACCAATTCGTCGTTTTCAGAAATGCCTAAGTGCTGTCATGTGATAGTATATAGCTATGTGTCTTAATTATCAGACCTTTTAATAAAGATAGGAATAGGAATATAGATAAATAAGGAAACATTCAATTTAAGATGGTTTCACGAACTAGCTAGTCATGTCAAGTATTTCAAATAGAATACACAAACTGTTGGCTCGGTTTTATTAATTAATTATATAAAATTACTCGGTTTTACACAATCTAACAGATTTCACTATAACACTATGACATTTATATTTTAGAGAGACAATAGTGAAATCAAAATCACGGCGTCAAAAAGAGTATCGACAGAGAAAAAAAGGAAAAAGAAAAAAAAAGTAATTATACAAAATACAGATTTAGAAAAGTAGGTTACAATTTTATAATTTGATGCAATTGCTTACTGTTTACATAGGTTTATCGTACATGTGATTCAAGTTTTATTAAAGTAAATTCAAGCTATTTTTTTTACTATACTTATATACATTATAGTGAGGTGATAGTGAAATCACAAGCACAACATCAAAAAGAGTATCGACAAAGATAAAATTAATTTTACAAACTACAGATTTAGAACATCCTGAAGGCATTCAAATATACAAAGATAAATTTAAATCAAAGAAGAAATGTGTTGAAGCTGAATCATTACAATCATCGAAAGAAGATTCATTACTGCCTATTTTACTTGAAAATAATGAAGAAACTGAAAAAGTAATATTTAGTCACTTTCTGAATAATTAAATTCAATCATCAGGTAATAATGAAGCTCAGCAAGTAATTAGTCCAAGTTCTCAATCATTCCAAGCTCCATATGAAGAACATGATGAATGTTCAATGCCAAATGTCATGTTACTTCATGATACAAACATAGCTGGTGACGGTAATTGCCATACATCTCTTATAAGAATTTTACAACTTCAAATATCTGCATCGTATCTTCGACAGCAACTTTATAATTCACCTTACTTAAATGCATGTCAAAATCTAACTAGTGCAAGAGAAATACTTTGTAGTGGGTTTGAATATGGAGATTTAGATTGTTATTTATATTTTCCAGAACATACAATCACAATTTTTGTGTGCACTTTCATTATTTTAAGAATAATTCAAAAAGAGAAGTTGTTCGATTCTGTTGAATCCGCTAGGAACTTCGTTTCTGACGGGGTCCCATGACCGCATAAGTTTTTTATTGTATATGACATACTCATATATTTGATCCATATTTGAATGATATTTTTTTATTTAATAACGCCAGGAAAAAACAGTTTTTATACTCAAGAAATTTCGGCTTGTTAGGTTAGGTTCAAGGTACATTTGATGACAAAAGTTGTACTTTAAAATTATTACAAATGGAATATATATATATATATATATATATATATATATGTATATATATATATATATATATATATATATGTATATATATATATACATATATATATATATACATATATATATATATATATATATATATATATATATATATATATATATATATAAATAATAGAACCAAGTTTAGGGGCAAAATACATATCCAACAGCAAAATAAGTTATTGATTTATATCACTCAGTTGAGTTTTTTTGCATTTTTATGGGCATAAAATGCTAAAATTGGAAATTTTTTGCATATTTTTAACATAACATCCAATTCCATATTTTGTATTTTGTCTTCATTGTACTTCCAGAACATCCTTATGTCGAATTTTTAAAATTAAAAATCGCTGCCCTTGTCGCCGTTTTCAAAAACTCTTACAGTAGCTATTAGATGAACGACGTTTGTATACATGTTTAGAATTTGTTCACATACACGATGCAGTCCATGTGTAAGGTAAATCAGATTACTTTTGGGTAAAATATTTGCATGGCCTGGGCTGCTTTGCCCATGAACGCAGCAGCATTTGAGACTAGACTGAACGATGGCGTGGTAAAACATTAGCGGAATATTAACTATTACACATTCCCTTAGGTGTCGAATCAATTGACACACAATACTTAATATCGAACACTTTGGTTCAGTATGACCGTCCTGTTTTAGCTTGTGATCAAGTGTTACCCCTAGATATTTTATAGATTCGGCCCCTTTGATAGATGTTTGATCAAGTCTTATAAGTAAACTATAGTCATTGGACACATTTTTTGGAAGAAATCTCATGAAGCATGTTTTGCCTATATTTAAAGCCAGTCCATTTTGTATATACCATCCTCTTAACGTTTCTGATTTTAAATTGCTATTTTTAATGTAACGGTGTATGTCTGGATTAGATACTATAATGTTGGTGTCGTCAGCGTACAAAATATATTTCCTTTGGACATTATTTGTTTGCACCAGACCATTAACAAATAGAATAGAGTTGTTCTCAATAGAGAACCTTGGGGTATCCCACACTTCATTACTTTACTTGACGATTTTGAACAGTTTACGATCACAGTTTGTCCTCTTTGATGCAAGTAACATATTACCCAGTTGTTGTCGACGCCTCTAACTCCGATATTTTCACATTTTTGTAAAAGGAGTTTGTCAATCAATAGAGCCAAATGCGTTGCTCAGGTCTTAACATAAAGCAAGAACCTCCTGCTAACAATTTAGAGAAATAATTATAAAATTAACACTATCCAAAAGAGTTGTATCAGTTGACCTATTTTTCCTAAAGCTATGTTGACTCGACTAAACGAGTTAGAAATGCTTACTAAATATTTTTTTGCCAGTGCAGAGACGCAACAAATATTTTTGCAAGTGCATAGTCGCACTTATTTAAGAATAAGGTCAGTTAGGAATTTTGGGTTTGCCGATTTTTATCTGGTATAAAAAATAAGATGTTGCGAAGTGAATCATTACCACATACTCGCTACAGCGTTGGTGTAACATAGGTTAGATTGGGTTGCATACCGCGAAGATCATTACCATTACCGCGACAGCACGTATGTTGTCTTGATTTATCTGCCGCTTCGCGGTATGCAACCCGATTTAAACCAGCAGTTCTTGTTACATAATCTTATTTTAGATCGAGAGATCTGGTCTTGATTTATCTGCCGGTACGCGGCTTGCAACCCAATCTAACCTAGGTTAAACCAGGAGTCCTTGGCACATCATCTTATGTTAGATTAGGTTGCATATCGCGAAGCCGCAGATAAATCAAGACCACATATGCGCGACAATCTTGACATGCAACCGAATCTAAGCTAGGTTAAACCAACAGTCCTTGGCACATCATGTTATTTTGGATCGAGAGGTCTCGTTGCCGCGCGAATCTGGTCTTCATTTATCTGCCGCTTTGCGGTATGCAACCCAATCTAACCTAGGTTAAACCGAGAGTCTTTGCCACGTTACCTTTTTTTTAATTAGGTTATATATGGTTAGGTTGGAATAGGTTAGATTGGGTTGCATACCGCGAAGATCATTACCATTACCGCGACAGCACGTATGTGGTCTTTATTTATTTGCCACTTCGCGGTATGCAACCTAATCTAGGTTAAATCAACAGTCCTTGCCACGTTATCTTACTTCTCTGTGAAATACCTATTTTACCAAATATAAATTGAAGTAACAAAAAAATAGATTGAACTCTGTACAAAAAAATAAAGCAGGCTGTCCGCAAACATTTTCAGCTTAGCAATCAGACAAAAGTTTGAGTATCAAGGATAACATCAGTTGTTTCGTAATTTTTTTTTCACAAAAACACGGATATTTCTTTAACAAATCGGCGTAGAAGCTTTGTTTTAGCTTTTTCGACTTCTCCTCGTAAGTCTCTTTGAACCCATGGAATTGATGATAATTGTAACAGTTGCTGAAACGTTCAGTCTTGCAACTTTTTTAACGCATGTGTCAAAATATTATTCTTGGAACATGTTATGAATGTAGTTGAAATAATTAACAAAATTCTAAGCAAATCCACTTTATCACACAGATTATTTACAGCTCTCGTCGAAATGGATGAATTTTGTCAAACTCACTAATTTTATCAACAGATGGTTAAGTAAAGGCAAAGTGGTTGAGAACCCCTGATTCAACAGCTATTATCAAACTAAACTTGCCTGTATAGAAATCGGCCCATGATTTAAACTGATTTTAACTATTTTTTAGAAACTATTTATGCGATGAAATAAAGAAATATGCCGTTTGAAAGAGAGTTTAATATGCCGTGAGAAAGACAGTTTTAATATGAGTAGTTAGAATATACTTTAATATGAGTTTAAATTTATCAATAATTATAGTATATAATATATAGCTTATCGTTTATAGGCGTAGCAACCGGTAAACAAAAACGAACGCATTTATGTGTGGTTATAACGAAAATAACAAACTTGTGGAAAATTGTAATTATTGCCTTCGCAGTTGAAATTTGAACATTATTCGTTTTTCATAATTTGATTAGTTTTCAAGAGATTCAATGCATACTACACCGCAAAAAGCTGCCTAAGTTTTGGGCATTGTCTAATCGAAAATGGACTTACCCAGCGAGCTGTTGCTCGACAACTCTATATGACACTCGCTGCGGTTCGAAAAGTGTTCCATCATTATAGCGAGACTGGATCCTTTCATAGACGACCTATTACAGGCAGAGGGAGATTTACAACGGCTCGGGGTGATCGCTTTATTGTATTAACATCATTAAGAAATCGCCACCTTAATGCTGTTTAACTGGAAGGATAGCTCCGTGGAGTACGAAGACTGGCTATTAGTGAACAGTAAGACGAATACTGTTGGAAACTACTGTTGAATAATACGTTGGAACAATGGGGGTCTCCAAATTAAATGATCCCTTGCAAAACGCAGGCGTGTTTGACGATGACCTGGCGTAAGTTTTTGACAAAATGCAGGTGTCTTAGGGGTCAAGTTACTTTCTTGCAGTATTCGTCTTACTGTTCACTAATAGCCAGTCTTCGTACTCCACGGAGCTATTGTTCCAGTTAAACAGCATTAAGGTGGCGATTTCTTAATGATGTTAATACAATAAAGCGATCATCCAGAGCAGTTGTAAATCTCCCTCTGCCTGTAATAGGTCGTTCTGTTCTTAGATGAGACCAGAATATGCCTCTATGGTAGCGATATATGAAGAAGAGTGTACCAGAGACCAAGAGAGTAATTTGCAGAATGCTGCATTGAAGAGCGGTCTGCTTATGGAGGTGGTTCCTGCATGATCTGGGGTGCAATTTCTATGGGAGAATGAATCGACTCTACTTTCATCATTAGAGGTGCCCGTGGTCACGGGAGAGGAAATTTAAAAGGTGCTATGTACATCGAGGAGATTTTAGCAGTTCATGTGGTACCCCATGTTGACTACATTGGAGAAGAATTTATCTTTATGCATTACAGAGGACTGCTTATGGAGGTGGTTCCTGCATGATCTGGGGTGCAATTTCTATGGGAGAATGAATCGACTCTACTTTCATCATTAGGGGTGCCTGTGGTCGCGGGAGAGGAAATCTAAAGGGTGCTATGTACATCGAGTAGATTTTAGCAGTTCATGCGGTACCCTACGTCGACTACATTGGAGAAGAATTTATCTTTATGCATGACTGTGCGAAGCTGCGCACCGCAAGAATCGTGCAACATTAGATTACAAAAATCTCTCGAGCGAATGAGGGCACGAACGATGTGATTTCTCTCGTGGCTCGTAGCTCTCGTAAGCAATTGACAACTTATCACAATTTTTGCACAATATACTATATTATTACCTATGCGGGATAAGTACTATCTTGGCGCCCGTTTTTTTAGTGCAACAAATGGCTGGTTTTGTCAATTCAATTATTACTACATAATTTGGGTGACGCACGAAAATATTCAATACAGAGATGTTATGGATATGAAATTTCGGGTCTGGATATCGATACGGATATAGGAATAATATTATACCGGTTACGGATATGATTTCTTTTCGGATTATCCGTTAGTTTCGGATAGTTTCGGATATTAGATTTCTAAGGAATTGTAAAAGTAGAATACTAATTGGTAAATAATTGTAATTTATTTCCATGTCATTATTTGGTACTATATGTCATACAAGTAAGTACTACAATATAATCAGAAAGACATGATCTTAAAAACAATGTTATTTTTATGGTTTTTGTTGAGTGCCACGAAGATGGATTGAATGCTATAGAATAACTGACAAATTTCATATGAGATTTGTTTTTGGTAGTCCTAAAAAGACTCATTAATATTATAGAGCTCCAGAAAGGTTGAGTATATTTATATATTCAAGCTTTGTTCCGTCTTTATTAAGTTTATCTGATTATCTATAATGTTGTATGGTTTTACCAATTCAAAATTTATCATTTATATCAATAACCTGCTAAGTTCATGTCTCTATCACAAAATGTCAAAATTAAAAACATCTAATCCTGATCACCACATGGGTTTTCAAGTGAGTGGTTTACAAATTATTGTTCATGGAAGCAAAGCTGTGCTGATGAGAGATAAATCTCGAAACGCGTCCACAGATGGCTATCCATGGAAGGTATCAGAAGACATGATCTTAAAAACAATGTTATTTTTATGGTTTTTGTTGAGTGCCACTAAGGTGGACTGAAAACTATAGAATAACTGACAACTTTCTTACGAGATTTGTTTTTGGTAGTCCTAAAAAGGACTGGTAGTCCTAAAAGATTAATATTATAGAGCTCCGGAAAGGTTGAGTATATTTATATATTCAAGCTTTGTTCCGTCTTTATTAAGTTTAAAAACAACATTATTCGATTTTTCTATTATATAATTTCTATTAAATATTAAAATATCTTCATAGGAATTATTACAACATATCAATCCAAATTATCCGAAATTATTCGAAACTTTTTTATCGGATACGGTTACGGATAGATTTTTATTTCGGATATCCGATAGTTTCGGTTACGGAGCTCCATAATATCCCTGATTCAAGAAAAATCGCTAAGTTACATTAAGAAAAACAATTGAATAAATAGAATAAACACAATCAAAACTTCAATATTAAAAAAGTGACGTGAAAGTGACAGAATTTTTTTTCATTACAAAATTAGAATTAAAGAAAACGTTTTAAAATGAGTGTAAATGGTGATACCGGAGGCTGATGAGAGTTCTTATGTGAGTCCACACCACCGGAGACAATTAAAAAAGCAAATTCTTCATTATTGTTTGTATTTTTTTATGGCCCTTGGACCCAAAACTTGTAAGATACGTCTCCTCGCATGAGCAATCAAAAATATTATCTGCAACGCGTGCGGTATTGCCAATTGCCCTCTCGAGCGAATGAGCGCACTCACTTCGTTTGTGCTCCCGATTTCACTCTCGTGAGCAATTGACAACTTATCGCCCTTGTTGCACAATATACTATTGGCACACTGTAGTATAACTTTCGTACTGTAGCATAATAACCTATTCTTTCGACATACCATTTTTTAACATATTGTTTCACCATATCAAATCATATCAATTTCTCTTTTATTTTCAGGTCTGTGCACAATCTAAAGTGTCTTTTGCTCCAAGCATCCCGATGATAAAGAAATGCATTGAAGCTTTGATCGACAAACAATATATCGAGAGAACGCCCCATTCCAGCGAAGAGTACAGTTACGTGGCGTAAGACTTACACAACACTTTTTTAGGAGCAGTAAAATTGTTTGAAGTCATTCATTTCTATTTTTCAACAATTTTCTTTAAAATATTTTCTGTTCCTTTTTAAATTAATTTTAAAAATTCTTTTTTTTTTATATACATACAAGAAATCTCTCTACAGCGTCTTGCTTAAGGCGGCATGTTTGTTTTTTGTAAATAATTGATGAAGTGTGATATGTATTAAAAAAAGTATAAAAATCAAGTTGAATATAAAATAATGAAGGGATTCGGAGTGCTTTTGTAATATTTTTTAGTATAAAATAAGGGAGG
This sequence comes from Phosphuga atrata, assembly GCA_944588485.1. NCBI lineage: Eukaryota > Metazoa > Arthropoda > Insecta > Coleoptera > Silphidae > Phosphuga > Phosphuga atrata. Next base: position 31,716,447 of record OX155904.1, read on the forward strand.
AAAACACAAAGAAAATTGTTATGGATGTCAATTATTCAGTAAGTTATTTTAAAAAAATGATTTTTTTTTACGCCAAATATTGTTTATTTTTAATGGAGTCTGAAGGGTTGCGCTAGTTAAATTTATTATTTATATTAAAAGAATATTACTTAAATATATTTTTCTCTTATGTGCAGTTGTGTACTTTTTTTGTCGAGGCGAGAGATTATTATTTATGAGAAGAAAAAAAAACAACAAAAATTGAAATGAAAATCGTGTATTATATACATATTGTAAATAATTGTTTGAATATATGTAATTTAAACTAGTAAATAAATAGTTTTCTTTTTAATCAGTAATATTTGTATATAACATAAATTGTTAAAGCGATGTTTGTAGGTTAATTAATTTTAGAATTTAATTTTATATTTAACTGTGTGGTTCCCTTCTGCCCCTTTTTCTTACTTGATTTTTCAGTTATTTTTTTCTTTAAATGGCTTCAGAAGAAAAAACACAATATTTCTTATTTTAAATTTGTTTTCAAATATATTTTTCTCTATGGGTAAATTCAAGCGATTTATCGATTCCAAGGTTTAATTTCAGATCAATTTAGATTAAAATCTAATTAGTTTGCCTAAAAAGTTTACAACAAACCTTAAATTTGACTCTTCGAAATACGAATTTGATTTTTAGGGTTCCGTTGTTATCAACAAGGAACCCTTATTTTTCGTTTTAAGTTTCGATATGTCTTTCCCTCCGTCCGTCTGTCCGCAGTTTAGCTCAGAGAGTATTAGAAATATAAAACTGTAATTGAGCATGGATATACAAATTAGTCACGCCGACAAAGTGGTAAAATAAAATTATTATTCCTTTACCCTAAAGAAGTGGGGACGTTTTTTTTCTGTCTACCCCATGGTGTAGGGTGTCCTTGGATAGTAGGGTTTAGGAATACCCGGTCTTTTTAGACTCGGCGAGTCCGATTTTTCGGGTCCCGGTCCGGGTCTAATCTGTCTCGGAATTTAAACAAAAACACGAAAGGATTTTTCATGTTCACGCATATGGCAAAGCAAGCGATACTGTACGAACTTGCCGATTAAGTTAAGTGGGACTTAGATAAACAAGGGATTTGGAGAAGGTAATGGTAAATAGGTAAATAAAACAAAACTCCACAAGAGGTTAACCCTTTCGCTACGGCGTGCTTTTCTAAAAGTCGTGCCCTGTGTACGGCATGCTGGGGTAGTACGGATTCGTACGGTTCCCGTAGTTAGGTACTTACTCCTTGCGTTTAAATATGGTTCACGCAGTTTGTAGTAGTTTTATTTGTTTAATTTTCTTAATGGGCAACCAAAATAATACGCAATTCAGTTCTTGGTAGGCTTAGCATACTTCCGGTTATTACTTTACGTACGTATATACGGTAATTATAAATGAAAGGCTAGACAGTCCTGGTTGATGCGTTGTTTTAGGGGCTGCAGTGAAATGATGCAAGCGAATTTGTACCCGGCTATATACTTGACAGACAAAAAAAATATTTTTAATTATAACTATTTTTATTCAATTGGGAATCGTTTGAGAAGATTTAGGAATATAATTTTATTATTTAGGACTGATTAGTTATCGTGTAATTAATTAATCTTTTTTCAACATATAGTTACCAGGTCAGAACTTAAATCAACATTATTTTTACGTTATTCGATAGTAATTTATTTGGGAATCACGGATTTAGCATTTGGGACAGTATAATTAATTAATTACACCTATTTTTTGGTTCGTTATTTTAGTCAACAGAACACCTGGTAACTGACGTCATTGACTGGTATATGGCGGCAAAATTCAAACGCTCCTTTTAAGATAATTTATATATTTATACTAGCTGACCCGGCGAACTTCGTATCGCCTCAAAATCTATAATAATTAAAAAATATTATTAGAATTAAATTACTTTAGAATTAAAGTCAGTCAAATGTTACGCGTATCGATATCTGGTAACAAAATCGTACACGATTATATAATAGATGGGAATATAATCTTTTCTGTCCTCCCCCGACAAGGTACGACGTATAAAAAAAACGGCCCAAATCTCAAAAGTCGAATTGCTCGTTCACTCAATCAATAGTAATTTTTGTGATTAACAATAATGTTCTTGAACACTTTGTTGGTGGGTTCGTCCTTAGTTGAAACAAAATTGCAAAAAATATGCGGAAACGAAATTTATCCGTTCGTTTCGTCGACGGGAAGACGGCCATTACCGATTGACACCAATTGCTGGGAAAAAATCTTTGACAGATGGAACGTTTAGCAATGCAATTCTCATCTTTGTCGTCAGCTGAAGTTTCTTAATATAGCGCCACAGAGTAGAAGATTTGTAGCAAGCGTTTATTTCATCGGCAGCGGTGGATCTTGGAATTACTGGTAGGGTTTGCCGGAAATCGCCAGACAGTAGAATCATTGGCAAACGATTTGACGTTGGCATTCCTAACTTTAACAAACTGCCGCACATGAGATAACACATGTCTTCTATCAAAAGCAAAGCCTGGTTATGTATTTCCTCATTCACCTCGAGGTCGGGATTCCCTAAAGTGACACGAATTCGATGTAAAAAGTCTTCTGACATGTCATCCTTGTACTTGTTCCACAGTTCAATTGGATTCGATCGGAAACATCGATCGAAATAATGATAACAAATAATGTGCGTACCTGATTTGGAGATGCAGAAAGAACTGATTCAGCTCTTGTAATCTCCCAATGAATTTCGTTTTCGAGCAAATTGAGCTGTTGACATGCACCACGAAATGTTGGGCACACTGCACGATTGACAGTTCGAAGTGATTCAAAGGATGTCGGCCCACGAACATTAGAAAGTGGAGCAACGATCGTGCAAATGGATCGCTTTGGCAAATAAAAAACAAACTTGTCAATGTTGTCGCTGGAGGTGTTTCAGCACGTTGAGCAACATTTGATGCGTTGAAATAAACTCGTTGACCATTTTCTAGATGCACCGCCAAATGTAAAACACGTGGATGACGTTTATGAATGGGGAATGAAAAGCGCCATCTACTGGCATAGCTTAAGTTGTAGCTTAAGTAGCTTCGACTGTGCGAATATATGTTCCATTAAAAAAATGAGAAAATGAATTATTTTCTTTATTATTGCCTTCTTTCGTGAATTTTTCAGCAGGAATTGAAAATGCAACAAATCAAAAATCGGTCCAGCCGTTCTAGAAGTTTTAAAAGCCAAAATTCAAACCCGACTGTGTTTTATATATTAAGATATATACAGAAAATTTGATTTATAGAAAATTCGAGTTATAGAAACTTCCAATTATAGAAAACTCGATTTATAAAATGTTCGAATTATAGAAAATTCGAGTTATAGAAAATTCGAATTATAGAAAGTATGAATTATAGAAAATTCGAATTAACGAAAATTCGAATTATAGAAAATTTGAATTTTAGAAAATTCGAATTATAGAAAATACGAATTAGAGAAAATTCGAATTATTGATAATTTGAATTATAGAAAATTCTAATTATAGAAAATTTGAATTATAGAAACTTCGAATTATTGAAAATTTGATTTATAGAAAATTTGAATAAAAAAATCGAACTATAGAAAATTCGCATTATAGAAAATTCGCATTATAGAAAATTCGAATTATAGAAAATTCGAAGTATGTAATTCAAATTATAGAAAATTCGAATTATGGAAAATTTGAATAATAAAAAAATCGAACTAGAAAATTCGCATTATAGAAAATTCGAATTATGTAAATCGAAATACAGAAAATTTGAATAATAAAAAAATCGAACTATAGAAAATTCGTATTATAGAAAATTCGAATTATGTAAATCGAATTATAGAAAATTAGAATTATAGAAATTTCGAATTATTCGAATTATAGAAAATAGCTTAAGTTATAGCTTCGACTGTGCGAATATATGTGGCGTTCTATAAAAAAATGAGAAAATGAATTATTTTCATTACTATTACCCTTTTTCCTGATTTTTTCCAATATTTTAATAGTAACTATAATCGGTCCAGCCGTTCTTGAGTTTTTAAAAGCTAAAATTCCAACCCGACTGTGTTTTATATATTAAGATGTATGCTATTATGGGTATATTGTATAGCTATGTAATTAACGTTAGGTATTCATCAATTTAATTTTTGCTTTATTTATACGCAGTAAAAATTTGAAAAGTATCCTGTATTGGGCTACTAATAACGATCAAACCGGCAGATACACAATACGATCAGAACAGTTTCTCACGGCTATATACTTGACAGGATTTTTTTAAATTTTTAATTAGAACTATTTTTATTCAATTGGGAATCGTTTGGGAAGATTTAGGAATATAATTTTGTTATTTAGGACTGATTAGTTATCATAAAAATAATTAATCTTTTTTCACTATATACTTAGCAGGTCAGAAATTAAATCAACATTATTTGATAGTAATTTATTTGGGAATCACGTTAAAGACGGATTTAGCATTTGGGACAGTATAATTCATTAATTACACCTATTTTTGGTTCGTTATTTTAGGGTATGTTCCGATATACACTGCGAGCACTGTTCAGTGCTCTTACTGGGAAGAAATTCGTTCCGCTATGGACTGACAGTATACTGCCGCAGTATCCTTGGGAAATATATGACGTCATAAATAGTCGCCATCTTCGTACTGTGAGCACTGGCGCTTTCGAGGTAAGGTGCTCTCAGTGCTTTGATCATTATTATTATTGAATATTGGTTTGGCCGTTATTGACATGGAAAATTAAAAAAAATTGCGTTTGTTGCAGTGTGAAACCAATACTTTGTACGAATTGAAAGTTACTGATGAAATTTATAATCGTGCATCCATCGCTAAATATTCAATTCAATTCGGTTATAAAGTTATTATGCATTTAGTTACTTAAAAAACAATATTTTCTTTTAATAAAAACTAATCTTACTTTTATTATGCGATTAATTCCATTGAAAATTAACTTGAATATTCAATTTTTAAATATAACTACATTCAAACAATATTTTTTCTTGTTGACAGTTGCCAGTATACTGGACTGCGTTCCGTTTTAAACAGTAACCAGTATAGATAACTATAAAGGAACGGCTTCGCAGTATACTAAATTGACGTCACGCCTTACAGTGCTCGCAGTGTATATCGGAACATACCCTTAGTCAACAGAATACTTGGTAACTGACGTCATTGACTGGTATATGGCGCTAAAATTCAAACGTTGCTCCTTTTAAAATAATTGATATAACCTAGGGAGAAAATAGGTGTAATTAATTAATTATACTGTCCCAAATGCTTAATCCGTCTTTTACGTGATTCCCAAACAAATTACTATAACATAACGTAAAAATAATGTTGATTTAATTTCTGACCTGCTAACTATACGTTCAAAAAATATAAATTAATTACATGGTAACTAATCAGTCCTAAATAATAAAATTATATTCCTAAATCTTCCCAAACGATTCGCAATTGAATAAAAATAGTTATAATTAAAAATAAAAATTTTATCTGTCAAGTATAAAGCCGTAACATTTGATGCGTTGAAATAAACTCGTTGACCATTTCCTAGTTGCACCGTCAAATGTAAAACACGTGGATGACGTTTATGAATGGGGAATGAAAAACGCCATCTACTGACAGAGCTTAAGTTATAGCTTAAGTAGCTTCGACTGTAAGAATATGTGTAGGTGTTCCATAAAAAATGAGAAAATGAATTATTTTCATTATTATTATCTTTTTTCGTGAATTTTTCAGCAATCGGTCCAGCCGTTCATTAGTTTTTAAAAGCCAAAATTCAAACCCGACTGTGTTTTATATATTAAGATATGTACAGAAAATTCGAATTATAGAAAATTCGAATTAAAGAAAATTCGAATTATAGAAAATTCGAATTATAAAATCGTGCAATCTAACTCATAAAGTGTAGAACCGATCATTATGAAAATTGATAGTATGGTTCTGTATAAAATTCCGGATTATATGAACCAACTTGTGAGATGATATCATGATTTTAAGGGTATTTTTCCTATAGCATATGCATAATTAGAGAAAAAAATCGAAGAAAAATTGTTCAACACCTGCAAAATTTTTAATTTTCATTTTTTTCGCCTACAGTGAGGTTCATATTCTTAGAAAATAATTTATTAATGTAACATCAAAACCTTTTTGATTTCACATGAAAATCAGAATGGCTACACTGCACGCAATTGCAAAACTATACTTACAACCTTCGGTGGACATCACACCATAACTTTGTTATTTTTGGCTGAAATTATTAAAAAAATTTCACAGAAATTGTTCGAAATATGAATGAAATGATGTCAAAATTTGATTAAATTCTAGTTAATTCGTCGCACCCAAAAAAAAATCGAAAAAATCAGTATCACGAACCTCCTAATGTGGTTTCCCCCCTCAACAGTATCAAAATCGTAGCTGCTAAAATTAGATGATTTTGAGGTTAGATTCACCTACTTCTATTAAAATTTTAATAGTCGTAAAGTGACAGAATATCATTTCAAAAATAACTCTAAACGCTTCTCTTACAGAATCGCCCCGAATATGACTATATACTTGACAGATTTTTTTTTAAATATTTGATTAGAACTTTTTTTATTCAATAGGGAATATGCATAAATTTTTTTTATTAGCTAAATTCACTTTTTATTTCGTTTTAACATAGTAAAAAATATAAATACTGTTGAAAGTGTTTTAATTATTTTAAAAAAATATATATAAAATACCGATAAAATTTGACCTGTTTGAACGGTCCCATTTTGCGCGCGCTTTGGATGACGTCACAGCTCTCGTTGTCATTCAGTGTTGTTTACTATTTGCAAAGGCAGTTAAGGATTTTCAGTTTGAATCGCTATTTCGATAATGGAAAAAGTTAAAAAACCATGTTATAGATATTGTTTTGTACCGGAATGCAAAAGCACTGTTATAAGTACATCAGATAAAGTGTTTTCTTTGTTCCAAGAAATGCGTAAATAATGGTGTAAGGTTTTCCAATAAAATTTCCTTCACCAATAAAAGCAGCTAGGAAGTTATTTGCAGCTAGGAAAACCCAGTTGATAGTACATCTATTTCTTCTAATTCTTCATTGATATCCCCTGATTATGCAACATGTAGCTCATCTGAATTAAGTTGAACGCAAGTTGATTTGGAGGATGAAAAACATGATATATGTTTTGGGAATTGGTATAATAACTGTTATAGGAAAAGAGCCTAAAATGTTGATAGGATTACCCAAACAATCATATCGTTTAATAAAACTTTTAAGTGAAAGCATCCCACTTCCAACTATAGACATACTAATTACATTAAAGAAATTAAAATTAAATGAATCATTTAACATATTAGCAATGCAGTTTGGTTATTCTCAGAGCACATCATAAATACATCTATTTTTGGTAAATTGTCCGATTGTGCTTTAACAAAACCACTTTACGTCATTGTTCTAGATAATTTATGTCACTATAGACCAAAATCGCACTAGGTACTAACACACTAGAAAAACACTACAATAATATTGCACAGCAAAACAGAACAGTGAATATTGACGCCGATAAATGTCATAACATGTGCGTCACAGTCCTTAGTTTTGGTTCGACCAATGGTGATGCGTTTCGTAAATTTGAATTTCGCTGGCATATTTTGTACTTTTTGATTTTAATTTTTGGAATTAAATACAAACTAAATAAGAAAATAATGCTATAGTTGTAATGTCAAGATCATAAAGTATCGGGGGTAAAAAATCAAATAAATCTAAATCCCTTATTCCCTATTCCCTATTGGGAATCGTTTGGGAAGATTTAGGAATATAATTTTGTTATTTAGGACTGATTAGTTATCATGTAATGAATTAATCTTTTTTCACCGTATACTTAGCAGATAAGTATACGTTATTTGATAGTAATTTATTTGGGAATCACGTTAAAGACGGATTTAGCATTGGGGATATATATACATATATATATATATATATATATATATATATATATATATATATATATATATATTTATATTTATATATATATATATATATTATATATATATATATATATAATTATATATGGGTATAATTAATTAATTACACCTATTTTATGGTTCGTTATTTTAATCAACAGAACGCTTGGCAACTAACGTCATTGACTAGTTGCACGGTTGCACCGTTGAACATTGACTGGTATATGGCGGCAAAATTCAAACGTTGCTCCTTCTAGAATAATTTATATAACCTAGGGAGAAAGTAGGTGTAATTAATTAATTATACTCTCCCAAATTCTAAATCCGTCTTTAACGTGATTCCCAAATAAATTACATCACATAACGTAAAAATAATGTTGATTTAATTTCTTACCTGCTAACTATACGTTCAAAAAAGATTAATTAATTACATGATGACTAATCAGTCCAAAATAATAAAATTATATTCTTAAATCTTCCCAAACGATTCCCAATTGAATAAAAATATTTATAATTAAAAATAAAATTTGTATCTGTCAAGTATATAGCCATATGTTGGCTATGATGTCGGCCCACGAACATTAGAGAGTAGAGTACGGCTATATACTTGACAGTTAAAAATTAAATATTTAGGAAATATTCCCATAAAAATGAATTATTTTCATTAACAAATGTAACAAAACAAAAATCATAAAAATCGGTCCAGCCGTTCTTGAGTTTTTAAAAGCCAAAATTCAAACCCAACTGTGTTTTATATATTAAGATATATACATAAAATTCGAGTTATAGAAAATTCGAACTAATGAAAATTTGAATTATAGAAAATTTGAATTATAGTAAATTCGAATTATAAAAAAATCGAATTCTAGAAAATTCGAATTATAGAAAATTCGAATAATGGAAAATTTGCATAATAAAAAATTCGCATTATAGAAAATTCGAATTATAGAAAATTTGAGTTATAGAAAATTCGAATTAAAAAAAATTCGAATTATAGAAAATTCGAATTAAAGAAAATTTAAATTATAGAAAATTCGAATTATAAAAAAATCGAATTACAGAAGATTCGAATTATTGAAAATTCGAATTATGGAAATTCAAATTATAGTAAATTCGAATTATAGTATATTATTCCTAAATATTATTCAGAAAATTCGAGTTATAGAAAATAGCTTAAGTTATTGCTTAACCCATTAACCCATTCCAGACCGACTGCACACCGTGTGTGCAATTGATCAGATAGTCGTTAACTGTCGAATAAACCTTCGGCTATACCGGAGATCCGCGCATGTAAGCCGTAGTAGAAATTAGTACTAACGCAAAAAGACAATGTTTTATCGATTTTAATCTAGGTTAGGTTAAAGGTTAGATTGGGTGATATTAGATCAGATAAATCCAGACCATATATCGCGCGATAGCGCGACCACTCGATCCATGATAAGAAAAAATAATTCAAAAAATTTACCTAGCGAGCACGCCCTTCTTACATGCACGAATCTCCGGTTTTACCAAACCCTCTATCGGAGGAATAAAATTATCTGCTGCTTCAAGTGCCAGTTATGGTTTTATCTGTCCGATAAGTGTGATGTTTTAGGTTATGTTTGACAGTTTCGTTTCGTTATGCATTTCGTTGTGCATTTTGGTAAAACGAAATAGTTGTGTACCTACGTCGATTTGTTATGATGGATATGTGTTTGAAACAATTGACGACTTAGCCATCGAGGAAGATCGTGAAATGCTTTGGAGGACTGCATAATTCCACACTATGTAAAATTGTAAAAACAGTGTCCGAAGCTATTTCTTCAATGCGACAAAATTTTGTTTCTTTGCCTAAAAGTCATGTTGAAATCTTGTCCACACAAGTATGTTTCTATAGTATAGCACGATTTCCAAGAGTCATTGTAGCTTTGGATTGTACTCACATCAAAATAATTTCACCAGGTTAATTTATTAACTATTTACTTTATCAATTTATAGTAAATATTTAACTATTATGTCAGGTGGGGATACTGCAGAAAATTTCAGGAACCGTAAAGGACACTTCTCTTTAAATGTTCAAGCTATGTGCAATGCAGGTTTACAATTTGTCTACCTTGTTACACGAGGGCCAGGCGCTTCTGGTAATGGAATCGAACTTGGTGATAGTGGATATTTTTTGAATAATTATTTGTTGACGCCACTCAGCAATCCCCAAACAGAAGCCGAACAATTGTACTATGAATCTCATATTAGGAACAGAAATATCATTGAAAGATGCTTTGGTGTCTGGAAAAGAAGATTCCCAGTGCTTAGTTGCCACTGTTTTATTACACAATATAGCACATAGCAGAAATGAAGGTGGGCCACTGATAGACCCTGAGGTTCTGATACCACCTCAGCCAGTATTTTCACCGTTACTTACTGAACACAGCGAGACATGAAGAAACACAAGGGGTACTATGCCAGAATATTTTGAATCGCTCACAATCTGATTTTGTTACAAAATATAGTAAACAGTTATTATTAAATAATATTACATTAATCATCTTATTCATATCCCAATATTATAATTATCTATATAAGGTTCTTGAGGTATGGGGAATAAGTTATTAAAAAAATGTTGTTAATGCAATGAAAATACAAACAAAACTAATTAATTAATGAATTAATTGTTGCATTAACAAATTTTTTTTAATAACTTATTCCCCATACATCAAGAACCTTATATAAATAATTAAATAATATATTACATATAAAAATATCTTTTTTTGGTTATCATTAAAAAACATATATTATCATATAAATTAAGTATTTTTATAATTTAATCTTTCTTCTGCATTTTCTAGACCTTCAATTGATGTAACTGCTCTATCCTTGCTTCTTCATTGTCACGATGTGCCATTTCTTTTTAGTATTTGTTCTCTACAAATAAATGCTCTTTCTTCGCAATTTCTATTTGGAGCTGTACCAGCTCCAGTCATGCTGCACTTAATTCATCCAGTTTCGCTGCCACATAATGGCCAGGTTCAACTTACGACAGTCTAATATTATCAAATTCAACTGCCAAATATCAGTGTGCTTATTTATGGTCCTTTTGGTAATGGGATTGTACTTAGTGATAGAGGTTACTTTTTGAATAATTATTTGTTGACACCAATCTGGCAGTTAAAAACATAATATAATAATAATAATACTCCCCCCCCCTTTTTCCTAGCATTTACATGCCTTGGGGGTATAGCTAAGCAAGGGTAGCTATTTGTTAGTCTCGACTTTCTGTTGGTGATAGGGAGGGTGGCTGGCTGGCCTTACGCTACCAATGAACCTTGGCCGAAAAATTGCCGATAAATTTGACTTGGTGTGGGGATCGAACCCACGATCACCGGATTTGTAGTCCAGAGTTGCCACTAGACTCTAGACCACGCCGGCCTTTGTCGTAAATAGGTTAAATAGACGTTTTGTTGCTATTCTTGTCTAACACCTTGAATACTGTATCTGTGCATCTCGCGTGCACAGTGCACATGATAAGTGTGAAGTTCGCTAGTATACACCACTGATATTGGCTAGATATTATACGATTGAAAAATTGAAAATATTTATTCGTCCGATAAACAGACAATATTAGACATTAGACATATTATACACCAGATAGTTCAACGATTTATCTGAGGATTGAATAATCGGCCCATAGTAAACTAGTTGTCGAAATAAGATTTTTCTTGAACAAATGAAATCTGTAAAGTACAGGAAAACAATTTTTTTTTCGCATTACAGAAAATTCAAATTATAGAAACATCGAATTATAGAAAATTCGAATTAAAGAAAATTTGAATTATAGAAAATTCGCATTACAGAAAATTCGAATTACTGAAAATTCGAATTTTAGAAAATTCAATTTATAAAAAATTTGAATTATAAAAAATTCGAATTATAGAAAATTCGAATTATAGAAAATTCGCATTATAGAAAATTCGCAGAATAGAAAATTCGAATTATAGAAAATTCGAATTATAGATAATTCGAATTATAGAAAATTCGAATTATAGAAAATTCGAATTATAGAAAATTTGAATTATAGAAAATTCGAATTAAAGGAAATTCGAATTATAGAAAATTCGAAATATAGAAAATTCGAATTATAAAAAATTCGAATTATAGAAAATTCGAATTATAGAAAATTCGAATTATAGAAAATTCGAATTATAGAAAATTTGAATTATAGATAATTCGAATTATAGGAAATTCGAATTATAGAAAATTCGAATTATAGAAAATTCGCATTATAGAAAATTCGCAGAATAGAAAATTCGTATTATAGAAAATTCGAATTATAGATAATTCGAATTATAGAAAATTCGAATTATAGATAATTCGAATTATAGAAAATTCGAATTATAGATAATTCGAATTATAGAAAATTCGAATTATAGATAATTCGAATTATAGAAAATTTTAATTATAGAAAATTCGAATTATAGGAAATTCGAATTATAGAAAATTCGAATTATAGAAAATTCGAATTATAGAAAATTTGAATTATAGAAAATTCGAATTATAGAAAATTTGAATTATAGAAAATTTGAATTATAGAAATTTCGAATTATAGAAAATTCGAATTATAGAAAATTTGAATTATAGAAAATTCGAATTATAGAAAATTCGAATTATAGAAAATTCGAATTATAGAAAATTTGAATTTTAGAAAATTTGAATTAAAGAAAATTCGAATTATAGGAAATTCGAATTATAGAAAATTTGCATTATAGAAAATTCGAATTATAGAAAATTCGAATTATAGAAAATTTGAATTATAGAAATTTTGAATTATAGAAAATTTTACTTAAAGAAAATTTTAATTATAGAAAATTCGAATTATAGAAAATTTGAATTTTAGAAAATTCGAATTACAGAAAATTCGAATTATAGAAAATATAAATTATAGAAAATTCGAATTATAGAAAATAGCTTAACCCATTCGAGACCGATTGCACACCGTGTGTGCAATTGATTTCCGAACGGCTAAGTACTTGACAGGTAAAAATTTTAATTATAACTATTTTTATTCAATTGGGAATAGTTTGGGAAGATTTAGGAATATAATTTTATTATTTAGGACTGATTAGTTATCATGTAATTAATTAATCTTTTTTTAACGTATATTAAAGTAATTTATTTGGGAAACGGATTTAGTATTTGGAACAGTATAATTAATTAATTACAGAATACAATTTATGCAAAAGAACCAGAGTCTCTGGAAGAGTTACGTCGACGCATTATTGGAGAATGCCGTCAAATTACGCCACAGATCCTCCAAAATGTAAGAGAGAGTTTCGAGCGGAATTTGTACTATTGTATGGAATTTGGTGGGGCACAATTTGAGCATTTGTTAAACTAATAAAAATCTTTTCTGGCGTTGAAATGTGTTTCCTTCACATGCAGTTTTCAAGGACAGATTGAAAAATTGGACTTCATTTCAACGACATAAACGAAGAACGCAGTTGTAACTTGAAATTAAATAATCTCGACAACAAATCGAAAAATTTGGAAATTGTTAACCGTTTAGTATTCAGGGCAAAAAGGACTTTCAAATAAGGTATCACTTACACCACCGTGCCATTTCAAATTTTAGGGATTGTGGTCCCAGCGCGAGAGGGTTAAGTGATTTGGCTGTAAAAGATGTCCCCCTCACAAACAAAGTTCCTCTGAATTTTTCCTCCGAAAATTCCTCTGTTTCGTTTACAATGGCCCACCTAGTATATAAAAATGATAGGTGCATTGGCGTAGCCAAAGGGGGGGTGGGGGTTGGGGATTCAACCCCCCCCCCCCCCGAAATATGCAAACCCGTTAAAATTGGTGCATTTCTGTTACTGTATTTTCTTAAAACCCCCCCCGAAACTAAATCCTGGTCTTAAGTTCATGGAATTTGTGGAATAAAAATTGTTAAATCGCAGGCGAAAGCTATAGGCATTTGAAAGTAATTTACTCATAAAAATCAATTATTACAGAAAAAACGATTGCGTATTAATCTGCTTCCCGTACACGGGACACAAAACTGTTGAAGTGTGTGGAAGTGTTAAGAGCGGAATGGCTCGCGTACACCTAAACCGTCATCGGCCGAAGTTTGCTCGCGCGACGACGGCGATTGAATCAAACACTTGTAAAAGAATGAGAGCGCGTACACAAACACAACTGCCATCGTCCGATGACGCCCGAAAACGGCCGATCATCACGATGATCCGAACTTGTCGGGATTTCTCGCCAGACGGCCGGGGTCTACAGTGCAAATTGAGTGTATTTATAGTTAAATTTTGTTGTTATCTACCTAAACGACTATGGATATTGAAAAATTAATAAGTTGTGTTTATAATAGGGGTTGGTCTATTATAAACACAACTTATGTGGGATAAACATTAAAAAAATTACAATAATCGACAGGATAGCTCTGTTGGTAACACTGGTGGTAACACTGTTGCACTGTTGCAGTGTAAGCACATACACGTCCGATTAACTCGTCCGGGTAGTTCTGTCCGCCTTCGGTCGACAAAATCGGTTTTGGTGTACGCTTGGCAGAAGGCAAATGGATGAATTCCCTTCTAAATTGTCTAAACTTAATTCAACTTGTCCGTGTTCTTCGATATCATAGACGCTCTCGTTATTGAACATTTTGTCTAATATTTATTGAACCAAGCAATGTAGAAGCTTCATTTTTGCTTTGCGACCTTAGTTAAACCGTACCAAAGACGTTTAACAACAGTTACACCAGGTAAAAAGCAACCCTAAGTTTCATTGAAGGGGTGTATACTGCATTTTTCCCATTATTCTATATTTATTCGTTATTTCAGGTGATGTCAAAACGAAAGTGCGTATATCGTGAACAGTTCTCAACTGACTATTTAGGTATTAAGAAAAGTAGAAAAGGCGAAAATTTTGCATTCTGTGAATATTTGTTAGCATTGCGAACGCAGGTGTTTTAGCTATTAACCCTTTCGCTACGGGACCGGATAAAGCCGTAAAATATTTTCGTGCCCTGTGCACGGGAACCAGATTAATACGCAAGCGTTTTTTTTGTACTTAATATGGAAAATTAACTTATCCACTGTATTATAATTATCATATACACTACTAAAAATGTTATAGACACATAAAAACTTCATTTCAGAGCAATCATTTTTTCGGCCCAAACTACGTGAACCGTATTAATCCGCTTGCATCATTTCACTGCAGCCCCTTTGAAAAACGCATAAACCAGGACTGTCCAGCCTTTCATTTATAATTTCGGACGTATGCTAAGCCTATTAAGAACTCTATTAAGAACTGAATTGCGTATTATTTTGGTTACACATTAAAAAAATAAAATGAAACGAGTAAAATAAAATAAATGAATTTGAAACTGCTACAGACTACGGGAACCGTATTTATACGCAAAGAGTAAGTACCTAACTACGGGAACCGGACGAATCCGCACAACTCTCAGCACCCCGTACACAGGGCACGACTTGTAGAAAAGCACCCCGTAGCGAAAGGGTTAAACAACATTTTGAAAAGGAAATTCACAAAAAACAACGTGACATTTGTCACGTTGTGACAAATGTCACTTTGTCAATTTGTTTACGTTTTACATTTGTCAAAAAGTCTACTGCCGGAATATCGACGTTTTTTTACACTAATGATTCACCTGCATCTATAAAAACGGCTGCAGCAGAAGAAGCATTTGCATATCATGCCGCTGTTCACTCATTATCGTTTAAAACTGCAGATTGTAGAAATTGTTTCATTTCAACTATTTTCGCCGATTCGAAAATTGCTCGGAAATTTTCGTCTGCTCAAACAAAAACGCTCAGGCGATCATTACAAGCGTATTGGCACCGAAATCAATTGAGAATCTTTTGTCTGAATTAGTCAGCGATCCATTCTCGATTGCAACCGATTCGTCAAATTTTAAAGAAATCAAAACATTTCCCGTCATTGTTCGGTATTTTTCACATGAAGGATTGAAAGTTAAATTGTTATAATTTTCAAATTTGCCTGGAGAAACGTCAGAACTGATTTTCAACTATCTGACAACAGTACTTGATAGATTCAAGTTGAGCCCTAATAATTTGATAGCATTCAGTGCTGACAACGCAAATGTAGACTTTGGTGGAATCAAACCATCCTGCTTGGCTCCACCAAAGTTTACATTTGCGTTTGATGTTACATCAAACAATTGATGTTTTGATGATGATTCTTGAAAAAATGTTTTTGCCAAATTAAAAAACATTCAATCAAAACTGATTGAAATCAAAAAGTCTACTGCCGTAATATCGACCTTTTTTTACACTAATGATTCACCTGCATCTATAAAAACGGCTGCAGCAGAAGACATGCTGTAGCCTGCCCAGCTCACATGCTTCATAACGCAGCCAAAAAACCTGTGAAAGGTTTTCACTTGACATTGAATCGTTGTTGTTCAAAATCTTGAGCTATTTCAATGGATCAACGCTACGACCCAAAAAAATTCACGAATTTTGTGAATTTCTAGAATGGTTATCTTCCATGGCCTTCTTCCATTGGCCTTCCGTTAATGGCCTTCTTCCATTGATCGAACGAATTTTGCAGTTATGGAGTGAACACTAGTTTTATCGACGTATGACATTCCAAATGATGAAATTCCAAATCCTCTGATGATTCAAATGAAATGTACTTTTGGTTTCTACATAGCTCATTGTAGCTGTTTCAGCAAATGTTGCTGATACTTGAAAAGGACCTTGTGCTTCCTGAAATGATGCCATAACTCAATCTAAGCTGCAATTAATTGAAGATTCTGATTCGGCTCATCGACTAGGAATAGAATTTTCGACGTTTTATTCAACAGCCGTTGATTTTTTGCAAGTGGCTAATGCTGAAACCCGTAGAAACAATATCATATGAGATATTCGAAAATCTGCAGAGTTTCTAACATAAATTTCTGTGAAAGACTCTTTATTTGATTAAACTAGCCTTTTAATTTCAATGCTGGAAGATTCTAAAGAAAGTTTCATGATTTACCGGTTGATAAAAAATGGACTTTTCTGTTTCAAAACGAATCGTTTTTGGATTTGAAGAATTTGGTATTCGCAATCTTTGCTGCTGAGCGAATTTTTTCATTGTACACAAAGCAATGGACTGATGACAGAAATTGTCTCAAAATTGAAACTGTTAAAAGTTTAGTACAGGTCAAGTTTAATTATTCATTAATGTGCTCTGAAATGTACGATTATTTGTTGAAAAACGATAACTTACTTAGACAAATTCAATCGAACAATAAGTATTTTCACTGATCTGGTCGTATTGGTCCTTTATTAATTTAGTTGTGTATGATTTCAGTAAACGTTTGTCAATTTAGACTTTTTGCGAAAAATGTCCTTTTTTCTGGCATAAAGTATTTGGTAAGCCTATGATGTCTTCAATTAATGTATCGTCTACAAATTGGTGTTAGCTATAAAGGGCTAGTTGCTTGAGGCGGATGTCGACTAGAAAAACACCTGTAATAACACAAGAAGAGGATACCTCTGAGGAAACTGTGCGATAGGCTTTCGCAGCGCGGATGGTGCTAAGGCGCTGTTTGCCCAAGAGCTTGAGGTTTCCTTTCATGCCACATGACTTCTGCTAGATCTATCGCTCTAATCTTCCAAGACCCCATTCCTTCTTTGCAGCGACACCTAATTTTATACTCAGTTGTTTCACTTTACCACATCTGTCTATAGCTGGGGTGGCGAACCTTTTTCCGGACGTGTGCCATTTTTTTTTAATTTTCACGTTTTGAAATACTGACGTGCCAGGTCTACTTTTACAATGTGATAGTGAAAATCTTATTAAAACCTTATTAGCGTGAATATTTGGCGTGTTTTGTGTGCCTTTTGAAATTACGCGCAAAACAATCGACGGATTGTGATAAAACGTGGTATCATTTGATATTCTTAAGAGATCTCACAAATTACCAAATTTCAAAATTGTAGCTTTGTAAATACGGTTTTCGTGAATTTTTGAATTTTTTGTGCACCTTTTGCAATTACAGGCAAAGCAATCCACGGATTTTGATGAAACGTGATATGATTTGATATTCTTGCGAAATCTCACAAATTACCAAATTTCAAAATTGTAGCTTTGTAAATACGGCTTTTGCGAATTTTGGAAATTTTTGTGCGCTTTTTGCAATTACAGTCAAACCAATCGACGGATTTTGATGAAATTTAGTATGGTTTGATATTCTTACGAAGTCCCACAAATTGCCAAATTTGGTAATTGTTGCTTTGTAAATACAGCTTTTGTGAATTTTTGAAGTTTGTAAATTTTTGTGCGTCTTTTGCAATTACGAACAAACCAATCGACGAATTTTGATAAAACTTGGTATGAGTTGATATTCTTGCGAGATCTCACAAATTCCCAAATTTCAAAATTGCAACATTGTAAATACGGCTTAGGTGAAATTTGGATTTTTTTGTGCGCCTTTTGTGATTTTGATGAAACGTGATATAATTTGATATTCTTACGAGGTCCCACAAATTGCCAAATTTTAAAATTGTATCTCTGTAAATACGGCTTTTGTGATTTTTTCAAATTTTTGTGCGCCTTTTGAAATTACGGGCAAACCAATCGACGAATTTTGATAAAGACGTGATATGATTTGATATTCTTGTGAAATCTCACAAATTCCCAAATTTCAAAATTGTAGCTTTGTAAATACGGCTTTCGTGAATTTTTGATATTTGTAAATTTTGTGGCGTCTTTTGCAATTACCGGCAAACCAATCAATCGACGGATTTTGAACACGTCTTATACTTTACACCATTGTTTCACAAAAGTAGATTGAGAAAAGATAGGTTCGCCACCACTGGTCTATAGTAACACCTAGATACCGGAGATGCTGTAGGCATTTGATTTTTTCGTTTCCCAGAGTGAAAACGAGACCTCTTTGACTTGACGATCTGCTGAAGAAGAAGCTTTCAGTCTTTTGGGCATTGAAACTGAGCCTAGTTTCAGTTGCCCACTGGCGAAGATTTTCTAGAGCACGCTCAGTGGTCTCTTTCAGACCAACAATAGTTCTGCTTTTACAAAGCAGAAGAGTATCATCGGCATATGCTATGATTTCACACTCTTTAGGCAGATTTCTTTCAAAGATGGTTTCTCGACGTACAAACCTGGTTCGCTGATAATGGCCTCGCGTTCTGAAAAGTAGCTCATGGGTAATTTGATGGGATTGTCGGGATAACCTTCCTCTATTAGCCTGCAGATAATCAACGGCCACCAGGCGTTATCGAATGTCCCACTGATATCTAAGGCAATGGCAGAACAATAATACATAGATCTTACCGACTCACGTATGAACCTGACCGCCTTAGAAATAGCCTGAACTATTCCAGCCCCTTTTCTTAATCCAAATTGTGTTTGGTTTATCAGTTTGTGCCGGTAGAAGTGATGTTTGATTCTCGAGATGAGTAAAGAATCTAGCACCTTTCCGGCAGCAGGAAGTAAACTTATGGGTGTGAAGTTCTTCGTGGATAGTACCGGTTTGTTGGGTTTGGGAATTATCTTGATGAGTTGCTCTTTCCAAAAAGATGGGAATATAGACTTTTTTAGACTCTCGCTGTATACCGTAATGAATGTGTTTGGTTCCGAATAAAAGGCAGCCAATGCTATGTCCGATGATATGCCGTCCAGACCAGGCGCCTTTTTGGGGCTCATTTCAGAAATGATGAATTGTGTGTCAACAGGTCCACCTTTTTCGACTTCCGCCTATGCTCCGACCCGAGTGTGTAATTCAGAGTCGTCTTCATCGCCCGCAGGAACAATGACGGAACTTATAGTCCATTTAAATACAGATATCAAAAATCAATCGTGAGAAGTTATTTTATTTTAATTTTTTTCCTGAGGGATCCGCTGTTAGCCCGTTATTTTGGCGACGACGAGTTTTGGTCTTCAAAATGTTTATGGAAGTAATGCTTCCGCTACACTGTCAGAAACGAAGTGAAGTACTAATAAAAAAGGTATTGAAATAGTGAATATAGTGGAAAAGAGCATTTATGCAGAATATGACTTTTTCAATTTTTGAAATCGCGATTTGAAATATTTCCTCTGGTCACAGACCGTTCTGGTCTAAATTGTGTGTTCTGTATTAGGACTAAGTTGTGTTATATTTTTGTTATTTTACATAAATACATATGTAATTTTGTAAATTTATATACATACATTTATATACATTAGTATATCTTGCAACTAGGGCGGTAAGTTATCAATAGACCTTTTCATAGTTGAATTTTTTTTGTGCACGTGTCAATTTCCGCTATGTTTTGACAGAACTTTTTGACGTGTAACCTTTTTATTTGCCCGAAACTTTCATATTCCCGCCTTTCAAACTTGGCGGATGCGCTTGCGCTTAACTAACCGCTTAACTTAACAAAAAGGTCTATTGGTCACGAGAGCGAAATTGGGTGCGCGAACGATGTGAGTGCGCACATTCCCTCGAAAGTGCAATTGACAATACCGCCCATGTTGCAGATAATATTTTTTATTACTCATCCGAGGGGACGTATCTTACAAGTTTCTGATCCAGGGGTCATAAAAAAAAATAGAATCAAAAATGAAGAATTGGCTTTTCCAATTATCTCCGGTGGTGTGGATTCGTCCGTTATCATCATAGAATTTACACGTTTTAAGACGTTTTCTTTAATTTTAATTTTTTTGTTTTTTAATGAAAAAAAAATCACTTCCACGTCACTTTTTTAATATTGAGGTCTTGATTGTGTTTATTTTATTTATTTAATGGTTTTTTTTAATGAACTTATTATATTGAACATTTGCAAAAAATGACATTTGTCGCACTAAAAAATGTGCGCCATGATAGTTCTTTTAACGCATGAGTGAAAAAAATATATTTCAGTCAAAATCGAATAATCTTGCGTAAAATGCAGAATAAAAAGCCTGGAGCGTTTTACAAATGCATTCCAGCCAAACTAGGTACATTTCTGGGAATTGACGGTCCGCAAGCGGATGCCAGTTCGTCATCAGAAAAACGAGTCGATGATGATGCGACTCAATCCCGCGATCCGATGTACAGTTTATCTCTTTCTTAAGCACTGTAACTCCTATTTTTTTTTAAAACAAATTTCAATATTCGTATTATACGGTTAAAACAGTGCCTCGCCCACTTCGCAAGGCAGATTGTCGACTGTCTAAAGGACACTGTAAATTAAATATACATATCAGGTTCTTTGGGCTAGGGGAAGATGGTGATACTGCCCTGCTGAAAATGAAATGTCGTCGAAGTGTCTGAACGAAGTGTTGTTAATTGTGAGTAATACGCTAACGAGGTTTCGTCAAAGTGCCAGGTAAGTGTCTTTTGGAACACTGACTTCATTGAACTTTGTTATTGCGAAGTGTGGTTGAACTGCCTGAGACATTTGTGCCGCCAGACACTTCGTTTGTCTCGGAAATACTTCGTTGCACTTCGAAGACACTTCGTTTGTCTCGGAAACACTTCGTTGTACTTCGAAGACGCTTCGTTTGTCTCGTAGACACTTCGTTTTACTTCGGCGTCACTTCATGACATTTTTACCGGGAAGGTTCTGCAGGTCGGTGCAGGAATCCACTATGCATCTTTGAAAAACTCTTGTGTCTGGGGTCTACTGCTTGAGTCAGCAAGAAATGCAATCTTTTAACTCAACTCGAATTCTGAAGTTTACATCACCAATGCCAATTATTAATAGTTATAATAATTAATTCATTATAATTAACAAAGCTATACTAAAATAGTGGCCCGACAAAGCAACTTTTCCGCAGACCACATATTATAATCCTATAGCTACACAGACAAATTCTTGAAATTATAGAAATTCATTTGTGTTTTTTTTTTGTTAAGGCTTGTCGACAGTCTTGAAATCCAATCGGCAAAAACTTGTATGTTGTGTGTTTATTAGAACAAACAAGAAAATATGGGAGAATTGCGGTGACGTTTGTAAATAAAATCGCCTAAACCGATATACTTACTTAGATATACTTACTTTAGTGAATTGGACTTTTATTTGAACAATATTTCAATAAATTTCAGTTTAAATAATTTATATTAATCACTAAAAACACAACAATAAATTAACAGAAATCAAAGTGAAATAAATAATAACAATGAAATATTACCAACAATAGACTAAACCTAGAAACCTTTGGTACGTACCACTTTAACATAAGTGCCTATAAAAATGTACAAACTAGCCGACAACCCTTTTGTGCCCTTTTAATCCTGCCCATCATTCATTTGTTTAGGTTTCAGCGTCAGCAAGTCGGGATCAATGGAAATCTCTCCTTGTCCATCCCCCATCAAGCCCATTCCGCTCTCAATCCTATCATTCAATTCATCGGAAAGAAGAATGCTTTCATTTAGCATACTATTTTGCAGCGAACTGGTAATTCTATCGGCTATAAGGACAGTTTCGTTCAAACGGTCATTCAACTGGCTCTCCAGCATCTCTTCTTGACTCTCAAGACTAACTGCCGATAAATTCTGTTGAAATTGCAAAGGATTTGATAATGGCGGCCAGTCCAATCCCAAGAAAATATTCGATGAATGAGGTTCAGAATTGTGGAAATTCAGTAATGGACTTTCCAATGGAGTAGAACATGCTAAAAAAATATTTTCTGAAAATTTGTGAAAACAAGTTTTTTTTTGTCATACCTGGAATATTGATACTATTCGATAGAGGTTTATTTAACGATTTTTCCTGTTTGCGCCATTTAGCTCTGCGGTTTTGGAACCAGACCTGGACTCTGGCCTCGGTCAGGTCGATGCGGAGGGCGAGCTCTTCGCGAAAGAAGACGTCGGGATAGTGCGTTTTGTGGAAGGCCCTTTCAAGTTCTTCTAATTGATAATTGGAAAACGTTGTTCTGCGAAGAAACAAGGTGATTTTTGATAAAATTATAACTGATTGATAATGATATAATTGAACTATTGATTATTGTAATTAACTTGATTTGTAATTTACCTGTAACGTCTTTGTTTCCGTTTTGAACTACCGGAAGTTGAAGAAGTTTCTTCGTTGGCGTTGTAATTTATATTTTCCAAAAAGTCTGTAAGATATAAATTTGTTTAGAAAAAGTCTGCAAGAGAAAAATTTGTTTGAAAACCTGGATATAACCTGATATAAATATATTTCTGAAGAATTGCTGCTTAGTTTGTTAAAAGCAATTGTCAAATTTTTTGCTTGTATCAAAGAATTCAAAAAATTATTAGTTCTGATCGTTCTAAATGATGAAACAGGCCCGCCGCTGGGCGGTTCACCGCCCGCGTGCAAAAGTGACAATGCCGCCCCCTTTTTACCTTCCTGCTTACCCTCTTTGTTAAGCTTTTAGAGATGAATTTAATGTTGGCTAAGTTGATATGGAAGTGCATATAAATTATCAAACAATTTATTTTAATATCTATAATAAAACTTAGATGTAATTACCTGAATGATTTTACAAAAAATGAACTTTTCTTACTTTTAGACTTGCGAAATCTGCTATTTGTTTTGTATCCAAAAACTTCCAAAGATTCCATCGAAATAATAGATAAATTAGTCAGTCTTTATTGATACATAGTTGACCTTAAATATTTTGTAATTTTTATACTTTAACTTAAACAACTCTAGAAAAAGATCTTTCTCCAGATGCAACTCTAACTGGTAGAGTAAGATATATTCTTGATGCTATTGATGTGTTTGAAAAAGTGGATATTAAATTATTTGTAAAAAGATATTTCGTTTATTCTGCCCACGATAAGAGCGCGTTTGGCTTTTCGTACTGTATCTTCAGCGTGCCTATTCCATAGGAGTTTGCTATTTAGTGTTATACCCTTGTTATTACCTTATCTCCTGTTTGTATTTTACTACCCTCCCATCTAACAGTATGGGCTGTAGGCAGGTTAGTCTTCTCATTCTAGTAAATAGTATCACCGCACAGTGGACTGGATTTAAAAAAAGTTGGCCAAAAATAGAAAGTAGTTTCAGATTTAAACGTGAATTGGTATATAGGGGTTTTCCAGGCCGCTGATTACGAATTTAATTGTGAAAACAAATTCAGTACAAAATTTAAAAAACCCTCGCCTGTTGAACTGTGGTAGCTTTGTTCCGAGAAACTCAATGATTTAATTTTGGATTTGATCACCTAAATAGTGAGCCATATCCATCCGACTGAAATCACGTTTCAATTCAATTTTGCGAATATGTTCTCGCATAACTGAATCAAAAGAAGCTACCGTTTCTATTGCTTTTAGAAAATTACCGTTATCATGGTTAAAAAAAATGGATGAACCTTGGAAATCCAGAGAGATTCCGCTTTCCGCTAGCTATAGGTACTGTACTACTGTACGTAAAGCTATCGCCCGGTATGGCAGAAAAGGGAATTTCTCACGTGCATAAAACGTTCGCGTTTATTTTCCATGTAGTTCATTGGATGTTGTTGTAAAGACACAATAAAAACAAATACAAATACGCAAATTATGACAATGTGTTTATTAAGAAGGAGATTATTAAGGATTTGCCGCCCCTTGAAAGTGCCGCTCTTGTGCTGTGCAAGTCTTGCACGCCCGGTCCCGGCGGGCCTGTGAGGAAATTATCTTCTTATGTCATAATATACAATAGTTTCCAAACTAAAGGGTGACAAATTAAAAGTGCCCTGTTTTTACTTAATAAAAACAAAAAGAAGTAATGACTTATTTGCCATAATTTTAACTGTCTAATATTCAGTAAACTAGTGAAAGTGTTTTTGAAAATTGGGTGGCCGATTGAACAAAGGATTGCTTGTGTAGCATTTTATAGAAC
The DNA here is from genome assembly GCA_944588485.1 of Phosphuga atrata. Classification (NCBI taxonomy): domain Eukaryota; kingdom Metazoa; phylum Arthropoda; class Insecta; order Coleoptera; family Silphidae; genus Phosphuga; species Phosphuga atrata. The sequence continues at coordinate 31,741,192 of OX155904.1, forward strand.
GGACTGATCATATGATTTTATAGAACGGATTATTCAAACTCAGAGGTGGTTTCGTCATTAGTTTAATTTTCAGGCGCCTCCAAATTGCAGGACAATTGAAGATGGGTCGAAAAATATCGTCGAACAGCTTCTCTTAACAAGTTCGCTATCAAAGGACTTTTTGAGTTTCAAACTCACACACCAAGAATTTTTTTTAACGCAAGTTAAATTAAATCACCATTTTTCTTGATAGATATATACTTACAAAATGACGGAAAGGTGTTCCTGTAGGATATTTCAATCCGGCTCACATATGAGACGCTGGTCTATAATTGCCAAATTTAATAAATATACTAATTGGCTCATATATCGGACGCGGACGGAAAGGAAAACAAATAGTGTAGTTTTGGCGGGCCAATACATCCCGTGTGGTGGGGATAGGAACCTGTGAGGGTTCTTATTGTGTCGGGATGATCTTGCCGTTTTCAATGTTTGGTCCAGAAAACATACAGCATAGGGGCTTAGGGTCCGCACGTTTTTTGAAAACGGACGTTCTTTCGTTGCCACCTAGGGTAAGTTCCGACTGCACTTCAATCTTACGCGTCGTGATACCGTCCCTCACCGTAATTTAAACACGAGATGGGTGCGCACATTCGATAAACTGGTCCAACATTAAGAGCTAGGGGTTTAGAAATACCCAAAATGGCACGAACACCAGAAAATGCAATGAGAGCGAGAAGCTATACAACAGTACCCTATGCGCTCTGTCAGGAAGCGTGCAATTGCGTGCAATTCTGACTGCTCACTAAGGAGGATTTTGCATCATGATTTATCATTCCACCCCTACAAGATTATGTTTGCTTCAGTATTGAAACCTCCTGACTATGAAAACCGCATGAATCGCTCCCAAGAAATGTTGAAACGGATCCAAGCGAGGTCAATTTTTCTCAGTAGTTAGGAGGCCCACTCCCATCTCTGTGGAGCGTTGAATAAACAAAATTTTTGGTACTGGGCTGAAAATAACCCCAGTTAACTTCACGAGAAACCTCTTCACTCCCCAAAAGTGACTGTGTGGTGTGCAATTTCTAAATTTGAGGAGATTGGATCTTATTTATTTGAGGAGAATAGGACTTGGCTGTCCCACTAAACGTTATGTTTCCATGTTGTAAAATTTGTTGAAGGCCTCAATTCGAACAACTAACCGATGGAAACCGATCTGGGAGAAAGTTAGTTTCAAGAGCACGGTACTACGGCCCGCACTGCTCGAAGCAGAAACTGCGGCAGATGTTCTTCGAGCGCCTCGTTTCTCTGAGGTGTGATGTGCAATGGCCCGCACGCTCACCCGATTTAATTTGCGACTTCTTCCTGTGGGGCTACCTAAAGGAAAATGTTTTTAAACGTCGACCTCACACCTTGGAATAACTCGAGGATCGAATTCGGAAAGAAATCGCCTTTTACGTGAAATAACATCTGCAGTTCTTTCTTTTTTCAAGAAATCCAATACCACCATTATTCTGAACTCTATGTAACCAATTTTCTAGGGTTTGACTTTATTGAAAATATAAGTCCTACTATTCATAGACAAATATGTAGCTACTAGCTAGAAATAGTTAGATATCATCCTTATTGCGCAAGCTCGCTATACTTATCATCGGCTAATAGTTTTGTTTTTTTTCTATTCGTTATCATTTCAGTTGACATTTGTTATAAAACTTTGCCGTAAACATGTCGATGCAGTATCTGCGCGTGAAAAAATTCCGTGCATTACAAAAATTTATTACAAATAGTAGATGTAAATCAGATGTAAATCGGGGCAATTGCCCCGCCTAAGAAAAACTTGGGGATTAAATTTAATATTACCGAATTTGTTGGCGGGCCAAATAATGAAAACATTTGTTGAGCATGTTTTCGTATTTTCGGAAAATTCACGCATGATAATCCTTTATAAACATCAATTAAGGAATTGTTCCGATAAGAATTCTTTGCATCGATATTTTCCTGTAATTCTATCAATTCAAATTGCATGTCTTCATAAACGTCACGCGGATTGCAAGAAAATGGATCTGACAATAAAATGTAGTAGTCCGCGTGACTTCAAATCATCGAACCGTTGGAAAAAATCTTATAAAAAACTGTATGATTTTGTAATACTTTTCCGATTGAAGAATAACTGGTGCCTCGGTATTTTCCTTTATTAATATTCCACATCTTCCAAAATGACAAAAGTTACCAATTTGAAGCTGTTCTTGAAATAAATGAAATTTTCTTTCCGTGGAATTTTCATATCTAAGAAGATCATAAATTAGCTTACCATTATTACATGCAGTTTTAAATTTTATTCGTTCATAACACCAATTACGTTTACTAGAAATGTCAAGTCGCATAACCAGTTAATATCTTGTAATGAAGCAACATCACGTTTTTTTTCAGTTAAAAACTCTGTAATTTCTTTTCTTAAACTTAAAAACCTTTCTAATGTTCCTCCTCTCGAAAGCCATCTGACCTCTGAAAAATATATAACGTCTACAATTGGAGATTTAGACTGTTCTAAAAGAGTTTGGAATTGACGGCGATTAATGCTTTTTGATAAAATTAACTGTCTTAATAACATCAATCATGACATTATTCATTTTCAACACCTGAGCTATAAGATTTTCCTGATGAATAATTCAGTGATAATATATCACATTCCCTTGAAGAGTTTTCTTTTAAAGTTTCCATTGACAATAATTTCATAATAATCTTCAAAAATCTTAAATTTACAAACTCTAAGAATAAATATTAACAGTTGTGCCGTATCGCAGATATCGGTACTTTCGTCCAAAGCAATGGAAAAAGCAGTAAACGATTTTGAAATTTCTTGTAACTGATGTAAAATATTCTCATCAATATCTTCAATTTTACTGAGTAATGGTCATTTTCGAGCAAAAACTTTAAACATACAATTTTTCTAAATTCTCCTAAAAATGGTTTACTATGTTTGGCAATTTCTTATGCAATAACGGAGGAATCATTTTCCGGAGGAAAGATTTTTAAACCCTAATTTCTGACCACTAAAGGACTTTTGTAGGGTTTCATATTTTATTTGTCTTAGATATGGCATAGGCATTTATTGCTCAGGGGAACTGGGTAGGCAGGACAAGGTCTGGTGGTACAGGTGAGCACATCATTGGAAAAAAACGATACATTTGTTACTGACTCCTTGAAACTGCGTGTTGCATTAGATGCGCCAGAAATGATTAACAGTTCTGTATCTATTAGAGACTACTATATTATATTTATGTACAAATGTGTAATAACTGGACTAGACATACTACAATATTTTTTTAATTATAAACTAAACAATATTTTATTAATACAAACCAGTGGCGGCTCGCCCATAAGGGCTGCAGTGCTGCATTGCACAATGCTGCAGTGCTACTCATCGGGCTGCAGTCAGTGCAGACCGAGTCTCGCCGCGTAGTTAGTGTATTGACCTGGTTACCCCCACCCGCGATATTCGTTTTTGTAATAGGTATATCGTGGGCAGCAAACATTGCAGTCCGCCCTATGTATTTTAGACATTTTATGAGTTTGTTTCTAAGAACTCGAGTTTTAGCAACGGCAAAGAACCTTAAGTGGACAATTAATTGGTGGACAATTGAAAAGTGGACAATTTAAAACAAAGTATCAATAAATAAGTAGTTCTTAGCTATACACATAGCAAGTAAGATAGTTATTTATGAATTTAATTATTGAATTTAATTTTAGTTAATTTTTTATAGAAATGAACGAAGCAAAAAATTAAGTTATGCACTTGGAAAGATCAACTTTGCACGACTGGAATTTCAAGAAAAAATTGAAATTAAATTATTACGACGGTTAACTCCAGATTTAAATACTTATCAAGTATCACAAAGTCGTTGAAATAATTATCACCGAAAATTTAAATCCAACATTTATATGAAGCATAATTGGTTAATAGGTTGTCTAAAAAAGATTTTTTGTTTGTTTTCCATGCCTTGCGTTTGGAACAGATACGTCATGGATAATATCTGGCATCGCAGATCTACATCATTTAAATGAAAAAATTAAAAAACATGAGAAATGGGCAGAGTATTTAAAAGTGTGTGCAATCTTGGAATGTTGGGAACAGTTGATATCAGAATGCAATTAAGTGGGACCTACAGACAAGAATAATAATAACATAATAAACAATAATAATAAATAGACATAATGAATATGTAAAAAAAATCGCGATATTTTATCTAAAATTATCGACTGTATATTGTTTTGTGGTAAATTTGAATTAACTTTGAGAGGACATGATGAAACTGAAGATTCATTAAATCCTGGAGTTTTTAGGGGGTTATTACAATTTGCTGGAAAATTAGACGAAGATTTGAAAAATCATTTTCAAAATTCACATATTTTTAAAGGATCATCAAAAACTATTCAGAATGAACTTTTAGATTGTATTCTGAACGTGTGTAAAGACGAAATATGCCAACAAATCAAAAGAGCCAAATATCTAGCTGTTATGGCGGATGATACTACAGACGTTTCGGAACATACACAACAGGTAATTGTTTTTCGTTACGTACTAGAAGGTACTGTATATGAAAGATTTTGGGATTTTTTTAATCCCGAAATTCAAAATGATAAGGGTTTAGCCGAATGTTTATTGGAAGAATTGAAAATTGTATTGTGAGATGATCATAATAAATTAATCCCACAAACATATGACGGTGCTGCCGTAATGAGGGGAGTAAAAGGAGGCGTACAAAAAATTATTACACAAATGTTTGTTTGAAGATGTACTGAAGAATTTACTAAAATTATTAAAGAAATTAGAAATAGACCCTTCGGTCATTCACCAAGAGGAATTTCTATCTGCAAAAAGGCCAAGATTTTCAAAAGAAGCAACGAATTTAGCAGCAAAAGAAGTTTGTGATTATATAATATTTCAAGCAAAAGAACGATTTGCTTTTACGAAACACTTATCTGCAGCAAGATTATTTTCCCCGTGTATTTTTTCAAATAATGCGAATCAAATTCCAATCATCGAACTACAAGAAACAGTGAATGCATATATCCAAGTTTATATAAAGAGAGGTTTAACACAGAATTACTTGTTTTATATGATCGACCAGAATTTAAAAAATTTAAAAGGACACAAAAATATTTATGATCTAATGTATAACTTAGGAATTCATGAATCCTTTGTCGAAGTTTTTAATTTACTTGAAGTAATAATTACCACACCTATGACAACAGCAGAACCTGAAATATGTTTTTCCGCTCTTAAGAGAATAAAGAAAGACCTTTTTAAGAAATACAATGTAACAAAAAAGAGTAACAGTATTAGCTATGATTAGCATAGAAAAAAAAATAACTCAAATATACAAAATTTGAATGCTTTTTTTAAATAAAAAAGCGTTTTTTCAGCTCATAATGATTTTTTATTATAATTTTTTTCAGCCCTCCTACAAACATCATCCACGAGCCGCCACTGATACAAACGCTTATGGTTAAAGGTCTGTAAGATTTGTTTAAAAATATTAAAATACATCCTGTAAATATTTGTTCCTCTTGGTTCCTATCTTGTTTGAAATATTTATTATTTATTTTACTATTTACTTATTTATTTTTTGATAAAAATATAATAAATCGTATCGAAATCGCGGGCTGAATTCACAGGCTTCGCGGGCCGCACATTGGGAACCACACAACCCACAATGGTAGAAGAACTAAACAACCTGTCCAAGCAAATAGGTTTAAAAATGAATCTAAACAAAACAAAAATTATAATTAGTAGCCCTCAGGAAATGTAGATTGATAACACCATAATAGAAAAAGTAGAGCAATATACATATCTGGGGCATACAATTAAAATTGGCAAAGGAAATCAAACTGCCGAAATCAAACGCAGAATCCAACTGACATGGGCCGCCTTTGGAAAGCTCAGCCAAATACTAAAAAGCCAAGACGTCTCAATTTACCTAAAACGTAAGGTTTACAACAGCTCGATCCTCCCCGTTGCCACCTATGGCCTGGAAACGATGGCTATTACTAAAAAATCAGCAGCAAAACTTAGAGTGACTCAAAAAGCAATGGAACGTGCGATGCTGGGAATCACTCTAAGAGACAAATTCGCAACACAGATATCAGGACAAAAACAAAAATAATAGATGTCATGGAGAGAACAGCGGATCTCAAATGGCAATGGGCAGGACACGTGGCCAGAAAGAATACAGAAGAATGGAGCCACAGGATTACCTTCTGGAGACCCCGGGAAACAAAAAGGAGCACGGGAAGACCCCAAACAAGATGGATAGATGACATAAAGACGATAGCAGGAAAACAGTGGATGAGAACAGCAAATGACAAAGAAGCATGGAAAAAATTGAAAGAGGCCTATATCCAACAATGGAAGTATGAAGGCTAATAAGAAGAAGAAGACATTGGGAACGCCTGATGTAAATAGTGAACTTTTTGACAATTTCATAGTAAAAGTTTAAATAGTGTAAATGTAAATAATGTAAATGGTATTGATAGACTCGATATTATTCATGATGGTGATATTAATTTTAGTGAATTTAATAACAATCATGATGAACATAAAAACTGTGGAAAAACTGTTCTTATGCATTGTGATGAGTGATATATAGTGAATCATGATATATAGTGAAAATAGTAGTAGTGAAAATCAAAGTTATATTGAAAATTAAAATTGTAACAGTAATTTCAAGTTCCCCCCTCTAAACCAAGCTATGACACCATCAAACAGGATTTAGAGCTACAGGGTTATATTCTTACAATTCAAATGCAATTCCTGAAGATGCCTTTAATCCGAGTACAGCAGCCAACTTACCAGTTCCAGAACCTCAGGCAACATCGACTCCAACAACTTCTCCGCAACCAGGAACTTCGGCTTTGTCACCATTCAAACACCCAAGAGCTCGTATCATGTCCACGGAAAAAATTATCCTGTTGTAGCCAGCTTCATTAATTCTGATGAAGAAGGTTCATTTGAAGATGAAGTGTTATATGCTAATACCAGCACATTCTCTAACTTACTCCCTAATCCGACCAAATACACTCAGGATCAAAATCACTCAAAAACATACGGTTACTAATAGACAGAAAACTATCAATAGTAGAGCAGTTGTATTGAAGAAATCTGTATTCTCCAATAAAGAGAGTGCAATCAACAAAAAGTAAAACCCAAAAATTATTTTTAAAATACGTTAGCGGACCTTCGGATTCTAGGGAGTGCGCACCAACATGCTTTAAGGATGAGTCGGAGCATCCTGAAATCACCGGACGTAAACTCAGACCAAGACGGCAAAGCTTCTTCGCAACATTTAATGCCAACTCACTGCTAAAAGTGGGTAAACTGAAATATTTGACTGATTCACTAACACGACACAACATAATACTGACAGCAGTACAGGAAACCAGATTTACGGACGAACATGCCTTCGAGTCCCAAGGCTACAGAATCCTCAAAGGAAAAGTGGGTCAGAGAGTAATGAAGAACGTCTTAGAAGATATTATCTCTAAACTTCCCGAGAGGCACACCGTTATACTGCTTGGTGACTTCAATGCTCAATTGGGAAGAGAGAAAAAATATAGAAACATAGTGGGCAATTATCCGGCGCATAAGCGAACCAACCGCAACGGAGAACGATTGGTTGATCTGTGTAGGACTTTTGGGTTGATCATGAAGTCTACAGTCTTCAAACACTTGCCAAGGAAGCAGAAGACTTGGATTTCACCTAATACCCACCTGGGTGAATTCCAGATAGATCATGTGGCCATTTCACGAAAATCGCAAAGGGGAATACAAAACGTGAAGGTACTAAGAAGCGCCAATCTGGACTCAGACCACTACCTCTCAAAGATCAAAATAAGACTCCAGCCTAGAAATACTAGATTACACAGAACCCCCAAAATGGTAAGATTTAACGTCGAGCGAATCAAGAACAGTCATGAACTAAGTCAGAGACTGAACAACACAGACCTAAACAACTGGCAACTCTCGCTAGAAGAAGGAAGCATCCGTAGTGGACTGAAGACTGTGACTGTGACAGTAAAAAGACCAAGGAAAATTGGCATACAATTTTGGAACAAAGAAAGGTTACAGCCAAGATAATTCGAGGAACCAAACGAACCTTCACACAAAACCAACTAACCCAAATCGAAGAGCGCTTTGCTAAGAATAATTCCAGAGATTTCTTTGGAACCTTTAAGCAGGCACTCAGAAAATACGCTCCGCCAAGCCTCCACTTCAGAGACTCACAAGGCAAACTGGCTTATAACGACAAGGACAACTGCCACCTTTTGGCTCAGTACTTTAAAAATTTACTCAACTTTGACCCACCCAGCGAAGACTTCGACTATAAACAAACCACACCAAACCCGGACTCGCTTCCCCCTTCATTAGAAGAAGTTGGTCAGATCATTCAACTTCTTAAGAATAATAAAGCAGCTGGAGAGGACTCTATCGTTGCTGAACTGTGGAAAGGTGCTGGAAACAATGCCATGTGCAAGCTAACCGAGATCATCCAGCACATCTGGGAAACAGAGAAATTACCACCCGATTGGAAATCTGCTCTGATCCATCCGCTTCACAAAAAGGGAGATTTTATTGATCTAAACAACTACCGTGGAATTTCTCACGTCCCGGTAACATACAAGATTCTCTCGAAGGCGTTACAAACAAGGGCAGAAAATCAGATTGTCAACTGGGAGAATACCAGGGGGGCTTCAGGAAGACCCGATCCTGTGTTGAACAGATCCTCAATCTTATAACTGTACTTGCATACTGCAAGATGAGAAACCGCAAGGTGATTTTCACCTTTGTTGATTTTAGGAAGGCCTACGATTCCATTGATAGAGAAACGCTTAACAAAGTACTCCAGGAACTAGCACTAGACAACAAAACCCGCAGATTCATCCTAGAAACTTTGACCAACACCCATTCCAAGGTTAAATTTAGAGGCGAGATTTCAGAAAGCTTTGAAATAATAACTGGAGCTCAGTTTGTCTCAACAAAGAGATGGACTTTCCCCACTGTGCCGTTGAAAAGGTTATGAAAGAATGGCGCAAGGAACTGAACAAATTGGGTGCTCAGAGTGGTATCTACCTGGGACGTAAAAGTGACTGGGACTGGTTGTAGATTGCCTGGCCTTTGCAGATGACATGGCACTGTTTGCTGATTCTCTTGAGATGGCAACAATGCAGGTAAACTGCCTCAGAAAACAGGCTGCCAAAGTGGGTCTTGAAGTATCGCTGGAAAAAACAGAATTCTTCACCTACATAAGAGAAGCAAACAGAGAGATGTTACTAGAACAGTGTAACATCAAAAGGACTGAGAAATTTAAGTATCTCGGCGAATGGATTGGACCGAACTTATCAGAATGAGCATCATTATCCAAGAGAGTTAGCAAGTTAGAACTAGCCTATCGGCGGACTAAGAACACTTACAATAAGAAATGCCTGTCACGCAACCTGAAACTTAAGCACTACACATCAGTCTTACGATCAGAAGCCCTGTATGCAATGGAGTGTCTTTCCTTGAACCGAAGAGGTCCAATAGAGAAATTGGAAATTAGAGAGAGGAGAAACTTCAGGAAGATCCTAGACCCGGTAATGGAATTCCGAAGGCGGCATAACTCTCAGCTCTACGAACATATTGAGATGCTTTCTGACTGTGCAAGGAAAAGAAGGGTAGCTATGGCCACGTTGCAAGATTGTCTAAAAACCGACTAACCAACCGTCTGTTCACCTTCTGGCAAAACAAGAAGCTTCGTACCACTTGGTTGACAGAGCCCGAGAAGAATATTAAAGAACTGGGAATAAAAGATCTCAAAAACAGGAAAAGGTACTCGAAGGAAAGGTATCCCCTGGACAGAAGAGAGAAAGGAGTTACACCGGCAGAAGTTGCGACAATACTGGGCAAAGGTCAAAGCCCAACAGTTGAACAAGCGTGGTCCAAAGTAGGCCTATTCGAAAGAAAAAGAATGACTTTAGTTATTTAATAAATAATCTCATCTTACTTGCAACTGTACTTTACATGGAGCTTCAGTAACATTAGTTACCTTAGCCGAAAAACCTTACATTTGATTATAGTTTCTTGATTTTTTATTCTAAACTGTTCAACATCAACAACTTTAATCTCGCTAAGTTTTTGCACCATTCACAATTTTTTGTTTATTAAAATCCAAACAGTAGAAAAAGCCAGTTTTTCAAAGCCAGTTTTAATAATTTTATCCATTATAAATATGATATATAATTATTAGTATCTTATTACAGAATTGACGTATTACAAAAACTATATATATTTTTTGCTGTGAAATATCGTATTTTTTATAAAATTAGTTATTTTTCGTTTTGGTCGTTGTTTTTATACACTATTATTGCACACGAAGATGTCTTTTTGGCCACTAAACGCGGTTATGCACGGAGCGAATATGCACTACCCAATATGGCCTAAATGCACTGTTTTTAATTCGCTCGAAATTTGCATAGTTATTGGGCATAGTTACCTTATTTGGAAAGTTACCTGATTACCTCCGAAAATGTGACGTTCGGTCGGTAACGAAAAAAGGGACAGGAGGGACTGGGCGACGCCTAATGAGAGAACCTGCCGTATATGTGGGACGGGTAAAAAAAACTTGGGAACATTGGGGCGTAAGCTGCAGTGGTTGTGTGTGGAATGTGACGGAGAAGATAGAGCTGAGAAAAGGGTGGAAGGCGTTGATGGATAAAAGCGGTCAGGGTTGGCCGTTCTTGGTAAAAATTGTTAATTTGAAAGGTAGCAAAGGCGGACTAGTATAGTGTAATTATCGTTATGGAATTGTAACGTCATAATGTACCAGAAAAATGTCGATAGTCTAACTTGTAAGACAAGTGTGTAAGATATGTTAATGTTTAATGCCAATGTTTATGTACAGTGAATGTTATGTGGAGATGCTACAAACGTTCTTAATGGATTCCATTGCTCAAGTCCGATTATCAATAAACGATATTTGGTATCAGCAAGATGTTGCCTCAGGTATCCAACATGTCTTTGGGAGTTATTTCCTGGTCGTCTGATTTCCCAGCGTGGGGATTAGTTGTGGCCTCCCCGCTCTCCGAATTTGTCGGCTTTGGATTATTTCTTTTGGAGGTCATGTTAAATCTAAAGTTTACCAGAACCGACCTGATACCCTGTAAGACTTAAAACGAAACATTCGACAAGATGTTGGTTGAAATTTCGGTAGAAATATGCCAGCGTGCAATGCGTTCATTGTTGTATCGATCTCAGTCAAGCATCGAAGCAAACGGAGGTCATTTAATCGACGTAATTTTTAAGTATTAATTGTTAATATGTGATTAAGCATTTAACCTGTTATTAAACTTAGGTTTTACTCTGAAACTCAATGTTCTACAAAAAATCTTTTGATGAAAAAAACAAAATGTTTTTGATAATTGCAGTTTAAAATCAAAACACTCTAAATTTGTCACCCTTTACATCAGTTTCAATTTGTTCGCAAGCTTCTGGTCAAAGTATCTTAAATGAATCGATTTCTAGAAAACCAAAACTTTCCTGAAGGGTTTTTCCTCATGACTACAACTATAAACTTTTCATGAAGCATGAACACATTTCTGTTAAGTAATAATATCGTTAACTCTTCGACGGATAATAACATGATCCGAAATCTAATTAAAGAAAGAACGTTGCTGGGGAAATTAAATTAGACCAGTTAGAGAGTGCGAGAGAGCGGCCCTAATTTAATAGATGTAATTTAATTTAAACGTTTCTGCCGCGAATGTAATTCAATTGTCCCTTCGTCGCACTCACCGTACTTCTGATGGTCGTGCTGCGGTTGCTGGTCGCAATCGCTCTTCAGCGGACTCTGCGCCGCGATCGAGTTCAACAAACCGTTTATTGTGTACGGCGACGGCTCCGAGGCGATGGATTCGTCCAACGCTGACTCCTCCAAATCTTGCTTCAAATCCATCTAAAATGACAATTTTAATAAGTCGATACATTTTGGATGTGCTTAAAGATATTGTGATTGTGGCCAAGAAGGATTTTGCTCTTATTTTACATTAGGATGTATTTTCATTAAACAATGTTTATTGAGGAAATCGCATGTGCAAAAAGGGATATCATTGTAAATGAAGATTAAATAAGAAGTGATGATAAATAAGTAGATGAGATTAAACAAGGCTAATGAAGACTAGATAAGGCTGGATGAGACTATATTTAGATAAGTACTGCTGTGAATATATGACTAAACTAAAGTAGATTAAAATATCAAAGCTATGTGTAATACTAGTCATAGATAAATCAAAGTTAGACATCATTAGGACTAGACTAAAGGAGATAAAGTAGTATATGCAAGATTAGATCAAACTTGGCAATTAGTTTTTAAGTAGACAAATGACTAGGTTTATGTAAATTCGGTTAAAACATTTTTTGTCTAATTATAAAATTTTTTCATTTGTTTTGTCTCAATCTAGTCTGGCTTCATCTCCTATTGTTAGGACAAGGTAGACAAAGTTAGACAGACTAGACTTAATAAAAACAAATATGTAGTTGTAATAGTATAAGCTACACAGACTAGACTTAATAAAAACGACCAAAACACTATAGTTTTTGGGGTTTCTATTAAGTCTAGTCTGTATAGCTTTGTCTGCCTTGTCCTATCAATAGAAGACGAGGCCAGACTTGATAGATTAGAACAAGAGTAGATTGAGACAAGACTAGATAGAGAGAATGTTAGATTACGATCAGACTAGATTGAGACAAGACTAGATTGAGACAAAACTAAATTGGGAGAAAACTAGATTGAGAAGAAACTAGATTGAGAGAAAATTAGATTATGGGGAAACTAGATTCAGACAAAACTAGTTTAAGGCAAGACCAGGTTAAGAAAACATTAGCTTTACACTAGATTCTATTAAGACCAGATTAGACTGAAGCAGGTTTACATTGAGTTTCCAATGACACTATTAGATTGAGACATGACTGGACCGACATAAGACTATATTAAAACATTAAGACATGATTGAGACAGGACTAACGTTTGATTAGAATAGAATGTGACAAGACTAGGTTGAGACAAGGCTAGTTTGAGACAAGACTGGAATGAGACTAGACTAGATTGTATGCTTAGTCTGGTCTGCTTACATAAATTAAGAGCACTCTAGATTGAGATGTCTAAATTGACACAAAACTCTGAGATACCACTAGTTTCAGACTGCATGATACAATACTAGATCCCTGGTGAAAATGAAATCTCGTCAAATTGTGTGTACGAAGTGTCGGTAATGTGCCAACGAAATGTCGTCAAAATATCAGGAAGTGTAATTTGGAAACCCAGATATTTGAAGAGTAAAATTTCGCTGAACCGATCTTCTGTCTAGTGTCGTAAAAGTGTCGAGGAAGTGTTGACAATCGCGCCACCTAAGTGTTAGGGAAGTGTCGTTAAACAACTTAAATGTGAAGTGTCGGGTAACTGTTGACAATTGTGAGTAGATTGGCTAGGACAATTCTAGCTCAAAATCTCATAAGGATTTACATAGGGGTCTAAATTTACGTTGGTGGGCCAGTTAAGTTGGTGGGCCAGAGACCTCAGTTCAATCTCAACTGGAAGTATACCATTTAGTCACTTTCAACAATGATAAAAATAACAAGCAGAGGTAGTTGCAACCAAAATTGGGGGGTTGATGAGAAAAATCAAGTCTGGTTTCAGAACGGCTCTAGTATGCACCCTAAGAGAGATACCGCCCGACGTACCCTCTCAGGAGATGACGTCATCCGCCGAACAATAGTGCTGTTCACGTTCTGGATCCACCTCCCAGCCACCTTATGGGAAAATTACATGTAACATCTACTACCAGCCACCCAATGGGAAATCCCATACAAAATAATACAGTACGCGGCCAAGCGTGTATGTATAGATGCCGCTACGTCTTATCAGTAGTTCTGAACGTGGTCAAGCGAGTATGTGTAGATGGCGTGGTAAGTAGCGAGCGCGGCGGATAGCGGGAAAATTCAAAATGAGTTGCGTGGTGGGATAGCGGGGAAACGGATATGTATTCATAATTGATTGCAGACATATAACGGTTTTATTCAAATGAGATTTAGGCCGGACAAGACTAGACAGACCAGACCGCACAAGACTAGAGAGACAAGACTTCACGGACAAGCGGAAAAATGAGTTGCGGAGTGGATAACGGGGAATCGGGTATTTATGCATAATTGATTGACAAATAAGATTATGGGTTTTAGAAAGGGGCAAGATCGGACAAGACCGAACAAGAACGGACAAGACTAGACAGACCGCATATTTCCTGTGATATTTGTCTAAATAATTTCCTATGTGTAAGCGAAATTTCTCAAATCTGTCTGTGACCTCGATCGTATTGATTATTTTTATATATAACATAAATAAAAAGTATTTCTGCTATTTGGTTTAATTTTGAGTGTGAAATGGAAGGTATTGTTTCTTTTTAAGTTCACGTAATCAGTTTGGTATTTGAACTTGAAGATTTTAAGTGTACATCAAGGAAATAACATACGATTATTTTCTACAACAACTACGACAGTAAATGTTTATGCAACGCGCGCTTAGATCGGGCCGGGCGGTTAACCTTGATAAAATATATAAATAATCGTGTCCAGTTTAAATTGCAATTATTTAAATACAACTACCGCAATAAGAAACGCAGTCTAATCAATTTAGCATTTGAACTTAAACGCGCGAGAATGGAATGTTTGAATTGTGAAATAGTTGATGAGAACCGCCGAGTCAGCATTTCCCCCCCAACAAGACTAAAGTTTGCAGGAGATCTACGATCACAGAAACACCACCAAGCAACAGTAAAGACGGTCCAGCAGAATATCCTCCAAGCTTGTGTCAGCTATAGAATTGATGGTTCAGAGATTGATGTACATATATCTTTATTAGTAAATTGAACAGCCTTTGTACGAGAATCCGCATTCTATCCGTCCACTTTCCGTCCTCTTTCAATCCACTTTCCATCCACTTTCCATCCACTCATCCACTCATTTTCCAGCTTGTCCATGTAGTCTTGTCTCTCTAGTCTTGTGCGGTCTGGTCTATCTAGTCTTGTCGGGTCTAAATTTCATTTGAATCAAACCGTAATATGTCTGCAATCAATTATGAATACATATCCGTTTTCCCGCTATACCACCCCGCAACTCATTTTGAATTTTTCCGCTATCCGCCGCGCTCGCTAATTACCACGCCATCTACACATACTCGCTCGACCACGTTCAGAACTACTGATAAGACTTCGCGTCATCTACACATACACGCTCGGCCGCGTACTGAAATTAATTTGTATGGAATTTCCCATTGGTGGCTGGTACTAGCTTTTACATGTAATTTTCCCATAAGGTGACTGGGAGGTGGATCCAGAACATGACATGTCACCATTGTTCGGCGGATGACGTCATCTACTGAGAGGGTGGCGGCCGGGCGGTATCTCTCTTAGGGTGCATGCTAGAGCCGTTCTAACACCAGATTTGATTTTTCTCAACAACCCCCCAATTTTTGTTGCAACTACCCCTAGTTGTTATTTTTATCATTGCTGAAAGTGACTAAATGGTATACTTCCAGTTGAGATTCAACTCACGGAAGAAAAATAAAAAATTTAAATTTAGACCCCTATGTAAATCCTTATGGGATTTCGAGCTAGAACTGTCCTAGCCTATCTATTGTGCCTCTCGGCACCTCGTTTGTTTCGGAAACACTTCGTAGCACTTCAACGGCCCTTCATTTTCACCAGACTTGTATGCTTAGTCTTGTCTGATTAAGAAAATTAAGACAAAACTAAGTAACTAAATCCAATGAAAAGTCTAAGATAAGACTAGAACGTGAGAAGGCTAGATTAAGACAAGCATGGTTTGATGCAATACTAAATTATGAAGATTAGTATTCTAGTATTAAACTAAGAAGGGGACCCCCCGGATGCGTCATCACCGATTTGGCCCAAATTTACAGTATATGTAGGGCTTGACTATAAATGAAAATGACGCAAGCGGGAGAGCCAGATGGTCAAGCGTTAAAAAAATAACTCACTTTTTACGCGGACTGATAAGTTACAAACATAAGCCCGCTATGTTAGCGTAAATTTCAATGGCCGGTTAGCGCATCGGTAAGAGTTCGGCTTTATAGTACGAGGATCGCTGGTTCGATTCCCCGTGGGGACGTTTTTTTTTTACAATTTTAAATATAACTTTCTTTAATTATTATTATTATTGTTTAACTTTTTAATTGCAATTATTAATTACAAATAATAAATATTAATACCAATAAAATAATTAAATTGACAAATTAATAATACAATTAAAAAGTTAAACAATAATAAATAATAATATTAATTAAAGAAAGTCATTTTAAAAATTGCAAGAAAAAAAAAAGCGTCCCCACGGGGAATCGAACCAGCGATGCTCGTACTATAAAGCCGAGCTCTTACCGATGCGCTAACCGGCCATTGAAATTTATGCTCACATAGAGGGCTTATGAGTTGTCGGTTACTTACCGGTCCGCGTAAAAAGTGAGTTATTTTTTTAACGCTTGGCCATCTGGCCCTTCCGCATGCGTCACTTTCATTTATAGTCAAGCCCTACATATACTGTAAATTTGGGCCAAACTGGCGATGACGCGTCCGGGGGGTCCCTTGTAAGCTAGTCTTACAAAAGAAGAGATTAAGACAAGTTTTTGTTGAGATAAGACTAGATGGAAAAAGTAGTTTTTGAGGAAGGTCGAGATTGAAACAAGATCAGATTAAGATTAGACTAGATTCAGATTCTGGAGGCGAATACTACGTGTCCCATGGACAGCTCACAGAACTTACGTTATATTAAAAAAATATTAAAAAAATAAATGAACCCCTGCGACTGTCACAGATTGTCTTTACTAGAATCCTAACATTTTCGGCCACATTAATATAGGGGAAATATACCGGGGAATATACATGGGAAAATGGAAGGAAAAAGACCAAGAGGAAGATCGCCGATGAGGTGGACCGACACTATCAAGGCAATAACCAACAGCACGATATAACACAAGCAACCAGGGAATCCGGGAACAGGGAAAGATGGGGATAATATACGAAGAGCGACAGCAAAAGAGTAAACCATAATCATGACCTCTCTGAAAAGAGAGAAAACGAAGATGAAGAAGAGATTCAGAAAGGATTACTTTGAGAAGATGTCTAAATTCAAACCAAACTCTGAGTTAATACTAGTTTCAGACAAGATTGAAATAAGCCAAAACTAGAAACTTTTCCCTGGTGAAAATGAAATGTACTCTAAAGTGTTAAGAAAATAAAGTGTCTGAACGAAGTGTGGACTAAGTGTCGTCACTGAACATTGAAAATTGAACAGTGAAATTTCGCTGAACTGATTTTCTGCGAAGTGTCGGGGAAGTGTTGGCATTCGTGCAATCGAAGTGTCAGTGAAGTGTCATTGAACTGTCATTTACTGTGAAGAGTGTCGTGTCGTGACTAATTTATTGTGAAGTGTCGGGGAATTGTTGACATTTCTACCGCCCGACACTTCGTTTGGTTAGGAAACACTTCAACGTGTTTAACGGAGAATCGTCGAAGTGCTACGATCGGCACTTAGACGATTCACCGTTTATGTCGGAAACACTTCGTTGCACTTCAACGACACTTCATACCACACTTCATTTTTTTCAGAGATTGTATGCTTGGTCTTGTCTGCCTAAGAAAATTACAAAAAGAAAAAACTAGAATGAGATATCTAAATCGAAAGAAAAGTCTGAGATAAGTTTAGAAGGTTAGATTAAGAAAGATTGATTTGATACGAGACTAAACTGAGACGACTCTCTAGTATTAAAACTAAACTAGACATAAACAAGAACAGATTGAGACAATATTTTATTGAGGTGACAATGGAAAAAAGGCAGTAATAGACTAGTTAGAGATGAATTGACAAGAAGTTGAATTGAAACAAGATTAGATTAAGATAAGACTGCAATGAAAAAATAAGTTTTTGAGGCAAGCCCAGATTGAAACAAGATAAGATTAAGATGGAACTACTTTCAGATAGGACTAGTTTGCGGCCAATCTAGATTGAGAAAATACTAGATTACCACTAAATATGATGGAGGAGACGAGACTAGATTACGACTAGAGTATATTGAAAACAGATTAGATTGAGACAGAACTATAGAACAAAATTGATTGGAAGCAAGTCAAGATTGTTACCAGACTAGATTGAGAACAAAATAGATTACCACAAGACTAGATTGAGATAAAACTAGTTTGAAACTAATTTGGGACAAGACTATTTGGGGGCAAGTTTATTTGCCACTGTGGTGACTTCAAGGTTTTCAGAATACCAGATAAGTTACAAATGTTCAGGAACATCTAATCTCTTGAAGAATTTGCTAGATTAGACAAAGATTTTCAACGGTAGACTGTTCGGTATTGACTATCAACGTTTAAAAATGTTGGAAATATCTGACAAGATATACGTGATAAGACACATCTGCTCTTATCTCTGTGTTTTCTAATCAATAATTGATTTAATAGACCTTTTTATGGTTAGTTAAGCGCATTCGCGTCCGCCTTGTTTAAAAGGCGGGGATATGAAGGTTTCGGGCACATTTTCACGGGTTATATGTCAAAAAAGAGCCCGAAAACATGGCAGAAATTGACGCATGCGTACATAAAATTTCAATTATGAAAAGGTCTATTAAACAAGCTATTTCGTCCCTACCGCCTACAAGTGGACGATTCAAATCTCCATACCGGGTGGTAGACATTTGTTGGTGTTGCAAAATTGTTATTATTAATAATAACAACTTATAAATCTGTAATTTGGTCTTGAAAATTTCACCCCCTAAGAATGAAAGCTGCAAATATATACATCTAGCCCCAAACCGCAGATTCGGCATCCGAAACTAAAGAAGAAAGATGGCCTTGCAAATTTTATAGTCTCAATGTAAGACTAGATATTCACCATGATAGTGAGACCTGCAATCACTCATGGGGCTGTTGCGTGGGGAAGTAGAATCAAGCTGGCCTCTATGAGGAAAAAGCATGCGATGATTCAAAGACTGGCGTGTGTCTGCATCACGGGGGCGATGGGGTCGTGTCCGACAGCAGCATTGGAGCCGCTGCTGGATCTGACTCCGCTGCTGTAAGGTTCAGCAAGGAAGGAATAGGCAGAGGTAAAATATTCGGGAGCAGAGACCGAAACATCCTCGCTGCCAAGATCCCCTGGCTGGAAGTACCAAAAGACGAAATGGTATGCAAATACCACTTCGAGAAAAACTACACAGCAATGTGTAGTAGTAAAGCCGATTGGAGCGACGAATCCTCAGCATATCACATGGAGCAAAATGCCATCAAGTGGTATACAGATGGTTCGAAGACAAAGGAAGATACTGGTGCAGGAGTGTTTGGACCTCGTACCAGGTACTTCGAATCCATGGGAACATCCCCAAGTATCTTCCAAGCAGAGGTACACGCAATCGAAAGATATGCACAGTTTAACCTCGACAGGAATTATCGCAAAAAACGAATTGCTATCCTGTCAGACAGCCAAGCAGCCATTAAGGCCATTAGCTCATACGCCATCAGATCCAAACTGGTATGGGACTGTGTGGGGAAGCTGAACAAGCTTGGCAGGGATAATAAAGTAACGCTATACTGGGTGCCAGAACACACTGGTTTAGACGGAAACGAAGAAGCCGATCACCTGGCAAACAAGGGATCCAGTAGCCCCTTTATAGGTCCGGAACCCGTTTTGCGGCATGAGTGTGAACACCATCCACAAAAGTTTAGATGCAGAAACAAGAGGAAAATGGATGAAAACTTGGAAAGAACTTCCAGGGCTAAGGCAATCCAAAGTGATGCTGGGATCTTTTAACCAGAAGAGAATAAAAGCTTGCCTGAAACTAAGCAGGAACAAGCTTAGAATTCTGACAGGAGTCCTGACGGGAGGAAACATCTCAAGGCCCTAGGCCTAGAGGAGGATGACGGATGCAGATTCTGTGGCTCAACAGAGGAAATCCACATACATATGTTCAAAGACTGCAAAGCATTACTCCGCAAGAGACAGATGTACCTTTGGGCTCACTGCTTGAACACAGAGGAGCTACAGGCCTTGAATCCCGCCCAGATCCTAAAATTCCTAAAGGAATCAGGATTAGAGGAGGCACTCTAAATGGGGAAGTACACCAACACTTGGAGGAGGAGGGTGGGGTACAATAGATCTATAAAGGTCGCAGTACAAGTCGTCACCACCATATCTACAATCTACAAGACTAGATATTCTGCTTACAATTAGACATATGTCTTATCGCGGTATTGTAGCTGCAAGAATTTAAGAGAAAGGACAAACTACGTAATATTTGTTTCTTACCAAGTTCTTAAAATTCGAAACAAATGTGGCTTGTTTTGTCTTATATGTAGTCTGAAATGTGTATAATCAATGTGGTCAATCATAGTCTGTCAAGCCCAGAACTATTATAGTCATAATTATAGACAAGACTTTTTTTTATCATTATACAGGGTATTTGCAGTCCTGTGATTTTATTTTTAAGGGGTTATTAAACATTTTAAAATAAGGTCCTTAATGTAAAAATGTCTTTAAATTTAAAACAGTAATATATTTCTTATTATGCAACTTTTGTTAAGGCATTTTAAGGTTAATTCCCTTCTTTTAAGATGTTTAATCACCCCATGAAAATAAAATCACAAAACCGTAAACCCTGTATATGCTTACCCTGTATATGCTATATCTTGTCTAGGTCTTGTCAAGTCTTATTAAGTTTTTCTAGTCTTGCCTAATTTTATCTAGTCTTTCATAGTCTTGTCTAATTGGAAATCATCAGACAAAATGGATACGTTCAGACGCGTTTAGTCTTAGCTTGGGTTATCCAAATAAGAATTCGCTAGATTTGACAAAACTATGAGAAACTAGATTTTAGTTTTGTCAAGGTCTTAGAATATTGAAGGATGGATCTAGTCCCAGACAAGTTTAATATGTTCAGACCCGTCTAGTCTTATCTAGGTATTGATCTAAGGAAGAATTGTTAACTAGATTAGGCTATTACGTACTAGAACTAGAATTTTATATTAGCAACATAATTTAGAAAACCATTTATTCTCGAACCTGAATCTAAATTTAAGTATTAATGCAAGAATTTATTAGTCAAATCTGTGCTCTACTAGATTTTGTCTTCACCCTTTGATGCACGGAATTTTTGGTAAATAAAAAGACCATGTTGTACAGAAATTTGTATGTGTAAGTAGCTATTACGAGGTGGTTCAAAAAATATCCCACCATTATAATGTTTTACTGAAGTGGCTTTAAAATAAAACGCATCCAAAAGGTGGGACACTTAGAAACTATATCGCCGAGACTTTAGGGACTTTGTAATGACGGACACGACTAAGCAAACTACATCAAGATTGTACAATATTAGTGAAAACTTCGTTGCAGTAAGATTACTGATTGGTGCAAAACCGATGCGATGGGACTATACATTGTTAGACAAAAATTGGGATTGGGTGGGAAACTAGTAGTTTAGACAAGATTACGTAAATCCCGATAAGGTGAAAAAGAATGTCATGATTAATTGGATTTGTTCGACATCCAAAACTAAAAGACGAAGGCGTTGCATAGAAATATTAGGAAAACTGTTTCAAAACTACTTAAGGGTGTGTAATAAATGAACAACAAAGCTTGGTATGACTAGACAAAATTTGAACAGGAAGAAAGATTGTCACATCGCACTAGTTTTGTTTGAAGATAGTTATAAACAAAATGTAAGTTTAGATTAGTTTTTTCAACGTGACATTTCGGTATTTTTTTGCTTTTTGTCTTACAAGATTCTTAAAAATTTGATCAGGCAAGATTCGGTGAAGGGGACAGTTGAAAAGGACAGTTGTTAAAATGTGTGGTAAAATCTAGATTGAACGTGAAAACTAAAGAATATTAATATCTAATAATTAAAAGTTAAAAATAATCTAAGTTTGAAAACTACCTAATAATCTTTGAGTTTCTAAAAATCTAACACCTTTTTTTCAAATTATTAATTGATTAAAAATTGTTCCTTCAATACGTTCATTCACCTTCACTAACTTGTCACCTCATTCACCTTCACTAACTTGGAAAATTTCCCATTTCCATCAAACTTACCCCAGAAATTATCCACCAAAAAATGCAAACCAAAAAGTCAAGCACCAAATCACTTCCTACTTGCAAACAAACAAAGAAATAACTCCTAATTCCCCGTCTGTGCGAAACGCGTTTTTCCATATATAATTTTTTTTTCCGTGGCCGTTTTCCAGCGCTTGCTGTGAGTTGTGATTCTTAGGGCGAAACCGTACAACGCATTACGTACCTGTATTTTAACCCCTGGCTTTAGTTACCGGGATATTCCTAAGGATTCCCTGTAAATATGAAAGAAAGCGCGTGTGTGTTTATAATACATATATAAAAAATGTTTTTAAATAAAGGTAGAAATTGCTGAAAAGGAGAATTCGAGGTGAAGAGGGAAGGCAGCGGCGATTAGGTGTTGAGTGTGAGTGAGATGAAGAGTTGGAGAAATGGAAGAAAGGTTTTTAGAGACATCAAAGGAGATTATTGATAATAATTAGAACTGGATATGATTCGACAAAGTTAGTCACGTTACGACAATCTAGACAAGAATAGTTAAATTCGAAAGATTGAAACTGAATATGAGAAACAAAAATTTAGGCCATTTTGGCTTTGCCAAATCTGCAAAATCCGAGAGTGTGAAAATGTTTGTTAAAGCACGAATTAAATAGACTGGGACTTGTCAGAACAAGGTTTTGTAATATTAACCAAAATATGACATGATTAAGGTTTTTCGGGTCCGAGTACCCGGATACGGACTACGAGTCCAAGGGTAAATACCCGGTACCCGATACCCGACCTAAGACTCGACGAGTCTCGGGTCTTGAATGTTTGGCATTGTCAAGTACACCGCGTCGTAAAGGAGATATTACTCTGAAGTGTAAATCTGGGTTTATAATTCTCAATAAACCCAGATTTACATTATAATATATACATTTAACATATTACATTTAACTCATATGTACTGCTATAGAATTAGTCGAAAAAGTAGAACAACACTTAAACACATTTAATATAAAATGTAATGATGTAATGATGAAATTTGGACGAGAATCTTCTAGTCTTTATAATTTCTGTTTAAATCACACTATGCACTTATCTGTTTGTGATGTAGTATATAAAAAGGAAAATATTACCGGCTTGCAAGATGAAGATTATCATGGTCTAGATGGTATTGATGACGATCAGGATGAAAATTATTATCCTGACGAGAGCGTCTATGATGTCGAAGAATATGAACAAGTTGAATTAGCTTTAGACAATTTAGAAGGGAATTCATCCATTTGCCTTCCCCTCTAATCCTCTTGTGAAGTTTTATTTTTTTACTTATTTACCATAACATTCTCCAAATCCCTTGTTTATCTAAGTCCCACTTAACTTAATCGGCAAGTTTGTACAGTATCGCTTGCTTTACCATATTCTTGAACATGAAATATCCAGTGTTTTTGTTTAAATTGCGAGAGAGATTAGACCCGGACCCGGACCCGGACCCGAAAAATCGGACTGGGACTCGACTCGGACTTGTCGAGTCTAAAAAGACCGGGTATTCCCAAACCCCAGACATGATAAAGAATTTTGTGTTTTTTGCTTGTTAAAATTACCACCTTCGATTTGTTTCTTATCACGGTTTTACAATATTAAGTTCAATAGATAAAACTTAATGGGGTTCAAATGGGGTAGTGCATGCGTACCGCATGGCAATCGCACAGGAAGAGATTGCCACATAGCCTCTAATACCCAATTCCGACTCTCACCTCCACGTGGTGAACCCTGATAACCCGAGCAACCTCGCCTGAGATGCGGTAACCAACCCGTATGGATGGTGGGGTCGGGGCTAACGAGAGCGGGAGAAATGGCCCTCCGAAAAGGGGGTTGGGCGTGAGGCTAACCACCTCACCTCGCAAAAATTTTCAAGTTACGAAAGACTTATAACAGCCTCGGATCGGATTGATTAACATACAACGGACTAAGAAAAGAAACAAGGTCTTGAAAACGGAACTAAAAATCGGCACATGGAATGTACGTACCATGTTGCAGCCAGGAAAGATGCAGCAAATAGCAGAGGAGCTCGATAAATACCATTTAGACGTAACGGCACTACAAGAAATCAGATGGAAGGGTGAAGGTAGCATAGACAAACCAAAGTATCGCCTATATTACAGCGGCAATAACAAGAAACAAGCAGAAAAAGGAGTTGGATTCTTAATAAATAAAGCAACTAAACATGCTGTACTAGGATTCGAAGCAATCAACGACAGAATATGCAAATTACGCCTTACAGGAAAATTTCACAACCTTTCTCTTATTTGTGCATACGCTCCAACAGAAGATGGTGAGAATGAAGTAAAAGAGCTTTTCTACGATCAGGTTTTAAACATATGCGAGAGTACGTCTGAACACGATGCATTAATACTACTGGGAGATTTTAATGCTAAAATAGGTAAAGAACAACAGTTTTCCAACTCAGCCGGAAAATACTCACTACACCAAACCACAAGTAGCAATGGAGAAAGACTATGTCCTCTTGCAGTGAGCACCAACTTGAGAATTAGCAGTACGTGTTTATCCACACAAAAATACATATAGGGACGTGGACAATGCTCGCTGGCAGAGCAGTGAAACAAATAGACCATGTCCTGGTTAACAAACGCAGAGCTAACATGGTCACGGATGTCAGAACGCTTCGACGAACCAACTGTGACTCAGATCACTTCCTACTAAGAGTCCTAATCAAACAGAAAACCTCCAACGCACTGAAAACCAATACGAGAACAAAGAAATGGAATACAGATGCTCTTAGAAATGAATTAAAACAAAACGAGTATAAACACTATATTGCGAGAAGATTACTAGCAAATAATGCAAATACTGGTGTTGAACAAGAATGGCAACATATAAAGACGAGTATACTTGAAGCTGCAGATATTACAATAGGAAAACAGATAAAAGTCAGAAACTCATGGTTTGACAGCGAATGCACAGCAGCACTACTCGTTAAAAAAGAAGCACGTTAAAAGGTACTACAAAGTTGAACCCGAGCCAACAGAGCTAATTACGAGCACCTCAGGAGAATAGCTTCAAAACTTTGCAAAGCAAAAAGAAAATAATGTTAAATAAACAAGTAGAAGAACTAGAACAATGCAACGTAAATAAACAAAGCAGGAAATTTTATAAGGCAGTACAACAGCAAACAACGGATTTTCAACCTAGAACTATCGCCTGAATAGATAAAAACGGGACAATACTAACCGAGGATGACAAAATACTCCAAAGATGGCATGAACACTTTAGCGAGCTTCTCTCCACTGAAATCCAAACGGGTGAAAGTGAAAAGGAAATCGTATGGCACCATGAAGCACAACCCGAAATCCTCGAACCGAGCTATGAGGAAGTTACCGAGATAATACACAATCTTAAAAACAATAAATCTCCAGGAAGTGATACAATTCCCACGGAACTTGTGTAAATGAAGGTACACCACTGGGGGAAAGGATCCATAAACTTATTGTCAGGGTGTGGAATGAAGAGATTATGCCAAGTGACTGGAGAAAAGGCATTATTTTTCCCATACACAAGAAAGGAAACAAGAAAGAATGTTCCAATTACCGAGGAATTACTCTTCTCAACACCACTTACAAAATATTATCCAGCGTAATATACTATAGACTATCAATATATGAAGAGGAGATACTTGGGGACTACCAAGAAGGTTTTCGAAGGAATCGATCAACAACGGACCAAATACATCTAATAAGGCAAATGCTTGAAAAATGTTATGAGCATAACATAACTTCGTTCCACCTGTTTGTTGACTACAAACAAGCTTTTGGTAGCGTGTCTAGAGTAGAACTATTGTACCAGTTACTTGCCCTTCGAATTCCCCAAAAACTTATAATGGTAAACTTAACTCTAACCAATACACGTGCTCAAGTATTAGTAGCATCCAAACTCACGGACGAATTTGACATCAGGATAGGGGTCAGGCAAGGTGATGCGTTATCTGCTATGCTATTCAACTTTATACTTGAATCAGTTATTAGAAACCTGCACATAACAGGAAACATACACACAAATTCTCAGAAGCTATGCGCATATGCCGATGATATAATAATATCAGCACGAATAGCAGAAAGCCTAAAAGAAGCTACTGCCTCCTTAGAACAGAAATCTAGCGAAGCCGGACTAGTAATAAACGTGAATAAAATCAAGTTCATGAGAAGTACCAGGGATCCAACACCCTGGCCAGAGCCACTACAAGTCAACGCATTTAATTTCGAAGAAGTCAGAACCTTCTCTTACCTAGGGTCGAAAATAACTAACGACAACAGAATCAGCGAGGAAATCAGTGCGAGAATTGTAGCAGGAAAGAGAGCTTATTACGCGAATAAGATGCTACTGGGAGAGAAGCTTCTAAGTGTCAAAGCAAAGTTAAAGATCTATAACACACTCATTAGACCCATCATAACATACGCGTGTGAAACATGGACCATATCTACGATCAACGAAAACGCACTACGAGTCTGCGAAAGAAGCATATTACGCAGAATCTTTGGCCCCGTACAGGAAAACTGTGGTATATGGAGATGCAGAATGAACAATGAACTGGACAGAATAATTGAAGGAGCGGACATCGTAAGTCATGTAAAGGCACTACTTCAGCTGTTTCGCGACTACAGTCATGGGGGTTAAGGAGTTTCCTGGTTGGGAACAAGGGCGATAGGGTTTTTCTTTTTTTGTTTTGTTTTATTTTTGTTGTTATTGCAAATGCTATTGCATAGGATCTTGTACTTTTATGTAAATCCTGTTGTACTTTTATTGAATAAAGCACATCTTGTGACCGTTGCGGGAAGACTCGAAGGATGGGCAGAGGACCATCATTTCAGTGGAGCCAATTAAGAAAGAAAAAAACTACATCCTTGTTTTAATTAACCTTAAACGAAGCTGATATTTTGTTACTTAATTTAATCGAACATTCTGAGTTCCTATATAGTGTTTTTGTGGCTCTGATGTAGTATTTGTTAATATTAGTCTCATGTAGTACTTCGAACATTTTATTAATGGGCTGAAACGTTATCGTAGGTCTTTTCCAAATCAATGAACATCAAGTGTATACTCAAATTCCTTTCCGGTCTTTTCTCTATTAATTGTTGTAGAGTACTGATATTGTCTAGGCATCATCTACCCGCCCTAAAACTACACTGTTCTTCAATTTCATAAAAGTCATGCTCTATTCTTGTCTTTAGGATTCGGCCGTACAGTTCCTACAGAACTGATTACCGTTATGCCTTATCTTTTTATTGCCTTTTTTATGTATGGCGCTGAGATATCCTATTTTCCAATCATTTGGAATGCCGTCCCCTTCCAAGAGGCATTTGTTATATACTTCCGCCAGTTTCTCTAGCAGTATGTCCGGTCCATGCTTCACCAAAACTCTATAGGAATACCTCCCGGTCCAGCAGATTTCCCATTCTTCATGTATTTTAGGGCCTTTTTTAGTTACGTCATGTTCAGCAAAAAAAAATCTTCTATATTATCTATGATATTTTCCTCCTCCTTCTTTCAGTAATGATGGGTAATATTTTTCCCTTTCGTTCATTTGTATTAGCGTGATGTTAATGTCTTTGTTATCTTTTCTGATATTTATTTATAGTTTTCCATGCCTCTGATATGCCGCCCATATATCGATTGATTTGTTCACACTGTTTTCTATTTTGCGTCTGTAATGGACTCATTACAGCACTCATATGCGTGCGGTAATGGCTCGCCGAGTGCTGAAATTTTTTCAGTTAGTTAATTTATTCAAAGTTGGCACAGAAATTCAGAGCTGTCAGTGATGTCAAATTTTCGGCGATATAGTTTTGAGGTTATGTGATGTGTGGAATCACAACAAAAATTTTCTCATTGAAATTATGTATTTTGTGAATGGTATAAAGTTTATATAGAGAGAAATTTATAGTGAAAAAACAAAAAGTTAACTTTAGATTGGTGTTAGTGATAAAAATTGTGTTAAAAACAAAGTGAATTTGGTTTCAAGAAAATTATCGTTCGAAACGTCAAATTATTTTAGTGTCAAATTTTCTTTTTCTTTCTTTATGGGACTTAAAAAAAAATAATATATGAATATTATGTAATAGACCGAATGTGCACCGGTATAAGCAATCAACCAATATCAAATGATATCGGAAGGGCACTCTATTGTCCTGGGGGTGACAAATCGCCCCCGAAGGCGGACGAACTATAAGAAATAGTCTACGGCATTGGAATCACGAAAGCAATGGGAAACTACCTGATTACAGATCCCTAGTTAATCAACATGGCTAATTTCAAGGTGAAAATACGGGAGCCTCTGGACAGTTTTGAATGTAGCTAAGATGAAAGTAAGATGTAGAAGATGCATTTCCTGGTTAAATAACCTAAGAAAATGGTACCACTAGTTGTACCCGTTAGTTCCGTTGAGTTGTTTAGAGCTACAACATCAAATGTGAAAATAGCTATGATGATAGCCAACCTTCTAAGAGGAGATGGCATTTGAAGAAGAAGATGTGTGGAAATTGTGAATACACAAATTTAATTAATTAATGGTAATAAACGATATAACACATATTTATTTTAAATTATTTTCAATGGTACAAGTATTAAAAATATTTATAGTAACATTGGATTGTTTAGCAGTAACACTCACACCAGGGACATTATATACAGTGCTACTACTACTGTTGCTATCAAATTGCAAATGTGGGGCACTAGAAGAACATCCATGTAAGTTGATATTTGCTTGCTCAAACCCAAGCATTTTAGATAATTCAATCTTCTTTTTTAACGAAGCGTCTACATACCCCTCCATAACAGTAGTAGACTTCCATTCACCATGATTTTTTACTGTCAACAAATCACCACCATGGTTGGCCAAATGTGTCACACTACTTCGGAAACAATGTCCAGTGTAAAGATCGGATTCTGGTAATTTGAGAAATGTCGCAATGTCTTTTGATATTCTCCCCATATTAGACTATTAATACAATGACCGTTACGAATAATTAAGGATGCTCTTATGCGTAACATTATTAGGACATAAGTTAGCATATTTTTTAATTAAGTCAATCCAATGAGGAAATCAAGAAACATTCTTGGAATGTAATTTTTTGTTTTAGATACAGACACAATGATAGAATTGCATCTGTATTCTATGTCATTGACAGACATATCCCTTAATTCCTGACGCCTAAGCACACCATTATAACCCATTCTCAAGACAATCTATAATGAATACCGTTGCATACAAAGCTGCGATATACATACAAATTTATCCACTTTCATAGCCAGATAGACTTATCATCCGCGTCCTTTATAAATTTATGAATATCGGCAAAGTCCTAGGAGCGTATACGATGGTTTCGTGCGAGCGTGGCAGAAAATGCAACTAATGGTGCAGCTCAGTGGCGGTACGCGGGAACGTAGTTTAGAATATAACTGACTTCTGTTGAAAATTTTGTGTTGGGTCCTTGTTTAATTTCTTGTATATGTTCAAAAATTAAAAAAAAAACAACGGTCCTTGTCACTTTGTCCTACATTGGACCGAGAGTTCGCGCTACCGCGCGTATGTTGTCTTGATTTATCTTCCCGCTTCGCGGCGGACAACCTAATCTAACCAAGGTAAAACCAACGGTCCTTGTCACTTTGTCCTACATTGGACCGAGAGTTCGCGCTGCCGCGCGTATGTTGTCTTGATTTATCTTCCCGCTTCGCGGCGGACAACCTAATCTAACCAAGGTAAAACCACCAATAAAATCCACACGAGACATTGTACCGTAGCTGTTTGCATGCAAATTCAATACGACGCTTAAAATAATATATATGTTGCCATAGTTACAGTTTTTCATATAAAAGCAAAGAGGATCGGATCCTCTTTGATATGAACGGGCAAGAATAAACGTGGCGTTTTGTAGGAAATATATGATCTCTCACAATCTATGATTGTCTGTCTAGATATATTTTAATATATTTTATTACTCATCACAAAATATATTCAACTTATTTTCACTACGCCTCTGTCTCCCACTGTAATGCGCATGTTCGAAATTGTAATGAGCATGTACGAAATTTAAAATAACGACGGCAGCGCGCACCACCGTCATCGTATACGCTCCTAGGACTTACCCATGAATATCTTCTAAAATCATCATTTTTAGGTGCATAGCCCTGAGATATCCATTTCAATAAGGCCTGCAATTTACAATATTTGGATATATCTACATCCTTATGTATAGATAAACAGGACATCAACATAGAATATATCGTCCATAAACTTGATGGTATATACTTCTTTCGTTGTAATTCGAAGTAAGCAAGTAAAACATTTTCCGAAACAACTGTAACTTTATTTAGATTACACCACTCCCACTTTACACCCACTTAAATTTGCAGTATTATTTTTCATATCTTGCTCCCGATTTATCTGGCAACAATTTATTCACTGTATTTGTAGTTATTTCTTTCAATTCTAGCGGAGTGCAAGATATTTTTTCTCCCATTTTAATTATAACCTTTAAATTAATTTCAAGTGTCAATTATCAGTGTAACCAACCACCATAAAATTTTATTAACAAGTATGGGCGATTTTTTTATTTAGAAATGGCATAAAAGGGCGCAAAATAGGAAAAATATCATAAAAAATTCGTTCGTAAGGCGTTTTTCATCACTTGTCCTTTAGAAAACTTGCAAAAACTTGGACGCGTGCTGTAAAATGAACTCGTCGACTCGGCGACTGAACTCGTCCTTTAATATACTATTCTACCCAAAATTCATTTATCCTATTTTGGACTTTTACTCATTTTTTCAATGAGTTCAAATGCGATACGATACGATGGTTCAAATATTTTTTTCCCGAATCTTTATTGACCGGATATTTGAACTAAACCATTATTTTTGTAAATACTTAAAATCTTTTTAAATACTTATCTTTTTAAATACTTAAGGTCGAGGCCGCACTACGGTTTTTTACCCGCGAGCGGTAACCGCTATAACCGCGACACCGCTCGAGAAACACACACTACGATTAAAAATCGCGAAACCGCCCGCAATTTGCACAGTTTAAAATGGATTTCAAACGAGCAGTATGTATTGTTGCTGTAATACTAAGAAATAGAAAAAGAAGACGTCACGCAAATTTCGCAAATATTGGATTCATCCACTCACTAGCCGTAGATTTATGAAAGGTTTCTTTAATAATAAATATCAAGATTTAAGAAAACATCCTGAGAAATTTTTTAATTATTATCGCATGTCAGCTGATAGCTTCGATACAATTTTGCAAATTGTGCGTCCTCACATTACTTTCTTGAATACAACCTTTCGCAAATGTATTTCACCAGAGGAGCGCCTGTCTGTTTATTTTTCTCGTTTCGATCACTATACTGACGTAAAGTGGTGTCGTATAAAGCTGCTCTTTTTTGTACTTCCATTATTATTTTTTCCGACAAACTTTCATATCGCTCGTTTGATACACAGTCTGACTCGGTCGACGACATGTTTTCAACCAGAGACAAGTATCTGAACCTAAAAAAACGTAAGAATTGCCACTCTTCACCAGCTCTTCACGGCTGTCTGTCAAAAAACCGCTCGCGGTTAAACAGAAGTGCGTGCGCGCCAATTATTTTCTATGCAGTACAAATTTTAGCGCGGGTTTTACCCGGTAGTCATTTTGTAACAATACGCGGTTTTAAAATCAGTCGCAGGAAAAAACCGCAAGTGCGGCCGCTTGTATTAATTTACTAGAGTCATAAAATCACGCGATCAAAAACCGCGGCGGTTTAGCCGTAGTGCGGCCTAGGCCTAAAATCAATAAATAAAGGTACAAATTATGCGAGGGAAATTTAAATTTGTAAAACGCCATTGGTTAAAACGAAAGTGACGTCCATAGTGACATCCATATAAAAGTCCGTATTTTTTACTATTTGTATGTCATTGCAGTCTTTTGGTTAAAAAATAAACGTCAAAAACATCAAGTTAAAAATGAAAACAGCTGTAGTAAACAATGGACAGTGATCTTTGACGTCATCAACAGACCGCACGAAAATATCGGCGTTTAAACAGATCAAAATTTTTCTTAATTTTAAATTTTTTTTAAACTTAATTACATCATTTTTAAGCAGTATTTATATTTTTTACTATGTTATAATGGTGTTTACATGCATATTCCCTATTCAAACTGATTTTTACTGTTTTACTGTTGTACTGTTTTCTATCCTCATAATCTCGTGTTGTTAGCCACTTAATGGCTAAATGGATTAAAGTTTCCAATTCCGCTGTCCAAAATTTTTACTATTTTGCTTGCTTCTTTCAGTTTCTCCAGAACCTGTCTTGCGGTTTCATGAATGCAGACCTTAAGTTGTCCATACACTTCTCCTGATGTTCCTTTTCTAACTTTTGTACTTTAATTGCCAATCTTGACTTGTATAAGAATTGTACCAATTCTTGGGTTAATCTCTGTAGATTCTATTTGGAAGATTCTATATTTTGTTGCGGATTATTTTTACTTATTAATTGTTTTTGTTTCTTGGAAGATCTGAACTTAACTAGCACACTTGCTTTCACCATAGAATGGTCAGAGCCTCATTTTGACCCTCTATGAACTTTCACCTCTCTGATTTTCAACGATTAGTTTTGTCGTTGGATTACGTAGTCTATGATACTTTTTAATTTTCGTGTTGATTTACTACATGTATATTTATGTATCATTTTATGGGGGAAAAACCCATTCATAATCTTTAAAGAGAGTGTGCTACATAGATCATTTTCTTTCTCCGCTATCATTGAGTACTTCTTCTCCATATCTTCCTACTATAACACTATTCACACAGCGTCCAGTACGAGCGTTTAAGTCGCCATGGACAAAATTTTCTTTTTTTGGGTTAATCTTCGTTAGAACTTGCGTCAATGTTTCATAAAAGTGGTCTTTAATTAAAGCTTCTGTGTCATCTGTTGGAGCGTACACTTCTACAATCACGATATCATATCCATTTTTATTTAGTTCTATGGTCATTATTCGATTGTCTATTTCTTCCCAACTCGTTATTTTCTATTTATATTTACTGTGGACCGCTATAGAAAACCTTTTCGCTCTCTCGTACTTGTTTACTCCGCTGTAGAACATTATATATTCCTTTACATTTTCCTTCCCTTTACCTTTTTTCTTTGTTTCCGTTAGAACGCAGATATCCACTTTCATCTTTCTCATTTCGTCAAATACTTCTCGACGCTTTGTATTGATATGAAATTCATTAACCATTTTCGTTGCTGTTGACGTATTCCTTTGTTTCCGTCTTGCTTCCGAGACTTCCGATTGAAGTTTTTAAGCGCATAGAGCTTTCACGAATGATGAGGATGGAGGACCAGATTTTCTGTTGGGGTTGATTCCGCTAGCCGATTGAGTCTCGCTTTGAGGCGCCAGGCACTCGCCTTTCACCATCTCTCGTCTGCTATATAACGCACATCTATTGTACGCTTTGGACCCAGTGGTTTCGCGACGCATTGTCTTCGAGGACGCGAGAGTAGGATTTGTTTGTAGAGCTGAGTTCTATTTCTAGAACCTTCGACTCTTTCGTCGAAAAACAGTGGACATTACTCAGAGTCTTCCTACAGTATGAGCTTCGGCAACTCTTACTACCTCCGAGATCCTTTACCAACCTTAAACCACCGACAAATAAAACACAACTGAATAATAACACGTCAAAAATATCACACTAGGAAAATATCACATTCTAATAGTTATTGTTATTATCCTCACATATTTTAGGATGTGTTATTTTCTTAGCATATTCTTGTCGTAGTGTGTGGTTATGTTGCTGTGACATAATAGACGGGGATAGACGAGTTGTTTTCACCTCAATGCCCCGCATGTCACTTAGCTTTTGAATTAGGAATATAGTCATTTGCAAAGTCAAGGTGTTCTAGTCTCTTATTGAATCCCCACAAGGAGCCTTTGACAACACCTCGCACGAGGCTGTCAAAGCGGCTCTTGATTACCTCAATGTGGATGCATTACCTCAAAGTGGATGGGAGAAAAGCCACAAGTGGGGGCACAAGTGGGAAAGACACCATCAAGATCTCCAACTCTAGGGTGCCCACATGGAGGTGTGTTATCACCACTGATGTGGAGTCTGGTAGATAAATTACTAGCTAGACTGAACGACCTAGACATTA
This sequence comes from Phosphuga atrata, assembly GCA_944588485.1. Classification (NCBI taxonomy): domain Eukaryota; kingdom Metazoa; phylum Arthropoda; class Insecta; order Coleoptera; family Silphidae; genus Phosphuga; species Phosphuga atrata. Next base: position 31,775,519 of record OX155904.1, read on the forward strand.
CATGTTAAGGTTACGCGGATGGCATATTCGTCATAGCCAGAGGAAAGTTTGAGGGAACGCTCTGTGAAATCGTACAGAGAGGCTTCAAAATAACTAGCAGATGGTGTCAAACAGTGGGACTGAAACTCAACTAGAGCACAACCACGGTGATACCATTTACTAGAAAGAGAAGGCTAAACTGCTTACATCCCATACTGTTAGATGGGAGGGCAGCAGAATACAAACAGGAGGATACAAACAGGAGGCACGCTGAAGAAGCGGTAGGAAAATAGATGGTGTGCAGAAATCTGGCAGGGAAAACGGGGGGTTGTAACCCCTCAATCGTTAGATGGATGCACACCATGATAGTGAGACCTGCCATTACTTACGGGGCAGTTGCGTGGGAAAGTAGAACCAAGCTGGTTTCTATGAAGAAGCAGCTTGAGAAGGTTCAAAGACTGGCGAGCTTCTATATCGGCGGCGATGGGGTCGTGCCCTACAGCAGCAATGGAGCTACTGCTGGATCTGACTCCGTTGCACCTTGTCGTGGAGGGAGCCGCCAGATCGGCGATTGTTAGGTTCAGCAAGGAACGAATAGTCAGAGGTAAAGTAATCGGGAGCAGAGACCGGAACAGCCTCGTTGCCTAGATCCCCTGGCTGGAAGTACCGAAAGACGAAATTGTACGCAAATACCATTTCAAGAAAAAACACACAGCAATGTGTAGTAGTAAAGCAGATTGGAGGAATCCTCAGCATACCACATAGAGCATAGTGCTATCAAGTGATATACGGATGGTTCGAAGACAAAAGAAGGTACTAGTGCAGTAGTGTTTGGACCTCGTACCAAATACTTTCAATCCATGGAAATCTACCCAAGTATCTTCGAAGCAGAAGTACATGCAATCGAAAGATTTGCACAAAAACAAATTGCTATCTGGTCAGGTAGCCAAGCACCCATCAAGGCCATTAGCTCATACACCATCATATCTAAACTGGTATGGGACTATGTGGGAAAGCTAAACAAGCCTAGCAGAGAAAATAAAGTAACGCTATACTGGGTACCAGGACACACTGGTATAGATGGAAACGAAGAAACAAATCACCTAGCAAACAAGGGATCTAGTCATCCCTTTATAGGTCCTAAACCCTTTTGCGGCATGAGTATGAACACCATCCACAAAAGCTTACATGAAAAAAATAAGAGAACAATGGATGAAAATCTACAAAGAACTTCCAGGGCTAAGACAATCCAAAGTAATGCTGGGATCTTTTAACCAGAAAAGAACACAAGCTTGCCTGAAACTAAACAGGAACAAGCTTAGAATTCTGACAGGAGTCCTGACCGGACACTGCAGACTTAGAAAACACCTCAAGGCCATAGGCCTAGAGGAAAATGGCAGATGCAGAGGAAACTCTCATACATCTGCTCATAGACTGCGAAGCACTGTTTCGCAAGAAACAAATGTATCTAGGGGCCCACTGCTTGAACACAGAGTGGTGGCAGTCCTTGAATCCCATCCTATTCCTAAAGGAATCAAGACTAGAGGAGGCGCTCTAAATGGGTAAGTATACCAACAATTAGAGGAAGAGGGTGGGGTACAATAGATCTATGAGGGTCGCAATACAAGTAACCATCGAAATCTACAATCTACTTCTTCATTCCATATCGGCCATTTCTGCACCACTGGAATAGGGTAAATGGCCATTCCAGTACTGGATTGAATGTTAAACAGTTGAATGTTAAAAGCTTTGTTGTTTTTTGTTTGGGTAAAATTATTGAAAAACTGGAATAAAGTAAACTATATAATCCTCTTGATTACTGGGCTGGAATGACGTAAACTGAACATTAAGACGGTTATAGCAGTAGTATTTTAAAATATCCGGTTAATTTAGGATATGAATATTACAAGTAACATTACGATCAGGTCTTTGGCGGCTATGGATGTAAGTGTTAATTTACAGTTTTGTAAAAAATATTTTATATATAAAAAAATACATAATTTATACAAGCCATCATACATTAAAGCCTTAAAATTCATCTTAAAACCTAAACCTATAAATAAATTGCAATTCTTATAAAGTTATATTCAAAAAATAAAATAAAAACATCTTAATTGAAAAGTTCTAGTAAAAAAATCAAATAAATAAAAACTTCACAGGGATTTATAAACTTATGCAGGTTTGGTCCTTCTCGCGAGAGGGACGGGCGGATGGGCCATCCGGGACAACGACTTGCTCTTATCGCCGTAACTCCTGAACTGTGTCCCTTTGTAACTCGAACAGTTCGAGTCTGCTATACTTCTTCCATCCCCTTCATCCCTCCGCGACATCTCCGAAAAGGGCGACACCCTTTTCATTTCAACTTCTTCCTTCCTCACTTCCCTAAAAAAATATTAACATTTCAAATTCACTAGTTTAACTAGTTTATACAAGTGCACTTACCTAGACTTGCTTTTATTCTTAACTTCCCTTTCTAAGATATCAGCAGTGGTGAGATCGGAACTATGGATTTGCTGAAGAGCGGAGTTTTCCGTCAACCAAGGTTTGTTCTTCCCTTTGGTCAAATCTCCACTGATATCAGTGTCTTCCAAGATATTCAACGAAATCTTTTCCAAAACGTTCCCGTTGTCGACTTGCGGCTGTGCTGTCTGCGCTTGATTCAAAAGCAACTTCGACAGTGGTGGAGCCAGGCCCAGCCCAATATTCCTCTCGTGGTAAACTTCAGAAATCGAAGGCGTCAATTCTCTGTTGATATGTCTTAACTGAGTAGCTAAGATTGTGTCGTGAATATTTCCCGGACTTTTGACTTCTTCGGTTTGTGGTTGTTTAACGCCTTCGGAAGTTTCGGATTTTTGTTCAGAAGTTTCGTCATTTGGACTGAAGTATAACAGACGTTCGTTGTTATTAGGATTTTCTTCACTGGGTAAAGCAACGACATTTCTCTTTTGCGCAACGCCCTGGGTAGGAGTAATTTCTGTTCTAACAGAAAGACGATCCAAAGTACACAAAGGATTCCTAGGCTTCTTAGTAAATGGTTTAGTCCTTTGTTGCGTGAACAGTTTAGCTTCCATTTTCTCCAACTCACTGTCCGAACTATTTTCGAAAACGCCAGCTGGTAAATTGTTGTACAAAGGCCCTAAATCTAAGAGGTTTTTGTTGATTCTTGGAGGTGGGATTGGAGGTTGCGCTTGCCTCCTCAACACTGTATTTAGTCCATTGTTTTCCCAATCAGTAGCCGAACTTGCACTACTTGAACTATCCGGTCTATGCGACTCCAACTTTTGGTCGGATTGCGGATACAAATTACGAATCCTAGAAGGCCCAAACAAACTTGTTAAGCTAGAATAAAAACTCCCACAAATTAAACTTACTTTGTTTGATGGGCCAGAGATAACGCCAACTGATTATCCGCTTGAAGGACCACTGGAGGACTTGGAGTGAAAGCAGCGTCAGATTCTCCACCACCTGGTCTTGCCAATGGCGGTTTCCTTGATTTATCAACAGCACTAAGAGTTTTTGCATCACCTGGATTTGCTGTACGACCATCAGGTTCACCTCTACGTCTGCAAACCAAAATATTTACAAATTCATATTAATAAATTGATTTTACATACCTGACGTAGCTGGTGAAAGCTCCACCTAATCTCTTTGCTGGCAAAACTGTTCTTGTAAATGGTGGAGCAACCCTCGGAACGATTCCAACAGTTGTTTTTGTTTGTGGTTTAGTTGGTGGCATCACGTTCATCTCATTATCAGAATACGACATGTTGTCATCTACCGAAGCCAAAGATTCCAAGCTGCTTGAAGAATCTATAGTTAAACTCTTTGGCGCTTCTTGCGTGTCTGTAAAATGTAGTTCAATAATGAAAAATTTGGATTTGCGTTGAAGGTTTTGGTTTTACCAAACAGTGCAAGAAGCGCTTGTAGTGTAAACTGAATATTTCTTCTGTTGGCTTGTTTGCTGGTGCGTAAGGTGACTTTGTCTTGCCCGACATCACAAAGGTCGAAACCTAAGGAAGCCAAGAGTTCGTGGCAACCAGGAACACGCCATAAACTGCAAAAGCAATTAAGATTTTTGCAAATGCAAATTTGTTTTTGAGAATATTTACCGAACGTTCAAGGCGATATCAACAGTATCTGTGTCCAAATTCTTGACGGAGAATTGTGATAATGCTGATTGGATTACAGCTATGATGTCGTCGGCAACATCGAAGTTTGATGTTAATTTTGAGAGAGCGTGTATCGAAGTGCTTGTTAAACCTGCATTAAACGACAAGTACTAGAAGATTTCTTAGTGAATTTATTGGTTATTTACCTAGTAAGGCTTGAAGACTAGCTGAGCATTGGGTAAGCCTTTCATCTGGATCGCTTTGAGGGAAGAAGACGCTGCTTGGAATACCATTAGAAGCTGGTTCAAAACGGAAGCCTACCGACATCAACAGTTCTTTCCATCCAATCACAGAGCCCACCTAAGAACCAGAAAAGTAAAATTTCCACAAAATTACATGAAATTGTAACAACCTTATTTTCTATGGACTTTTGCGTAGTATACATGGCATTCTTCTGTCCACGATGAATTCTTTGCAAACTTTTCTCTACCAGGTGGAGGGTTACCCTCAAGGCATCTCTACATTTATCAGGCATCCTCAGCAATTCACAAAGAGCTTGACCCATCAATGCAACCTAATAAAAAATAAAAGTAACGTTGAGAAATCCATTTTCTTTTGAGAACATTAACTTTTACCTTATTTGATAATCTGACATTGATACCAACAAGCAAAAATCCAGCCCAATTCGCCGGATGGGCGAAATGTTTAGTATGTTGAACAGTCTGCATTGCCTCGGCCAAAGCCCTAAAATTCGCGACAGTTAAGTATTTAAATTTTTCTATATTTCAATTTATCAAATACCTGGCAGCTCGTGTTCCTTGCAAAAGTGCAGAATAAAAAGCTCTTAACAAAATCTTAGTTGCAGTGTCTGGTACGGGCCAAAGCGATACCAAAACTGCTTGAGCTCCAGCAGCTAGAAGCGCCCTGACGAGAGCCACTAGTCCGTCAGATGTGGCCCAGCCTTGCTGATCCCTAGTATGCGAGGAACTAACGACCACCAATCTTGCGGAGAGTTTCAAAGAAAGAAGATCTGCAGCGCTTAATAAGAATTCAGAAAGTGGAGGAAGTTCAGCACTAGTCGAAACTTCACTACCATCATCTTCTTCGGCAATGTCGGTCATGTAAAGTTTGGTAGATTTTGTTGGAGTTTGTTCTAATACCTAGTAAAAAATATTATTTAAAAATTGAAAGATATTTATTGTTAAATTTACTTCAGCTGGACTTAGGACTAAAGATGAAAGCTTCCAGGAGACGTGTGTGGCAAGATGGACGCATTCAGCTTCTTGTATTTGGTTTAAAACTTGCTCTTTGGTAGCTTGGCCGCCAATGAGAGCGTGAGTTTGTAACAGTTCTGCTACCATCGTAGCTTCGTGCTCGGATTGTGGAATGTCCCGCCATCCCCAATGCTCAGTTACAGCATTTGGTAACTTCGGATTACCTAAATTCCAACAATCTAACAATTGCTCCCAAAAACTTTTCGATTTCATACTTACCAATAATTAAGCTTTTAACAGTCTGTTCATTACTCTCTCCCTTCCTACTCCTCGCATTCTTCAGCGATGTTAAATTCGGCACAGACAACAACGAAAACCTCTCGCAGAAATAATCCGCCTGTTCTTGCGACGATCTCAGAACCGGAAACGGAACTAAATATAAATCTCCCTCCAGCACCAAAATTAGCTCCCTCCTATTTGTATTACCCTCAATATTAACACCTGCGAGGAAATGAAAATCAAATTTAAATGCTTTTTGGATGTTGCAAAATTTACCTTTGCTTAAGAATTCTTCAAATGGATGGATTAAGAGAGTGTAAAGGGCGTGAAGACAGGAAGGGCCTTTCCATGGATGCATGGTTGACCGAATTCTTGTGCTGCCTTGGCTAGATCTTGTAGATCCTCTTAGGGAAGCTACACTACCACCAACACTTCCAACAGAAAATAAAGAACTCAAAGAATAATTGCTGGAGTTCAATAAATGGGATCGGTTGACCATCCTTAGAAAACCTTGAAAAAACGTTTTTTTTTTTGTGAAATTTCTTGAAATTGTTGTTTTAATAAGTTACCTGTCCTATCAGATAAAGTATCTTCATTATATTGATCCTCAGCAATTGGTGTGCATGGTGATAATTCTGCGCCTAGGCTGTCTCTAACTGATGTAACCAGACGTTCAAGAAGACCTGATCCGCTTGGAACTGGATCAGAGTTTTCCACGTCTGTTTCACCAGTACAATCATTGAGCGCCGTGGCATGGAACTTAAGGATACCTAAGATAACCATTAATACCTCTTTGTTTTATATATTTTGTCTTTTTTACCTTTGGTTGGTGCTATAAGCCAAGCGTAAAGAAACCCAGCAGCTATACTGAAGTAAAGGACCGTTGCCCGTTGTCGGTTAACAACGTCAAAGAGTTGGTCCAAAGTTGTGGGACCACATTCGTCTGCTTTGCTTCTATTCCTAGATTTTGTTTCACTGATTCCTTGCCGTTCGAGGAGAAGATCAACAAACGCTCGGTTTCTCCCTCGTTCCGCCACCAAAAGAGCGTCCTCGTGTTTATTTAATTCTTCAAAGAAAATAACGATAATCTTCTTGGTTAATTCTTTGTTTAAGTAAACTTACCTATTAAAACTCTTTGGAGAACTTGATAGCTTGAGCTTTGCAATTCAAACAGTGAAAGTTTGTAATCGTGAGAATTCCTGTTATCTCTCCGTATATTTTCCAAAAGTTGTGTTGCTGCTTCTAATTGTTTTTGAGCACCTTCCAGATCTCCATTAGACCACAACGCCAAACCTAACCTGTTTCTAATCCTCGCCTAAAAAAGCTAAATTTAATAAAACACCAAGGATTTTCAAAGAAACTTTACTTCTTCATCGTGTTTGTTCAGAGCTTCAGCAATACATAAACCTTGAGTTAGATAAGAAACGGCCTGAGTACGATTACCCAACAGTTGATGAACTCTTCCCAACGAACTGTAAGCCAGCGTTTTTGCTAATTGGTCATTGTTACTAGCCGCGACAGACAAATGTTGTTCTTGATACCGCACAGCTTGGTCCAAATTTCCCAAAGATTCATAAACCGCACCTACAGAATAAAATATCTATTGCATTGTTTCCCAAAATATAAAAAATTAGGTTTTACCAAGGTTTCCACAGGCTCTAGTTTGCAGACTTGACAAACCTAATTGTTCAGCAATCTCAAAATCTTGCTGGTGATAACCTAAGGCCGTTGAATATTCTCCCATTTGCTGATAGACGGAACCTAGGCCACTTATGGCATCAGCCTCCATTACCCTATCACCTAATAACAGGGTAATTAGAAAACCAAATGAGTTAATTATAGTTTAGGATACTTACTAAGATCTCTAGCTATTGTCTGTTGATGTTCTAAGCAAGATACGGCTTGTTCAAGGTTGCCTAAAGTAGCATGCAGTTGCCCTAATTCTCCATAGGCAGCAGCTTTGGCCTCAAGACTTCCCAACTCATGGGCCACCACTAATCTTTTTTCCAAGCAAACTAAAGCTTGTTGGAGGTTTCCCAAACATTTCTGAGATTGACCTGAAACCTAACAGTTTGTATATGCTCTTCAAGAAGTTTTAACGGAAATGTTACCTAATCCCCTATACGATCTTTCTTGATCTTTTGCGCTTTTCAGTTTTAGAGCGATGGCCAAATATTGCTCGTGGCACTTTGTTGCTTCTTCAGGATCACCGAGAGCGTCGTAACAATCGCCAAGGCTTCCAAAAGCTCTTCCACGATCCAACGTTGCGGTGGGGTTATTCAAACGCTCAAGAGTTGCCAATTGCTGTTCAAGATATCCAATTGCATCTTCATAATGTCCCATATTTAATCTATAAGAAAAAACAAATTTCGAAATATTGTTCTAAACTTCCAGAAATACCTAGTATATACCTTGCGATTCCCAAATTTCCATAAGCTTGAGCTTCAACTGCACAATCCTGTAATTCTTGAGCCCTTTCCAATTGCTCTTGATAACATTTAACAGCATGAGTGTAATTTCCCAAAGCCATATGAACGGCACCAAGATGCCCATGAGCTCTGCATTCGCCAGAAAGCTCAGACATTTCTTGTCTTAACGTCAATTCTTGAGTGTGATAACCTAGCGCTTTATCCAATCTCTTCAGCAATCTATGAGCTGTGCCCAAAGCTCCACAAGCCGCCGCTTCCATATTCCTATCTCTGTTCCCTCTAGCTAAAGCTAACTGCCTGTGGTACATCTTTATGGCTTCTTCCGTATCTCCCATTTTAATTAGGACATCGCCGATATTGCCTAAAGCTCGGAATTTGCCAGAAAGATTACTGGTCATGTGGGCAATGGCTAGGAAATACTTTTGGCATTCTAACGAGGTTTCTAGCTGGCTCAAGGCTAAATGGGCTAAACCGAGATTACAATAAGCACGGCCCATGTTCATTTTATCTTGGAGATCTTTGGCCAAAGCTAAATCCTGATCGTAATAACGGACGGCCTCACGAAAATTACCAATACAATAATGTGCATATCCTGCCAAAAATGGGTTTAAGGTATATAGGGTTTGTGAATTGGGCAATATTTACCTAAGAAATGGCAAGCTTTGGCTTCTCCTTCAACGTCCGAGAGTTCTTGGGAAAGCATCAAATATTGTTCGTAGTAAGGAATTGCATCGCTGAATTCGCTTCGGGAACTTAGGCAGTTCCCTAAATTTAATAAGGCACAAGCTTCGCCAGCAGTATCTTTAAGTTCTCTAGCAATACCTTAAAAATAAAGAGCATTACTACTATCTAAGCCTGTTTAGAATCCTGGATCACATACCTAAATGTGCCCTATAATGTAATAAAGCCATATCGTGTGCGCCTATTGCCTGATAGGCAACTGCAAGATTTCCATGAGTGCTAGCCTCAGAACTTCTATCATGAACTTCTTTACTAATTGTCAGTTCCTGCTTATGATATTTAATAGCAGACTCGTAAAAACCAGCGGCTGAATAGGCATTGCCAATATTTCCATACGCCCTTCCCATACCAGCTCTGTCCTGCAAACTTCTGGCTACGGATAAATGCGCTTGATGCAATTTTAAGGCAGCATCATATTCACCTATGGAATTGAAGAACTGTTAGCAATTTTAAAGTTATTTTTGTGATTTTTTGCTTACCTAATAGTTGATAAACAATTCCTAAATTCGAACAGGCCCTTCCTTCGCCGACTTTGTCTCTTGTTGCCAGAGCCATGTCGAGTTGTCGTTCGTGCCAATGCTTAGCCTGTGTGTAGTCGGCGGCGCAACGGGCAGCGTGACCTAGGCCCGCGTAGGCTCTGGCTTCCACCGATCTAGAAACCACCGGACTATCATCCAGCAACTCCAAAACCCTAATCTTATCCTAATACTCACTTATCTCCTATCGTCTGCGCCAACCTTAACACCTTTTCATGATAAACTATTGCCTGAGAAAAATTCCTACGATAATGATGACTCGAACCTAAATTACTATATGCTCTAGCTTCCTCAACCTAGCAAAACATTATTAAAATTTGAATTGACTGCTTAAAGTCTAAATTTTTGTACCTGATTGCCTAATCTTCTAGCAATCCTAAGATGTTGAGTGTGACAATCCACGGCAGAATCAAAGTCTCCCATAGCTAAATAAACAGCACCTACATTCCCTATTTCTCTAGCTTCTTGCAACCGATCTCCCATTTGTTTGACTAATTGAACACACTGCTTATGTGAAGCTAAAGCATTTGGATAATCGCCTGGAAGAGGAAGAGATGGTTTAGTTCATTTAGGCTCATACGTTATAATTGAGTAAATAAACCTATGGCTGTGTAGACATGACCTAAGGAGGTTAAAGCAGCAGCTGCAGCTTGAGTATCTTTGCATTTCATAGCTAAAACTAATTGGTATCTGTGGGCCGTTAAAGCTTCTTTGTAAGATCCTTGACTAAAATAGGCTGAGCCTAAATTTCCATGGGCCCTGCATTCACCAGCTGTATCTCCTAGGCTTTTGGCTATAGCTAAATCTTGTTGCATGTAACTGGAAATTGAAATTAGTATTTAGACGAGTTCTTTGGAAGAATGTGAAGTAAGTGTACCCTATGGCTTTGTCTAATTCGTTTAAGGCCCAATGTGCGCTGCTTAAAGCGCTGAAAACTGATCCTCGAAGCTTTAGGCTACAAGAACCAATTCTAAGTGCGGATTCCAAGACTGTAATGGCCGAGTGGTAAAACCCGGCAGCTAATAATTCTTGTCCAACGACTGATATCAACACAAAGGGACTTTTGTCTAATTTCATGAGTTGCAATTGTTGGAATGTTGGTTCTAAATTGTGTTTTAAAGGAGATTTAACAGAGGCTTCTACTAAACTAGACATTAATTGCTGCGAGCTGGGGTCTTGGGCTAAGCCAGAGGAGAAAGCCGCTAAAGCTTCTCCATGCCTGTCTAAACATTGGAGCGCTACCCCTTGTCTATAATAAGCTTTCGGCCAAGTGGGACACAAGTCTCTAGCAGTAACAGCGTCTTGCAAAGCTTGTGCAAAAAGTCCTTGCTTGAGTCTCGCCGCGGACCGATTCGAATACAAGATGTGATTCGTCGGATCCAATTGTAGTGCGTCTGTGTAGAGAGCGACAGCCGTCGAGAAATCTCCATTTTGACACGCTGCGTTCGACTGCCTCACCTTTAAAATAGTTTTATGTTCGTGTTGAATTGTAAAAAGGTTTGTTTTTTTCTTACCTTTTCTAAGAAGAGGGATCTGCTGACCGCAGGTAATTCTGAAGTCCCTTCTGGTTCAACCTTAAATGATAGTAATTTTTGGTAAATTGATTTCCGGAGTTCGGGTAATGTTTGCTCGGCGAGCGTGTAATTATGGGTTGGATCGTTAACGGGCCGGAAATCCTCCGAAACGATCAATTGAACACAAATTATTATAAGCAGGTGAAAAATTCACGGTAAAAATCTCTTTTCTACGAAATGTTTTACATAACGGATGATTGATTGATTAGTCTTTAAAATTTGGATTTGGTTACCCTACTAACTAAAAGAATTTAAAAAAATGTTATCATTGTAAATCGTCTTGTCTGTCTAGTTTTGTCTGTCTAGTCTCATCTGTCTAGTCTTGTCTGTCTAGTCTTGTTTCCTTAGTTTTGTCTTCCTTGACTTGTGTGTCTAGTCTTGTCTGACTAGTCCTGCCTTACTAGTCCTGCCCGTCTAGTCATGTCTCTCTAGTCTTGTCTGTCTAGTCTTGTCTGTCTAGTCTTGTCTGTCTAGTAGTGCTTACTAGTCCTGTCTATGTAGTCTTGTTTGTCTAGTCTTATCTGTCTAGTCTTGTCTGTCTACTCTTGCCTGTCTAGTCTGTCTAGTCTTATCTGCCTAGTCTTGTCTGTCTAGTCTTGTCTGTCTAGTCTTGTCTGTCTAGTCTTGTCTATCTAGTTTTGTCTGTCTAAAAGCTTTTCGTAACGCCAAACAAGACCATGGAAATGCACAGCTACCTGGCCTGATGTATCACAGAAGACCTGATGGCAGACACAGGAGTACCCAAAACGCTAGTAGAGGCGTATGCAGAACAAACAGAAATGTCCAAACAAGTTGTTACAACGGGAGAAGTGGTATAGCTAAAAACATACTGCTGAAAACAGCGAAACCACGAAAAATAATAGATAGACAAGTTTTAGCTGCCTACAAATCTTAAAGGCTCTGATTATAAAGAGAAGAAAGAACAAAATGGCGATATATAGACCTGCAACTAAGAACTGGCTACCTATCAAAAAATGAATCGAATTTACATTCGCTAATACCGATATAGGGGTCATGTAAGCAATCTGAAATGTAAGGGTCCGGAAAAAAAAGATAAGAATTGGACTGAAATCGTGAGAAAACGCAAGCATTCAAAGGCAGAAGGAAAATTAGGAAATCGTTCATATTCGGATTTTTCAAGAAGATACGCAATGAGGTTGATACAATAACAACCAGACTAGTCATCACAAAGATGAGAAAGGCTAAAAAAGCAGGGGAATTACTTTTATAGGTGAAAAGTGACCAGGCGTAGGGAACTAAGAAGAATCGTAACTAACGTGACCATACGTCCCGCTTTGGGCGGGACAGTCTCGCTCTTAGGCTGCCGGTCCCGCTGTCCCCAGCGAGGGCAAAAACGTCCCGCTTTCGCGGGTAAATAAATATATACTTACTAGGGTGTTTCTAAAACAAATTTAAAGAAAAACATATTTTTAGTTAAAGTCCTTTGTTTTAATTCAAGTTTCACTTTTCATCTGTGCGATTGTACCAAAACAAAAATTCCTACCTAAACACAGGAAGAGGAAAATAAAGGAGTGTCAAACTTTAAATGTAAAAGTGTCGTACTGATATTAGTTCGGTGGTGCCAATAGTCACGGTGGTGCCAACGATATGGAGAAATATTTAAAATCGGCAAAACACAGACTTTCCGATCAAGCTGCGCTGTCAAGCTCGTCTTTTTCTAAAAGAACCGATTTGCTGACTTCTAATGATTTTGATATAGCTGCAGTGGAGGGTGCGTGGGCGTTTTATACGTTTCAAGAAAATCACAGCTCTCACTTAAATGACCGTGGATCTCATTTAATTCAAACATGTTTAGATGTGCTCCTTTAAAATCTATTGTTGTAAATGTGTTGGACTCTATGGCAATCGATGAATTGAAAGAGCACCTTCCCGCAGTGCACTGCATAACTCGATGAATTGAAAGAGCACCTTACCGCAGTGCACTGCTTAACTTTATTAACATATGCTCCAAACCCTGGCTCGATAAAAGTATTCTATTTTTTACCTTAAGAGGGCGTCAAAGTCAAGGTTTTAGAGTTTCGAGAGCAGCCAGATGAAATATCGTTGATTACTTGAAGGAACTATTGCCTTGCAATGATTTGAATAAGAAAATTGTGGGATTCTGTGAAGATAGTACTAACTGCAATTTTGGAGGAAAGAATAGAAAGGGGATTAATAATGGTTATGCAAAATTGAACAAATCACTTGGAAGATAGCTCATTGGGATTGTGTCAGTCCACATAGTTCAGAACACGATCAAAACAGCCGCAGATTGTCTCCCGCTGACTTGGAATGATTATGAAATTATTCTTTTTTCTATATCTACAGCTTTCGAGTAGTAGCTTTGACAGAGTCCTGTGATTCAATTGACACAGGCTATCACAAACTGCTGGGCTACAGTAAAATAAGGTGGCTTGCGTTAATGCCCGCGCTTGGGAGAGTTCTAGAAATGTTTCAGCCATTGCAAAGCTGTTTTCTGAGCATCGACAAATATTCAAATATTTTGAAATTTTTCGAAAATCCCAGTTCTGAAACTAATATGTGCCCATAATTATGAAAAGGGTCTAAGTCATATATTTCTCGTTTGGAGATATTTGATGAATTGCATTTGAATAAATTAAAAAATATTTTTACATTATGCGACATTTTAATATATAGTTTTATTAGTCCTGTTTAATTGAAATTTATTATGAATATTGAAATTTATTATGAATTTCATACGAAAATGTTGTTTTTAAAGTTTGAATTGACTTAACTGAATGCCCTATAAATGACTTAAAGCAATAAAGAACTCCGAGTTTTAATTCAAACAATAACTTTAATTAAATAATTCATGAACATTTATTAATTATTTTTATAAAGTAATCCCTTTTTACCAGTTCGAGTTTTTAAGATTCTTAAAATGTTCCTGAAAAACTGGAAGGATGTATGATAGTAAACACATATATCTTTATGTTTTTCTTCCGTTACTGGTCTAGTGGTGGTGTATAATGGTAAGTAATTTAATATTTCCGTATATTTTTGGTCTTCATTTTTTAAGTGAAAGATCCAAAACATGAAATTTAGAACCATCTATAGAAGTTTTATAGAGCATTTTGTAAGACAGTTCCTAGCTCGTTCGACATTTTGTAAATGTACATCATGACTTTTTCCTTAGAGAAGTTTACATCTTAATGTAATTTCTATTACTCATTATTGCATGCCCCGATTTTTTCAATCAGTAAATGGCATTTTTGGCATGTGTCTTTTCGAGGAGCATGGAAATGTAAATTAAATTCAGTATTAAATATTTTCCTGTATATGTATCCATTCCTTAACAAAGGATTGGTTATTTTCCTCACATTTTTTACATGCAGGCTATACATTTTACGAATATCTAAATCAGCCACGCGCCATTTTCAAGTTCATGTTTATATAATTTCTTTAAATTTTTGACTTAGACCACTTTCATAATTATCACAAAATGAATTCCATATAATGTTGAAGTTACAACCACGATCTAATGGTCCATTTTTGACGATATCGTAAAAATTACATTGAATAAATTTAGTTCCAAATAATGTGGTGTAAAATAACTGATAAACCCATTTTTTTAAATTTTGATTTATGGGCACATATATGTATTAAAAAACCTACTTATTATTTAGTTATTAACTATTTTTTTTTTTGTAATAAATGATGTAAATACCAAAATAGTATATTTTACAGCAAGAGATGAAAGTGGCGTTCTTTTTGGTGAGGTGGGAGTTGCTCACGAGCGCCAGCTAGTTAGCAATCACACCGAACCAAAAAAAAACACTTTCATCTCGAGTAGTAGTAGCATTTTTTTCTACTGATTTCGGTTGTAGATTACATAATTCGACTTTAATAAATCAAATTCGCGAACTGTCAGAACTGTCAATACAAATTTAATTGTTAGTTTGGTCGTATCCATTGTAACATATTGCATTCTCATAGAAGGTGATACTTTTCAAGTCAAATTTCCTAATTATATTTCAGTTTTTTTAATAATTTCAGGCTCGTTTTACGTTTTTACATAAAATATTTCATTGAAATTGATATAATTAATAAGAAAGTCCATGCAAATTTGGTTAGTTTACTGTTTTAATCGAAAAAATCATAAATTTAAAATGCTCATTTTCGTCTCTAGATGTGAAAATATTTTCATCTCTAGAATGAAAGAATGTCACTTTCATGTAGGGTAAGCCGTGGAAAAAATTCCATTTTAACATATCAGCAGAAAAAGGTTTTTTTATATAATTGAGCGGGTGTCCCGCTCTGACGAAAAGAATTAATGGTCACGTTAAGCATAACCCCAAAGTGCCCAACTATCGATGTTCGTCTCATAACAGATTAGTAATAAGTGATAATGAGTGTAATAAGAACGTCAAGGACCTAGATACTGCGACAACAGCAAGCGAAATAGAAAAGGCAATCAAGGAACACCTTGGTGCTAAAGGACAGGATTCAAATGTGGTGGTAACAAACATGAGACCTTGATATGAGGAAAATCAAATTGCAACCGTGGCACTATCAAAAACCAAGCAGTAAATCTACTAGAGAGAAACAGAATCAGAATAGGACTGGTACAGTGTAGAATCGGAGAGAGAATAAATCTCATAAAATGTCACAGATGTTTGCAGATGGGACACACTGAAAATGTACGCGATGAACCTAACAGACAGAATCTTTGTCTAAGATGTGGCCAAGAAGACTTGGCGCATACTCTGCAGTGTGTCCGAACTTCCATAAGTCGCTGTGTCTTCCAAATTGCAGGTATCCCACCCATCGAACTACAGGCAAAATATAGAAAAGAACGATATGAGGCAGGCAAAAATAAAACTTTAAAAAAAGAGGCCGGTACTAAACTCACTCTGGAATGGCAGGAAAAATGGAATAACTCTACAAAAGGTCCGTGGACGAGGATCCTCATCCCGGACATTGAAACATGGATCACTCGGCAACACGGGGAAGTATCATATTATCTCACCAGGTCCTCACGGGCCACTAATGTTTCCGAGATTACCTCCACAACATTGGGAGAGCACCCGGCGCAGATTGCGTATACTGTGGTTTGGCCGATAATGAGAGGGAAATGTTTGGGAACGACAAATTCGATATCTACAAGTTGGTCAAGACAATAATTACGGAAAAAGAAAGCGAAGAGAGAACGCAGTGCAGAAGGGGGACTTAGATAGTACAACTGTAGCAACAAGTCAACCAACACCCTGAAGAAATGCGATAAGCGGTTCCGGAGTGTTCTGGTTAATTTCAAGGGGTTTACTTGTATGGCTAACCGAAAGGTGCCATCTACACCCCATTAAAAAAAAGTCCTGTCTGTCTAGTCATGTCTGTCTCAGGCGGCTTACCAAAGCAAACCTAAGCACAAACAGCGACGTAAGGAAAACCGTGGAACTATAGAACCTCACAGACTCAGGAAAAATGTATTATAAACTTCAAACAACAGATGAAAAAAATTACAGAACAGCTGCGGCCACAGATACTAGTACATAAATAAAGAAGGAAATCAGTACCCATACCGAAATAACGAAGAAAAAGCCTCCAGAAATTTAACCATGGAATTAAACAAGACTCAAGCCCACCCCGCCGACACACTTATAGCAGCAGTAAGAAAAGCATGCGAGATTCCCATGCCTGGAAGAAACAAAAACCACAGGAGAAAGAGCGGACTGGAATGATACCGTGGTGGAATAAGACCATCGCAACCAAAAGGACAACCTGCATAGCCACAAGAAGAAGGGATCTTCGTTGTGCCCGGAAGACAGAACACGATGAAAGCCTACATGAGCTAAAACAACTACACCACAAAGTTAAAAAGAACTACGTAGGGAAATAAACCTCTCCAAAAAAATACACTGGGAAAACATCGATGAAGACACTTGGGGCGCTTACAAAATAGCAACGAGGAACCTGCGTATCCGGTAGACAAACCAACAACTACCAATGAACAACATCCTAGAGATAGCCAAGAAATTATTCCCTACTCGTCCTAAACCAAGCTGGGAGCAACCGCAAGTCATAGAAATTCCGCTATTCACCGAGGAAGAACTAATCGCCTAAAAGAGCGCCTGGACCAGATGGTCTGTCCCCCTAATCCGTCAAACTATTGGACAAAAACCTCCCCAGAACTAGTACTAAAAGTCTTAAATGAAAAGCGACTCACTGGAATGTTTCCTAGTAGATGGAAACAAACGAAGCTAGTTCTCATAACAAAAGGGAACAAGTCAATAGTAATAGCCTTCATAATAGCCTTCCTATCGTCCTTTATGTATACTAGACGTAACTGGTAAACTGCTAGAACATCTGCTCGTAAGTCGGCTTAAAAAATAATTGAAGAATGGGTTAAACCTCTCGGAGAGCCCAAACTACAGACTCCATAAACCAGGTCATAGATATCGCCAAAAAGGCCAAAGTAGGCACCAAAAGAACTATATAGGAAAATATGTGCCCTAGTTACGATTGATATTCGCAATTCTTTTAACTTCGGGGGTTGGGAAGATATCTTGGAAGAACTAACAAGAAGAAAAATATCTCCCTACCTACTGCGAATTGTTCGCAGCTATTTCGAGGGCAGCAGTGCAATACTTCAAGCCGTACGAGATACGTTACCCCACAACGTCACTAGTGGTGCCCCCAAGGCTCTGTATTAGGATCGACACTGTGGAACGTACTCTACGATGGAGTACTTCGGCTGGAACTACCTGAAGGGACTAAGCTAACAAGCTTCGCTGACGATCTCCAACTAACCATCGTCGGAAAAACAGAAAAGGGTATCATGCAAATCAAGCAATTAAACAAATTGTCTACGGGATGGGGTCAAAATCACTGCGCATAGCTACGGAAAAGACTACGGAAAAAACTACTGAATCAGTTCTGATGACGGGATACAGAAAACTGGCACACATCTCGTTCCAACTACTGGATTCAGAAATCATACCTAAACCACACATCAAATACATAGGAATTATAATTGACAAGTGTTTGTCTTTTGAAGAGCACTTTAAAATGGCAGCAGAGCGAGCAATAAAAACCACGTCTGCCTTTAAAAACTTATGCCCACTATAGGACAGCCTAGGAGCAGCAAACGCAGGTTGCTCAGCGCATTTGCTCATTCTGCGATGTTATACGGTGCCCCAATCGGGGCGGAGGCCACTAATAGAAACAATATGGAAAAACTAGCAGCTTATCAGAGAAAACTGACTCTGCGGCTAGGTAGTGCCTATCGGACAGTGTCCAGAGATGCAGCGCAAGTTATATCAGGCATTACGACAATTGACCTGCAAATCAAGCTAAGGAAATACTTACATTATGCTCCCAAGGACGACATAACAAGAAACAAGGTAAACGATAACTTCTTAAGGGAATGGCAGGAAGTGTGGAATAAGACACCAAAAAGCGAGTGGACAAGGATACTCATCCCTAATATAGTGACTTATAACTTATAACCAACGACAACATAGGTGCTTTAAGGAATTCCTTCACAACATTGGGGGGGCATCAGATCCAGACTGTATATACTGCGGAGAAATAGACAACGTAATCCATACGTTATACGCTTGCCCGAGATGGGACAAAGAACGCTAGGATGTAGCAATAGACAATTTAAATCCAAAGAATACCATTGAACAAATGCTACAATCACAAGAAGACCGCGACACTATAAACGGAATGATCAGCAAGATCCCATCCCATAAAGAAGCTGATGAATGTCTCTGGAAAAAGAGGGAAACAATCTAAACAGACACTAATCCCAGCCACCATGTACTGCCATAGAAAACATTAACATATTTAACATATTTTATAAAATGTAATGACAACAGACACCCTGAATGTAAATGATGCAAGCGGCCTTAGTGAGCTCAGGGTTATTTTAAAAAAAAGTCCTGTCGGTCTAGTCTTGTCTGTCTAATCTTGTGTAACTAGTCTTCTCTGTCAAGTCTTGTCTGTCTAGTCTTGTCTGTCTAGTCTGTCTAGTCTGTCTAGTCTGTCTAGTCTGTCTAGTCTGTCTAGTCTGTCTAGTCTGTCTAGTCTGTCTAGTCTGTCTAGTCTGTCTAGTCTGTCTAGTCTGTCTAGTCTGTCTAGTCTGTCTAGTCTGTCTAGTCTGTCTAGTCTGTCTAGTCTGTCTAGTCTGTCTAGTCTGTCTAGTCTGTCTAGTCTGTCTAGTCTGTCTAGTCTGTCTAGTCTGTCTAGTCTGTCTAGTCTGTCTAGTCTGTCTAGTCTGTCTAGTCTGTCTAGTCTGTCTAGTCTGTCTAGTCTGTCTAGTCTGTCTAGTCTGTCTAGTCTGTCTAGTCTGTCTAGTCTGTCTAGTCTGTCTAGTCTGTCTAGTCTGTCTAGTCTGTCTAGTCTGTCTAGTCTGTCTAGTCTGTCTAGTCTATCTAGTCTGTCTAGACTGTCTAGTCTGTCTAGTCTGTCTAGTCTGTCTAGTCTGTCTAGTCTGTCTAGTCTGTCTAGTCTGTCTAGTCTGTCTAGTCTGTCTAGTCTGTCTAGTCTGTCTAGTCTGTCTAGTCTGTCTAGTCTTGTCTGTCTAGTCTTGTCTGTCTAGTCTTGTCTGTCTAGTCTTGTCTGTCTAGTCTTGTCTGTCTAGTCTTGTCTGTCTAGTCTTGTCTGTCTAGTCTTGTCTGTCTAGTCTTGTCTGTCTAGTCTTGTCTGTCTAGTCTTGTCTGTCTAGTCTTGTCTGTCTAGTCTTGTCTGTCTAGTCTTGTCTGTCTAGTCTTGTCTGTCTAGTCTTGTCTGTCTAGTCTTGTCTGTCTAGTCTTGTCTGTCTAGTCTTGTCTGTCTAGTCTTGTCTGTCTAGTCTTGTCTGTCTAGTCTTGTCTGTCTAGTCTTGTCTGTCTAGTCTTGTCTGTCTAGTCTTGTCTGTCTAGTCTTGTCTGTCTAGTCTTGTCTGTCTAGTCTTGTCTGTCTAGTCTTGTCTGTCTAGTCTTGTCTGTCTAGTCTTGTCTGTCTAGTCTTGTCTGTCTAGTCTTGTCTGTCTAGTCTTGTCTGTCTAGTCTTGTCTGTCTAGTCTTGTCTGTCTAGTCTTGTCTGTCTAGTCTTGTCTGTCTAGTCTTGTCTGTCTAGTCTTGTCTGTCTAGTCTTGTCTGTCTAGTCTTGTCTGTCTAGTCTTGTCTGTCTAGTCTTGTCTGTCTAGTCTTGTCTGTCTAGTCTTGTCTGTCTAGTCTTGGCTGTCTAGTTTTGTCTGTCTAGCCTTGTCTGTCTAGTCTTGTCTGTCTAGTCTTGTCTGTCAAGTCTTGTCTGTCTAGTCTTGTCTGTCTAGTCTTGTCTGTCTAGTCTTGTCTGTCTAGTCTTGTCTGTCTAGTCTTGTCTGTCTAGTCTTGTCTGTCTAGTCTTGTCTGTCTAGTCTTGTCTGTCTAGTCTTGTCTGTCTAGTCTTGTCTGTCTAGTCTTGTCTGTCTAGTCTTGTCTGTCTAGTCTTGTCTGTCTAGTCTTGTCTGTCTAGTCTTGTCTGTCTAGTCTTGTCTGTCTAGTCTTGTCTGTCTAGTCTTGTCTGTCTAGTCTTGTCTGTCTAGTCGTCTGTCTAGTCTTGTCTGTCTAGTCTTGTCTGTCTAGTCTTGTCTGTCTAGTCTTGTCTGTCTAGTCTTGTCTGTCTAGTCTTGTCTGTCTAGTCTTGTCTGTCTAGTCTTGTCTGTCTAGTCTTGTCTGTCTAGTCTTGTCTGTCTAGTCTTGTCTGTCTAGTCTTGTCTGTCTAGTCTTGTCTGTCTAGTCTTGTCTGTCTAGTCTTGTCTGTCTAGTCTTGTCTGTCTAGTCTTGTCTGTCTAGTCTTGTCTGTCTAGTCTTGTCTGTCTAGTCTTGTCTGTCTAGTCTTGTCTGTCTAGTCTTGTCTGTCTAGTCTCTTGTCTGTCTAGTCTTGTCTGTCTAGTCTTGTCTGTCTAGTCTTGTCTGTCTAGTCTTGTCTGTCTAGTCTTGTCTGTCTAGTCTTGTCTGTCTAGTCTTGTCTGTCTAGTCTTGTCTGTCTAGTCTTGTCTGTCTAGTCTTGTCTGTCTAGTCTTGTCTGTCTAGTCTTGTCTGTCTAGTCTTGTCTGTCTAGTCTTGTCTGTCTAGTCTTGTCTGTCTAGTCTCGTCTGTCTAGTCTTGTCTGTCTAGTCTTGTCTGTCTAGTCTTGTCTGTCTAGTCTTGTCTGTCTAGTCTTGTCTGTCTAGTCTTGTCTGTCTAGTCTTGTCTGTCTAGTCTTGTCTGTCTAGTCTTGTCTGTCTAGTCTTGTCTGTCTAGTCTTGTCTGTCTAGTCTTGTCTGTCTAGTCTTGTCTGTCTAGTCTTGTCTGTCTAGTCTTGTCTGTCTAGTCTTGTCTGTCTAGTCTTGTCTGTCTAGTCTTGTCTGTCTAGTCTTGTCTGTCTAGTCTTGTCTGTCTGTCCTCCTCGGTGGTGTAGTTGACAACATACCCGCCTTTCAATGCGGGAGACCCGGGTTCGATTCCTGGTCGGGGAGACAACAACTAGGGCGGTTTTTCAGTAAACCGTCCGGGCTGCCCACCCTGAATGAATGCAAAATATGCGATACCAGGGTGGCGCATACTAAAGCCAAGGTGGAAAAAAAAAAAAAAAGTCTTGTCTGTCTAGTCTTGTCTGTCTAGTCTTGTCTGTCTAGTCTTGTCTGTCTAGTCTTGTCTGTCTAGTCTTGTCTGTCTAGTCTTGTCTGTCTAGTCTTGTCTGTCTAGTCTTGTCTGTCTAGTCTTGTCTGTCTAGTCTTGTCTGTCTAGTCTTGTCTGTCTAGTCTTGTCTGTCTAGTCTTGTCTGTCTAGTCTTGTCTGTCTAGTCTTGTCTGTCTAGTCTTGTCTGTCTAGTCTTGTCTGTCTAGTCTTGTCTGTCTAGTCTTGTCTGTCTAGTCTTGTCTGTCTAGTCTTGTCTGTCTAGTCTTGTCTGTCTAGTCTTGTCTGTCTAGTCTTGTCTGTCTAGTCTTGTCTGTCTAGTCTTGTCTGTCTAGTCTTGTCTGTCTAGTCTTGTCTGTCTAGTCTTGTCTGTCTAGTCTTGTCTGTCTAGTCTTGTCTGTCTAGTCTTGTCTGTCTAGTCTTGTCTGTCTAGTCTTGTCTGTCTAGTCTTGTCTGTCTAGTCTTGTCTGTCTAGTCTTGTCTGTCTAGTCTTGTCTGTCTAGTCTTGTCTGTCTAGTCTTGTCTGTCTAGTCTTGTCTGTCTAGTCTTGTCTGTCTAGTCTTGTCTGTCTAGTCTTGTCTGTCTAGTCTTGTCTGTCTAGTCTTGTCTGTCTAGTCTTGTCTGTCTAGTCTTGTCTGTCTAGTCTTGTCTGTCTAGTCTTGTCTGTCTAGTCTTGTCTGTCTAGTCTTGTCTGTCTAGTCTTGTCTGTCTAGTCTTGTCTGTCTAGTCTTGTCTGTCTAGTCTTGTCTGTCTAGTCTTGTCTGTCTAGTCTTGTCTGTCTAGTCTTGTCTGTCTAGTCTTGTCTGTCTAGTCTTGTCTGTCTAGTCTTGTCTGTCTAGTCTTGTCTGTCTAGTCTTGTCTGTCTAGTCTTGTCTGTCTAGTCTTGTCTGTCTAGTCTTGTCTGTCTAGTCTTGGCTGTCTAGTTTTGTCTGTCTAGCCTTGTCTGTCTAGTCTTGTCTGTCTAGTCTTGTCTGTCAAGTCTTGTCTGTCTAGTCTTGTCTGTCTAGTCTTGTCTGTCTAGTCTTGTCTGTCTAGTCTTGTCTGTCTAGTCTTGTCTGTCTAGTCTTGTCTGTCTAGTCTTGTCTGTCTAGTCTTGTCTGTCTAGTCTTGTCTGTCTAGTCTTGTCTGTCTAGTCTTGTCTGTCTAGTCTTGTCTGTCTAGTCTTGTCTGTCTAGTCTTGTCTGTCTAGTCTTGTCTGTCTAGTCTTGTCTGTCTAGTCTTGTCTGTCTAGTCTTGTCTGTCTAGTCTTGTCTGTCTAGTCTTGTCTGTCTAGTCTTGTCTGTCTAGTCTTGTCTGTCTAGTCTTGTCTGTCTAGTCTTGTCTGTCTAGTCTTGTCTGTCTAGTCTTGTCTGTCTAGTCTTGTCTGTCTAGTCTTGTCTGTTTAGTCTTGTCTGTCTAGTCTTGTCTGTCTAGTCTTGTCTGTCTAGTCTTGTCTGTCTAATCTTGTCTGTCTAGTCTTGTCTGTCTAGTCTTGTCTGTCTAGTTTTGTCTGTCTAGTCTTGTCTGTCTAGTCTTGTCTGTCTAGTCTTGTCTGTCTAGTCTTGTCTGTCTAGTCTTGTCTGTCTAGTCTTGTCTGTCTAGTCTTGTCTGTCTAGTCTTGTCTGTCTAGTCTTGTCTGTCTAGTCTTGTCTGTCTAGTCTTGTCTGTCTAGTCTTGTCTGTCTAGTCTTGTCTGTCTAGTCTTGTCTGTCTAGTCTTGTCTGTCTAGTCTTGTCTGTCTAGTCTTGTCTGTCTAGTCTTGTCTGTCTAGTCTTGTCTGTCTAGTCTTGTCTGTCTAGTCTTGTCTGTCTAGTCTTGTCTGTCTAGTCTTGTCTGTCTAGTCTTGTCTGTCTAGTCTTGTCTGTCTAGTCTTGTCTGTCTAGTCTTGTCTGTCTAGTCTTGTCTGTCTAGTCTTGTCTGTCTAGTCTTGTCTGTCTAGTCTTGTCTGTCTAGTCTTGTCTGTCTAGTCTTGTCTGTCTAGTCTTGTCTGTCTAGTCTTGTCTGTCTAGTCTTGTCTGTCTAGTCTTGTCTGTCTAGTCTTGTCTGTCTAGTCTTGTCTGTCTAGTCTTGTCTGTCTAGTCTTGTCTGTCTAGTCTTGTCTGTCTAGTCTTGTCTGTCTGTCCTCCTCGGTGGTGTAGTTGACAACATACCCGCCTTTCAATGCGGGAGACACGGGTTCGATTCCTGGTCGGGGAGACAACAACTAGGGCGGTTTTTCAGTAAACCGTCCGGGCTGCCCACCCTGAATGAATGCAAAATATGCGATACCAGGGTGGCGCATACTAAAGCCAAGGTGGAAAAAAAAAAAAAAGTCTTGTCTGTCTAGTCTTGTCTGTCTAGTCTTGTCTGTCTAGTCTTGTCTGTCTAGTCTTGTCTGTCTAGTCTTGTCTGTCTAGTCTTGTCTGTCTAGTCTTGTCTGTCTAGTCTTGTCTGTCTAGTCTTGTCTGTCTAGTCTTGTCTGTCTAGTCTTGTCTGTCTAGTCTTGTCTGTCTAGTCTTGTCTGTCTAGTCTTGTCTGTCTAGTCTTGTCTGTCTAGTCTTGTCTGTCTAGTCTTGTCTGTCTAGTCTTGTCTGTCTAGTCTTGTCTGTCTAGTCTTGTCTGTCTAGTCTTGTCTGTCTAGTCTTGTCTGTCTAGTCTTGTCTGTCTAGTCTTGTCTGTCTAGTCTTGTCTGTCTAGTCTTGTCTGTCTAGTCTTGTCTGTCTAGTCTTGTCTGTCTAGTCTTGTCTGTCTAGTCTTGTCTGTCTAGTCTTGTCTGTCTAGTCTTGTCTGTCTAGTCTTGTCTGTCTAGTCTTGTCTGTCTAGTCTTGTCTGTCTAGTCTTGTCTGTCTAGTCTTGTCTGTCTAGTCTTGTCTGTCTAGTCTTGTCTGTCTAGTCTTGTCTGTCTAGTCTTGTCTGTCTAGTCTTGTCTGTCTAGTCTTGTCTGTCTAGTCTTGTCTGTCTAGTCTTGTCTGTCTAGTCTTGTCTGTCTAGTCTTGTCTGTCTAGTCTTGTCTGTCTAGTCTTGTCTGTCTAGTCTTGTCTGTCTAGTCTTGTCTGTCTAGTCTTGTCTGTCTAGTCTTGTCTGTCTAGTCTTGTCTGTCTAGTCTTGTCTGTCTAGTCTTGTCTGTCTAGTCTTGTCTGTCTAGTCTTGTCTGTCTAGTCTTGTCTGTCTAGTCTTGTCTGTCTAGTCTTGTCTGTCTAGTCTTGTCTGTCTAGTCTTGTCTGTCTAGTCTTGTCTGTCTAGTCTTGTCTGTCTAGTCTTGTCTGTCTAGTCTTGTCTGTCTAGTCTTGTCTGTCTAGTCTTGTCTGTCTAGTCTTGTCTGTCTAGTCTTGTCTGTCTAGTCTTGTCTGTCTAGTCTTGTCTGTCTAGTCTTGTCTGTCTAGTCTTGTCTGTCTAGTCTTGTCTGTCTAGTCTTGTCTGTCTAGTCTTGTCTGTCTAGTCTTGTCTGTCTAGTCTTGTCTGTTTAGTCTTGTCTGTCTAGTCTTGTCTGTCTAGTCTTGTCTGTCTAGTCTTGTCTGTCTAGTCTTGTCTGTCTAGTCTTGTCTGTCTAGTCTTGTCTGTCTAGTCTTGTCTGTCTAGTCTTGTCTGTCTAGTCTTGGCTGTCTAGTCTTGTCTGTCTAGCCTTGTCTGTCTAGTCTTGTCTGTCTAGTCTTGTCTGTCAAGTCTTGTCTGTCTAGTCTTGTCTGTCTAGTCTTGTCTGTCTAGTCTTGTCTGTCTAGTCTTGTCTGTCTAGTCTTGTCTGTCTAGTCTTGTCTGTCTAGTCTTGTCTGTCTAGTCTTGTCTGTCTAGTCTTGTCTGTCTAGTCTTGTCTGTCTAGTCTTGTCTGTCTAGTCTTGTCTGTCTAGTCTTGTCTGTCTAGTCTTGTCTGTCTAGTCTTGTCTGTCTAGTCTTGTCTGTCTAGTCTTGTCTGTCTAGTCTTGTCTGTCTAGTCTTGTCTGTCTAGTCTTGTCTGTCTAGTCTTGTCTGTCTAGTCTTGTCTGTCTAGTCTTGTCTGTCTAGTCTTGTCTGTCTAGTCTTGTCTGTCTAGTCTTGTCTGTCTAGTCTTGTCTGTCTAGTCTTGTCTGTCTAGTCTTGTCTGTCTAGTCTTGTCTGTCTAGTCTTGTCTGTCTAGTCTTGTCTGTCTAGTCTTGTCTGTCTAGTCTTGTCTGTCTAGTCTTGTCTGTCTAGTCTTGTCTGTCTAGTCTTGTCTGTCTAGTCTTGTCTGTCTAGTCTTGTCTGTCTAGTCTTGTCTGTCTAGTCTTGTCTGTCTAGTCTTGTCTGTCTAGTCTTGTCTGTCTAGTCTTGTCTGTCTAGTCTTGTCTGTCTAGTCTTGTCTGTCTAGTAGTGCTTACTAGTCCTGTCTATGTAGTCTTGTTTGTCTAGTCTTATCTGTCTAGTCTTGTCTGTCTACTCTTGCCTGTCTAGTCTGTCTAGTCTTATCTGCCTAGTCTTGTCTGTCTAGTCTTGTCTGTCTAGTCTTGTCTATCTAGTTTTGTCTGTCTAAAAGCTTTTCGTAACGCCAAAGAAGACCATGGAAATGCACAGCTACCTGGCCTGGTGTATCACAGAAGACCTGATGGCAGACACAGGAGTACCCAAAACGCTAGTAGATTCGTATGCAGAACAAACAGAAATGTCCAAACAAGTTGTTACAACGGGAGAAGTGCCATATCTAAAAATATACTGCTGAAAACAGCGAAACCACGAACAATAATAGATAGACAAGTTTTAGCTGCCTACAAATCTTAAAGGCTCTGATTACAAAGAGAAGAAAGAACAAAATGTCGATTTATAGACCTGCAACTAAGAACTGGCTACCTATCAAAAAAGGAATCGAATTTACATTCGCTAATACCGATATAGGGGTCATGTAAGCAATAGGGTCACTTAATAATGAAGAGAGAGTCAATTCCGGAAAAAAAAAGATAAGAACTGGACTGAAATCGTGAGAAAACGCAAGCATTCAAAGGCAGAAGGAAAATTAGGAAATCGTTCATATTCGGATTTTTCAAGAAGATACGCAATGAGGTTGATACAATAACAACCAGACTAGTCATCACAAAGATGAGAAAGGCTAAAAAAGCAGGGGAATTACTTTTATAGGTGAAAAGTGCCCAGGTGCAGGGAACTAAGAAGAAGCGTAACTAACGTGACCATACGTCCCGCTTTGGGACGGACAGTCTCGCTCTCAGGCTGCCGGTCCCGCTGTCCCCAGCGAGGGCAAAAACGTCCCGCTTTCGCGGGTAAATAAATATATACTTACTAGGGTGTTTCTAAAACAAATTTAAAGAAAAACATATTTTTAGTTAAAGTCCTTTGTTTTAATTCAAGTTTCACTTTTCATCTGTGCGATTGTACCAAAACAAAAATTCCTACCTAAACACAGGAAGAGGAAAATAAAGGAATGTCAAACTTTACATGTAAAAGTGTCGTACTGATATTAGTTCGGTGGTGCCAATAGTCACGGTGGTGCCAACGATATGGAGAAATATTTAAAATCGGCAAAACACAGACTTTCCGATCAAGCTGCGCTGTCAAGCTCGTCTTTTTCTAAAAGAACCGATTTGCTGACTTCTAAAGATTTTGATATAGCTGCAGTGGAGGGTGCGTGGGCGTTTTATACGTTTCAAGAAAATCACAGCTCTCACTTAAATGACCGTGGATCTCATTTAATTCAAACATGTTTAGATGTGCTCCTTTAAAATCTATTGTTGTAAATGTGTTGGACTCTATGGCAATCGATGAATTGAAAGAGCACCTTCCCGCAGTGCACTGCATAACTCGATGAATTGAAAGAGCACCTTCCCGCAGTGCACTGCTTAACTTTATTAACATATGCTCCAAACCCTGGCTCGATAAAAGTATTCTATTTTTTACCTTACGAGGGCGTCAAAGTCAAGGTTTTAGAGTTTCGAGAGCAGCCAGATGAAATATCGTTGATTACTTGAAGGAACTATTGCCTTGCAATGATTTGAATAAGAAAATTGTGGGATTTTGTGAAGATAATACTAACTGCAATTTTGGAGGAAAGAATAGAAAGGGGATTAATAATGGTTATGCAAAATTGAACAAATCACTTGGAAGATAGCTCATTGGGATTGTGTCAGTCCACATAGTTCACAACACGATCAAAACAGCCGCAGATTGTCTCCCGATGACTTGGAATGATTATGAAATTATTCTTTTTTCTATATCTACAGCTTTCGAGTAGTAGCTTTGATAGAGTCCTGTGATTCAATTGACACAGGCTATCACAAACTGCTGGGCTACAGTAAACTAAGGTGGCTTGCGTTAATGCCCGCGCTTGGGAGAGTTCTAGAAATGTTTCAGCCATTGCAAAGCTGTTTTCTGAGCATCGACAAATGTTCAAATATTTTGAAATTTTTCGAAAATCCCAGTTCTGAAACTAATATGTGCCCATAAATATAAAAAAGGTGATATAAGGGTGATAAGGGTGATATATGAAGTCATATATTTCTCGTTTGGAGATATTTAATGAATTGCATTTGAATAAATTAAAAAATATTTTTACATTATGCGACATTTTAATATATAGTTTTATTAGTTCTGTTTAATTGAAATTTATAATGAATATGGTATTTTGTGTGAATTTCATACGAAAATGTTGTTTTTAAAGTTTGAATTGACTTAACTGAATGCCCTATAAATGGCTTAAAGCAATAAAGAGTTTTAATTCAAACAATAACTTTAATTAAATAATTCATGAACATTTAGTAATTATTTTTATAAAGTAATCCCTTTTTACCAGTTCGAGTTTTTAAGATTCTTAAAATGTTCCTGAAAAACTGGAAGGATGTATGATAGTAAACACATAATATCTTTATGTTTTTCTTCCGATAGTGGTCTAGTGGTGGTGTATAATGGTAAGTAATTTAATATTTCCGTATATTTTTGGTCTTCATTTTTTAAGTGAAAGATCCAAAACTTGGAATTTAGAACCATCTATAGAAGTTTTATAGAGCATTTTGTAAGACAGTTCCTAGCTCGTTCGACATTTTGTAAATGTACATCATGACTTTTTCCTTAGAGAAGTTTACATCTTAATGTAATTTCTATTACTCATTATTGCATGCCCCGATTTTTTCAATCAGTAAATGGCATTTTTGGCATGTGTCTTTTCGAGGAGCATGGAAATGTAAATTAAATTCAGTATTAAATATTTTCCTGTATATGTATCCATTCCTTAACAAAGGATTGGTTATTTTCCTCACATTTTTTACATGCAGGCTATACATTTTACGAATATCTAAATCAGCCACACGCCATTTTCAAGTTCATGTTTATATAATTTCTTTAAATTTTTGACTTAGACCACTTTCATAATTATCACAAAATGAATTCCATATAATGTTGAAGTTACAACCACGATCTAATGGTCCATTTTTGACGATATCGTAAAAATTACATTGAATAAATTTAGTTCCAAATAATGTGGTGTAAAATAACTGATAAACCCATTTTTTTAAATTTTGATTTATGGGCACATATATGTATTAAAAAACCTACTTATTATTTAGTTATTAACTATTTTTTTTTTTGAAATAAATGATAGTAAATACCAAAATAGTATATTTTACAGCAAGAGATGGCGTTCTTTTTGGTGAGGTGGGAGTTGCTCACGAGCGCCAGCGAGTTAGCAATCACACCGAACCAAAAAAAAAAACACTTTCATCTTGAGTAGTAGTAGCATTTTTTTCTACTGATTTCGGTTGTAGATTACATAATTCGACTTTAATAAATCAAATTCGCGAACTGTCAATACAAATTTAATTGTTAGTTTGGTCGTATCCATGGT
This sequence comes from Phosphuga atrata, assembly GCA_944588485.1. Classification (NCBI taxonomy): domain Eukaryota; kingdom Metazoa; phylum Arthropoda; class Insecta; order Coleoptera; family Silphidae; genus Phosphuga; species Phosphuga atrata. The sequence continues at coordinate 31,804,736 of OX155904.1, forward strand.
AACATATTGCATTCTCATAGAAGGTGATACTTTTCAAGTCAAATTTCCTAATTATATTTCAGTTTTTTTAATAATTTCAGGCTCGTTTTACGTTTTTACATAAAATATTTCATTGAAATTGATATAATTAATAAGAAAGTCCATGCAAATTTGGTTAGTTTACTGTTTTAATCGAAAAAATCATAAATTTAAAATGCTCATTTTCGTCTCTAGATGTGAAAATATTTTCATCTCTAGAATGAAAAAATGTCACTTTCATGTAGGGTAAGCCGTGGAAAAAATGCCATTTTAACATATCAGCAGAAAAAGGTTTTTTTTATATAATTGAGCGGGTGTCCCGCTCTGACGAAAAGAATGAATGGTCACGTTAAGCATAACCCCAAAGTGCCCAACGATCGATGTTCGTCTCATAACAGATTAGTAATAAGTGATAATGAGTGTAATAAGAACGTCAAGGACCTAGATACTGCGACAACAGCAAGCGAAATAGAAAAGGCAATCAAGGAACACCTTGGTGCTAAAGGACAGAATTCAAATGTGGTGGTAACAAACATGAGACCTTGATATGAGGAAAATCAAATTGCAACCGTGGCACTATCAAAAACCAAGCAGTAAATCTACTAGAGAGAAACAGAATCAGAATAGGACTGGTACAGTGTAGAATCGGAGAGAGAATAAATCTCATAAAATGTCACAGATGTTTGCAGATGGGACACACTGAAAATGTACGCGATGAACCTAACAGACAGAATCTTTGTCTAAGATGTGGCCAAGAAGACTTGGCGCATACTCTGCAGTGTGTCCGAACTTCCATAAGTCGCTGTGTCTTCCAAATTGCAGGTATCCCACCCATCGAACTACAGGCAAAATATAGAAAAGAACGATATGAGGCAGGCAAAAATAAAACTTCTAAAAAAGAGGCCGGTAATAAACTCACTCTGGAATGGCAGGAAAAATGGAATAACTCTACAAAAGGTCCGTGGACGAGGATCCTCATCCCGGACATTGAGAGCACCCGGCGCAGATTGCGTATACTGTGGTTTGGCCGATAATGAGAGGGAAATGTTTGGGAACGACAAATTCGATATCTACAAGTTGGTCAAGACAATAATTACGGAAAAAGAAAGCGAAGAGAGAACGCAGTGCAGAAGGGGGACTTAGATAGTACAACTGTAGCAACAAGTCAACCAACACCCTGAAGAAATGCGATAAGCGGTTCCGGAGTGTTCTGGTTAATTTCAAGGGGTTTACTTGTATGGCTAACCGAAAGGTGCCATCTACACCCCATTAAAAAAAAGTCCTGTCTGTCTAGTCATGTCTGTCTCAGGCGGCTTACCAAAGCAAACCTAAGCACAAACAGCGACGTAAGGAAAACCGTGGAACTATAGAACCTCACAGACTCAGGAAAAATGTATTATAAACTTCAAACAACAGATGAAAAAAATTACAGAACAGCTGCGGCCACAGATACTAGTACATAAATAAAGAAGGAAATCAGTACCCATACCGAAATAACGAAGAAAAAGCCTCCAGAAATTTAACCATGGAATTAAACAAGACTCAAGCCCACCCCGCCGACAGCAGCAGTAAGAAAAGCATGCGAGATTCCCATGCCTGGAAGAAACAAAAACCACAGGAGAAAGAGCGGACTGGAATGATACCGTGGTGGAATAAGACCATTGCAACCAAAAGGACAACCTGCATAGCCACAAGAAGAAGGGATCTTCGTTGTGCCCGGAAGACAGAACACGATGAAAGCCTACATGAGCTAAAACAACTACACCACAAAGTTAAAAAGAACTACGTAGGGAAATAAACCTCTCCAAAAAAATACACTGGGAAAACATCGACGAAGACACTTGGGGCGCTTACAAAATAGCAACGAGGAACCTGCGTATCCGGTAGACAAACCAACAACTACCAATGAACAACATCCTAGAGATAGCCAAGAAATTATTCCCTACTCGTCCTAAACCAAGCTGGGAGCAACCGCAAGTCATAGAAATTCCGCTATTCATCGAGGAAGAACTAATCGCCTAAAAGAGCGCCTGACCAGATGGTCTGTCCCCCTAAGCCGTCAAACTATTGGACAAAAACCTCCCCAGAACTAGTACTAAAAGTCTTAAATGAAAAGCGACTCACTGGAATGTTTCCTAGTAGATGGAAACAAACGAAGCTAGTTCTCATAACAAAAGGGAACAAGTCAATAGTAATAGCCTTCATAATAGCCTTCCTATCGTCCTTTATGTATACTAGACGTAACTGGTAAACTGCTAGAACATCTGCTCGTAAGTCGGCTTAAAGAATAATTGAAGAATGGGTTAAACCTCTCGGAGAGCCCAAACTACAGACTTCATAAACCAGGTCATAGATATCGCCAAAAAGGCCAAAGTAGGCACCAAAAGAACTATATAGGAAAATATGTGCCCTAGTTACGATTGATATTCGCAACTCTTTTAACTTCGGGGGCTGGGAAGATATCTTGGAAGAACTAACAAGAAGAAAAATATCTCCCTACCTACTGCGAATTGTTCGCAGCTATTTCGAGGGCAGCAGTGCCATACTTCAAGCCGTACGAGATACGTTACCCCACAACGTCACTAGTGGTGCCCCCAAGGCTCTGTATTAGGATCGACACTGTGGAACGTACTCTACGATGGAGTACTTCGGCTGGAACTACCTGAAGGGACTAAGCTAACAAGCTTCGCTGACGATCTCCAACTAACCATCGTCGGAAAAACAGAAAAGGGTATCATGCAAATCAAGCAATTAAACAAATTGTCTACGGGATGGGGTCAAAATCACTGCGCATAGCTACGCAAAAGACTACGGAAAAAACTACTGAATCAGTTCTGATGACGGGATACAGAAAACTGGCACACATCTCGTTCCAACTACTGGATTCAGAAATCATACCTAAACAACACATCAAATACATAGGAATTATAATTGACAAGTGTTTGTCTTTTGAAGAGCACTTTAAAATGGCAGCAGAGCGAGCAATAAAAACCACGTCTGCCTTTAAAAACTTATGCCCACTATAGGACAGCCTAGGAGCAGCAAACGCAGGTTGCTCAGCGCATTTGCTCATTCTGCGATTTATACGGTGCCCCAATCGGGGCGGAGGCCACTAATAGAAACAATATGGAAAAACTAGCAGCTTATCAGAGAAAACTGGCTCTGCGGCTAAGTAGTGCCTATCGGACAGTGTCCAGAGATGCAGCGCAAGTTATATCAGGCATTACGGCAATTGACCTGCAAATCAAGCTAAGGAAATACTTACATTATGCTCCCAAGGACGACATAACAAGAAACAAGGTAAACGATAACTTCTTAAGGGAATGGCAGGAAGTGTGGAATAAGACACCAAAAAGCGAGTGGACAAGGATACTCATCCCTAATATAGTGACTAAGTTATAAGTCAAACAAGTCAAACATAACCAACGACAACATAGGTGCTTTAAGGAATTCCTTCACAACATTGGGGGGGCATCAGATCCAGACTGTATATACTGCGGAGAAATAGACAACGTAATCCATACGTTATACGCTTGCCCGAGATGGGACAAAGAACGCTAGGATGTAGCAATAGACAACTTAAATCCAAAGAATACCATTGAACAAATGCTACAATCACAAAAAGACCGCGACACTATAAACGGAATGATCAGCAAGATCCCATCCCATAAAGAAGCTGATGAATGTCTCTGGAAAAAGAGGGAAACAATCTAAACAGACACTAATCCCAGCCACCATGTACTGCCATAGAAAACATTAACATATTTAACATATTTTATAAAATGTAATGACAACAGACACAATGAATGTAAATGATGCAAGCGGCCCTAGTGAGCTCAGGGTTATTTTAAAAAAAAGTCCTGTCGGTCTAGTCTTGTCTGTCTAATCTTGTGTAACTAGTCTTCTCTGTCAAGTCTTGTCTGTCTAGTCTTGTCTGTCTAGTCTGTCTAGTCTGTCTAGTCTGTCTAGTCTGTCTAGTCTGTCTAGTCTGTCTAGTCTGTCTAGTCTGTCTAGTCTGTCTAGTCTGTCTAGTCTGTCTAGTCTGTCTAGTCTGTCTAGTCTGTCTAGTCTGTCTAGTCTGTCTAGTCTGTCTAGTCTGTCTAGTCTGTCTAGTCTGTCTAGTCTGTCTAGTCTGTCTAGTCTGTCTAGTCTGTCTAGTCTGTCTAGTCTGTCTAGTCTGTCTAGTCTGTCTAGTCTGTCTAGTCTGTCTAGTCTGTCTAGTCTGTCTAGTCTGTCTAGTCTGTCTAGTCTGTCTAGTCTGTCTAGTCTGTCTAGTCTGTCTAGTCTGTCTAGTCTGTCTAGTCTGTCTAGTCTGTCTAGTCTGTCTAGTCTGTCTAGTCTGTCTAGTCTGTCTAGTCTGTCTAGTCTGTCTAGTCTGTCTAGTCTGTCTAGTCTGTCTAGTCTGTCTAGTCTGTCTAGTCTGTCTAGTCTGTCTAGTCTGTCTAGTCTGTCTAGTCTGTCTAGTCTGTCTAGTCTGTCTAGTCTGTCTAGTCTGTCTAGTCTGTCTAGTCTGTCTAGTCTGTCTAGTCTGTCTAGTCTGTCTAGTCTGTCTAGTCTGTCTAGTCTGTCTAGTCTGTCTAGTCTGTCTAGTCTGTCTAGTCTGTCTAGTCTGTCTAGTCTGTCTAGTCTGTCTAGTCTGTCTAGTCTGTCTAGTCTGTCTAGTCTGTCTAGTCTGTCTAGTCTGTCTAGTCTGTCTAGTCTGTCTAGTCTGTCTAGTCTGTCTAGTCTGTCTAGTCTGTCTAGTCTGTCTAGTCTGTCTAGTCTGTCTAGTCTGTCTAGTCTGTCTAGTCTGTCTAGTCTGTCTAGTCTGTCTAGTCTGTCTAGTCTGTCTAGTCTGTCTAGTCTGTCTAGTCTGTCTAGTCTGTCTAGTCTGTCTAGTCTGTCTAGTCTGTCTAGTCTGTCTAGTCTGTCTAGTCTGTCTAGTCTGTCTAGTCTGTCTAGTCTGTCTAGTCTGTCTAGTCTGTCTAGTCTGTCTAGTCTGTCTAGTCTGTCTAGTCTGTCTAGTCTGTCTAGTCTGTCTAGTCTGTCTAGTCTGTCTAGTCTGTCTAGTCTGTCTAGTCTGTCTAGTCTGTCTAGTCTGTCTAGTCTGTCTAGTCTGTCTAGTCTGTCTAGTCTGTCTAGTCTGTCTAGTCTGTCTAGTCTGTCTAGTCTGTCTAGTCTGTTTAGTCTGTCTAGTCTGTCTAGTCTGTCTAGTCTGTCTAGTCTGTCTAGTCTGTCTAGTCTGTCTAGTCTGTCTAGTCTGTCTAGTCTGTCTAGTCTGTCTAGTCTGTCTAGTCTGTCTAGTCTGTCTAGTCTTGTCTGTCTAGTCTTGTCTGTCTAGTCTTGTCTGCCTAGTCTTGTCTGTCTAGTCTTGTCTGTCTAGTCTTGTCTGTCTAGTCTTGTCTGTCTAGTCTTGTCTGTCTAGTCTTGTCTGTCTAGTCTTGTCTGTCTAGTCTTGTCTGTCTAGTCTTGTCTGTCTAGTCTTGTCTGTCTAGTCTTGTCTGTCTAGTCTTGTCTGTCTAGTCTTGTCTGTTTAGTCTTGTCTGTCTAGTCTTGTCTGTCTAGTCTTGTCTGTCTAGTCTTGTCTGTCTAGTCTTGTCTGTCTAGTCTTGTCAGTCTAGTCTTGTCTGTCTAGTCTTGTCTGTCTAGTCTTGTCTGTCTAGTCTTGTCTGTCTAGTCTTGTCTGTCTAGTCTTGTCTGTCTAGTCTTGTCTGTCTAGTCTTGTCTGTCTAGTCTTGGCTGTCTAGTCTTGTCTGTCTAGCCTTGTCTGTCTAGTCTTGTCTGTCTAGTCTTGTCTGTCTAGTCTTGTCTGTCTAGTCTTGTCTGTCTAGTCTTGTCTGTCTAGTCTTGTCTGTCTAGTCTTGTCTGTCTAGTCTTGTCTGTCTAGTCTTGTCTGTCTAGTCTTGTCTGTCTAGTCTTGTCTGTCTAGTCTTGTCTGTCTAGTCTTGTCTGTCTAGTCTTGTCTGTCTAGTCTTGTCTGTCTAGTCTTGTCTGTCTAGTCTTGTCTGTCTAGTCTTGTCTGTCTAGTCTTGTCTGTCTAGTCTTGTCTGTCTAGTCTTGTCTGTCTAGTCTTGTCTGTCTAGTCTTGTCTGTCTAGTCTTGTCTGTCTAGTCTTGTCTGTCTAGTCTTGTCTGTTTAGTCTTGTCTGTCTAGTCTTGTCTGTCTAGTCTTGTCTGTCTAGTCTTGTCTGTCTAGTCTTGTCTGTCTAGTCTTGTCAGTCTAGTCTTGTCTGTCTAGTCTTGTCTGTCTAGTCTTGTCTGTCTAGTCTTGTCTGTCTAGTCTTGTCTGTCTAGTCTTGTCTGTCTAGTCTTGTCTGTCTAGTCTTGTCTGTCTAGTCTTGTCTGTCTAGTCTTGTCTGTCTAGTCTTGTCTGTCTAGTCTTGTCGGTCTAGTCTTGTCTGTCTAGTCTTGTCTGTCTAGTCTTGGCTGTCTAGTCTTGTCAGTCTAGTCTTGTCTGTCTAGTTTTGTCTGTCTAGTCTTATCGGTCTAGCCTTGTCTAGTTTTCTCTGTAGAGTACTAACAGGCCATTCGATCGAGTCCCGACGTGACAAGTGATTTTGAAATTGAAAAATTTTCACCCTTTTGAATTGTTCGCATTCCTCGTAGTTTATTAAATAAAGGCGAGTATTTGAGAAGAGTTGATATTTCTTACCTCAGTGAAGTCTCTATGAGACATGCTCTTATCGCCCCTGCTTGAACTCTGCATCCTGTCGTAGCTCCTCTAGAATTTCCATAGTTACGACGATACGCTGCAAGTAAAACAAATGTAAGAACAAACAACAACACGCGGGAAAAATCACAAATTTTACTGCTTTCAATAAAATACGACGTTAAGGAAAGTCTTTTATACCTAAAACGATCAATTATACTTTTACGATAATGAAATACCGATTTTTATGGATCATCTCCGACTCGGAATCCTTCAAACACACTCGGAACTAATTTCCACTTAAACTTGTTCCAACAATTTCAAATGATGCCGACAATTAAATATTTTACTCCTTTATAATACTCACTCGTAAATCCACTTCTTACCCAACTATGTACTTCATATTTCTATCCTTTATTAAAATATTATGTCCTAAATAAACACAACAAAAATGGATATACAATACTAAACAGATAAAATTAAATAGACACGATTTAATAAACAAAAGACAAGACAAGATTATACAGATAAGACTCGACACAAAAGGCTTCACAGACTAAAACGGACTAGACAAGACAGACAAGACTAGATGAGCAATACTAGACAGACAAGACTAGCCAGACAAGACTAGACAGACCAGACTAGACAAACAGTACTAGACAGTCTACACAGTCAAGACTAGCCAGACAAAACAAGTCAGACAAGACAAGACAAACAGGACTAGGCAGACAAGAGTTAGACAGACAAGACTAAACAGATAAGACTAGACAGATAAGACTAGACAGACAAGACTAGACACCCAAAACAAGGCAGACAAAACTAGACAGAGAAAAATAGACAGACAAGACTAGACAGACCAGACTAGACTAAAAATACTAGACAGGCAAGACTAAGACAGACCAGACTAGACTGACAAGACCAAACAGAGGAATAAAGGAACACATTTTTTGTTTATTTTCTTCGAGGAATTAATGTTTTAAAGTGTTCTTGAAAAGTTTATTTGTTTAGTACTTTTGTGGAGTTATTTGCTCTCGACGTTCATCTACCTGAGAAACTAAGACAGGTGCGATTACACAATCCTCTGTTCTACACCGTCGACGATGTCCGTCCAGACTAATATTCCTCAAAAGTTCAAACACCATGAATGCGGCGCCTACTACAAAGACTCATTAACTCACCACCGGACAGACAGACAAACATCGGATAATTGATTCCAAGACCGAAACTTTTCAACCAAATCCTCAAGCAAATAGTTTACTGGAAAAGGTTTTTAACTAGATCTTATCTAAATACATTTGTAAAGACTGCAAACTATCTACTCTTGCATGCTGTATTATGTTAGTCTAGTACCATCTGTTTAACCTCATTGGTTTTATAGCCTCAATCGAATTAAGCTAAAGACAATTTAAGACAAAAAAAAGGCAAGGGGGACACTAAAACCAGTAAAAACGATTAAATTAATTATTCTTCGGTCGCGATAAGAGCTAAATTGAGATGCTTGGCACGTCTAGAGCCGTTTTACTATCGCTTTGGGGGCCGAAAATGTAACTCGTTAACCGGCCGAGTCAAGAGGAATTGGGAATTTGATTAGATAGTTTGACAGTTTGTACGGGACGATTAGTTTAATTAGTTTACATTTCTTTTGTTATCCAGCTCGAAGTTTAAATCGGTTCTTTTAATTGTCGTCGATTTATTATAACAATTCCTTCAGACATACGAGATTAGATTAACATGACTAGACGGACGGCGCAAGACAGGCAATGCTAGACGGTTAATAATATTCTTAGACAGTCCATTTAAACATAAAAATTGATTCGCTTGAATAAAACAGACAAGACAAGATTATACAGACATGACTTGGAAGGAAAGACTAGACAGGCCAGAATAGACATACAAGATTGTAAAGGCACGACTAGACAGACAAAACTAGGCAGACTAGACTAAGCATAGAAGACTAGACGGGCAAGACTAGACAGACGAGACTAGACAGACAAGAATATACAGAAAAGACTTGACACTCAAGACTAGACAGACAAGACTGGATAGATATGACTAGACAGACAATACAGACAAGATCGAAGTACATACACTAGTAGACGTAATGCTTAAATTGGATTAGACAGTCAAGACTATACAGACAGGACTAGACAGAGAGGACTAGACAGACAATACTAGACAGACAGGAACACCTGGGCCGGACATGATTCCTTGCTAAATCATTAAAACTGTTTGCAATGTTGTACTCCAGTACGTAAGAAGCGTCATGAATAGGACCCTACAAGAAGATGTTTTCCCGCAGATCTAAAAAAAGGCTAGGCTGGTACTTTTAAGGAAAGATGACAAGCCGCCCAACGAAGCAATTCTTTCAGACCCCTATGCCTGATGGACACTGCAGGTAAACTACTGGAACAGCTGATGCTGCAAGGATTTAATAGAGAACTGAGAACCCGCAAATATCTCGCTAACAAGCAGTACGGTTTTAGGGAAGGACGATCTACAATCGATGTTCTCAACAAAGTTCTATTACAGATGCTGCTAAAAAGGGTACCAGGAGAACTAGAAGAATATGCACTTTAATTACGCTGGATGTGCGCAACGCGTTTAACTCCACCTGTTGGCAAGACATCTTAGAGGAAGTCACAGGACTCAGCTTACCGCCAAACCTGATTGCGATGGTAGATAGTTAGGTATATATCTGAAAGAACAATTGCCATCGAATCAGACAGCTACCGCTCTACGGAGAAGATTCATAGCGGTACTCTACAGAGATCAGTAATGGGCTCAACTTTGTGGAACATAGTGTACGATGGGGTTCTCAGACTCAAGATGCCAGAAGGAGTAGAGACTGTCGGCTTCGCAGACGATATTGCCCTGGTGTTATGCGGCAAAACCGAGAATGAACTAAAGCGGAGGGCAAATGAATCATTGCTACAAATAGACAAATGGATGGAAGGTAAACAGCTCATGCTGACATCTGAAAATACGGAGGCAGTCTTATTAACTGGCATGAGAAGAATTGTCGACGTATATTTCACTTAGAACTTAGAGAACAACTTAGAGACGCTACTATCACACCAAAGGGAGCCATAAAGTATTTAGGCGTAATAATAAATAAAAAACCTGTCATTCCATGGACCATGCATGTCAAAAATGCTGCCGACAAAGCTCACAAAACTTTTTCTGCACTGGAGAGGCTCATGGCTAATGTAGGACCCAGGGGACTAGTAAGAGAAAACTGCTGTGCTCGGTGGCCCACTCCGTAATACTTTATGCGGCCCCTGAATGGGCCAGGGCTATGAGCGTGAAAGCCACCAAACACAAGCTGGGAGTGGTCAAGAAAATGCTAGCAATTAGAACTAGTAACGTTTACAGAACTACATCAAGGGAGGCGTCCTTGGTAATAGCAGGCATTTCTCCAATTAAGTTACTAGTGCAGGAGAGGCTTAGCATCTACACAGCTAAACAAATCAAACCAAATGCTAATAAAAAAGAAGCCAAGAGGGTGGCACGGACTGAACTACTACGAGCAAGGCAGAATGAGTGGGTAGCAAGCGATAAGGGACAATGGACAAGGCTGTTAATAAAGGATATCGAGAAATGGGTAACTCGGAAACACGGAGAACTAAACTACCATCTAACACAGTGTTTCTCAAACTTATTTGTCTCATCGCCCTTTGATTCATCGCCTTTGATATGCTAAAGTTACTAGCGCCCCCCAAATCTATCGTATTATATATATATATATATATATATATATATATATATATATATATATATATATATATATATATATATGTGTGTGTGTGTTGTATTGTTTTCTCGGGGATTCCGCGTTGATGCTGAGGGTTGGCTCTGAAAAGAACCGGATTCTCGACGTTTCGGCGAACTGACATTCGCCATTATTAAGAGATATATGCGTTCGTGCGGGTCAACTATTATTATATTGGTATTTTTTTTTATTTGGAGTGGGACTTAGCAAGCACCCCTGGCTTAACTTGGTAAGTGGTCCCCCTGAAACCCACTCATCTTGGCACTGCTCTAGCCATAACTTCAAGATGCCGGTTTTTTACAATGTTGTCTATGATGTACCTTAGTTCCCCTATCCAGTCATGCTGATTAGGGGTTCTGGATTAACAGTAGTTTGTCAGCAATTTGCTTTTTCTTCTCATCCTGCTCCTTATAACTGATTATTTCAGATATTGTTTTTTGGACTATATTCCAGTTGTTGTCGGATTCAAACATGAAGAGTATAGTGATTCTAGGTCCTTTGGTAGGGTGTTTCTCTCTGTGTCCCACCTACAACATATGTAGATGGTGTGCATTACCGCTGTCCTCTTCCCCGCAGTATTCGCAGCAGCTATCAACAGCTCTGCCCATCTTGTACAGGTAATCTCGAAAGCATCCGTGTCCATTGAGTGCTTGTGTTAGATCAGTGTTTCTCAAAGTAGGCGATATCGCCCCCCAGTGGGCGATGACGTCGTTTTGGGGGTCGCTAGGTGGCCAGGGGGCGATATAGGGGGCGGTAGGTAGCCAGGGGGCGATATAGGGGGTGGTAGGTATCACGAGCTATACAATGTATTTCTGTTAATTTAAAACAAACAAATACGTTCAACAAAATTGTTTCGTGTTCAGTATTATACAAACGCTCGTCTGCTATTCGCTGCTGGTCGATAATCGCACGCACACACACACAATCAATGTAACTAACTCTACCAACTTTTCTGTAGATCTACCACCTCTTAGTGAGTCCTGTGAAGTTAGCAACCGAATTTGCAAAAATATAATATTACATCGGAGTTCCCGGCAGATATGAAATAGTTCTAAAGTACTTTGTGCAAAATTTCAATAGTTCTGCAGAATTTCGCTAAAGAAATGGAAAATACCATAATTGAGCTAGCAACCACTTTTGAGAAAAAATGTGCGTTTTTTATGTTCTTTGTACCTCGACAATAGTTCTGGAGTACTTGATCAATTTTGCAAAAAGTTCTGCAAAAATTGACATTTTGCAAACAAAATTTTAACAGAACTATTGCGCGATTATTTTCTCTTTGCTTCGTCGCATCGGTGAAGTCTAAATTTACGCATATCTTTCGAATTTTTAGCATTGAAGAAAAATGTTATAAGGATTTTGTTATAAGGAAATATAATAGAAAGGGAGCAAACACAACTGTTGCGCGATTTTTTCTCTTCACTTCGTCACATCGGGGAAGTCCAAATTCTCGCATATCTTTCAAATTTTTAATTTTACAGAAAAATATTGTATGGATTTTCCGTAGAACTCCAAGAGTTCTACCGGGATCTGCAAACAGAACTGTTGCGCGATTTTTTTCTCTTCACTTCGTCGCATCGGTAAAGTCCAATTTTTTGCAAAATTTTCTATTTTTAATTTTACAGTAAAATGTTATAAGGATTTTCGATAGAACTCTAGGAGTTCTACTGGAAACTGGGAACTTCGTCGCATTAGTGAAGTATAATTTTTCGCAAATCTTTCCAATTATTAACTTTACAGAAAAAAGTTCTATCGGGAACTGCTAATAGAACTCTTAACCGTTTTCTTTAAATTTCCATTCAAAATAATGCGTCCCTTATTATTGCAAATATCTTTTGAACTAAGGTTTTGATCAAAAAATGACAAAGGGATCTTCGATAGAACTCAGATCTGTGAATAGAACTGTTTTTGCAATTTTCAAAATTCATTTTTTTGCAAATTGTTAATTTTTGCAGAATTGATCAAAGTAATCAAGAACTATGGTCGCGGTACAGAAATATATAAGAAAACGCAAACTTTATCTTAAAAGTGGTTGGTAGCTCAATTTTGGTATTTTATTTTTTTTTCGCGAAATTCTGATAAAAATATTGGAATTTTGCTCA